>JBBDGP010003164.1:45000-669878 GCA_037952835.1 Lithobates septentrionalis | reverse complement strand
TAATAATGGGGTTCTTCACCAGCCCACAAATGTTTGATTTACCTGTAAGTTGTCTTTTAAAGAATGTATGTGTTTTGCTACAACACTTTTCGTAGCATAATTCTACTTGTTCTACTGTTTTGTAGTTGGATATCTGTGTTGGCAATTTATTGAGATATCCATTCACAAAACAAAAAGAAAATGTTCTCTGCTGGATAGGGGAAAAAAGTCAATACAAGTTTCATGAGACTCTTTAGCTGCAAGGAACCTGGAAACAATCTTTATTCATTATTTTATTCTTTTATGTATTTAATCTCTTTCCCTTCTTTGTGTAGGCCCTGTCTTCACGGGGAGGTGGCATTTGGAAAGATTCACCTCGTAAGAGCGCCACTGGAGACCTGCAGGATGAAGTCATGTCTTCTCGGTTACGAGAAGTCCAGGCTCAGAGCGAAACCCGTGAACTTCGCCAGAGGGTACTCATTCTGGAAAGTCAGGTGACCTCGCACTTCCCGTCAGTGGTCGTCTGCTGTATTGAACTATGTGTAGTATATTTCATTCATTCAGGGTTCAGACAGAATTACATGGACAAGTCAAATAGGATTGATTTTGTAATAAGCAGCTGCTAAGTAAAAGCATCGGAGCCAAATTAGATGAACTTTGTTTACATAAGCATGCAGGTTTAAAACCGATCTACAACTTGGATAACAGTGTATAAGTGGTAAAGGTAAAACCGGTTGCTTACACAAAATCTACACTATATAGGCAGAAGTTTGTAGGTTTGTGGACCTCTGCCCATCACACTTATATGAGCTTGCTGGACGTTCCATTCCAAAGCAGTAGATATTAATATAGAGTTGCGCCCATTTTTTTTTTTTTTTTTTTTTTTTTTAGTGTATCTGTAGTGTGGCTATTCACCAAAAAAATAAAAAAATTCAGCGTAAATTTCTGAGATCAGCTACTTGTTAGATGAGAAGGCCTTGGTTCACAATAAGAACTTCAATTTACTATAAAGGTGTTCAGTGGGGTTGAGGTCAGGGCTCTCTGCAGGACACTTGAGTTTCTCCAAATTAAACTCATCAAAGCATGTCTTTACAGATCTGGCTTTGGGTAAAAAGGCACAGTAATGCTTTGACGGAAAATGGGTTCCCAGATCTCCAGCAAAAAAAGTCAACTGGATTGGTGCACTATAACTATGCCTGGATAGAAAGGGCCCAGAGAAGGTTTGATTTAAAGCGGTAGCAAAGTTCTAGAGAAAAAGGGGCTCCTGGGTGGTTTAAGCCATAATGTTCCAGTATGCACCGCCCACTAGCACATTATGACAGACTCGTTCTAAAGCTACATCCTCTGGCGGTGCGCTGTCACCGATGTTGGCGCTTCCATCTTCACCCGGTATTCCTTCCGGGTTCATGCTCTCTGGCCGTTTGAATTAACAAACTAATTTCTAACAGTAAGTGTGGCAAACAACTTCTAAAAGTAAGTGTGGCTTTCTTTTGGGAAAGTCCATTTGTTCCATACTTGAATATTAAAAGCAAACAAAATTTTGAATTACTTTCAAATGACATTCATCAAGTCATTGAATGTACTGAGAATTGTCATACAAATTTGCATACGACTGTTCGTTTGAAAATGTACTAAAAGCTTTTGTGCAGTTTAAAGGTCTAACTTCCATGGCAGAGCTGTGGGCTAGGCCAGGATTTACAACCCCCAAGCAACAGACTGTTTCCATTACATGGGCTGTTGATGACTGGGCTACATAGCAGGAGGTGAGCGATGACCATGGTCCACACAGGGCTGTCGCAGACCGCGGTCGCTGCTCACCTCCTACTGTGCGGCCATGCCTGTGTGTCCTCTCCTGGCTATGTCATCCTATCAGCAGGGCAGGGAGGAGTTGCAGATCGGAATGGCGAGCATCCTCCCGCCCCCTACCATGCTGATAGGATGACCTCGTCGGGCGGGGGAGCCAGGAGAGGACACACAGACTGATCACAGCCTCTGCCCTGCCAAAGGTAGAAGTCCTGTGCAGGGGAGGCAGAGATTAGCGATGTGTGATGTTGGAGAGGTAGAGGGGGGCAGTGTGATGGAGGAGGCTGTGATTGCTAGGGGCACTGTAATATAAAGGGGACTGTAAAGAGGCACTGTAATCATTACAGTGCCCCCTTTACAGCGCAGTCCCCATTACATTAATGTAAAGGGGAGTGCACTGTAAAGGGGGTGCTGGGATGTGAAGGGGAAATGAGGACACTGATATAATGGGGGGACTGTGCTGTAAAGAGGGGGCTGTGGTGTGAAGGGGGGCTGAGGACAGACTCTGTGAATATCCTATCCCCCGACCCATCAACCAACCCACCCCTTCGGCCCTCGTAAAATTGGCTGCCATGAAACCGGTCCCTGGTTCCAAAAAGGTTGGGGACCGCTAGGCGGAAATGTTCCAGATATGGTATATTTTGTATAGTTACCATGGACCAGTGTAACTGTATATACCATACCTGACATATCCCCCTTGAGGCTAGACATCGCTGAAGTAGACACCGCTACCTCAGTAATCTCTACTTGTTTCTGGGTCCCATGCTGATTGGCCCTCCTGATGCATTGTGAATACAAGAGGTCGACCGATCTGCACAGGCACCATTCAGAGAATGTTTTGCAACCTCTGAATGAATGCAAAGCGTTCTCTGGTTGGACATGGTGGAGAATGTGTGATGTCACTGCCCCGCCTCTCCACCTTGTCCAATTAGAGAACGCTTTGCATTTTTTCAGGAGGTGCAAACATTCTCTGAATGGTGTCCAGGTGATGCAGCAGGAAAACAGCTCTGCACAGGACCTGGAAGCAAGTGGAGATCACTGAAGTAGCGATGTCTGCTTCAGCGATTTCCAGCTTCCAGGGGCATCGGCTATGTATGTTCTATACATGGATACATTGACCCACAGTGTACCTTTCTAACTATGTAAAAATATACCATGCCTGGAATTCTTTTTTCCTAAAATAAGTCATGCTAACGCGGACTGGTTGTTACCAGAGGTACTGCGATAACCTTAGTAGCATCATCTCTCCAACAAGCAGCAAGCCTCAGAACTGGTAAAAAATCCATAAAGATGAAAGATAAACTCCCTGTTCATAGTGTTTATTTTGTCTGAACTCGGTAAGGATGAAATCCCACTGATGTAACTAGTGTGAAGCAGTTCTTGAGTTTGGGTCTGATGGAGCGATTCCATTGGCTGACAGTCTGTGTCCTTTTCAGGAGGTGATGCATGAGAAACAGCTATCCCGGCTGGAGAAGGAGTGTAAGGAGCTCAGAGAGCGGTTGCAAAGCGAGGCAGCACAGAACAAGACCCTGCAGACCAAAATAAATGAAGATAAGAGGAGACATGCTGTGACCGAGTGTAAGGTGAGGCACAATATAACCGGAACTCTGTTCAAGATGTTGGCCAACCACGTGCAATACATGTATGCAGTACTCATTAAAAAGACCATGTGGCTGTTTTCAAATCACAAACCGAAGCCATGCCTGCAGAGAAAAGGACTTGTAATCTGCCCACTGCCAATATGTCTTCGGGAGCTACACTGGCTGAAAAATGTTTAGCATCCCACACTCATGACTGCGTCGAATGAACGGGTCCCTCAGTGCGCACCCTCCAAGTTCCATCCTCCAATCGCTGTGTCCTGTAGTGATGTAGGACCAAATGAAGAGGCCATGCATACCCAAAAGTGTAAGATCCAGAAGATTTTTTTTTTTCAGCCATTGCTGCTCCTAAAAACAGCAGATATTGACAACGCTGGCAGGAGGAGCAGTAAGTATTTTTTTCTTTGTGACCACAGCTTCAGTTTGGGATTTGAAAATGATGACAGGGTCTCTTTAGGAGGGAATCCAGGTAAATGGTTAAATACACATCCTTGTAAGTGAACTGTTAAAACTAGCAGAGGATTCTTCTGCTTCCTGTTTCAGTATTGCAGCTGCATGCTCCTTGGACAATGAATGAGTATCATCACTTTGCTGCAGGCAGGGGACACATGAAGCGGACTAGGAAATGGACTTGTCTGCCTGGCTGGGCTAGTATGTGAAGAGTGTGTGAATTTTGAGATTAAACAGGCTTAAAGCGGAGTTCCACCCAAAAATGGAACTTCCGCTTTCGGAATCCTCCCGCCTCCCCCTCCGGTGTCATATTTGACACGTTTTAGGGGGGAGGGGGGAGCAGATACCTGTCTAATACAGGTATTTTGCTCCCACTTCCGGGCATAGATAGCCAAGCCACCCGCGGGTATCTACACTACTTCTGGCGGCTTCTCTGTCCCCCCCCCCCCACTGTCTTCTGGGAGACAAACAGGTCCCAGAAGACAGCAGGGACCAGTGAGATCGTGCAGCGCGAGTCGCGCATGCGCAGTAGGGAACCAGAAAGTGAAGCCGCAAGGCTTCACTTCCTGATTCCCTTACTGAAGATGGCGGCGCCTCCACCCGAGAGCCTAGGGACGGGTCTGCTTCGGGTGCCGACATCGCGGGCGCCCTGGACAGGTAAGTGTCCTTATTTTAAAAGTCAGCAGCTGCAGTATTTGTAGCTGCTGACTTTTAAAAAAAAAAAAAGAAAAAAAAAAAATTTAGGAGGAAACCATTGGGCAGGTTAGCAGTTCATATATGTTTATTTCAGTCCTGTGTTCAAGGGTTGCCTGGAGTTTTCATAAAATCCCATTGCCTCCATTCATTACCATTTATATACTGAAATATTTAACCACTTCAGCCCCGGAAGAATTTACCCCCTTCCTGACCAGGCCATTTTTTGCGATACGGCACTGCGTCGCTTTAACTGACAATTACGCAGCTGTGCGACGCTGCACCCAAACAAAATTGACGTCCTTTTTTTCCCCACAAATAGTGCTTTCTTTTGGTGGTATTTGATCACCTCTGCGGTTTTTATCTTTTGCTCTATAAACAAAAGAAGAGCGACGATTTTGAAAAAAAAACACAATTTTTTTACTTTTTGCTATAATAAATATCCCAAATGAAAAAAAAACTAAACCAATTTTTTCATCAGTTTAGGCCAATATGTATTCTTCAACATATTTTTGGTAAAAAAAAACAACGCAATAAGCGTATATTGATTGGTTTGCGCAAAAGTTATAGCGTCTACAAAATAGGGGATAGATTTATGGCAATTTTATTTTTTTTTTATTTTATTTTTTTTTTACTAGTAATGGCGGCGATCAGCAATTTTTAGTGGGAATGCGACATTGTGGCAGACAGATCGGACACTTTTGACACTTTTTTGGGATCAGTGACGTTTATACAGCGATCAGAGCTAAAAATAGCCACTGATTACTGTATAAATGTCACTGGCAGGGAAGGCGTTAAGACCAGGGGGCGATCAAGGGGTTAAGTGTGTTCCCTAGGTGTGTTTCTGACTGTGAGGGAATGTGACTAACTAGAGGAGGAGAGAGATCGCTGTTCCTACTTAGTAGGAACAGACGATCTGTCTCTCCCCCTGTCAGAACAGGGCTTTGTCTGTTTACACACACAAATTCTCATCCTGGATCTCGTGCCCGCGATCGTGAATGGGCGGCGGCGATCGCGCCCGCCGGCCACGCGCATCAGGTCACCCGCCATGCAGCGGGTGCACGCCTGCTATGGCTCTTAAAGGAGCCATCATACATATACGGTGATTTGCGCAGGAGAGCCATCCTGGCGCCGTATATGTACAGGAGTTGGTTGGGAAGCGGTTAAAGTGGTTAAATGTTGTGGGATTTCTAGTGCGCGAATAAAAACATCAGTAATCCTACTTCCTCCGTTCTGTCAGACATTCGTTTTCCTCAGTTATGCATCAATTTACTGAAATTTAGAAATGATTTGGCTGCCGTTTATGGCTCATTCACACTTCTGTACTTAAAGAGAATATGAAATAAAAATAAAAACCTCCGTGGGTATAAATTGCAGGCAGCGAGAGGTGTGCGTAACTGCAACAACCTTCCAAATCTGTCACTGCTAAAGCCCAGTCGTCTTGGTAGTCAAAGCTTCTGCGCTTACTGATCATGCAGAAGCTTGCTACTTACTGCCGTTCTGCATTCCTATTGAGCAGTGAGGCTGCCCATCACAGTAAAGGGCCAATAGAAATGCAAGGGGAGGGTCTACCAGAATTTCATACCGTCAGCAGCTTTTTTTTTTTTTATTATTTATTTTTTTTGGATGGGTGAGTCTCTTTATGTGCTCAGCTCAGCCATGTTTGTCCGAAAGGTAGAAATACAGATCATTTTGAGTTACTTTGTGTGTTTCCTATTAGAATAAAGAAGAGGTGATGGCGGTTCGGCTGAGAGAAGCAGACAGCATGGCCGCCGTGGCTGAGATGCGTCAGAGGATAGCTGAACTGGAGATTCAGGTGAGACATTTCTAGACGTGATCTCTAGATCTGACAATTCCCCCCCATTTCCAACAGATCATAGAGCCAAGATAAATATCTGTCATCCGCGAATGATTCAGCCGTTGATTGTTTATTCAAAGCTCCATACCATGAATATACAATCTTTTGTTGGTGATTCTCTTCATAGCTAGTGTTATTGGTATTTTTTTTACATTTTTTATAACACTTGAAAAAGGAAGCAAGGTGCACCACATGCAAATGTACTCAACAAAACACGAGAATCAGGTCATTATTTATTTATTTATTTATTTATTTATTTATTTATTTATTAATAAATTTGTATTTTATTTTTTTATTAAAATAAATTCCTCAAAATTATGAATCTTCCCAGATCCCTTCAGTAGGCATTTGTTGGGAAGCAGTGATTGTGTTATGGTACTGCTGCTTGTGCTATGCTTTCCACCACCTCCCTATCTTTAGTCTTTCACTGTAAGTGCAGAATGATCATTCCTTACAGGGTAACTCCACTTTCGTGGGAAGAACAAAGAGCAAAAAATAAATTATTAATAAAATAGCATATAATATTGCAAAACAATCCATATTGTAATTAAATGTTATTAAAAAATGACCTTTCTTTTTCAATCTGCATTGCTGTAATTTTCTGTAAAGTTCAATGCAATATGGCAACCTGGAGGTGATCCGTACACGATTGGTATACAGAACATCCCCACACATGTCATTTCCTGCTAGTGTGATTGGCTCACTGATTTTCACAAAAGTCCGCACTTAGGCCCCGTTCACATCTTGGCGTTCCGGATCGCGGGTGGAATCACCGCGATTTGAAATAGCAGCAAATCGTGGGACGCCCGTGTGATCCCCGTCACTTCCAATGGCACCCCGATAGTGGCGCGATTGTGCCACGATTTGTCGGACGACAATCATGGTAAAATCGCGCAAACAGAATCACGGGACACCTGTCGGCCAAGAGAAGTGAACTTCTTTTGGCCAATAGGTGTCCCGCAATTCTCTTTGCGTGATTTTACCACGATTGTCACCCGACAAATTGCGCCGAGAACAGGTTGTCATTGGAAGTGACTGGGATCTCACGGCGTCCCACGCTATTTCAAATTACGGGCAGAATCATGGCAATTTCGTCTACGATTCGGACCGCCAAGATGTGAACGGAGCCTAAGATCCAAGTCGAATTTTAACAAAATCTGCAATAAAAATTTCATTTTTAGTGAAATACTGCCAAAGGGTTAATTGCCTCCTAAGGGGAATACACACCCTGTAACTTTCCTCATGAGAACACTGCAAGTGCATCAGCTGAATAATAATGAAAAAGTCACTCTTTCAGATTCAATCTGCAGACAACAAACCCCTTTTTCTTCAGGACTCTGCAACAAAATTTGTTAAAGATCTGTGCAATATACATTGATTACCCAGAGGGTTTTTTTTTTTCTCTCAACAAAAGTGAAGTCACTTTTTAACCACTTCACCCCCAGTAGGTTTTACTCCCTTCCTGATTGGGCCATTTTTTGCGATACGGCACTGCGCTGCTTTAACTGACAATTGCGCGGTCATGCAACACTGTACCAAAATAAAATGTATGTATGTTTTTTTTTCCCACAAATAGAGCTTTCTTTTGGTGGTATTTGATCACCTGTGCGGTTTTTATTTGTTGCGCTACAAACAAAAAAAAGACAGACAATTTTGGAAAAAAAAATATATTTTTTGCTTTCAGCTATAAAACACACCGCAAAAAAAAATGTAAAAAATCAAATTTCTTCATCAATTTAGGTCAATATGTATTCTGCTACATGTTTTTGGTAAAATAAAATCCCAATAAGTGTATATTGATTGGTTTGCGCAAAAGTTATAGCGTCTACAAACTGTGGGATAGATTTATGGACTTTTTTTTTTTTTCACTAGTAATGGCAGCAATCTGTGATTTTTTTTTTTTTTTTTTTTTTTTTTTTTTTTTTTTTTAAGCAGGACTGCGACATTGCGGCGGACATATCTGACACTGACGCTTTTTGGGGACCAGTGA
This sequence comes from Lithobates septentrionalis, assembly GCA_037952835.1. Classification (NCBI taxonomy): domain Eukaryota; kingdom Metazoa; phylum Chordata; class Amphibia; order Anura; family Ranidae; genus Lithobates; species Lithobates septentrionalis. The sequence continues at coordinate 661,507 of JBBDGP010003164.1, read as the reverse complement.
CACCAATACAGTCATCAGTGCTTAAAAAATGCACTGTCACTGTATAAATGACACTGGCAGGGAAGGAGTTCAAATCAGGAGTGATCAAAGGGTTAAGTGTGCTCCTAGTGCTTTCTAACTTGGGGGGAGGTGTGACAGGAGGAAAACAGAGATCTGTGTTTTTTAGCAGAAACACAAGATCTCAATTGTCCTCCCTCACAGAACGGCGATCTGCCTTGTTTACGTAGGCAGACCGCCGTTCTCCCTGTCCTGGCAGGTCCCGGTGGCCATCGCGGCTCCCGCTGCTGTCAGTCAACTCCTGTGACGAGGAAGCAAGGGGTAGAGCCAAGCTGTGCTCTCTGTGTCTATGGACTCAGGCAGCGTGGCTCAGGATCAAACCTGCAGGTGTGCCACAATAGAAAGTGGCTTCCTATGGTGGCACACCAAGAAGAGATGGAGCCAGGAGTGAGGGAACCCAGAAGAAACATAAAAAAGTGACGGCAGAAAAACACCAAGTAGTCCATAGTGTGCCCAATTGTACTTTAGTTATTTTTGTTAACTTTATTGTCCAAGTATAGATCTCTTTTTGTCCCAAGCATGTTTGAGGCCATTTACTGTTGACTGTCTCACTACCTCTCCTGGTAGTTTATTCCAAGCATCAACTACCCTTAGTAGAAAGTAAAATAATACTTTCTAAGATTAGTTTTGAACTTTCCTTCAGTTAGTTTGAGGTCATGTCCCCCGTGTTCTCGATTTTGCTTTCATATTGAAAAAAACTGCCCTCCTGAACCTTATTCACCCAGTATTTAAAGGTTTCAATCATGTCTCCCCTTTCCCTTCTTTCCTCCAGACTGTACATATTAAGTTCCTGAAGTCTCTCTCAATATGTTTTATCCCCCAGACCTTTAAACATTTTTGTTCCCCGTCTCTGGACTCGTTCTATCTTATCAATATCTTTTTGTAAGTGAGGTCTCCATAACTGGACACAGTATTCTAAATGAGATCTCACTAAAGATCTATATAGAGGAATCAGAACCTCCTTCTTCCTGCTGGTGACCCCTCTAGTGATGCATCGTAGAATTCCATTAGCTTTCTCCACTGCCTGGTCTCACTGTTTGCTCATTTTGCAATCATCTGAAATAAGTACCCCTAAATCTTTTTCCTCTGTAGTGCTAACACTGTACCCCCAATGTTGTACTCTCTCAGGGGATTCTTTTTCCCTAGGTGCATTATTTTACATTTGGAAACATTAAACTGCAGTTTACACTGCTTTGACCAATCCTTCCAGCAATGCCAAACAGGATGGATATAAATCAATGGTTTTTAAAAACAAAAAAAAACAATAAAATCTGATTTATTTATTTAATTTTTTTTAACCACTTCAGCCCCGGAAGAATTTACCCCCTTCCTGACCAGAGCACTTTTTGCAATTCGGCACTGCGTCACTTTAACTGACAATTGCGCGGTCGTATGACGTTGCTCCCAAACAAAATTGACGTCCTTTTTTTTTTCCACAAATAGAGCTTTCTTTTGGTGGTATTTGATCACCTCTGCGTTTTTTATTTTTTGCGCTATAAACAAAAATAGAGCGAAATTTTGGAAAAAAAAACGCCATATTTTTTACTTTTTGCTATAATAAATATACCCCAAAAATATATAAAAAAAACTATTTTTTTCCTCAGTTTAGGCCGATACATATTCTACATATTTTTGGTAAAAAAAATCTCAATAAGCGATTATTGATCGGTTTGCGCAAAAGTTATAGCGTTTACAAAATAGGGGATAGTTTTATGGCATTTTTATTAATTTTTTTTTTTTTTTTAAATGGCGGCGATCAGCGATTTTTATCATGACTGCGACATTATGGCAGACACATCGGCCATTTTTGACACATTTTTGGGACCATTGTCATTTATACAGCAATCAGTGCTATAAAAATGCACTGATTCCTGTGTAAATGACACTGGCAGTGAAGGGGTTAACCACTAGGTGGCAGTGTAGGGGTTAAGTGTGTCCTAGGGGCATATTTCTAACTTTCAGGGGGATGGGCTGTGTGTGTGACGTCACTGATCTCTTCTCCGATAACATGGAGCAGAGATTGAGTGACACTGTCACTAGGCAGCCGTTTACATCAGCATCTCCCCGTTCTTCCTCCCCGTGAGGCAATCGTGGGTATCCCCCGCGGCGATCGAGTCCGCGGGACCCACAACCCGACTCACGGAGCTTGCCGCTCGCGCGTGCCTGCTGGCCGCCTCTTAAAGGGCAATGTACAGGTACATGGTTTTGCCTGTACGAGCCCTTCTGCCGCAGTATATCTGCGTGAGGTGGTCGGCAAGCGGTTAAATCGTTTTTTTGGGGGGATTGTTTATCAAATTTATTTTTTTTAAAATGCTTTTGGACTAAAAATCTAAAGATAGTTTTCTATTTAAGATACATTAGTAATTTAGTTTATTCAGCATGAAATGGAGCTCAGTTATGTAGCATGAGGCTGTATATTCTGCAATATTTACATTTTTGGTAAACTCATTCAATGAATCCAAGCTCTGCAAGCTGACATAACATGCACTGCATTGATGCATTCACACAATTTCACAGTAACCATGAGATAAATCAAAGTTCAGGATTATTCCTCTATCCCACTGTTTTGCTAATATATGTACACTACAAACTGTATGATTGAATCCGTTCTGATCTCGCTGTTTTACTAACCTGACAGCTTATTGTTTTAAATAGGAAACCTTCATTTTATTTGCAAAGATTAAAGATTCTAACTACCAGCAAGAATGAGTCCTTACATTTAAAGAGTACCTGTCATTTCAGATCCATCATGGCAGCGCCTGTTAGCGGGCATCCACTCACCTGTCGCTGCCGCCACGTCCCTCACCTTGTTCTGTCATTGCTGCATCACCAGCCATCCCATTAAAGTGAATGGGACTGTCGGTGAGTCAATAGCGGGTCAGAGGAGGAGCTGCTGCAGGACAGAGATGAAAGTTGCTCTTTAAAAACTATGATTTAAATCGAGTTGATTTAAATCAAATCCACCCTGATGCCAAATCGTGGTCCATGTTATAGACCCCTCCAGGGATATAATCTCTATTGCACACCTTTTGTGTCATCAGCAAAAAGACATACCTTACCCATCAAATCTTTTAGTTATATCACTTACATATAGATTAAATAGAAGAGGACCCAGTACAGAGTCTTGTGGTACCCCACTAGTCACTGGTCTCTGTTCCGAGTTGTCGTGAATAATCAGTCAGAATAAGTTGTGCCTTTTTAAGGACAGGTTTCCCGCACAATAATTATCATTGAGTAATTTTTAATGAAGATATTTTTAAGATACAAAATCAATCTATATGACACAGTCTATGCTTGTGAAACTTATTCACGGAGATGTGTGGTCATACGAAATAGAAATTTATTGGTAAACAAACACAAATAATCACATGAAATTAAGATACCGATTGCGTTACATGAATGTCTTGAAAATCAATAAAAACACTTGCAAAAATGGGCGTACCGTCCCTTCGACCCAATACCACCATGATAACTTCTCGGTAGAATCAATAACCTTGTGAACTTGACAATTAAACAGAACATCTGTATTTCACACGTACAACCGTTACTTTACTGCAGTTAAGTTTTGTGAAAATTGTGAAATAAATTAGACGTTTGTTTTGTCAATAAATGTGGCAACTATGCAAAAAGAAAAATATAATGAAAAATTTGAATCTTTAGAGAAAAATCTACAAGGCGGTTATTGATTCGGGAGAATGATTATCAATTGAATAATATTCAATACATCAATATTTGAGAGAACATATCAATATTTGAGAGAACATACAAGATAAAATCAACATGACATAATTACCCATTCCAGGATGGCTACTGTTCCTATCGGCTGGTTACCAGAGTTAAGATGGCTGCCGTAGTTTACAAAAATTGATACTCTTAGAGAGGGTTTACTCCTTGTGACCTCCGAGTTCTAAGTATTAGGTGTTGAGGAATCTTCATGAATGTAAAGATATATATTCATGCATGGTGCATGAGTGTCAGTCTGGGAGTGTGTGTGTCTCCCAGTGTCCCCCCTCAGGGTGGATCCCTGAGCTCTCCCCCTGAGCTCTCTTCCTCCTCTTCCTCCTTCCCCTTTCTGCCATCTTACTTGCCTCTAAATACCATTTCAGATAATAAGACCATAAAAATTATAATGGCTCTGCCCAAAAGGACGTGGCCACTTCCCATTGGGTTAGGAGACTTAATTATTAACCTCCTCTCGAAATTTAGTGAGTTCAAATAATACCACCTTCAACCACCAGGTGTCTCACATGTGTTTTGAGTCCATCCTTTAAGTTAATACATTCTATTTTCATAATGTGTATAATTGTAAGGATAGTATATACTTTTAAATATTCTGATAATCGGTCTAATTTAAAATACACTCAGTACAATCTTGATTAATCACTATTACATAAACTGGTTACATATATATGTGTCTCTATAAATGTATGTCTATAAAGACTGGTCCATCTAGGAAATACACACGTTGTTAATCATTTTTATGTAGTATTGATGAAATATATATCTATATGGATACCTGTATAACTTCTGGTATCTCCACTGAACATTTGTTTATCTAAGCATAGGCTACAATTTTATATAATTATAATCATGATTATATGTTTTTCCTAATACTAATTCGTTACTTAAAACACTTCTACTTATAAAATCACACTTTCATGTACATTTTCTTCATAGCAAAGTTGTTGGGTCCGCAGATGCCAACATTATAATGTCTCTGTGACCTACAATGTCATAGATAGTTTGAGATTACTTATAATAACCTTACAGATACTTTTAAAATATTTTTGACTGGCACAATATTCAACTCTCTCTAACGTGTTGAGATGGACCTTGAACATTCCCACTGGGTGTTTAGAAATGACTTGCTTGTCTAAACCATCCTAAAAGTTCATACAATGAATTTTGTTAGCCAAGGTGTTAGCTATTTAAACACTTGCCGACCACCTCACGCCTATATACGTGAGCAGAGCGGCACGGGCAGGCAAAATCACGTACCTGAAACGTGATTGCCTTCCCGCGGGTGGGGGGTCCGATCGGACCCCCCCCCGGTGCCAGCTGCGGTCGGCATTTGGCTGGGAGCATTGAGAGACGAGGGGGAGGCCATCCGATCGAAACATCCCCTGCCTCTGTATAGTACACAGAGGCAGAGGATGTGATGTCATCTCTCCTCGGCTGGCCAGTTTCCGTTCCAGCGCCGAGGAGAGATGACATGTAAGTGCACCAAACACTACACACAACACAGTAGAACATGCCAGGCTTACATTACACCCCCGATCCCCCCCCCGATCACCCCCCCCCCCCCCTGTCACAAACTGACACCAAGCAGGTTTTTTTTTTTTTTTTTTTTTTTTTTCCCTGATTACTGCATAGTGTCAGTTTGTGACAGTTAGCAGTGGTAGGACAGTGAGTGTTACCCCCCTGTAGGTCTAGGGTACCCCCCTTACCCCCCCTAATAAAGTTTTAACCCCTTGATCACCCCCCCTCACCAGTGTCGCTAAGCGACCATTTTTCTGATCGCTGTATTAGTGTCGCTGGTGACGCTAGTTAGGGACGTAAATATTTAGGTTCGCCGTCAGTGTTTTATAGCGACAGGGACCCCCATATACTACCTAATAAATGTTTTAACCCCTTGATTGCCCCCTAGTTAACCCTTTCACCACTGATCACCATATAACCGTTACGGGTGACGCTGGTTAGTTCGTTTATTTTTTATAGTGTCAGGGCACCCGCCGTTTATTACCGAATAAAGGTTTAGCCCCCTGTAGGTCTAGGGTACCCCCCTTACCCCCCCTAATAAAGTTTTAACCCCTTGATCACCCCCTGTCGCCAGTGTCGCTAAGCGATCATTTTTCTGATCGCTGTATTAGTGTCGCTGGTGACGCTAGTTAGGGACGTAAATATTTAGGTTCGCCGTCAGTGTTTTATAGCGTAAGGGACCCCCATATACTATCTAATAAATGTTTTAACCCCTTGATGGCCCCCTAGTTAACCCTTTCACCACTGATCACCGTATAACCGTTACGGGTGACGCTGGTTAGTTTGTTTATTTTTTATAGTGTCAGGGCACCCGCCGTTTATTACCGAAAAAAGGTTTAGCCCCCTGATCGCCCGGCGGTGATATGCGTCGCCCTAGGCAGCGTTAGATTAGCGCCAGTACCGCGAACACCCACGCACGCACCGTACACGCACCGTACACCTCCCTTAGTGGTATAGTATCTGAACGCATCAATATCTGATCCGATCAGATCTATACTAGCGTCCCCAGCAGTTTAGGGTTCCCAAAAACGCAGTGTTAGCGGGATCAGCCCAGATACCTGCTAGCACCTGCGTTTTGCCCCTCCGCCCGGCCCAGCCCAGTCCAGCCCACCCAAGTGCAGTATCGATCGATCACTGTCACTTTTTTTTGTAGCGTTTTGGTGAACTGGCAAGCACCAGCGCCCTAGTACACCCCGGTCGTAGTCAAACCAGCACTGCAGTAACACTTGGTGACGTGGCGAGTCCCATAAGTGCAGTTCAAGCTGGTGAGGTGGCAAGCACAAGTAGTGTCCCGCTGCCACCAAAAAGACAAACACAGGCCCGTCGTGCCCATAGTGCCCTTCCTGCTGCATTCGCCAATCCTAATTGGGAACCCACCGCTTCTGCAGCGCCCGTACTTCCCCCATTCACATCCCCAACCAAATGCAGTCGGCTGCATGAGAAGCATTTTCTTTATGTCCTCCCGAGTACCCCTACCCAACGAACCCCCCCCCCCCAAAAAAAGATGTGTCTGCAGCTAGCACGGATATAGGCATGACACCCGCTATTATTGTCCCTCCTGTCCTGACAATCCTGGTCTTTGCATTGGTGAATGTTTTGAACGCTACCATTCACTAGTTGAGTATTAGCGTAGGGTACAGCATTCCACAGACTAGGACACACTTTCACAGGGTCTCCCAAGATGCCATCGCATTTTGAGAGACCCGAACCTGGAACCGGTTACAGTTATAAAAGTTACAGTTACAAAAAAAAAAGTGTAAAAAAAAAAAAAAAACACAAACAAAAATAAAAAAAAATAGTTGTCGTTTTATTGTTCTCTCTCTCTCTATTCTCTCTCTATTGTTCTGCTCTTTTTTACTGTATTCTATTCTGCAATGTTTTATTGTTATTATGTTTTATCATGTTTGCTTTTCAGGTATGCAATTTTTTATACTTTACCGTTTACTGTGCTTTATTGTTAACCATTTTTTTGTCTTCAGGTACGCCATTCACGACTTTGAGTGGTTATACCAGAATGATGCCTGCAGGTTTAGGTATCATCTTGGTATCATTCTTTTTAGCCAGCGGTCGGCTTTCATGTAAAAGCAATCCTAGCGGCTAATTAGCCTCTAGACTGCTTTTACAAGCAGTGGGAGGGAATGCCTCCCCCCCACCGTCTTCCGTGTTTTTCTCTGGCTCTCCTGTCTCAACAGGGAACCTGAGAATGCAGCCGGTGATTCAGCCAGCTGACCATAGAGCTGATCAGAGACCAGAGTGGCTCCAAACATCTCTATGGCCTAAGAAACCGGAAGCTACGAGCATTTTATGACTTAGATTTCGCCGGATGTAAACAGCGCCATTGGGAAATTGGGGAAGCATTTTATCACACCGATCTTGGTGTGGTCAGATGCTTTGAGGGCAGAGGAGAGATCTAGGGTCTAATAGACCCCAATTTTTTCAAAAAAGAGTACCTGTCACTACCTATTGCTATCATAGGGGATATTTACATTCCCTGAGATAACAATAAAAATGATTTAAAAAAAAAAAAATGAAAGGAACAGTTTAAAAATAAGATAAAAAAGCAAAAAAATAATAAAGAAAAAAAAAAAAAAATAAAAAGCACCCCTGTCCCCCCCTGCTTTCGCGCTAAGGCGAACGCAAGCGGCGGTCTGGCGTCAAATGTAAACAGCAATTGCACCATGCATGTGAGGTATCACCGCGAAGGTCAGATCGAGGGCAGTAATTTTAGCAGTAGACCTCCTCTGTAAATCTAAAGTGGTAACCTGTAAAGGCTTTTAAAGGCTTTTAAAAATGTATTAATTTTGTTGCCACTGCCCGTTTGTGCGCAATTGTAAAGCATGTCATGTTTGGTATCCATGTACTCGGCCTAAGATCATCTTTTTTATTTCATCAAACATTTGGGCAATATAGTGTGTTTTAGTGCATTAAAATTTAAAAAAGTGTGTTTTTTCCCCAAAAAATGCGTTTGAAAATCGCTGCGCAAATACTGTGTGAAAAAAAAAAATTTAACACCCACCATTTTAATCTGTAGGGCATTTGCTTTAAAATAATATATAATGTTTGGGGGTTCAAAGTAATTTTCTTGCAAAAAAAAATAATTTTTTCATGTAATCAAAAAGTGTCAGAAAGGGCTTTGTCTTCAAGTGGTTAGAAGAGTGGGTGATGTGTGACATAAGCTTCTAAATGTTGTGCATAAAATGCCAGGACAGTTCAAACCCCCCCCCAAATGACCCCATTTTGGAAAGTAGACACCCCAAGCTATTTGCTGAGAGGCATGTCGAGTCCATGGAACATTTTATATTGTGACACAAGTAGCGGGAAAGAGACAAATTTTTTTTTTTTTTTGCACAAAGTTGTCACTAAATGTTATATTGCTCAAACATGCCATGGGAATATATGAAATTACACCCCAAAATAAATTCTGTTGCTTCTCCTGAGTACGGGGATACCACATGTGTGGGACTTTTTGGGAGCCTAGCCGCGCACGGGACCCCGAAAACCAAGCACCGCCTTCAGGCTTTCTAAGGCCGTAAATTTTTGATTTCACTCTTCACTGCCTATCACAGTTTCGGAGGCCATGGAATGCCCAGGTGGCACAAACCCCCCCCCCAAATGACCCCATTTTGGAAAGTATACACCCCAAGCTATTTGCTGAGAGGTATAGTGAGTATTTTGCAGACCTCACTTTTTGTCACAAAGTTTTGAAAATTGAAAAAAGAAAAAAAAATTTTTTTTTCTGGTCTTTCTTCATTTTCAAAAACAAATGAGAGCTGCAAAATACTCACCATGCCTCTCAGCAAATAGCTTGGGGTGTCTACTTTCCAAAATGGGGTCATTTGGGGGGGGGTTTGTGCCATCTTGGCATTTTATGGCCTTCAAAACTGTGATAGGTAGTGAGGAGTAAAATCAAAAATGTATGCCCTTAGAAATCCTGAAGGTGGTGCTGGGTTTTCGGGGCCCCGTACGCGGCTAGGCTCCCAAAAAGTGCCACACATGTGGTATCCCCGTACTCAGGAGAAGCAGCTGAATGTATTTTGGGGTGCAATTCCACATATGCCCATGGCCTGTGTGAGCAATATATCATTTAGTGACAACTTTTTGTAAATTTTTTTTTTTTTTTTTTTGTCATTATTCAATCACTTGGGACAAAAAAAATAAATATTCAATGGGCTCAACATGCCTCTCAGCAATTTCCTTGGGGTGTCTACTTTCCAAAATGGGGTCATTTGGGGGGGTTTTGTACTGCCCTGCCATTTTAGCACCTCAAGAAATGACATAGGCAGTCATAAACTAAAAGCTGTGTAAATTCCAGAAAATGTACCCTAGTTTGTAGACGCTATAACTTTTGCGCAAACCAATAAATATACGCTTATTGACATTTTTTTTTACCAAAGACATGTGGCCGAATACATTTTGGCCTAAATGTATGACTAAAATTTAGTTTATTGGATTTTTTTTATAACAAAAAGTAGAAAATATCATTTTTTTTTCAAAATTTTCAGTCTTTTTCCGTTTATAGCGCAAAAAATAAAAACGGCAGAGGTGATCAAATACCATCAAAATAAAGCTCTATTTGTGGGAAGAAAAGGACGCAAATTTCGTTTGGGTAGAGCATTGCATGACCGCGCAATTAGCAGTTAAAGCGACGCAGTGCCGAATTGTAAAAAGTGCTCTGGTCAGGAAGGGGGTAAATCCTTCCGGGGCTGAAGTGGTTAAACAGTCCTTCACTTGAACACAATAGGCTTAGGCCAGGTGAGGCTATTTCTAATGTGAGAATTGTCCGTATAATCTTGACTCCTATTTTCTTTTGTTTATTCACTAAGACCATGTAAATATCTCTTTGTTTTGTGACAAGAGCAGTCTTTGTTCCAACAGTTTCCTTTACAATACATGCTTGTAAAAGTCTTCAATATTTGAAGTAGTAGAGAAAGACTTGGTCAAACATGAGAACGTCAGTTTTGTCCTAAAGGTCTCCAAGAGGGCAACAGTTCGATTATTTAACATCACAGTTCATCTGCTTTTTGAGGCCTAAGCATCTCTCATGTTTCTGCCAGTAAATATAAAATATATTTCTTCATGAATTCACAACAGACTGAACCCCATTTACAACTACACTCTGGTATCTATTCTTTAGCCAACTGCATATCCACTGAACCACCCAAGGGTTAAGACCTAGCTTGTACAACTTTAGTATTAGATCATTATACGGATCTGTATTAAATGCCTTGCTGAAATCAAGATATGCTATGTCTACAGCACCACCCTGGTCCAAAACCTTGATAACATAGCCAAAAAAGAAGACGATCTGGGCTGCTTTGTGCAATTCTACTGCACAGAGTAGGTAAATATAACATGTTTGTTATTTTTTTTAATTCAAATTTTACAGTCACTTTAAGGTCCTTTATGATTGCTCACATGCTATACACACGGTGACAGTCATCAAGATCTTCTTTTTATCTCCTGTCTTTGGGTCCTTTTCACTCTGTCACACTCATTTCTCCCACCTGCCATAGTCTCTTTTCTGACATTCTGTTGATCTTATTTTCCAGAAAGAAGAGGGGATGATCCAGGGAAAACTAAATGACTCAGACTCTTCACAGTACATCCGAGAACTGAAGGATCAAATTGATGAGCTGAGGCATGAGGTGAGCCCTTCGAGAAACCTCCAGAGTGGAACTGGATAGAACTGAAGCATTTGGCAGATGAACAGTAGCATATTCTTCTGTGTGGGTTTCTTTATCTATTGTATGAGTAGCAGATCAGCTGTAATTGTCAGTGGGAAGCAACGAAAATCTTGAGTACTGATTGCAAAGTTCTTTCAGCCAGATGGTCTTGCTAGAATGCAATCATCAAGAAAAAAAACAGTGCTTGTCTAGAAGAGAAAGCAGCTATTTGAAATAATGCACTTTATCATAGAAGAAAAAATATTCTTAAAGCGGAGTTCCACTCAAAAGTGGAACTTCTGCTTATCTGTTTCCTCCCCCCTTCCGTTGCCGCATTTGGCACCTTTCAGAAGGGAACGGGTACCTGTTTTTGACAGGTACCGTTCGCCCACTTCCGGAGACGGCGCCGTCTCGGGAGTTTGGCCCCCATCTTCTTTCTCCGCCACCGGCCTAATTAGAGCAGCACGCTTTGCGCATGCCCAGTAGGGAACCGGCTGTGAAGCCGAAAGGCTTCACTGCCTTGTTCCCTTACCAAGAATGACAGCGACTGCACCTGACAGCCGATCCGAAGATCACCAGTGCTTCCCCCCAGATTTACAGCGAGTACACTTGTATTGCAAAGTGAATTTGCCTTTAATAAACCCCAAAATACCTAATAATAATTTGGGGTGTACACAACAAAGTGCTAGAGTGCCAATTGCCTAATGGGGACACTAGTTAGATTGACCTGTGTGTCCCCAAGGAAAGACATTGGTAGGGTTTTACCCTCACTTCCTGTTTGGCTATGTGACAGGAAGTGCAGCTAATTTTCAGAAAAGGGACACAGCCCAACCTAAAAAAAAACAAGCGGGGGTTATAACACTCATTTGGTTTCCCCCAAATGCCCACAATTAGAAAAGGATTGTCTTGAGCTAGATTTTAGCTCAGTGCTCTAAATCGGTGGTTCTCAACCCTGTCCTCAAGTACCCCCAACAGGCCATGTTTGCAGGTTTTCCTTCATCTTGCACAGGTGCTTTAAATCAGAGTCAATGGCTTGGTATTTTGGACAGCTATTTAGCTAAGATAAATTCCCAAAACATGTCCTGTTGGGGGTACTTGAGGACTAAGGCTGAGAACCACTGCGCTAAAATGGAAAATTTGAATACTTACCTCTCTGTAATTTTCCATTCCTGGTGCCTATCCATGGCAGCATAAGCACAATCCATGCATATGCTACCATGAAGGCACCAGGAAAGTAGCTTTTAGACAAACCACACATTTTTTTGTTTTGCCATGTCAATCAGCCTAGTTAAGCTGCAGCTGGGAAATCTGTTGCATGAAACTTGTTTATGGGGGGGTGGAGAGTGTAAAATGCATTACCTTACTTGGATTGAGCATGGATCTGCAAAACAAATTATTAACAAAACATAAAACATAAAAATTTTATTGGTCAACAAAACTGGACTTGGAAAAGAGCAAGGAAAGCAAAAAGCACATGTATGTTAATTTGAGACACTAACAGAATATGGTTTTGAGGTCTGACCATTTTGCAGAGGAGATCAACAGGAGTTAAAAGGACTGCGCCCACAAACGGAAAGTCTCTTAAGGATTTAAACATTTATTAGTCACAACAGCTTGAGGAAGATTTTGCAAAGTAATGCAGCACAGACAATTAAATCAAAGTGAAACGAACAACCTACAAATAACACAGATTGACAACATCAAAAATCTTTCAGTGAAAAATATCCCCCCACCCAAAGAAATAAAAAAATACTTGGTCTAAAACACATCTGTTTTGCAAAGACATAACAAACAAAATACAAAGAGAAAACTCTATAAGGACACCCAAATGTACTGTCTTGCCACACACACCATCAAGCAATCTTGCCTCTTCTCAGTGCAAGGTAAAGAATGCTATCTGCAAGCTTTGTATTACATAGGTTTGTGTTCTAATAAGGCAATTGAAAACACATGCACAGTCCATGAAACACACAAAATGCAAGTTCACCCAATGTGGAGACAGAACTTCAAAATGGGTACACCTGTTAAGGATGTCCTTAAATTACTAACCCAAAAAACACACTCTCTGAGCATGCCTAGAAAAATCAAAGTGCTTTTCACACACAAAAAGCACCAAAACCAAAGTCCCTGAGCATGCCCAGACCCATACAAATGCATTTCACACACCAAAAGCCACAACAAAATACCAAAGTCCTTGAGCATGCCCAGAAAACTATGCAGCTAGCACAAAATAAGCCACCCCCTGTCCAAAATTAAGCACATCATCCAGCATGCTACAAAATTACAGATGGGACAGACCCCCCCCCCCCCCCGGTCCAGGGGGGCAAACAAAGAGCCTAACATGGGCAAAAGTTATACAACAAATACCATTGCAGTCTATGGGAACTGACTTGTTAATTTTGCTAGTCCCCAATTGGCTGGCTTATATTCTAGTTATTGGCCTTAAAATGGGTATGGGGGCCCAGGTCCCACCCTGAGGGACATATATCAAAGTCACCAATTTGGACAACCCCAAAAACGAAACAAGAAGTGCCTTTAAAAATGCAAAATTGCTTAAAAGCTAGTAACTGTGCATCTGTAGCATATATCCAAAATGCTGCTTCAAAAGATGTACAGCTTTAGAGAAACATACAAATCTGCAAGATTTTAACCCAAAACAAAAAATAGCTTGCCCCCCACAATACATACAAGGCCATTTGGGTCTCTTAAGGCTTAAAATGAGAACCCCCATGTGAAAAATGCCACCCCAAACAAAAAATTATTGTGCCCCTCCCACACACTAACAAACCCCTAGCCAAACACACAGCAAGCCAGCCCCTGAAAGGGGGGTGGATGTTTGGGGGCAGGAGGGGCTCGGGCACCCCAAAAGTCAACCACCTTGTTCCCATATTCAGGGGGACAATGGCCTCTTCCACACAACCCTAGGCTGGGGTTGTGGGGGGCTGCAGACAGGGGGCTTACGTAATGTGGAAACTAGTGGGTACAAGGTGCTTTGTGGTTGGTATTGGGCTGAGCCCAACATGCCCCAAAGGCAGCCAGCAATGTTGAGTGCATGTGGCCTTGTACGGTTCTAGAGGGGGTTGGGTGATCGCTCTTCTCGCCCCTTTCCTAGCTGGCCCTGTTGTATGCTCAGAAAAAGGATGTGGTTTGGATTGATTGGTGAAGGCAGCTCACAGCCTTTTGAGAATGGAGTGGAGTGTGGAGTTCCCCTTTAAAAGCAAAAGCTAGCCCAAGGAAATCATATGCATTAGAGGGGGAAGGTTAAATGCCCTTATAGGAGGAGCTAGAGAAGTGAGAGTCTTTTTACATAATTTGATGTCACATGTTGGCAACGTAACATGCTAACATGACCTGTGTGCAAATCTCCTTAAAATGCATAAAGCTGAACCAGCGTAAAAAAACATTGTCAAGTTTAGAGGTGCGCCCGTTCAACCCATGCAATTGCATGTACGTTGCTTAACATTTACTAAGATTTTGGCCGCGCAGTGAACAAACGCATTTGAACGAGCGCAAGTACGGCTTGCGCATGCGCACTGCTTACATTGATCTCACGCAGTTCTAAACTTACTTGCAGGCACAGCAGGCTTTCTCTGAAAAGGTTACTTTCTTATTCTGTTTGGGGCATATTTGTTACTTGGGCAGTTTTATTACTAAACTTCCTCACATCACCCCATAATATTGGCACCTCCATCTTCTGTTAATATTGAATTGAAGATGCCGTGTCCATAGTGGCGCACAGATTGCATTCTCCCATGCACCAAGATCGATATAGTAAATGGGGGATTCAAGCTCTGTTCCCGGCGCACCATTTCGTAAATATGAAAATGTGCGTTGCGCCTTGCCGTGCGCCTATACTGATGGCACACGGCTTTCGTAAATCAGCCCCCATGTGTGTTGTGCTGCTTTGAATAATGTCAGTACAACATTGCAAAAAATTTATTTTTTTTTGTTGCCCTGTTCACACCAGTCAAGGGTGCTGCCTAAAAATGGAACAAGTCTGCATTTTTATGCAGCTTACAACACGTTACAACACACATCAGTAATTATTTCACATTTTAGCCTTGTAAAAAATAAATGTAAAAGATTTCACAGGGCATTTGAGAAGCATTGCCTGATGTGATTAGAATGATTCTGCAAAGCGTGCAAAGCGCTCATTAATTCTATAGTTACATTAATGTGAGATAAAGGCTACTTTAGAATTTTGTGCCTGTGTAAAAGAGCCTTAATGGTGTGGCTGTTTCAACACAAACTATCCTGGCATGGTCTACTGTTGTGACTGTCAGAAAACCACCCGAGAAAAGCTATGCGACCATCATGGCAGTGTGTGTAGATGGAAAGTGACTTAGGGGATCAGCAGCACTGAGATGCAACAAAATATGAAAAATAGGTAAAAAAAAGTATTTTGTTAAACAAATGATACACAGGGGTTGATTTACTAAAGGCAAATAGACTGTGCACTTTGCAGAGTGCAGTTGCCCTCTGCAGATGCAATTGCTCCAGAGCTTAGTAAATGAGGTAAGGCATGACTTTGCAAAGAGTACCCAATCCTGTGCAAGGAAAATAAAAAAAAAAACAGCATTTTTGCTTGCACATGATTGGATGATGGAAGTCAGCAGAGCTTCTGCTCATTTACTAAGCTCTGGAGCAACTGCTCTTGCAGAGGGCAACTGCACTTTGCAAAGTGCACAGTCTTTTTCCCTTTAGTAAATCAACCCCACAGTGTTTAAGCAAACTAAATGTTATAGTCTACCTCTACTTTTAAAACGGAGTTCCAGTCGTTTTTGTGTTTTATTAAAAGGCAGCAGCTACAAAAGGAGAGGGGGTGGGGTGCTTAAAGCGGAACTTGCCCTTTTGGGTGGAGCTCCGCTTTAAAGGTTAAAGTGATTGTAAAGCTTTCATGTTTGTTATTTTAATGAAAAAAAAGTATACTTCCCTGCTCTGTGCCATGGTTTTGCACAGAGTGACCCGGATCCTCCCCTTCTCGGCTCCTCCCACCTGTCGGGTGCCCCCACAGCAAGCAGCTTGATATGGGGGCACCCGAGCTGAACCGCTGCACTGTGTCCATTCAGACACGGAGCCACAGTTTGGCCCCACCCCCTCCATTTCCTGATTGGCTCACTGGCCAATGGCTCTCACTGCTGCCAATAGCCAATCAGGAGTGGGAGTCCCTGGAAAGGCAAGACTCTCGTGGACATCGCTGGATTGAGAGGGGGCTCAGGTAAGTATTGAGGGGCGGGGGGGCTGCTGCACACAGGTTTTTGTACCTTCATGCATAGAATGCACAAAGGTAAAAAAAAACCTTGTGCCTTTACAACCACTTTAATTTCTAGCCGTAAATTCTGCCTGTTAAAGCACTAGAAAGGTTTTACAGTCACTGAATATTAAAGTGGTTATAAACCTAAGACATGAAATATGAACAAAGCATATCGCTGTATAGTGTGTACTTGTCTCAATTCAGAGCACAAAGTGTCATTTCTGTCTGCTGCCTCATTCCTCTGCTTTAAGCATGAGTCCCTTTTTGACAAGTTTTCCTGACGCCAAGAGAAAAAAGGTGACAGGGGAGGGATCTCCAGCAGATTGACAACCTCAGCTCTGTTCCTGTGAGCTGTGTGGAGGGGGGTGTGTCCCTTCCCTCCAATCAGCCCCCAGAGATCTCCTCACTGATGTAACTTAAGCTCTCCGTCCCCTGCTTTTCAGAGCTAAGAGATCCTGTGTAAATTCTTCACTTTGAATGGATGTAGGGGAAAGAGGGCTGTAGATAAACAGGTTCAGCTTATATAGGAGGATTTGTCTCATCTCTGTATTGCCCAAAGCCAGTCATTTTTATGTGGTATATGTGAGGGTTTACAACCACTTTAACAAAGATACACTATAGTGCCAAAAGTCCATGGATCCCTGACCATCACATCTATATAATTTAGTTGGACATCTCATTCTAAAACCAGAGGCATTAATATGCAGATGCCCCACCTTTGCAGCTGTTACAGCCTCAGCTCTTCCTGGGAAGGCTCTCCATGAGATTTTGGAATGTGTCTGTGTGGCATTTTGTGCCCATTTAGTCAAAAGACAATTTATGGGGTTGGGTATATATTGGATGAGAAGACCTGGCTCCCAATCAGCATTTCAATTCAACCCAAACGTGTTCAGTAGAATTTAGGTCAGGGCTCTGTGCAGGCTTTCAAGTGCCTCCACACCATACTCACCAAACCGTGTCTTTAACCACTTCAATACTGGGCACTTTCACCCCCTTCCTGCCCAGGCCAGTTTTCAGCTTTCAGCGCTGTCGCACCTTGAATGACAATTGCGTGGCCATGCAACGCTGTATTCAAATGCCATTTTTATCATTATTTTGAGACAAAGCTTTCTTTTGGTGGTATTTAACCACCACTGGGTTTTTTGGGGGGGGTTTTTTGCTAAAAACAAAAAAGACAGAAAATTTTGAGGGGGAAAAAAAAAAGTTTTCTTAGTTTCTGTTTCTAATAGGTGGAGCTAATGAGGAGGCACGAATATGCAGCACTGATGGGCACTGATAGGTGGCACTGATGAGCAGGCACTGACTGGCATCACAGCTGGGCATTGACTGGCATCACTGCTGGGCACTGTTGGGGCTGCACTGATAATCAGGGCACTGACGATCAGTTCCCTGGTTATCTGTGAAGGTTTCTCCTGTGATAAAATGCCGCTGATCGGCTCTCCTATTCTCAAACCCTGTCAGTGTGAGGAGAGGAAAGCCGATAACCGGCATTTCCTTGTTCTACATGTGATCAGCTGTGATTAGACACTGCTAGTCACATGGGTAAAGAGCCTTGTCATCTGCTCTTTACCGAGATCGGGGATGCACCGTGTCCCAGGGACACAGCACACTGCCGATCTCCACCGTGTGCACCCCCGCTGGCGCACAAGCACAGCGAGAGTGGAACGATGTCATATGACGTCATCCCAGAACGAGAGAGCCACCCCGCCACCATCATTTTGTCTATTTGGTGGGTGGAAGAGAGGGTGGTTAAAGACCGGGCTTTCTGCACAGTTAGGTTGAAACTAAAAAAGACCCATCCCAAATTATTGCCACAGAATTGGAATAGCACAGTTGTCCATAATTGTTTTCTATGCTGTAACATTAACAGTTCACTTCATTGAAAACACTCAATTTAGAGGGTGTCCACATATTTTTGGAAATAGCACCCACTCTTTGGGAGTATTTTTGATCTGAAAAATTGCCTATCTTGACCGATGCATTTTAAGACCTTGTTCACTTGGGTGTACTAAAGCATAGCGACTCTTCATGCAGGCAGTCCCATTCATGTCAATTAGGACGCAGCAGCTGCACGGACACAGCTGCTGGTACCCAGCTTGACCTCCGTGCCAGTGCATGGCTCCAAACGCAGGCAGTATGTGTTGGGAGTCACATTGGGAGCAGCGGTTGTCTCTGTGCAGCCACTGCACCTCAAATGACATGAATGGAACTGCCTACACAGGGATGCACGCAACACCTGTGCATCCCTGTGCAAGTAAACACGGCCTTCGCATGGCTGTATGCTGTAGTATGCCTGTGTAAACGAGGCTTAAGTCTCATGTAAAAATTATATGTTGTCTTTGATGGCTCTCTAATCTCCACAGATTCTCCTTCTTCGAGGTCACAAACCTTATTCTGGCCCGATGGCCTTTGATGAACTGCACCTCTCCTCTTCAGGACGGGAGGATGATGACTCTCTTCCTTCCTCTGATGAAGAGCTTCTTTCTCGCCCTCTTGGAGCTTTGCAAGATGCCCTCTATTCTCATTCACCCCACAAGTCCTGTTTCCTAAGGCCCATGAGAAGTTCTGTCAGCTCTGACAGTGAAGAAGGTGTAGAAACCAATGGAGCCACTTCTGATACACCCCCTGAGCCCGCCGAAGAGGAATAACACAGGGAAAAGAGGAGGCTGAAGCTCACAAGGGGGAATCCATGTTGGAATCTCCTTTTGATGCTATGGAAAGACAGATGCCTTGAAAACAGAAGGAGCTTGGTTGTTCCATGCCGAATAAGCAACCTAAGGGTACGTAATGGGTGCTTTAACTGCTCCATATCTCCCCAAAAAGGGGACAAGAGGAGTAGACACTCCTAATAAGCAAGTATGCCAACCTGTGCTCGACTGTTGCAAGGGAGCTTGGAAAACTGACCCGAAGGGTCGTATTGACATTCTTGAAATAATCCTGTATAGTGTTTTATTTTCACATTTTAAACACTAATCTGAAAAGCGAATCAGCACTGTTTATAAGCTTTACATCCACAGAACACTAACCAGCACGTCTACTGGAGGTAAGCAGTGGCAAACTGGAATCTAACACACGTTAAACTTGCAATATTTCAGGTCTGTTATTTCAGTATTAGGTGGATCCTATTCCGGCTGCTTATCTCTCTAGTTCTTGGGATGCAGAGTATAGAATCGGGATCAATGCAGACCAATGTGACTGCCGGGACAGTACACACGACATAATAAATAAAACTAGTGGCATGCTAGACCAATGCCTGATATTGCAGCCTGCTGCTTTATGTAAGAAACCTTATAGACCCCAAACACACTTCCTCAAATGTTTTTTTTAAACTTGGTAGTGCCTAATCATAGACATGTAAAATAAGCCTGTCATTATAATAGAGTTTGACATAAGTCACTAAAAAAGCCACACCTTGTCTGGTATTAAAGTGGACCTCCAGCCAAAACCTTTTTTTTCTGCTTTGTAATGTTATGGTTGTTCTAACCCTTCTTTACTCAATCTAAGATGTATTAGAAGAAAAAAAAGTTTTGGGATTGATTTCCACTTTGACCTGACCAAAGATAGTAATTGCAGGGCTCTCTATAAATTCTACTTTGGGATGCAGAAGGGTGTGCTGGAACTGATTTAAATACAAAATTTGCATATAGTGCACATCTGGGTATTGGACAGGGGAGGATTGGGAACCTTTTGGTCCGGGTGACAACCAAGTTGTCCTTTCATGGTAGAGACAGATGTATTTTTCAAGGTCAGCTCCCTTTGCAGCTCAACACATTCGGTCACATGACATCTGCGACCACTGCTAGGCGCTGTGATCGTAGGTCTAAAAATGTAGCTTTATAATGCCCATTATGTGTCACTGACTGCATATCCTACTTTGATCAATGCCTAAATGGTAAAGTATGTCCACTTAGGACCATAAATCCAACATATCTTGCAAGACCTGGCATAAGGGAAAAATGCCCTCCTGATTCCCAGCCTGGTCCTCCTATAGTATTAGCACTCCAGGGGCATTCAGAAGGATTCTAGAATGCAGGAATGTGTCATTGTTACTACTGAACACCTCAGTAGGACGCTGCCCAGGAAGTCTAACCGAGAGACCTTTCATCTGGAGTCCCAGAGAAATATAGGCAGCTGTAATCACCTTGTTTAAATAAATCAGTTTTGGGTAGACTTTACCTCCTAATCTGTAGTGGAAATGTCAGTTAAAGGCAAACACTGTAGCCCCATGAACTCTTTAAAAATGTAAGGAGGGAATGTAAATGTCATTACTGAGCCCCATTTAAAACGCACTTTTTCGGGTCAGTGATGCAAAGTATTAAAGAGCATTGGCATTACAGCCAGTGATCTAGTATTTTTAAAGAGCTTGTCAATGGCAGTCTCTCTGTTTCCCACGTGGTTTTATTTAAAGAAACCTCTAAAATATGCATTGCAATAATGCAACACTATACATTAAGTTGTACTTTGGAAAATTGTACATTTTCCTAAAGCAGGGGGCAACACATGTACATTGCAGTGCACGACAGCTCTGGTGCATTTCCCACAAGTGTAACTGTGCATTAGAGTGTCATTCAAAAATATTGGTATCCCAAGGCTGTCCAGTGCATACACTGCAGTAGCACAGGTTTTGCCACACCAAACCATACCATAACCATAATGCACTGATCTGAATAAGCCCTTTGCCAACTTCACCTTCTGAAATGCTTACCTAGCTGTCCTATTGACACAACAAGCTTACAGAATAAGAATTGGGTGAATCAGAATAAATGGCAGCGCATCACACACCAGTGGGTATGAACAGGCCCGAACCTGGAATTAAGTATGGGGATCAGGAGCTGATTGTAAAATCATTAAGGCCAGAGAGAGCTTTTATGACTGATTCTGTATTTGTCTCGGTACAGATCTGTATTTGGCACTTCCAGATGGAAGTCCAGAAAGCAGCTGGGAGCCTGTACAATGCTTTTAGTGCTTGCTGTACCTAATTCTCAGTCTGGTATTTACAAGCTAATGCCTATGTGCCCTGGGCCTTATTTCCTGTCTGTCTCTCAAGAATTGACTGCCAAGCCTTTAAGTTTTTTCCATATTTAGACAACAGTAGACACCCCCATACATGGTGGCAGAGAAACTATTAAAGTTAACCTGTCACAAACTTGAGAAACTGACAGTAAACAATGCAAATAGTGGGAAGATACAGTCGGTAAAAGCCACGTCAGGACCAGTAGTCCTAGAGATATAGGCAACTAAAATTATTGTGGTACTTGTTCCCAAGCATTTTCTATAAGACCTTGTACCATAAAGCATTTCTGACTCCATCTACCTCCATAGAAAATTGAGTGTTTGCACATGTACTGTATGTGATGTGTTAGTGTTGCGTGCATTAACTGCATACATGTGCTTTGAAGGCCCATAAAAATTAGAGCATCCCCAAAACACATGCACAGTGCATGGGTCCAATGTACATTACAACAACCCCTTCCACCACCCAAGCTTACCTATTAGCCATCTAAGTAATGAGTGGCCTTACAGACCCATTATGAAGGCTTGAAATGGTGTTGTGCCAAGCTTGACTTTTACAGGAAAATAGATTTGCGTATATTTAGCTGCCTAAATCTCTGGAGCTATTGATTCTCGCAAGCAGTTTTCACTGAAGGTAACCTATGCCTGTGCCTTTTTAGCTCTTGGGTCTGTGTTACTCCAGGCTTTTGACAGGTTTGTTCTAACAGTATGGAGCATAGTATATGTGTGATGTGATCCTTAGCCAGCAGTTGAACCTTCCTCACCTCCACCATCAACGTTCCACACATGGAATTATTGTACCTCTATTTAGCTCACTCTGGGTGTGCCAAACCTACCGACATGTCTCAATCCAATAAACCAGCCCACTACATCAACCACTTACCCGAAGTGTTACCCAAATTCCGACACTAAAGATCAAATTGCTTTTATGTGTAAATCTTTGTATATGATTATTTTTGTTTATTGTAAATGCCTAAGTGTCCGCAAACTAAACCAGTAAGATGTATTTGTTTTTAATGTTTTTTAATGATTATTTCTTTAAAGGTCCAAGATGCCACTATAGATTTACAGGTGTGACAGGTCCTGTTGTTACAAATGTCTGTGCTACTGTTTAAATCTTAGAAAAGTTCTCTTTACTGTCTTTTTAGGAGGTAGCGGCCTTTTTTTCTTTTGCTTGTTCTTGCTGTCAAGCACGTTTCAAGGTGTTTGAAGAAGATCTCCACCCTTAAATAACTATTTAAAGTGAAGCGTGATGAGGTAAAGAGAACTCTGAACCATTTTATATAGTGGTGGCCAACTCTCATGATATAGGGGCCCTGCAGTGCAGCCCCTGATGTCACCAAAGGGCCACAGAATGGGTTGGTTTACTAAAACTGGAGAGTGCTCTGCATAGAAACCAATCAGCTTCCAGGTTTGTTTGTTTTTTGTAAAAGCTTAATTGAATAACTAGAAGCTCATTGGCTACAATGCATAGCTGCACCAAATTTCGCACTCTCCAGTTTTAGTAAATCAACCCCATATTAGTCAGTGAATGTAATAACAGAAAGCAGTCAGAGAGAGTAAACGTTTACGGGCATGATACAAGAGATTGTCAGAGACTCCAAACTTGCTGTAGAAGTTTTTGAAGACTGGGGGCATGCTTTAGAATAAATTCATAGACTGCAGACACATTTTATATAACCACTTCTGTGAGAGAATGAAAGATCACTATTGGTGCCCCTTTAGAAATCAGTGCTTTAGCATTTGTACTCCCTAAAACCGCATTAAAAATTACTTGTTCCACATTTGATATTTCTCTCAGCAAGATCCATTATATAAGATCTAAAAAAATAAAACAAAAAAAAGAGAAAGGGGATAGACAACCCTGAAAAAGTAAGATAATGTGAAAAAAAACCAAGCCAGTCTGAAGAATTTCTTTTTCCGTTTAGAAGGAAATCAACGACAACTGGGTTATACTTCTGGCTTCAGCAGAAACTGGACACTGGCAAACAAAAAATGCTATTGGCCAGTCAACTATAACCCCTCCTACTCCCATTGTGTTTTGCTTTTATTCTTCTTTTTTCCTTTTTTTTTTTTTTTTTAACTAGTGTTCTAGGAGGATGGATATTTTTTTGTTCTTTGGAGAAAACTTTAACCATAGTTACTAGACTTTTTGTCTGGACTGAAGATTGCAGGGTCTGCCTGTAATATCATTAACGAATGTCGGCAAGAAGGTGAAAGTAAAAAAAACTTCTTTAATGAAATGAAGTAAAATGTTCCATAGCACGACCCACGCTAACGTGTTTCAGTCCAGAAAAATACGTTATTTATAGCCTGCCTGGGTGGGTAGACCTTAGGTGGGTGCAGCATTGATCCAATGCTGTATCTGTCCCCCCCCCACCTTTTGCAGGGAGAACTAATCATTCAAACACAGCTGATGACTCAGTTATCCCCTCCTCTCTGAGTATAGAACTGTGACTGTCAGACGCCGCTCTCTGCTTTGCCCCTCCAGCGCTCACTTGAGTGCTGGGCTGGGGAGGGAGCAGCTGGCTCAGTCTCCCTGCAGCGCAGCTGAGAGGCTAAGCCAGCTGCCTATCCAGGCATGTGCGTGTATCCAAACTGTAAAGCCTGGACTAGCTGAGTAATGTCACGGGTGAGAATATGGGTCACAGGAGTGCAGAACAAACTGTGCCGGAAAGCGTTGGCCATTATTCTTCTGTAAGCTAGAGACCCAGATCAAATGCAGGCCCTGGGCTCCCAAATCTTCCAAACCTGCAGACAAGTCCCCTTTGCAATAAAGGGATGCATCCACCATCAAATGTGGAGGGGCCTTCTATTGGCTTTTGCAGAAACCTGGACAATAAGCATCTTGGATGCAAGTATAAAAGACTTGGGGTTAAGGGGAGGGCTGTAGGTTTAGTTTCTCTGAGTTCAATTCTCTGCTTCTGTCCTGCTTCATGTTATCCGACATACCTATGTTTACGCACAGGCTAGCAGACCTTCATGCTGCTGTTAAAGATCTGTTGAGTCAGGGAGCCATTACCATTGTTTTGAAAGTAGAAAGGTTTTAGGGTTTTTACTCCAAACTTGTTCACTGTTTTCCCCATCTTGGATCAAAAAGCCCTAAAATGTCTTCATTTACTTCCAAAAATTTTGCATGGAATCCAGCAGCTCTGTCATAGCTGCTCTCCACCAGGGAGGTTTTCAAGCATGTGTGGACATGCATTTTTGCATGTCTCCTTATTTCCAGGCTACCAATGCTATCTGTGTTTTTAGGTGCGCATGAAACACTATTACTTTCTTGCTCCTTCATTTGGTCTGTCTTCTGCACCTCGAGTGTTCACCAAAGTACCGGCCCCAGTACTTAACTTACTACTGTCCTAGGGCATTCCATTTGTAGGATACTTGGATGATCCCCTGTTGAGGGAACAGTCGTCTCAGCCATTTTATGACAATGTGATGCCGACTCTTTCAGACCCTTCCTATTATTTGTATCTGGGTTTTGTTGTAGATACTGCTGAGTCCAGAGTTTTGTTGATTTTTTTTTTCTGTAAGACAAACTCCAGACTCTGTGCTCACAGATGCAGACTCTGCAGTCTAGGAGCCACTCAAGACCAGGTTATCTCGTTTGGTGGCTCAGGACTCTAGCACTGAGAAACATCCAAGCATTAGCTACAGTACATCTACTGAATAAATATCTCCTGGCCTTCAGATTAAGCCACAAATTGACAAAATTTGTCTTGGATGCAGAAATCCATTGGTGGTAACAGTGGATGTTCAGATGGCTCCATGGGATCAGTACAATCTGATCTATGATTTCCTCCTCTGAAACTCCTTCCTCATCTACTCCACAGAACTGAGAGGAAGAGCATTCCAGTGAATACCATACCACCAAATTGGCCCAGATGAATGTGGTATTCCAGACTTTATTAAAGCCCATAGGCTCAAATACAAGCAGACAACTTTTTCCTGTCAAGGCATAATACTAGGTTTGAAAGTGATTCTTGAGAATTTGGTATCAGACATTTGTTTCTCAAATTTGTAAGGCATCCACCTGGTTTTCTGTTCATCTGTTTTCTAATGCCGCGTACACACGGTCGGACTTTTCGGCTACAAAAGTCCGACAGCACGTCCGACAGACTTTCGACGGACTTTCAACTGACTTTTGGCGGACTTTCTAACGAACGGACTTGCCTACATACGATCACACAAAAGTCCGACGGATTCGTACGTGATGACATACACCGGACTAAAATAAGGAAGTTGATAGCCAGTAGCCAATAGCTGCCCTAGCGTGGGTTTTTGCCCGTCGGACTAGCATACAGATGAGCGGATTTCTGGGTCCGGCGGAGTTACGACGTAAAGATTTGAAGCATGTTCCAAATCTAAAGTCCTTCAGATTTGCGGCTGGAAAAGTCCACTGAAAGTCCGGGGAAGCCCACACACAATCGAATTGTCCGCCGGATTTTGTCCATCGGCGTCCATCGGACTTTTGTAGACGAAAAGTCCAACCGTGTGTACGCGGCATAAGTTTCCTTGATGGATGTTCAGGCTTTAGCTGATGCCAGCTTGCGTCATAAGGTCATTTAGGCAGCATTGTGAGCTGTAGGATGCCTACATTTTTACATTGTGATGTGGGCTTATTGATGTTTTGTTGCTGTTGCCCACCTCCCACCTGGACTGCTTTGGGATGTCCCAGTTGTCTCAGATCCTGTGATCCTTAATGAACAAGAAAGAAAACAGAATTTTTGTGATTACTGTAAAATTCAAGTATCACATGTCCCACCCCTCTGTGTTTGAGATCCACTCCATTTATTGCTTTTCTACAAAACTGAAGAATAATGGGAATGTGAGCAGTTATACCTGACCAGCTAACTGGGTTTTTAGATGGCCAGTGTCCAGTTCCTCCTGGAGATGATTTTTTTAACCCAGTTGTCTCTGATTTTACTTCTGAGCCTGTGTTCCTAACGAACTCCAAGAAACAGGTTTTACGTTGCATACCAAAATCTTGTTTTGTTTTTGGTTTTTTTTGGTTTGGTTTTTTGTTATATTTCACTGGTTTGAATAAGCACCAAGGTAATAAAAACAGATTGTTGGGTGAGGGCACGCATGCACCATACAATACATTTCAAAGGGATGTAAATCCTAAAGCCTAATTGATTTTTGAGAACTAGATATGCAGCCAGAGAGATATTGTATCAACAGCCTCCATTTTCATAGGCTTTCCTCCACTTTCCAGTGCAGTGTTTGACTATGCCTGTGCAATTTGATTCCGGCGTGTGATCACACTGCCTATTGCACTCTAACTGACCTGGTCAGACACAACCTTTCCCTTTCCCTTTCTCTGCAGTTTGTAGGTGTGTACATGAGGATGCATGTGCTGAGGGTGCAGCACTTCCTCATCTCTGCGAGCATCGGACAGAAGTGCAGGCAGTATATTTCCAGTAAGATAAAAACACATTTTGAGGCATATACAAAAACCAGTAAGAAGTCATAACATGTGGGGTCTAGGGCTATGAAGAAATAAAAAGGGATGAGACTTCAATTGTTCTTTAAATGACTACATAACAACCCCAGTTCTGCATCAAAAAAATGCTTTGTTAGAACGTGATGGAGGTTCTAACCAATCTCTGCTCCCCCCACATCCATAACCAGAAAAAGCATTGGCAAGGAGTGTTTGTGTCAAAGCCTTGTAGAGGAAAACTATGGGACCATTTACATGTGCTGTAGGAAGTAAGAAACAGCCTGTGAAGCCGTAAGGCTTCACTTCCTGTTTCCCTTAATAGAGATGCCAGAGCCTGCACCCGATGTCGATTGAAGAATCAGTTCGGGTGAGGACATCGTTGTATCACTGGATAGGTAAAGTGTCCTTATATTAAAAGTCAGCAGCTACAGTATTTGTAGCTGCTGACTTTTATTGTTTTGGGGGGGCCTTAAGCTCCTCCTAAAAATGGAAAAAAAAAAAAAGAGTTTAGACAAGTTACTTCGAGGTTTTCAATCGGGGTTTATACTTCCATTGGTCCCACTAGGACAGGGAGCTCTGCTACCATAAACGCTCCACAAAAAAATGTCCTGAGATATATAAAGAGGTTTGCTGGCTTATGCTATACTAAGCACCAGTGGCGGCTGGTGCTAAATATTTCAGGGGGCAGCAAACTAACGCCACAACCCTAATCCCCCCGCGCATGGGAGATGGACGGGAATTTTGAACCTTGCCTTACTGTTTTCTTTTGTTCTGACTCTGCTGATTAAAACTCTACAACAGACCTACTGTTATTCCTCTGTTCCAATTACTGCACATAAGTCTATCTTCACCTTCAGCTGCCACTGTGTAAGTTTTATGCCATTACTGACCAGGTAACTGAAAGGTACATGCCCATGAGAAGTCCTTGGCATCTCTAGATAAGTTTAAGCCCTACCATGTGTTACAATACTTTTAAAAAGTGATGGTAACCTCTTGAAAGCACTCCCACGGGAGGCGGACGAAAAGGAAGTGATTGCCGCAAGCACAACACCCCCCCCCCAGCCGCCGTTAGATGAACTGTACCTTAGAAGGCAAGGAGAAGGAAGAAGGGCCGTTGTTTCTCCTCCCGGCTGAACAGGAAGTGGATTCTAAGAGTCCTTAGCCAATCGAGTCTCAGGAGCCACTTCCTGATTGGCTGGGAGGAGAATCAGGAAGACCATAGCGAATATTCATTCGCTATTGTCACACAACTGGGTGGGCTCAGGGCACAGTGCTCTGCGCCCCGAGCCCACCCTTTTTTGAAGCCAAGTAGAGCCTCAGGCGCTAATGTGCTTTAAAAAAAAAAAAACATTGGAATCCACGTGTCCGGCGTCCTGCATGTAGATTAGGGGCAGGGCGCATGGATCAGGGGGGCGGTGCCCCTAATGGACGGGCCACCACACCTTTATTATGGTCCACCTATCCTTCCTTGGCTGCACAGTGGCACAGTAGGTGGTAGGAATTCCAATAAGCAATGGAATTATTTGGTACTACCCACACACAGCTTTTCAGTGCTTTAACTCTAACATTATATGAATAATGTCATAGAACGTAACTGTGTAAATCCAGAGGCGATAAAATGACTTTCATGTTTTCTCTTTACCTCAATATTCTTCAACCAAGTGCTTTAGGTGGAGTTCGCTGAAAGTTATATAGAAAATTGGATTGGAATGAGCTTTGGCAACAGCTGCTGTGGAGATGAAAATCCCAGGATGCCTTGTCAGCCCTTGGCTGAAATTTGTTATTCCACAGTAGTTGAAGGCCCACAGGCCATAGAAATTTACACCTCTGGCAAACTTATCACCATAATAGCTATGGAGAAACGGGAGCTCCATGTGAGCTTGCACAACCAGCTTTGCCAGCAATACTGTGAGTACTGTTGGTGCTTCATACAAAGAAATTAAGGGTGCCGCTTTAGGCTCTAGTAGGTTCTTATATGCTGACAACCGCTGGGAGTGCAGGCAGGTAAAGAGCTCTCGGCTCCATAGAATTTAGGAAGGAAAAGAAGTCACAGGAGCCGCACATCGCACAAAACCTTAATGTAAAGTGTGGAAGCAGCCTCAGCCTAGAATCTGTCCAGGCCACACCTCTGACACGTTTCACCCCACCCACGGAGCTTGGTCATGGGAAACCCATTTGGGCTTGCCCACTGGGCTTAGTCATGGGTTTCCCATGACTAAGCCCTGTGGGTGGATTGAAACATGTCGGGGGTGTGGCCTGGATAGTCTCTAGGATGAGACAGAGTTACTCTTTCACATGAGGGTTTTGTGTGATGTGTGGTTCTCCTGAGACTTCTTTCCCCCCCTTATTTTCTGTTGGTGCTGCTTGATGATGGGTCATGAGAAGAATATGTACTGCCTGTACATACACTAAAAATGCATACAAGCACATCAGATGTGGGTGACAGCTTCCAATGGCCTTGCTGTAGGCCAGGGTGTTCCTTAACCTGTGTTCAGATGTGCCAATTCCCAATCAATCCAGAATAAAGGTCCTGCGTAACTTTTATCTGCTGGTGCACAGAACTGAGCAAATAAGAGACTTGAGGGGCACCCATCTACCCAAGCCTTATGGTACTGGTACATTTTAGCATTTGAATGGAACATCTGGAATTGTCATTGGTGTAGCCTTTGGCTTACTCCTTAGAAGGTCAGAATAATAAAATATACAGGAAGTATTCTATATACAGTATATATATATATATATATATATAAAACATATATATTTTGTTTACGTTAAAGTGCAATAACTGCCCGCACAAGGTCACTACAGATTACTATAGTAAAGTATTTCTCTGAATATGTAACTGTTGTATTGGGAAGGCCTAGAGCTGTGTAATGTCAGCAGACCTTCCACTAATATTCTGAATGGTGCACTGTTCTGTGCTGGGAGCTCCTGGCATGGCTGTTGTGTATATGTGTATAGTATGTAAATAGTAGTAGATGTTTTTGTCTAGCTGTACTGAGTGGCAGATGTACAAGGAGCACCTACTGAGGGGACAGGGAGATTTGCTGCAATGGTTCTTGCAGCAAAGTGCCTGCAGAGGAGGCCGGCAAAATATTAGTGCTAGCTTCATAAAAAGAAACCTAAGGTAATCTGGCTAGAATCAAGGCACCCTGGTGTAAAGCCTTTGACAAAAGCTGCCAGTCTTTGACATCCTGTGCTGCATACTAGCTCCGCAAGCTGATTTATGGGAGCGACATCACGGGCCTATATTAGTATACTACAAGTGTACAGAAAGTACTACGCTAGAAATAGCAATAAAACATGAATGAATTAAATATTCATATAGGTGCAATGAACCAAGTGATTGGAATAAAAGTCCAAAAAAAAAAAAAATGACACAAACAGTCCTAAATAGTGCAAACATGACTGGATGGAAGTCCTTGTTTCACACTATTAATTAGTGCTGCAGACACCATAAGAGCCCTTGCACACTGGGGCGGGGGGCGGCGTCGGCGGTAAAACGCCGATATTATTAGCGGCGTTTTACCGCCGGTATGCGGCCGCTAGCGGGGCGGTTTTACCCCCCGCTAGCGGCTGAGAAGGGGTTAAATACCACCGCAAAGCGCCTCTGCAGAGGCGCATTGCCGGCGGTATAGCCGCGCCGTCCCATTGATTTCAATGGGCAGGAGCGGTAAAGTATACACTCCGCTCCTTCACCGCTCCGAAGATGCTGCTAGCAGGACTTTTTTTACGGTCCTGCCAGCGCATCGCTCCAGTGTGCAAGCCCTCGGGGCTTTCACACTGGAATGCAAGGAGCGGCACTTTCGGGGCGGTATGCAGGCGCTATTATTAGCGCAATAGCGCCTGCAAACCGCCCCAGTGTGCAAGGGCTCTAACACCTCACGCGCTCCACCACCTGGTGTACAATAAAACTCTT
The DNA here is from genome assembly GCA_037952835.1 of Lithobates septentrionalis. NCBI lineage: Eukaryota > Metazoa > Chordata > Amphibia > Anura > Ranidae > Lithobates > Lithobates septentrionalis. Next base: position 630,899 of record JBBDGP010003164.1, on the reverse strand, counting down.
ACCAGAGCAAATAGACTGTTTAAGATATAAAAAGGCAAATGCGCTTGTGTATCTGTCTGGTCCCCTGCTCAGAATCATATGCCTCCACTGGGTTCTGCAACAGCCTCATGGTTGTCACATCAATCAACAGCCAGTATAGGATCATGTTAAGGGAACAAGGCACATAGTGTAAAACCGCATACAGTCATGGCCAAAAATATTGGCACCCCTGCATTCTTGTCAGATAATGCACCACTTTGCCCAGAAAATGGTTGCAATTACAAATGTATAGGGATTCTCCTGTTTATTTTGTTTGTACTGGTTTGAAACAAAAAGCTAGATCTGACACAGTCCACGCAAAACTCCAAAATTGGACTGGACAAAATTATTGGCACCCTCAATTTAATTTTTTTAACACTCCTTGGAAAAAATAACTGAAATCAATCACTTCCTGTAAGCATCAATGAGTTTCTTACACCTCTCCACTGGAATTTTGGACCATTCTTCATTCGCCAACTGCTCCAGGTCTCTCAGATTAGAAGAATTCCTTTTCCCAACTGCTGTTTTGAGACCTCTCTACAGGTGTCCTACGGGATTTAAATCTGGATTCATTGCTGGCCATTTAAGTACTCTCCAGCTCTTTGTCTTAAACCATTTCTGGGTGCGTTTTGACGTGTGCTTTGGGTCATTGTCCTGTTGTAAGACCCATGACATCTGATGGAGACCCAACTTTATGATACTGGGCCCCACATTGCACCCCAGAATTCTTTGGTAGTCTTTTCATAATGCCATGCACATGGTCAAGACATCCAGTGCCTGAAGCAGCAAAGCAACCCCAAAACCTCAGTGAACCTCCACCATGTTTGCCTGTAGGGACTGTATTTTCTTCAAAGGCCTCATTTCTTTTTATGAAAACAGTAGAATGATGGGTTTTACCAAAAAAGCTGTAATTTTGTTTCGCCTGTTCATAGCACATTCTCCAAAAAGGATTTTGGCTTCCTCGGGTAAGTTTTGGAGTTAGACTCCAATCTGGCTTTTTTATGTTTGTGTCAGCAGTTGAGCCCTCCTGGGTCTCCTACCATAGCTTCCCTTTTCATTCAGATGGCGACGTATAATGTGAGCTGACACAGTTGTACCCTGTGCTTGAAAGTCAGCTTGAATTTGTCTGGAAAATGATTGAGGTTCTTTATCCACCATTCCAAAAATCCTTTGTTGCAATCTTTGATCAATTTTTGTCTTTGTGGCCACATCCAGGGAGATTAGCTACAGTGCCCATGGGCTGTAAACTTCTTGACAATGTTGTGCACAGTGGACACAGGAACATGAAGATCTCTGGAGATGAACTTGTAACACTGAGATTGTCCATGCTTTGCCACAATTTTTGTTCTAAAATCCTTAGACAATTATTTGCTGCTCTTCCGCTTCTCCATGCGGCACACAGAGACGCACAACAGTAGGTTGAGTCAATTTTTCACCATTTGTACCTGGTTGCCGGTGTGATGTCTATATTCTCATCACCTGTCAATTTATACAGAAGAGTTTAATTACAAATTACAGGAGCATCACAAACTTGCAATGCAATTATTTCTTACAATTTTGAGAAGGTGCCAAATACTTTGTCCAGTCCATTTTTGGAGTTTTGCGTGGAATGTGTCCAATTTGTCTTTTTTTTTTCTCCACTCTTTTCCGTCATACCAATACCAACACAACAAAATAATCATGAGAATGCCTAAACATTTGTAATTACAACAGTTTTCTGGGCGAAATGGTGCATTATCTGACAGAAATGCAGGGGTGCCAATATTTTTTGGCCATGACTGTATATTAATAATTTATTGCAAAAAGCCTCACATTACTCACAATATTATAGAAACAGACGTGCTCAGTAAAAAGCAGATCCCGGGAATCAAACCAACATCTTCCTGGTTGTAGAGTGCGTGGTGACCATGCATTCTACAACTAGGAAGTTGTTGGTTTGATGCCAAAGATCGGCTTTTTACTGAGCACGTTTCTTTCTATAATATTGTGAGTAATTAGAGGCTTTTTACAATACATTTTTTAATACATTGGGTTTTACACTATGTGGCTTTCTAGCTTTTTCCTTTACCATGATCCTTTACTGGCTGTTTATTGATGTGACAACTATGGGGCTGTATCAAAACCCAGCGGAGGCATATGATTCTGAGCAGAGGACCAGACGGCTACACAAGCGCATTTGACCCCTTATATCTTAAAGAGTCTATTTGCTCTGGTAAGAGTTTTATTGTACACCAGGTGGTGGAGCGCGTGAGGTGTCGTGTCTGCAGCACTAATTTAACGGTGTGGATCAAGACTTCCATCCAGTCGTTTTGGGACTGTTTGTGTCAATTTCTTACTTTTATTTTTATTTTTTTGGGACTTTTATTCCAGTCACTTGGTTTGTTGCATCTATATGAATATTCACTTATATTTAATCTATTTATGTTTTTATTGCTATTTCTACTTTTACTTTAATACTTTATGTATTACACTTGTTACACTATCTGTATTGATGGTTGTGCCAGCAGATTTTTTTCAGCTTATGTAGCACAATTTCATTTTTATGCTTGGAATACTGACAAGGAGTCAGGTAGTGGTAGCTTTCATTTGATGCTTCTCACACAGGTAGTTTGCTTTATAAAAAGTAGAATAGCTAATTAGTGCTGTGTATATTTCTTAATGGGGAGATGATAGTCTGCAGAGATTTTGGTTTTAGTGTTCTAATGCTTTGTAGGCATTATCATCTGCCTTCAATGTGAAGAATTATGCTAGAAATTGATAGGAATGCAGCCGTGCAGTCCTATCCTGCAGCCACATGTGGAACAGTATTTCAATGACCATACAGTGTACCTTACACTATGAGGGAATCCGGTGGTAGAGCAATGTTTAGCAGACACTAAGGACACAGTAGAGTGATGATCTACAGCTACATTAAATGCTGTAAGATAATGCTCTATATGTATGGGGGGTACTCTGCAGCCACAGTAAGGGTCATATTTAGAATGATGCTCTGCAGCCACAGTATGGGCTCAATCACATGAGTGGGGGGCAGTTGTGTTTTTACCACCCCTGTCCGCCTACATAAACTAGAGCATCCAGCCACTCAGGGCTGTACACATGCCATGGCCACAGCAAAAATTAAACAACATGTTGCTTTTCAGCAGGTGGTACTTCTTGAATGGGGCTGCACCACAATTGCTTGTAATGATTATTTGGCATTTTGAGTGTTAAAGCAGGATGTGAAAAGGAGACCTATTTCCTGCACACTGCCTGTCAAACACCCTCAGAATAGTGATCCACCACAAATTGCTTTTCAGAGGGGCAGCAGTATAGCCGCACACGTGACTGAGCCCTAAAGGTTGTTGCACTGGAATGATACATGCAGTCACATGAAGGGTAGTGGCTCTAGAGTGATGCTTTGCAGCCACAGGCAGGGTTATGAGAGGGGAGTGAGGCTTTGCAGGCAGAACTAGCTGGCAGTTAATGGAATCTTTGCAGCCACCAGGCTGAGCTTTTCTTCTTTTTTTTTTTTTTTTTTTTTTTTTTATAAATACTTTGCACTTTTCCTATTTGTATGATAAATGATCTTCTCCAAGGTGTCCTTGAAGCTAATGAACATTGTACAAATATTGTGTTTCTACCTGTTGTTGTGTTATAATGGTGCCATACTGCGTTCCCTCTGCACTTCACATGTGACTGGAGGAATTGTATAATGCCCCTCGCTGGGGATATTGTAGTGGCTCCAGTGCCACACTCTCACTTTACCCAATAAAATCATTCACTCTTCTTAATAAACTTTGTGTCAGTTTGTACGGGGCAGAACCGTCAATGCGTAAATCTATCAGATTAGGATCCGAGGGTAGCAAGATGATCTACAAGAAATAATAAAGCTGAGGCCTTGTGAATTAATGATGATGATCTTATTACTCCAAAAGTTTTTTTTATTTCATGCAGTAAGGTGCTCTGCTGCTTTTATTTGATAGCCATAGTGTGTAATAACCCCCAGCAACCAATCAGCTTTCCTTTGCTTTCCCACAGTTGAAATCTAAGCAGCCCATTGGCTGCCTTGGGACCCTACAAGGAGGGGGGGGGGGGGGGACTGGAAGCAGTGCTGTGCACTAAATGTACTCTCCACAATTAAAGATGAAGCCTCCCAATACATACAGAACAATCTTCCATCCAAGATTGTAAAGTTGTTTCCATGTGATAAAAATTCAGAATAACCAAATCCAAACTCCACATCTCTTCAAATGCACTGAAAACCACAAATGTATCAGCCACACTTCATTCTCAGTGCTGTATTTATTAGTTATCAACAAAATGACTGAATACAGCAATGTCTCCAACTGGGGACCTACCTTTATTGATGTGTTTCACCACTCCTGGTTTGATTACAAGGATAGAGGAAGTTATATTTTTGGTGTCATTAAATTGTTTCCACGTGTAAATATTTCTATAAACTATCAATTTTAGTAGACCTTTTAAATATATGACATATTAAATTACAACCTCCCTGTAGCTGTAACATTGATGGCAAAGTATATAATGCATATACAGTGGATATAAAAAGTCTACACACCCCTGTTTGTCAGGTTTCTGTGATGTAAAAAAAAATGAGACAAAGATAAATAATTTCCACCTTTAATGTGACCTATAAACTATATGTGACGGGAGTCACTTTGGGTGGGGCGGGGAAGGGGCAGGGCGGGGCTTGTCGAACCCAGCTTAACTTGGAGAGCTCTGGAATCTCCTTGTCCAGCTCCTCTGGGTCCTCCCATGTGTAAGTTACCCTGTGTCTATTAGGGGCACACGGTGACCGAGAACCCCAGTTGGGTCTGTACTAAGACAAAACTCACCATCAACCATACCGGACTCTGCATTTAGTTTTACCCCTGCTATCCAGGGTTCTATGTGTGGTTTGTGTTGAAAGAATGAACCTGGGACAGCAATATTTCTGAACAATATCCCTCAAGAAATATATGAAAATAAATGAATTCCACCCTTCCAACTGCTGGAATATTGTATGAGCTTGGTCTCATAGCCTGTTGTATACTTTTTACTAGATCGTTTGAGGTGTGGCTGTATCCCATTGTTCTATTGTTTGTCTGCCTTGGGAGCAACCTATTATGGGGTGTATATGCTTATGTGAATTGGCTTCCATGTTAATGAAACCCCTGTCAGCTATTAGATGCTAGCGGGAGAGGGGGTATTTCTCCAGCAGCCACTCCTAAAGACAGTGTCCTGATGAAAAGTTGAATACACCTGTGTGTCATGTTACTGGAGGAGGTAAAGTTTACCCCGCCCTGTGTCATTATGCAAAGAAAGGGGGGGGATTGTCCCCTGAGTGTATACAGTGCCTTGAAAAAGTATTCATACCCTGTGAAATTTTCCACATTTTGTTATGTTGCAACCAAAAACATAAATGTATTTTATTTTTTATGATATGATAGACCAACACAAAGTGGCACATAATTGTGATCTGGAAGGAAAATGATCAGTGGTTTCCAAATTTGTTTACAAATAAATATCTGAAAAGTGTGGCGTGCATTTGTAATCACCCCCCTGAGTCAATACTTTGTAGAACCTCCTTTCACTGCAATTACAGCTGCAAGTCTTTTTGGGGATGTCTCTACCTGCTTTGCACATCTTAGAGAGTGACATTTTTCCCCATTCTTCTTTGCAAAATAGCTCAAGCTCTGTCAGATTGGATGCAGAATGTCTGTGAATTTTCAAGTCTTACTGCAGATTCCCAATTGGATTTAGGTCTGGACTTTGACTGGGCCATTCTAACACATGAATATGCTTTGATCGAAATCATTCCATTGTAGCTCTGGATGTATGTTTAGGGTCATTGTCCTGCTGGAAGGTGAACCTCCAACCCAGTCTCAAGTCTTTTGCAGACTCAAACAGGTTTTCTTCTTAAGCCGCGTACACACGGGCGGACTTTTCAACCGGACTGGTCCGACGGACTTTACGACAGACTTTCAACTGACTTTTTAACGAACAGATTTGCCTACACACCATCACACCAAAGTCCGACGGATTTGTACATGATGACATACACCGGACTAAAATAAGGAAGTTGATAGCCAGTAGCCAATAGCTACCCTAGCGTTGGTTTTTGTCCGTCGAACTAACATACAGACGAGCGGATTTCTGGGTCCGGTGGACTTACGATGTAACGATTTAAAGTATGTTCCAAAGCTAAAGTCTGTCAGATTTTCGACTGGAAAAGTCCGCTGAAGGTCCGATAAATCCCACACATGATCGAATTGTCCGACGGACCCGTCCGGTCGAAAAGTCAGACCGTGTGTACGCTGCATAAGATTGCTCTGCTGAAGAAAGGAATCCCCACAACATGATGTTGCCACCACCATGTTATACGGTGGGGATGGTGTGTTCAGGGTGATATATGCAGTGTTAGTTTTCCGCCACACATAGCGTTTTGCTTTTTAGGCCAAAAAGTTAAATTTTGATCTCATCTGACCAGAGCACCTTCTTTCAAATGTTTGCTGTGTCTCCCACAAGGCTTCTCGCAAACTGCAAACGGGACTTCTTATGGCTATCTTTCAACAATGGCTTTCTTCTTGCATCTCTTCCATGAAGGCCAGATTTGTGGAGTGCATGACTAATAGTTGTCCTGTGGACAGATTCTCCCACCTGAGCTGTGGATCTCTGCAGCTCCTCCGGAGTTATCATGGGCCTCTTAGCTGCTTCTCTGATTTAATGTTCTCCTTGCCCGGCTTGTCAGTTTAGGTGGACAGCCATGTCTTGGTAGGTTTGCAGTTGCGCCATACTCTTTCCATTTTCAGATGATGGATTGAACAGTGCTCTGTGAGATTTTCAAAGCTTGAGATATTTTTTTTAAAACCTAACCCTACTTTAAACTTCTCCACAACTTTATCCCTGACCTGTCTGGTGTGTTCCTTGGCCTTCATGATGCTGTTTGTTCACTATGGTTCTTTAACAATCCTCTGAGGGCTTCACAGAACCGCTGTATTTATACTGAAATTAAATTACACACAGGTGGACTCTATTTACTAATTAGGTGACTTCTGAAGGCACTTGGTTCCACTAGATTTTAGTTAGGAGTATTGGCGTAAAGGGGGCTGAATACAAATGCACGCCACACTTTTTTCAGATATTTGTAAAAAAAAATTGGAAAACCATTGATCATTTTCCTTCCACTTCACAATTATGTGCCACTTTGTGTTGGTCTATCACATAAAATCCCAATAAAATACATTTATGTTTTTGGTTGTAACATGACAAAATGTGGAAAATTTAAAGGGGTATTAATACTTTTTCAAGGCACTATATCTCTTTGTGCCTGTGTTTGAATAAACAGCCTTATGCATCTTCACCCTACACTGATGTCTGGGTGGGCTAAGGGGTCTTGGATCATGCTGGTCCCGGACAAAGGAAGCTTTTACAGCAGACATACTCTTCTTGAGTATGGGGGGTTCGTGGCAGTGGTGGGATTGTGCTTCCTGGCTGTGAACACGTCCAAACCACCACCGGGATCCAAGATCAGGATAGCAGACTTTTGTCCCCCCACCGGAGATATGGACCTGGCATCAGAGTTGCAAAGGCTGCTACAGAGCACCCTTTTATAAATCTCCAGGGCTGTCTCTGCGGATCAATACCTAGAGATCAGGCAGCGGATTCGGGTGCAAGTCTGGCTTGGAGCCCTCCACGTCACTGGTACACACCATGGCAAGTGCTTTCCAACCCCAGGGCAAGGGTCAGCGACCGACAGGAGTTGCGGATGCCATTCCTGGGTGAGCGGCCCCAGGAGCAATGGGTGTCTGAGTTGGACAGGCTGGTCCAGCAGGAGATAGAGCTGGACAATCGATTATCGGGCTCTGCAATGGCATGCAGAGCAGGAATATTTAGGGGAGACAACAGAATGCTCTCTGGAGGGATATGACATTGGCGGCCCTGGATTGCTGTGGGAGATCCTTACAGATGGTTTTGTGTATGGCTATAAAGGGGAACCTACCCTTGAGGATCTGTGAGAATCAGAGAGGCTATGCTCTGTCTCGCAGGGGTCTCAGAGCTAAAACCTGACTTTTAATACTTGCTAATGAAAGAAAAACATCTGGAAAGGGCATACAGGGGGCTGCTAGAACACATTCAGTAGCATGCCCTAGAATTAGCAGCAGAAACTCTGGAGATAGCCATCCCCAAAGCTGAAGTGCTGACAACAGGGCAGAGCTCTGCTAACCTCTGTCCACAGTCAGAAGATGGTGAACCTCCTATCCCCAGACACCAGTTCCATAAACTGGGGATTTAATAGACTTTTCTTCTGAGGAACAACCTAGTGAGCCTGCAGCAGAAGAGCTGGCATCAGGGCCAAACATCACTGAGCTCTGCCTAGCACCAGTACTATCTTCTTTGTTCTACGGACAGGAGATGGTGAACTTCTATCCTCAGACACCAGTTCCAGAGACTGGGGATTTAATAAACTTTCCTGCTGAGGAGGAACAACCCGGTGAGCCGTGAGCAGAAGAGCTAGCTTCAGAGTATGCCACTGTTGACCTCTGCCCACAACAATAAACTCCGCAGGAACTCCAGGGAGAGAATGCAATTGACACCTCACAACTGCAGCTTGAGCTGATATCTGTGGATGGGACTGCAGTCTCCACGGACAGCAACCCAGCGGAAGAGCTTGCAACAGGGCAGAGTGCTGCTGGCCTCTGCCTTCACCTAACAGAAGATGGAATTCCTGTGGTAGTGGATGGGACTTCGGTCTCCACTGACAAAACCCCAGAAAAAGGTCCGGCATTGGGACAAGAGGATGTCAGCCTTGCTCGGCAAACACTGGGGCATTTTCTTCTAGTAAAAGTGGATGGGAGTTCAGTCTCCACCTGTATACCCTAGGGATGCTGGGCATCCCCAACAGCATGACGGAGCGAGCCCAGCCACCCTGTCTTCTGCCCCCCCCCCCCCCCCCCCCAAAAGGTTTCAGTTTGTTTTTAAATTGAGTTGTGCAGTTTATAGGTCACATTAAAGGTGGGAAAAGTTCTGAAATTATTTATCTTTGTCTCGTTTTTTTTTTACATCACAGAAACCTGACATTTTAACAGGGACTTTAGACTTCTTATATCCACTGTACTCATACAGATAACTTTAAACCATCCACCACTTGGATCACATGTGTCAAACACATGGCCCACAAGCTAAATCTGGCCTACCAGGCCATTTTATGTGGCCCTCGCACCTCTTCTGCAGCTGCGGCATCCCCCCTAGTCTCCGCCCCCACCTTGTCTCAGCAGCAGAGAGGGGGACAGAACTCCCTCTGCAGTTCCTGCACCACTCTGTGAAGTCATAGCACCCCCTCATCTCCACCTCCCCTGGTCTCAGCATTCAGAAGACTCTGGCAGCTGACTCCAGTCCTCCTCGAGACCCTGCACGTTCTGCTTTCCAGCTTCTTCCAGGAAGCAGCACAAGGTGGGGTGCACTGTGATGTAAAGGAAGGTGGTGGACTCTTGACTTCTGATGGTGGGGGTGCTCTTGACATTTGAGGTAAGGGGGTGCCCTGGAAATCTGCTTAAAATTATGAGAACAATACAATTCTATAGCGTTTGAGAAGGAGGGTCGCACACCTCTGGTATCCACAAGAAACTTTATTGGAGATTGCTCAGACAGTTGTGGATTTGGGCAACAATTTAATGACACCTACAAAATCCCATTTATACACAAAATTTGTGGGTTTTTTTTTTTCAATCTTCCATCCAGGCCAAACTGTGGTGCACCAGCCCACCCCTCTCCCTTGGTCATCTGAGAACCCCTTGTAATACAGAAGAGTTGTTCCCAAACACAGCCCACTGCAGGCTTCCTACTGTTCAATTTCTGAAAAACTGATGCATCAAAATATAAGCAAGTTCCTCACTACCAAAGTTAGACCTGCCTTGGAAGTTCAAATTTGGGGATACAGCAAATAAAGAGAGAGGAAAACTATTATATAGCCTAGACATGACAAAGCAAGCACATCTTGAGCAAGTGGGGCTCTCTCTGGAATCTGGCTGAAGTAGATTAAAGTGGATGTAAACCCTCTCCTATACCCAGAGAAGTGAACAGCCTCAGATGATACACAGGGATAAAACAAATCTCCCTACATACGTTTTACACATATATCTGCTGTCTGCAGCTTTATATGTTCTTTAGAAAGTGAATATCGTGTTTGAAGTTTTACTTCCCCTTTCAGGAGGGGGAGTGGATTCTTGGCATACACTGTGTGACAGATGATTGAAAGACAGGTGCGCACACCCCTCCTCCATATAGGCAGAGGAAGAAAGAAACATGCAGAGCTGTTCTGTGACATGACAAGCTCTCTGCTAATCTATTTATAGCAACCTCCCCGACACAACTTTTCAGCTGCTTTTATCTCCAGTGTCGGAGAACTTGTCAGAAGTTATCATGCTAATAACAGAGGAACGAAGCAGCAGAAAGACAGAGGACTTAGTACTTTGGAAAAAGATAAGAAAACACTACAGATATATGTGCATATGTTAAATTTCATGAATCAGGTTTACATCCACTTTAAGGTAAATCAGTGGGCATTCTGAATTTAGCACAGTTGCAGTGTTTGCTGAATAGCATTAGAGGTTCATAAATTAGTTTTACATTCACACCTATGTGTTGCAGCAACATGCGTTAAAACATGTTTTAATGTGTTACTGCAGCAAACATCAGCATAATTGTCCTACCGCAGGGTGTTGCGGTGCAATTCATGGCTTTCCATTAACCCAGGTATATAATTCACAACAAATCAAAAAACTGAATACAGATTTTATTTGTGACCATCATCTAATGAACAACATTATGGACCCAGTCAGTTACATAGTTTCCTCTTGTGTTTGTATGTCAGAAATCTTGAAGTCCTCAGGAGCTCTGCATCCTTTGAGAGGTGGGAACTGTAGAAAAAAAAAATGTCATTGTCATATAAACCTGTGGGACACATGGCATACAGGAGACACCTTAACTTTCAAGAAAATTATCATTAGAATTTTGTCCGTGTATAAAACTAAATTATTTGTATGTTGTCTGTAGTAATGCTTTATTTTGCTGTAGAAACAGTATGCTACAGACAGTTCTTCTTATGCCGCGTACACACGAGCGGACTTTACGGCAGACTTTGCCCGGCGGACTTTTCTACGTACTTTACAATGGACTTTCTGAATGAACAGACTTGCCTACACACAATCCACCAAAGTCCGTCGAATTCGTACATGATGACGTACGACCGGACTAAAACAAGGAAGTTCATAGCCAGTAGCCAATAGCTGCCCTAGCGTGGCTTTATGTCCGTCGAACTAGCATACAGACGGCGGACTTTTCGACCGGACTCTATTTCGACAGATACATTTAAAACATGTTTCAAATCTAAGTCTGTCCAACTTTTGAGAAAACAAAGTCCGCTGGAGCCCACACACGATCAAATTGTCCGACCAAATCCCGTCCGCCGGGCAAAGTCTGCCGTAAAGTCCGCTCGTGTGTACGCGGCATTAGACTACCCCAAGGACATATCATAGCAATCCTAAAGTGAATTTCTAATGGTGTCTAAGGGAACAGTGCCGAAGTACAGACGGGTACCTCCAACTACCCATGATGGTCTTCAGGCTGGTCCCATTGCCCTGTGGGGCCCCATATATCCTAGGACCAATTTGTTAATGGAGCCTTGACTTCTGCCCATGTCAAGAATGTATCCCATCGCTGGCATAATTTTAACCCGTCCTCTCTAAAAAAAAAAAAAAAAAATAGACACTAGATTTTTTTTTTTAAAATGCCCTTTTTACTTGAAAGAAGCAACGGTCACATGACACGCCAGTCCCGAGCCTTCTCCTCTTCTTTTTATACCCAGTGTAGTCCTTTGTCGGGTGTCTAAATCACTTTGCTCTGGTGACCATTATCACTGGGACTAAAGGTGAGGGCAAATCCAAAAATTGGAATTGTCACCAGAAAAGGAATAGAGGGGGGGGGGATCTTCCAATGGGAATTCTTGTTACAGTAACAACTGGATATTTACCTCTCTTTGGAGAGATTTACTCTCATTCCTGTGGTGTCTAGGACAAAAAGTGAAGAGAAATCTCTTGCATGGGACATAGATGGTGGGGGCTTTAAAGTTTATCTCCAGACTCCCCCTATCTTTCCCCTACCCCACTCTAACTAATCGCTGACCATCGATGCCCTTTTTACTCACCTAAGTCTGCAGTCTCTTCTCTTCTATTTACAGGAAGCGGGGTCCTTCTTCAGATGTCCATGTCACACTTGTGTGATATGGACACTTTTTATATAAGCGGTGCAGTGGTGGGGTTCTCTCAAGATCCAGAAGAGGAATCCCAGTTGTGACATCAGCATAAGGGGTCAAATTCACAGTACGCAATTAGCAAGTTTAAGTAAACTGAATTTATTGAAGAAAAAAAGTCTGTTCTTTTCTTAAAATAAGCAAACAGTTGGCACCATACACATGCACATTTGATGTACCTGGAAACATAGTTGTATTATAATTGGGCATTATCCCCAAGCAGGGTTTTTTTTTTGGTGGAAAAGGGCATTATTATTCATGCTAAGTCTGGTGAGCACTGACTTATGTCTATAGTTAAAATGTATCCCTAGGCAAACTGTTTCATTTTAGTTTTGGATAAAATGGGAAAATATTAGACCCTCTGTCAAGTTTATCTTGCTGTATTTGTCCCTATTGGGGATATTTACCCTCTAATATTTGTTGTGGTGATGAATGTGATCAAAACAGAAAGTGGGGAGAAATCCAACATTTTAGAGCTGTCTCCAGAACAAGAGGTGGGGGGAAATCTTCCATTGGGGACAACTGTCTAAGAGGGTAATTTCTCTCAATTTGAGAAATCTCTTCAACTTCCAATTGCATCTTTGGGACAAGTAGTAAGGAAAACTTCCTCAACGGTACACAGAATGCAAAAATAAATAAATACCCTGATGGGTTTTAACCCTTTTCTACTCAAGCCAAAACTGCAAAAAAAAAAAAAGTACCAGTACATACATATACATACATGATGATGCATGAGGACCATTATGACTCACCAGTCTTTTTGTGAATGCACCAAAGTCCGATTGTCAGCATCATCCCAAGAAAGAAGGAACAGAGAGTAACTCCAATCACGGCAACAACTCCGACTTCCTGCACTGAGTATTCTGTAAAGGCACACAAAACAGCAGAGTGTCCTTATACTTATGGCTCATCATGTCTTTGTTAAAGCTCAACTGAGCCCTTATTGTTTATTACTGTAGTGCAGTAAACTCCCCATTCAATAGTACTCCCCCCTCCCTGAGCAGCCCTTTTTAATTGGAGTAGTGTTCAGAGGGGAAATGTGGGAGCACTGGAGAGTCAGACCACTGCTTTATGTGAGAGCTGGTGTCGGAATCTCCTATGTACTGCCAGCACAGGGCAATGTAACCCTTGCTACCGCACTTCGTTAAAAATACAGCATGACTACATTACAGTATCAAAAAGAATAGGTTCATTCGGGATTTGGAAGAATAGAAGCTAGATGGAGGACTGAGCAAAGTAGTCTGTCTACTTTGGCCTCAAAATTGTAAATGCTGTGTGGTGTGTACAGCAAGCATTTACAAAGCTTTCAGTCAGTTTCAAACCTCTTTTTCAGAACCCCTATCAGGTTTTTATTGCTGTCTGTGCCCTCGTGGAGGCTCAACCTCTCTGTTTGTACTGGTGTCCATTATCCCCAAGAGTGGAAGAAAATCCCAAATTTTGAGTAGTCACCAGGACAGGAATAGAAGGGAAATCTATTGAGATTTACACTCATGGGCTCAGGCACCCATGTGCAAGGTTTGTGTTTAACATCCTCAAACTGGAACTCAAGTTGCTTCTAAAGTCTTCAACAAAGATAATCAAAGCTTTCCAAAAGCTGTATAAATGCCTTGCAGAAGCATGCTGTACACACAGCTCTTATACAGGCTGAGGCCCATTTGAATATGGCCTGAAGCCAGCCATATATGGAGCCATTTTCTATCCTGGCCCCCCCCCCAAACACCCCACCCCCCCTCCTGTCTTGAGAAAATAATGGCTCCACGGGAGGGAAAACACAGCCGCTATCAATAATCGCATGTAAAATCCAACAGGCTGGTTGTAGCCAAGTTGACTGATCAACTTGGGTACATTTAGCCTGTCCATGCATGGTTCAGCAGGAACCGGCCGAGATTCGAACCCTCTATGGCCGGCTTTAGGATATGTACAGGCCATAAGTTTTGCTTTATTTATGTTATACTATACTAAAAGGCCATTGCCTTTCATGCCCTAAATTTAGGAAGGAATATTTGTACACTGTCTATTGACACCTTATGTTTCTACTTCAATTGTGTACTGCTTCTATTTCTTTTTTTTATTGCCTAAATTTTAGACATGTGCACAGCCAAAAAATTCGTTCATTTTCATTTTCGTTTCATTCGTTTATTATTTTTTTAGTTTTTCGGGTCATTCGTTATGATCGCGATTCGTAAATTCGTTCATTCGTAAATTCGAACATTCGTTCATTCGTACATTTTTACATTTGTACATTTGTAAATTCGTACATTCGTAAATTTGTAAAATCGTACATTTGTAAATTAGAAAATTCGGAAATTTGTAAATTCGAAGTTTGAAAATCCAAAAACCCGAAAATTCACAAATCTGAAATAGTAACTAACTATTAAATTATAGGTATTGTAATTTCCTTTCAAATTTGACTGTCAAGTGAACGTAACAAATACGAATTTATCCGAAGTTACGAATTATCCAAAACGAATGCTGCATCCAAACAAATGGAACGGAACAAATTAATAATAAATAATAATAATAAAACGTTGTTTTTATTATTATTGTTATTTATTATTATTAATTCATTACGTTCCTTTCCGTTTTTTCGGATCATTCATAACTTTGGATAAATTTGTATGTGTTACGTTCACTAACAGCCAAATTTGAAAGGAAATTACAATACCTATAATTTAAAAGTTACTAGTACTTACTAATAGTTAAGTTATTATTAGCGAACTATTATTTCAGATTTCCGAATTTACAAATTTACAAATTTACAAATTTACAAATTCACTAATGTACGAATGCCCGAATTTACGAATGTCCAATTTTATCGAATTTCCGAATATTCTGAAAAAATTTGTTAAACAGGTTCAGATATTCCCGAATTAACGAATTTGTCGAAATTAGTTAAAAAACGAATTTGGAACGAAACGAATTGCACATGCCTACTAAATTTCATTAAGATAGGATATGTACAGGCAAACAGTTTATCCATAGCTTTGGAAGTCATTTTTGTATTTTTTCTAACCCAGTAATGGTAGTAGCCCCCATGCGCATTTGGTCAAAGAAAAAGAACACTGATGTCTGCAAGCAGTGGTTTACCTAATTTTTATTTACAGTATTTATTTTACTTATTTTGGTTTATCCATGTTTTTTCTGCAATTCTTTCTAATAAGTCATGTTAAATGAATTTTGTTGAGTATTTATGCTTTTGTTCCCTTTGAGCCCACCAGATGACATCTCCAGGGAGAAGTACAGCAAGCACATTTCTATTGTATCTGGTCATGGCCACCTCACAGAATCATGAAAGGGAGAAGACGGTAGCTGTTTGAACATAACCTGTACTGTCACGTGGCTCACCTCTGCCTGTAGAAAGTGGAGATCTCTTGTAACCTAAAAAGAATCACAAAAAGTCTTTTCACAATGGTTCTACTATGGGGGGAGCCATATTAATTATTATGGTTTGCTCACCAGGTAGGGACTGGAGAGGATTGCGGGAAGGAGCGGAGATGGTAACCAGTAATGGCTGGGTCACAGTTCGATGGAACACTGGCTTCAAGAAGGAAGGTGAAGCAGAGAAGGGGGTGCAGGGCACACCAGGAATACGACACTGAACAAAGGGCGGTTAAAGGAAAGAAATACATTTGCTGCGGTACTTATACATGAGATAACATTTCTCAGCTCCAACATCTAGCAGTCATATTCTATTCATAACACATTATTAATGCTAGATAATAAAAAAAAGGGTATAGTCATCCAGATTTTTAGATTCCTGTTATGGCACCATCGCTAACTTATTCAGGATCAATACACTGTATTACCAAAAGTATTGGGACACCTGCCTTTACACGCACATGAACTTTAATGGCATCCCAGTCTTAGTCGGTAGGGTTCAATATTGAGTTGGCCCACCCTTTGCAACTATAACAGCTTCAACTCTTCTGGGAAGGCTGTCCACAAGGTTTAGGAGTGTGTCTATGGGAATGTTTGACCATTCTTCTAGAAGTGCTTTTGTGAGGTCAGGCACTGATGTGGATGAGAAGGCCTGGGTTGCGGTCTCTGCTCTAATTCATCCCAAATATGTTCTTTCGGGTTGAGGTCAGGACTCTGTGCAGGCCAGTCAAGTTCCTCCACTCCAAACTCGTCCATTCATGTCTTTATGGTCTTTGCTTTGTGCACGGGTCCAAATCATTTGGTGGAGGGGGGATTATGGTGTGGGGTTGTTTTTCAGGGGTTGGGCTTGGCCCCTTAGTTCCAGTGAAGGGGACTCTTAAGGTGTCAGCATATCAAGACATTTTGGACAATTTCATGCTCCCAACTTTGTGGGAAACAGTTTGGGGATGGCCCCTTCCTGTTCCAACATGACTGCACACCAGTGCACAAAGCAAGGTCCATAAAGACATGGATGAGGGAGTTTGGGGTGGAGGAACAGGACTGGCCTGCACAGAGTCCTGACCTTAACCCCATAAAACACCTTTGGGATGATTTAGAGTGGAGACTACAAGCCAGGCCTTCTCAACCACATCAGTGCCTGACCTCACAAATGCTCTTCTGGAAGAATGGTCAAACATTCCCATAGATACACTCCTTGTGGACAGCCTTCCCAGAAGAGTTAAAGCTGTTATAGGTTTATCCTTTAATCCTATGGACTAAGACTGGGATATCATTAAAGTTCATGTGCATGTAAAGGCAAACGTACCAATGCTTTTGGTAATATAGTGGATCTTACCGCCACCTCTAAACCAGTTGGAAATGGAAAGAGAGTAAATGTGCCATAGCAAGAATAGTATACCAATATTTCTTAAAATAGGTGTTTACTATGGTCAAACTTACAGTATATGGAATATGATATAAGTTTTTTTAACACATTTTAACCATGCATTTTTAATCTTTGTAACAATAAAAATTCCTTTGAATTTTATTCACTTGGTATGCTAGTCTTGTTATGGAAAAAAGTCCCTTTTAATTACTCCATTTCCATTTCCAACTGCTTTGGGGGTGGAGGCAAGATATGATACAATAATAATACTGTATACGCTTGTTGTCGTCCCCCCTTTTCTGGCCTGCCAGGCTGCATGCTCAAATAAGGGCCTGGTATGGAATTTGGAAGTTACCCCACAATATTGTTTTTGTGGGGTTTCCCTTGTCATCCATAACAGACCTTCATCTAGAACAGTGGTTCTCAACTCTTGTCCTCAGGGCCCACTAACAGGCCAGGTTTGCAAAATAACTGAAATATATCACAGGTGATATCATTTGCTGATCAGTGATTGCAGTATTCTAGTCTGCATCTCCCCAAGGTAATACTTCAAATCTGGCCTGTTGGTGGGTCCTGAAGACTGGAGTTGTGAACCACTGATCTAGAATAAGTCTGGTATATATTTTTAGGAGAACCCCATTTATTTATGTGGGGTCCCCCCATTATATCCATTCCAGACTCTCATTTAGGATAGGGGTCTGGTATAGATGAATGGAAGTCCCAGACGCTTTGTTTGCAAATAATCAGGAGTGAGCCTGCTTGAGTGCCCCAATAGCAAGAGGCTTGCTATGGAGGCACTCTGCAGTGGGGAAGGAGCCAGGACCGCTGGTGGGGGACCCAAAAAAAGAATATCGGGGTGCTCTGTGCAAAACCATTTTTTAAGACAGGAAAGTATACCATGTTTGTTATTATTTGCCTTTTTAGAATCAAATTGAAAGAAGGACGTGGTCAACTTTAGTGCTTCTGCTGTGAGCTTTGAGGATGAATTTACTCCACAGTGCCTGCAGCTACCGAGGTCAGTGGAGCCTTGTTTAAAAAAAAACAAGACATTTCAGATTGACTGGCTGTCTTTGATTTCAACACTTTCTGAGGCACTGACAAAGGAAAAGCATGAAGTCACTTAAGCCAGAACACTATGTCTGGGTACTTGCTCCAGATCAGAGACCTGAAGTATTTAGGCCATTGGAATAGCATGAGAGTCAGGCAGGGGTAGTCAGCATATTTTTTTCAGCACAGGTCTTTTTACACAAATACACTTTATGTGACCAAGCATTTGCTGGAGTTCTCATAGCAATTATTTTGAGACAAAACTAAAAAGAGCCACAGTAATTGGCCTAGTACACTCTTGCATGGCCAATAGTGGAATACAAGGCACTATACCTGTGGTAGTTTGGTGACACCAGTGCTAGTGTCGCACTGAGTTCCCTGCAGACACAGCTCTACTCTACAGTGCAGAAATTGAATGGAGCTGTTGTAGAAATGGTCAAGCTGGAAACTGAAGCTCTTTCTGGGTGGGGTCTTGATGCAAGGCTTGGGTGTGACCAGTGTGAATGTCACACCAGCTGAGTATGGGCAGTCATTCACTAGAAGCGGGATATGGGATTGGTTCAATGGATTGGAGGAAGCGGAGAGAGAACACAGAGTCAAAGAGAGTCCAAGCGACGGCGGAGCAGCAGATAGAGACACCTAGAATAAAGTGTTGAAATAACTTAAAAGACCTAGGTCAAGAAGGTGAACTGACTTAAAATAAGGTTTGTTAATTTATTTATTGCTTTCTGTTATGAAAACAACTTTAGGAAAACAATTTAGTAATTAAGCTAATAGGAAAGAAAAAAAGGGTCATACAGGTCACCTGACCTCAGCCTGAACTTGGCTTCCAACTTTCATGCTGCATATGCCTCCGTGTTCACACTGCTTGTCAGGGCCACGAACTAGCAACTGCACAACTGCAGAGTCCACAAGGCTATGTCCTGATACTTCCATGGACATACATAGTGACTAGGAGGGGTGAAAAAGCATATTATTAGAAATGCTGTAATGGAGGCCAAATATTTTGTCTCTTGTAAGCATCATAATTATATAGTTCAGTCTCATTTATAATTTTTACATGAACTTCACATTGCCGAGAATGAACACACCCAGTGACAGGACTGTCATTAGGGCAAGCAGAGCAATTGTACCAGGGTCTCTTCTAATGCCGCGTACACACGGTCGGACTTTTCGTCTACAAAAGTCAGACAGCCTGTCCGACAGACTTCCGGCAGACTTTCGGCGGACTTTCGACGGACTTGCGGCGGACTTTCTAACGAACAGACTTGCCTACACACGATCACACAAAAGTCCGTCGAATTCTTACGTGATGACGTACACCGGACTAAAATAAGGAAGTTCATAGCCAGTAGCCAATAGGTGCCCTAGCGTGGCTTTTTGTCCGTCGGACTAGCACACAGACGAGCGGATTTCGGGGTCCGTCGTAGTTACGAAGTAAAGATTTGAAGCATGTTTCAAATCTAAAGTACGTCGGATTTGAGGCTAAAAAAGTATGTTGAAAGTCCGGAGAAGCCCACACACGATCGGATTACCAGCCAGCTTTAGTCCGTCAGCGTCCGTTGGACTTTTGTAGACGAAAAGTCCGACCGTGTGTACGCGGCATAACTCTTCACCTTCAGTTATCTGCACTACAAAATCCAATAAACTGATCTTGTAATAGGGTTTGTTTTTTTTTAGGCACAGAGGGTCCTGAGATAATTTTAGTGTCTTAAAAGGAGGGAATATCTAAAAATATCAGTGGACCCAGAATTTCACTCACTTAGGAACACTACAGTTCTTTAAATGGCAACAGGAACCTAAGATCATCATGGAACTGATTCTGTTCATGTTGCATTGTTCACCTTGTCCTACTAATGCTCAGCAGAAACTCCGCTACAGGCTCATGACAATACCTGGAAACTTTAAGAAATACATGAGTCTGGGATTTCAGGGAAGGGAATAAAGCAGCGTGAGAGGTGTAAATATAATCATTTTTTCATACACTCTAATAAGTTGAGGGCAGGGCCAATACCTTGCAGGTTTAAGGGGCATGGTTTGATTTGTCTGCAGGTGGTTAAATTATATTCATATGAAAAATCTCTTCCCAGTTTTGGGACCTCATATGGTCACACTGTTTAACAAGATGGGAACGGGAAAAATTTTTGCTAGAGAAACCCTGAGCGCTCATATCTCAGTAATTCACAAAGAAGGGAAGGACCCAACGGCATGTGGTAGCTACCGACCCATTTCACTGTTAAATCTTGATCTCAAACTGTTTACCAAAATTCTGGCTGTCCGGCTGGCGCAGCACCTCACACAACTAATCCACCTAGACCAGGTTGGCTTCATACCGTCTAGGGAGGCCAGAGATAGCACCACAAAAGTGCTAAATCTTCTACATTTTACTAGAACTGGGAAAATACCTTGTGTATTCCTCAATACAGACGCCGAAAAGGCGTTCGACCGAGTCAGTTGGCCATTTATGGTCACCGTACTCAGGCACATAGGCCTAGGGGGGGTGATGCTTAGTCGGATAGCCAGTATATACTCCAATCCCACAGCACGAGTGAAAGCGAATGGGGTATTATCTGACCCCTTCCCTATAACAAATGGAACAAGACAGGGATGTCCCCTATCCCCTCTATTGTTCGCCCTTTCTCTCGAACCCTTTTTATCCACGATTCGACTAAACCCTGACATCCAAGGCATACCTATTGGTCCCATGCAACACAAAATATCAGCATATGCAGATGACCTGCTTTTCTCAATAACAAACCCAACGATCTCCCTGCCTAACCTTCTTAACCTCCCTGGCGGTTTTCCCGAGTGTGGCTCGGGGTTACATTTCAGGACCATTAGCGGTAACCCCGAGCCACACTCGGGATTACATCGCAGGATCCTGGTGCCTCCTTACTTACCTTGTCCCCGGGATCCTGCGATGTCCCCTGCACTGTCCGAGGGCTCCGTCCTCCTCCGAAGCCTCTCCGTGCCAGGCTCCGTTCCCTGCGAGCGTCGCGACGCACGGGGGCGGAGCCTGGCGGCAAATTCAAAAAAATGTAAAAATCATAACACATACAGTACTGTAATCTTACAGATTACAGTACTGTATGAAATCATTTCACATCCCATTTGTCCCCAGTGCTCTGGCCCATGCCCTGCATGCAGTTTTATATTGCATATACTGTTCTTTCTGCCTGGAAACTGGAGATTGTCCATAGCAACCAAAAAGTGTCCCTTTACGTCAAAAATGGCTTTAGACCAGCTAGAAAACTGCGATAGTAAATTAGAACACTTGCAGAATTGAGCGATAGTGAATCGTGTGGAAATTTATTTTATTACTATTTATTTTTATTTTTTATAATTATTATTTTTTTTTTATTATATTATAATTTATGTTTTTGTGTTTCAAACGTTATCATACCCGGGATATCTACTAGACTCTTGTTTGGACAGATTTAAGTGTGTTATTGTTAATAATTAAATACCTACAATATAAAACGCCAAATTTCATTGCAAAATAATTGTACCGCTTTCAGCACCTAAAATCAGAAAGAATCATACCGCCAGGGAGGTTAAGGAATTTGAGAGATATGGAAAATTATCTAATTTAAAAATAAATTTCTCCAAGTCAGAGGCAATGGGACTCTTGTTAACTCCTAATAATCTCCGTAACCTGCAAACCAGTTTCCGCTTCAGGTGGACGGACTCTACCTTATCATATTTAGGCACAAAAATAACACCGGATCCAGCCCTACTGTTTGACAGCAACTTCCCACCTCTTCTGAATAGGACTAGAATCCTACTAAGTGAGTGGGATACGGGATTACATTCATGGTTTGGGCGGTGTAATCTAATTAAAATGAGCATATTGCCAAAATTTTTATATCTATTCCAAGCCCTACCAATCAACATCCCTACCTCATACTTTAAACAAGTACAATCTCTCTTCACCCGATTCGTATGGGCAAATAAAAAAACCCGTATCCCCAGATCGCAGTTATGTACCCCAAAACACTTTGGAGGGGTTGCACTTCCGCCACACTACAGACATCACTAACGACCAGAGAATCCCCCTTAACTCCGATCTTAGGAAACCCCAAGTTTCAACCTGGAATTTCATCTGAACGATTTCAGGCACTAAAGAACTCCGGCTGTGTCAAAGCCTCACAATTTATCCAAAACAATAGATGGCCCTCTATTCCAGAGCTGTTGGACCCGACTGGCCCATTCAAACTCACATTTTGGAGTGCAATACAAATTCATCATTTCCTCCAGACAATCCAAAACCCTCAATTATACAACAGACCTCTGACTACATTTGAGGAGATATGTTCAGACACAGAACCATTACCACAGGTCTTATCCAAAATGTACACTCTACTAAACACACCCCCACAACAACCCAACCTGCCATGTATTATGAAATGGGAAACAGACCTTCAGCGCTCTTTCACTCCAGTCCAGAAGCAAAACATGATAGCTCTCTCCCTTAAATCATCAATATGCACTAAATTACAAGAAATGAACTATAAGATCCTGACGAGGTGGTACTTAACACCCAGTCGTCTACATACTATATTTCCTGATACATCCAAATACTGCTGGCGATGCCAGATGGAAGAGGGAACGATGCTACACGTGTTTTGGTCCTGCCCTAGACTGACACATTTCTGGACTGCGGTTCGTTCTATCTCTCAAAAATTCACGGATTTTCAAATCCCAAACGACCCGGCATTTTTCTTGCTCCAGGTGTCGTCCATACCGCTCAAAAAGTATAAAAAATCAGTATTACGTCACCTAATAAACGCAGCTAAGTCCTGCATCCCTTTGCTATGGAAACAAACCTCCCCACCAACCGTATCAATGTGGCTACGGAAAGTGGAAGACGTAAACAACTTAGAAGACATTATACTGACAGCTAGGGATGAGCTTCGTGTTCGAGTCGAACCCATGTTCGACTCGAACATCGGCTGTTCGACCGTCCGTCGAATTGCGAACGATATGGGCCGTTCGCGCCAAATTCGTGTGGCGCGTCACGGCCCATAATTCACTGCGGCATCGCAGTGCATTGCTGGCTGATGATTGGCCAAGCATGCACTATGACCCGCATGCTTGGCCAATCACAGCGCCGTCAGTAGAGAGAGCTGTAATTGGCCAAAGCCAGGGTGGCTTTGGCCAATTATGGCTCAGGGGATTTAGTACACACCCCACACTATATAAGGCCGCCTGCACGGCGGCCCTGTGTAGTGTGTGTTCCGGTGTGCTGAGAGATAGAGAGAGAGAGAGACAGTGTCATTTGATTTGAGTTAGATAGATTAGGCAGAACAGTCAGTCAGTTAGCTGCACTTACAGTGTATTGTGTATATATATGCATCCCAGGTGTTGCATATATATATATACACTGTATTCAGTTTAGCTAGATCCGTTCCTGTTATCTTCTATCTAGACTATTTAGTGCAGTGTGTCCTGCTCACAGTGTTCAGCTAGATCCGTTCCTGCTATTTACATTCAGTGCAGTGCGTCCTGCTCACAGTGTTCAGCTAGATCCGTTCCTGCTATTTACATTCAGTGCAGTGCGTCCTGCTCACAGTG
This sequence comes from Lithobates septentrionalis, assembly GCA_037952835.1. NCBI lineage: Eukaryota > Metazoa > Chordata > Amphibia > Anura > Ranidae > Lithobates > Lithobates septentrionalis. The sequence goes on along the minus strand of JBBDGP010003164.1, from coordinate 607,227 downwards.
TTCAGCTAGATCCGTTCCTGCTATTTACATTCAGTGCAGTGCGTCCTGCTCACAGTGTTCAGCTAGATCCGTTCCTGCTATTTACATTCAGTGCAGTGCGTCCTGCTCACAGTGTTCAGCTAGATCCGTTCCTGCTATTTACATTCAGTGCAGTGCGTCCTGCTCACAGTGTTCAGCTAGATCCGTTCCTGCTATTTACATTCAGTGCAGTGCGTCCTGCTCACAGTGTTCAGCTAGATCCGTTCCTGCTATTTACATTCAGTGCAGTGCGTCCTGCTCACAGTGTTCAGCTAGATCCGTTCCTGCTATTTACATTCAGTGCAGTGCGTCCTGCTCACAGTGTTCAGCTAGATCCGTTCCTGCTATTTACATTCAGTGCAGTGCGTCCTGCTCACAGTGTTCAGCTAGATCCGTTCCTGCTATTTACATTCAGTGCAGTGCGTCCTGCTCACAGTGTTCAGCTAGATCCGTTCCTGCTATTTACATTCAGTGCAGTGCGTCCTGCTCACAGTGTTCAGCTAGATCCGTTCCTGCTATTTACATTCAGTGCAGTGCGTCCTGCTCACAGTGTTCAGCTAGATCCGTTCCTGCTATTTACATTCAGTGCAGTGCGTCCTGCTCACAGTGTTCAGCTAGATCCGTTCCTGCTATTTACATTCAGTGCAGTGCGTCCTGCTCACAGTGTTCAGCTAGATCCGTTCCTGCTATTTACATTCAGTGCAGTGCGTCCTGCTCACAGTGTTCAGCTAGATCCGTTCCTGCTATTTACATTCAGTGCAGTGCGTCCTGCTCACAGTGTTCAGCTAGATCCGTTCCTGCTATTTACATTCAGTGCAGTGCGTCCTGCTCACAGTGTTCAGCTAGATCCGTTCCTGCTATTTACATTCAGTGCAGTGCGTCCTGCTCACAGTGTTCAGCTAGATCCGTTCCTGCTATTTACATTCAGTGCAGTGCGTCCTGCTCACAGTGTTCAGCTAGATCCGTTCCTGCTATTTACATTCAGTGCAGTGCGTCCTGCTCACAGTGTTCAGCTAGATCCGTTCCTGTTATCTTCCTACTGACAGGCAGGCTTGTCTGGTTACAGTATATAAAGCTACCTGAAGAAAATTACAGGTGTTCTTTTTGATCCTATTAGTACCACGGTCAGGCAGCTAGACTATTTACATTTAGTACAGTGTGTCCTGCTCACAGTGTTCAGCTAGATCCGTTCCTGTTATCTTCCTACTGACAGGCAGGCTTGTCTGGTTACAGTATATAAAGCTACCTGAAGAAAATTACAGGTGTTCTATCCCAGCTTAGTGCAGCTACAGGCCATTAGTATGTCTGGAAGGCCAAGAAGGAGAGGCAGACAGTCACAAGCCAATAAGAGAGGGCAAGCAGGCTCTGTGTCTAGTGCTGGTCGTGGAGACGGTGCATCCTCATCAGCACGTGGCCATGGGACACGCTTGGCCTTTTTTTCGGCAGCTGGCCGTGTTGAGCCGCAACATGCGGAAGACTTGGTCGAGTGGATGACCAAGCCGTCCTCATCCTCCTCATCCTCTCTCACCCATGCCCAGGGTGCTTTGTCTGGCAAAGCAGCGGCCTCTTCCCTCAGCTCAATGTCATCAGTGACTCCTTCCCTAGCTCCACCATGTCCTCATGAGGATTCCCTCGAACTGTTTGACCACAGTGTTGGGTACATGCTCCAGGAGGATGCCCAGCGTTTGGAAGGCTCTGATGATGATACTGAGCTCGATGAAGGCAGTAACATGAGCACGGACAGAGGGGGTGCCCAAGAAGGACAGCAATCTGGCAGTCATGCTCCCCCTGCTGCAGCATACTGCCAGGTTTGCTCCAGTGATGAGGAGGGAGGGGATGATGAGGTCACTGACTCAACGTGGGTGCCTGATAGGAGAGAGGAGGAGGAGGAGGAGGCGGCACATCACCAACGAGGCAGGATGCCCTCCAGGGGCCAGCCTAAGGGCAGCACATTGACTGCATCACACCCCAAAGCTCCACATGTGCAGGGCGCTGCAGTCTCTGCGCGTTATTCAAAAAGTTCTTTGGTGTGGGCCTTTTTTGAGACGAGTGCATCAGATCGCACCGCTGCTATTTGCAACATATGTCTCAAGCGTATCTCGCGTGGCCAAAACATCTCCCGCTTGGGTACCACATGCTTGACCAGACATATGTTGACCTGCCATGCAGTTCGTTGGCAAGCGTATCTGAAAGACCCACACCAAAGAACAAAGAGGATCTCTCCTTGCTCCTCATCAGCTGAGATTTCCAACCCCACTAGACCTTCAGTCCTCTCTGAGACCTGCAGTGAGAGGAATGAAGGTGTAGAATTAGGTGTGTCACAGCCAAGTACTTGTGGGCAATCTGCTTTTGGTACACCGACGTCAGATTGTACCAGGCAAATTTCCCTGCCCCAGCTGCTGCACCGCCGAAAGAAGTTTGCTCCCAGCCATCCACATGCCCAGCGGTTGAATGCTAGCTTGGCAAAATTGCTAGCACTTCAACTGCTGCCTTTTCAGTTGGTAGACTCTGCCCCCTTCCGTGAGTTTGTGGAATGTGCGGTTCCTCAGTGGCAGGTACCCAAACGCCACTTTTTCTCACGGAAGGCGATTCCGGCTCTCTACCGGCATGTGGAAGGCAATGTCCATGCCTCGCTGGACAGGGCGGTCAGCGGTAAGGTGCATATTACCGCTGACTCATGGTCCAGCAGGCATGGACAGGGACGTTACTTAAGTTTCACGGCGCATTGGGTGACTCTGCTGGCAGCTGGGAAGGATGCAGGACAAGGTGCAGTAGTGTTGGAGGTTGTTCCGCCACCACGCCTCCAAAATGCTGATTGTGACACACCTCTCTCCTCCACCCCCTCCTCTTCTTCTTCCTCCATGGCCTCTTCCTCGGAACCAGCGGTGCTCCGTAGGCGTTCAAGGGGCTACGCAAGTACGCAGGCCAAAAGATGCCATGCGGTGCTTGAGCTGGTGTGCTTGGGGGACAGGAGCCACACTGGGGCAGAGGTTCTGTCAGCTCTGCAGGGGCAGGTTCAGAGGTGGTTGACGCCACGCCAACTTAAGGCAGGAATGGTGGTTTGCGACAATGGCACCAACCTCCTCTCTGCCCTCCGACAGGGACAACTGACCCATGTGCCCTGTTTGGCTCACGTCCTTAACTTGGTGGTGCAGCGGTTCTTGGGCAGGTACCCGGGCTTACAGGATGTCCTGAGGCAGGCCAGGAAAGTCTGTGTGCATTTCCGCCGGTCATATAATGCCAGTGCTCGGCTGACGGACCTCCAAAAGGAGTTTAACCTGCCCAAGAACCGCCTAATCTGTGACATGCCCACCAGGTGGAACTCGACGTTGGCCATGCTGCAGCGGCTGCACACGCAGCAGAGGGCCATCAATGAGTACCTGTGCGACTATGGCACCAGGACAGGGTCAGGGGACCTTGGTTTTTTTTCCCCACGCCAGTGGGCCATGATCAGGGATGCATGCACTGTCCTGTCACCATTCGAGGAGGCCACGAGGATGGTGAGCACTGACAGTGCATGCATCAGTGACACTGTCCCCCTTGTCCACCTGTTGGAGCACACGCTGCGTGGAATAATGGACAGGGCACTTGAGGCAGAACAGAGGCAGGAAGAGGAGGACTTCCTTAGCTCTCAAGGCCCCCTTTATCCAGACAGTGTTCCTGCGTGCCCGCCGATCACACAGGAAGAGGACGAGGAGGAGGAGGAGGAGGAGGAAGATTGTGTCAGTATGGAGGTGGAGCCTGGCACTCAGCATCAGCAGCAGTCTTTAAGGGATCAGTCCCAAGGAACACATGGACTTGTACGTGGCTGGGAGGAGGTGGCTGCGGACGTTGTTGTCCTTAGTGACCCAGAGGACTCCGGACCGAATGCCTCAGCAAACCTACGCTGCATGGCCTCCCTGATCCTGCAAAGCCTGCGTAAGGATCCTCGTATTCGTGGTATCAAGGAGAAGGACCAATACTGGCTGGCAACCCTCCTTGATCCACGTTACAAGGGTAAGGTTGCGGACCTTATCTTGCCATCGCAGAGGGAGCAGAGGATGAAACATCTTCGGGAGGCCTTGCAGAAAGGTCTGTGCAACGCGTTCCCAGAGACTGGGAGGTTACAAACTCCTGTTTCTGGACAACGTGTTGCTGAGGCTTCGGTCAGTCAAAGAAGGAGCGGTGGAGAAGGTGGCCGTCTGACCGATGCGTTCAGACAATTTTTTGGTCCGCAGCCCCAAGGTATGATCGGTTCCAGCAACCATCGCCAGCGTCTGTTTTACATGGTGCAGGAATACCTAGGGGCAAGATCAGACTTGGACACCTTTCCCACCGAAAATCCTCTGGGTTACTGGGTCTTGAGGATGGATCACTGGCCAGAGCTTGCACAGTATGCAATTGAGCTACTGGCCTGTCCTGCATCCAGCGTTCTTTCGGAACGTACATTCAGTGCTGCTGGAGGCGTGGTAACCGATCACAGGGTGCGTCTGTCCACTGACTCGGTCGATCGGCTGACCTTCATAAAAATGAATCAGTCTTGGATCACCACCAGCTACCAAGCACCTGATGCTGATGTAACTGAATAATTTTTTTCAGATCCCTTCAAAGACTGCCTATGCTGATGCTGAGTGATTATCCCTGAGTAATTATCCTCTTCCTCCTCAATCATCACGCTGATAGCTTGTAAGAACATTTTTGGTTCTGGGCGCCACCACCAGTGCCTAAGGCACAATTTTTCAGCCCCTGTATAACAGGGGCGTGTAATTACAATTTTTGATGTAATACTTTGCAGCACGGCTCGTTCCTGCATTCCAACTAGAGTGTCTGTGAGGGGTTGCAGTGTTGTGGCACCAGCACCAGTGCCTAAGGCCCAATTTTTCTGCCCCTGTCTAACAGGGGCGTGTAATTACAATTTTTGATGCAATACTTTGCAGCAGTGCTCGTTCCTGCGTTCCAACTAGAGTGTCTGTGAGGGGTTGCAGTGTTGTGGCACCAGCACCAGTGCCTAAGGCCCAATTTTTCTGCCCCTGTCTAACAGGGGCGTGTAATTACAATTTTTGATGCAATACTTTGCAGCAGTGCTCGTTCCTGCGTTCCAACTAGAGTGTCTGTGAGGGGTTGCAGTGTTGTGGCACCAGCACCAGTGCCTAAGGCCCAATTTTTCTGCCCCTGTCTAACAGGGGCGTGTAATTACAATTTTTGATGCAATACTTTGCAGCAGTGCTCGTTCCTGCGTTCCAACTAGAGTGTCTGTGAGGGGTTGCAGTGTTGTGGCACCAGCACCAGTGCCTAAGGCCCAATTTTTCTGCCCCTGTCTAACAGGGGCGTGTAATTACAATTTTTGATGCAATACTTTGCAGCAGTGCTCGTTCCTGCGTTCCAACTAGAGTGTCTGTGAGGGGTTGCAGTGTTGTGGCACCAGCACCAGTGCCTAAGGCCCAATTTTTCTGCCCCTGTCTAACAGGGGCGTGTAATTACAATTTTTGATGCAATACTTTGCAGCAGTGCTCGTTCCTGCGTTCCAACTAGAGTGTCTGTGAGGGGTTGCAGTGTTGTGGCACCAGCACCAGTGCCTAAGGCCCAATTTTTCTGCCCCTGTCTAACAGGGGCGTGTAATTACAATTTTTGATGCAATACTTTGCAGCAGTGCTCGTTCCTGCGTTCCAACTAGAGTGTCTGTGAGGGGTTGCAGTGTTGTGGCACCAGCACCAGTGCCTAAGGCCTAATTTTTCAGCTCCTGTTCAACAGGGGCATGTAATTACAATTCTTGATCTAATATTTCACAGCAGGGCCCTGTGAGGGCTTACAGTGTTTTGGCCACAGCAACACCTAAGGCCCAAATTTCTGCTGAGTATATAGGGCAGGACCCTACTTTCAAACATCTAACTTACAAACGACTCCTACTTGCAAACGGAAGGAGACAACAGGAAGTGAGATGAAATCTACCCATAGGAAGGGAAATTCTCTCATGTAAGAGTTAATATGGGAAAACAATTTCTCCTTTCCACTGATGCTTTCCAATCCTTGTTCCACAAAAAAACCCAAATTTTCAAAAAACATTTTTCATTGGGACAAAAAAGTGAGGTGAAATCTTCTGAAGAGGAGGAAAGACGCAAAACAAATGTCACAGGGGTGATAACCCTTCCCTATGTTTTCCAAAAAGCTTAGAAAAGATTTTTTGGCTGGAGCTAAACACATTAAAAATGTTCAAAATTACAAAGAGATTCTACTTAACAACAAACCTACAGTCCCTGTCTTGTTTGCACCGCCTGTATACTGCTGTTCAGAGTATATAGGGACCTTTCCTTATTTTAATTTGGGTGCGGGGTTCCCCTTAATATCCATACAAGACCCAAAGGGCCTGGTAATGGACTGGGGGGTACCCATGCCGTTTGTCTCACTGATTTTCATCCATATTGCCAGGACCCGACATGACATTAAACCCGCAAGCAGTTTTAAATGAGATTTTTTCCTTTAAAAATGACATTTGGTGCAGGGACTGTTCTAAACATGGGAAACACGCGTCACTTTACAGGCATACTATAGACACCCCCCAGGTACGATATTTAAAGGAATATTTCACTTTTTTTTTTTTACTTTAAGCATCATTAAAATCACTGCTCCCGAAAAAACGGCCGTTTTTAAAAGTTTTTTTTGCATTGATACATGTCCCCTGGGGTAGGACCCGGGTCCCCAAACCCTTTTTAGGACAATACCATGCAAATTAGCCTTTAAAATGAGCACTTTTGATTTCGAACGTTCGAGTCCCATAGACGTCAATGGGGTTCTAACGTTCGTGCGAACTTGCGGTCCGTTCGCGGGTTCTGGTGCGAACCGAACCGGGGGGTGTTCGGCTCATCCCTACTGACAGCTCAAGATAGACAAGAAATCTATAAGAAAACTTGGACGCTCTGGAATATGTTTAAATATTCAGACGAAGGTAAAACCCTTATGGGGAATCCCACTTAATAACAACTTGTAACTTTTTGGTTAAAAGAAACTTACTCAAAGCAACCACCGACACCTCACCATTTACCCCCCCCCCTCCTTGCCCCTTCCCTTTCACCCTCTACCTATTCTCCTCCTCTCTTCTTTCTTATACTTGCTCCTTCTTCTCTTTAATTCACTTTCTGGTAGCTCCCTCCTAACTGGCGCAGCCGCAACAGCTCTTAAACAGTAAACGTTTAAATGAGACACCAACTAATATTTATGGTGAATATACTAAGATTTTGATGCACTGAGATGTTGTAATACTAAGAAAATGTACTTGTCAGGGATAATAACATATAACAGAAATAGACGGACAAGAGCTTTACTTTTATAAACAGACTTTGTTTTGATATGATGTTCTGTGAGGAGGCTGCGACCTCGCTTTTCTAATTTCTCTTTTTTTTTACTTTGTCTGGGGATCTACCCCTTTTCTATGAAAATCAATAAAATTTATATTTGAAAAAAAAAAAAATTATATTCATATGGTCCTCTAAATCAGCGATTCTCAACCTCAGTCCTCGAGTACCCCCAACAGGCTATGTTTTGGGAACTTTCCTAAGATAAAATAGCTTTTATCAATACCATGACATTGATATTGATTTAAAGCAGCTGTGCAAAGTAAAGGAAGACATGAAAACATGGCCCGTTGGGGGTACTTAAAGACCGAGGTTGAGAACCACTGCACTAACACGATAATACAGAAGCACAAACTTGGCAAATCCTGACAATACATGGGCAACAAAAGGCCAATCATTATAATACATGGGCAATTGTAATATTATATAGATAACAAATGGGCAATCATAATGTGTGGACAATGACAATACCATTGGCAATAACTGGACCACAGTCTTCCTTCCCTTAAACCCTTCCCTCCATCACCACCACCTCACTTTCTTCACTCCTGACCTCTGGTTCAGTAGTAAAAACCGTAGTTTACTTCCTTCTAGCCACACATTTCTTCAGTGGCTGTAGGGAGTAGTGGAGAAGAAATCACAGCCCAAGCCTCCTCCTGAGTCTGTCCTTCTCTCCAGTACTGGTTTAATGCTCTGCCCACTGTATAACTGAAATCGTAACCCCAGTAAACGAATCAGTAAGCTGGGGGGAAAAGCTGGCCCCAAAACCCAGTAATCTTTTTTATTTGTTGGAGTCTCTGGCTGAAATCTCGAGAGTTTCCACCTATGCACATGCTGTAATGGCAAATGCAGGTGGCCACGTCTCTGTGCATCAGCCCTGCCAGTCAGTTTGATAGCTTTTATGAAAATTATAGTAATTTCTATCTACTATATCCCACTAGTGACAAGAATATTACTATAAATTCTATTTGTTCTGATTGGCTATGTTTGGCTGTCAATCAGTTGGTGGGAAGTATTCAGGACACTTGTCATGACCAGAAGATGTACTGGTTGAAAACCTAGTAATGGAAGAAATTACTAGAGTCGACTCTGCTTAGAAGGAACCTGTCATAGTGGTTGTACTTGGCACATCTGAAGGAGTGTTAGCCCCAGGGCCTCACTTTATGTGAGGTGGCAGAAGTATGCTCAATCCTACCACTAGCCTCCAGAAGATGGTCAAAAGTGCTGAAGGGAGCCTCAGCTGTGATGGGTAACATGTCTTGACAGGGTCCCTTAAATATGGCAGCTGGTGGAAATTTGCTACCTATTATAGCTGCAACAGAAACTGTCATTCTGGTTTTATTGCCTTGAGTCTCTTACTTAGAACAAGCATTCATATAGAAACTTCTGACTTTTCTCTGACTCTTATTATCCAGATACTTGATCTGGGCCAGTGGCTTACAAAGCAGCGACATTGTTGGGTTTAAAATAACAGCCAGACATCCAGCATCTTCAGAAGAAAGTCATCAATGGTAGCTTCCATACATCTCTCAGCACTGATCCATCCAACGACAGTTATTCAGCTAAGACAAGTCTGCTTTTTTTCTTTTTTTTTTTTGGTAGGTCATTGATGGGCAAATCATGTCACTATAGACAAGAAGACATTTGCCTGATTTACCAAGAACAGTGGGTATATAGTAATTTTACAAAGGTAATGCAAAAAGGACCCTTCTTACAGTACTACTTACTCCACCCAAAGTGGCACTTGTGTGGTTGTGGACATTTTGACATGTAGTGGAGAATGACTCTGGAGGAACAGCCTGTGGGAATTTTTTTAAGTGGAATGATCTGAGCCATGGTGGAGGCCCTAAACAGAAAACAAAAAGTTTCTTTGTTTTCAATCTAAATTTATTGAAATATTTCCATACAAAATTACACAACAATAGATAGTATACATATGCCAAAGGCAATCAGAAAAACATACTGCAGTATAAAGACTTACATAGTATATGACATATAACGTATAGACACCCCACGAGAGCCCTTATCCATAAGTGGCATGGACTAATAAAAATGTTATTGGGTATAGTAGATCAGTGCAAGAACCTGTCTCCAATAAAAAATAGAATGATACAATGGACTACTCAGATTGTCAGGCCCCTAAAAGGAATAGCCATATCACATCCTAATAATACTAACAAGATTGTAGTCCGTGGTTTAATAATCCCCATCCTCAACTCCTATAAAGCACATGACACATAAAAGGTGGGGGGGGGAAATATATTGTATGGGGGAAAAGACAAAAACACAAAAAACTAAGAAAAAAAAAAACAAGAAAGAACGTAGAAGGGGGGAAGGGAGGGGCATAATAAAAGTGAAAAACTTCAAACAGGAAAAATTACTGCGCTATCCCAAAAAAAACCAAATATATATGATTATACAATAAATGATGTAAGAAATAGCTGCAACTACAAATGTGAGACACATCCACTTAAATGTACAAAAAAAGAAAAAAAATAGCTGCGCTGCAATTTATGAAATAAAATCAAAAGTGAAACAATGTGAGCACCTTAATAAATACAAATTATACACCAATATAATTGTGAACTAACAATGAAAAAACAGTTGGTTGTCATCATGAATCAAAATATATTAAATTGACCCATGGAATCAATGAACATGTATAGTCCAATTCCAAAGTGCATGGCGTGAAAAGTTCACTGGCAGAGTATTCTTTCAAAGGAGGGATTAACAATCATCCAAACGGTGTGAAACACGCAACCTTATCACCCAGAGGAGTGTGGTGACAGATAGGTTCCTCCACCTCTAGAAAAACTGCCCCTTACCAGCTCCTTTGATCTCTTGTTAGGAGATCGTGAAGGCATGTGGCTGTCTTCCCCAGCCTCGGGTCTTTGCTGTGAACCGATCCCACATGCGCCTCCTTAACAGGATTCTTCTACATGATGGATGGGCACTCGTTCCCCATGAAAGTATAGAAAGAGGCTTCCATAGCGTAACACGTTTTATCAAATTTATTTAAAAAAAGGAAATACACTTACAATGTCGTAGTAAAAAATCGTCTAAAACCAAAAGCCGGCCGGCTACAGACTGCTGCCTGTTGCTTCCGGGATCAGCGTGGATAGTGGTGACGTCAGCACGCCGCTCCTCCCTACGCCATTTCGTCACAACTGACGTCTTCCAGGGGCACGGGCGGCGTGCTGACTCACCACCAATAAGTATCCTATCAACTAAACGGAACGCCCCCATCTGAGCTCAAGGTGTCCCGTAACTAGTGTGGCCATTTTAAGAGAGGGCAAACGCCCTTCCCTGAAGCGGATATGTGTATTATTGTAATAAATCAATAAAGATACACTCAGTCTCCGTTAAACCACACAGTAACCACCCGAAAATCATAATAAAAAACTTAATACTAAAAAGCAACCTTCCTCGTCACTCCATACATGGGCGATGGGGATTAATAATCTAAAAAATGTCCATGAAGCATAAAATGACCCTTGATGGTCCGGGTATTAATGGTAATCGCAAACCAAGATTGGCTGAATGCCTCGCAATACTCAGTACAATCACAATACATATACTGAGATATACAGGTGGTACAGCTTGTGTAATTGAGGGCCTCGACTAACTATCATAAATATTAAATGCATGTACCACAGATCCCAAATTCCTTAGTGGATATATATAAAATTTTATTTTAAAAAATTAATTATACAAAGAAATTTAATAATTCATCCTTCCCCAAGGTTGCATCGCAACTAGGGGTTGCAAAATAAACCAACGGGATATATGCGTAAGTCCCAAACGGTTCTGTATGCCACCTTATATTTAAACAAAAAACCTACTTAATAAAAATGATACCGATAGGCCATAAAATTTCCACTTTATTAGTCATATCTGCTGGATGGGAATGAGGATTCCCCCTATGTATTCCCTTGAAATGATGTTATAGTGAAAAAATTAATATCTCAAAAAAGATTATAAATACTTATGAGGTAGGGACCCCATTGTCGCATTGGTATGAGTGATCTCCCAATGAGAACATAAGAGGTTGGGACCCTACTACCCCCTTAACGCAAGTGATCCCCCAATACAAGCCATTAAATGAAGGGCCCCATACTAAATTCAACTCCCAAGACTGGTCAGTCATGAGCTCAGAGTGGGGCCAAGATAAAAATTCCTAGCTATTATCAATAAAGGCATTTACATCAGTGTCAATATTAAGGCCGTAAGGAGTATAGCACCTGACCCGATGGATCCATGCCATTTCAAGTCTGGATAGTTCCCTGACTAAAGAACCACCCCTCCAATGAGCACTGTACCTATCTATCCCCAAAAAAAGGGTGTTTGCAGGATTGCGATTATGATATAAAGCATAGTGTTTGGACACAGAATGGAATTGGAAGCCATTTTTGATGTTAGTAATATGTTCTCCCAGGCGGACTTGCATTGGCTGTTTAGTCCTGCCTATATATTGCAGCCCGCATGGGCATTGCAATAAATATACAACACCCTTCGAGCTACACGTGATGAAGGGCTCTATTTTGTGCTCCCTAGATGTGCTATGGGAAATGAAAGATTCAGTTTTTCTCTGTTTGCTTTTATTAAGTGAGCAGATCTGACACCTGCGACACTGGTGGTAGCCTGAGAGGTTCTGAAACAACGACACCTTTTTAGTGGGTGGATCCACCACATTCGGGGCAATCCTATCACGAAGAGATGGGGCCCCCCTAAAAACAATTTGTGGTTTCTCAGGTAAAATAGTTTTGATAACTCTATTGTTTCCCAGTAAATGCCAGTGCTTGCGTAAAATATTCCGGATTTGGCGGTGTTGTGTGGAAAAGGTGGTAATGAATGGTAAAGATGGTCCCTTATTATCCTCCCTAGGGAACTCATTCAACAGAGTGGATCTATCAATAGTTCCCACCTGTTCCATTACCTTCATCAAGGAATCCCTATCATACCCTTTTTCCTCCAAACTCCTCGAAATAATGCCTGCCTGTGTCCTATAATCACTAATATCTGAGCAATTGCGCCTCATTCTTATAAACTGGCTTTTTGGAATTGACTTAAGCCAGGAGTAATGATGGCAGCTCCCCATAGGAATGAAGGCGTTGCGATCAGTTATTTTAAAAAACGAAATTGTTTTGAATGTATCTCCCTCCTTGGAAATGGTCAGGTCAAGGAAGTTGATCCTTTCCTGGCTTGTCTCATAAACGAACCTGATCCCCCTATCATTACCATTGATCAAGGAGAAAAAGTCGTCCAATTGGGAAGTGGATCCATTCCATAGAAGGAGGATGTCATCAATATAGCTAGCCCAAAACCTCAAATAGGGGCTTCGGTCCTTATAGATGACGTCCTCCTCCCATTTGGCCATAAAAAGGGTTTGCTAAACTGGGGGCGTACTTCGCCCCCATAGCTACATCACGCTGTTGCCGGTAATACTGGTGGTTGAACCAAAAATAATTGTGGCCAGCCGCATATTCCAGCAGTTCAATAATATACGCCTGTTGTTGTTTAGGTAAAGATGAAAGTTTACTCATATAGTGTTCCACTGCAGTTATCCCTAGATGGTGTGGGATAATGGTATACAAGGATGTGACAACTGCCGTCACTAACAGAGTGTTATCGTTAGGTGTTCTTTTTTTGTACATAATAAAAGTGAGTTTCTTCATTTGAGAGTCGCGTAATTTTGTGTGAGAAGATAGTGGAACCATTAAGGTGGAAACATGATACTTTAGGGCTGTTTCTCTGCTAAAGGTACAGGCCGACTTTGCCGCATTGAGGGACCAATGGCTGGGGCCATGTATTCTAAAATATTGGATGAGAACCTTCTTCCCTCAACCAGAACACTGAAGATGGGTCTTCCATCATGACAATGACCCAAAATATACTGCCAAGGCAACAAAGGAGTGGCTAAAGAAGAAGCACATTAAGGTCACAGAGCCAGTCTCCAGACCTTAATCCCATAGAAAATTTATGGAGGGAGCTGAAACTTCGAGTTGCCAAGTGACAGCCAAGACACCTTAAGGATTTAGAGAAGATCTGTAAAAAAAAAAAAAAAAAAGAAGAAGAAGAAGAGTGGACCAAAATCCCTTCTGAGATGTGTGCAAACCTGGTCATCAATTACCTCGATGCTTGCCAACAAGGGTTTCTCCACAAAGTACTAAGTCATGTTTTGCTTGGGGATCAAACACTTATTTCACTCACTGGACTGCAACTTAACTTATAGCATTTGTTTTATGTGTTTTATGTGTTTTTTCTGGATTTTTGGTTGATATGCTGTCTCTATCATTTAAAATACACCTATGATAAAAATTATAGACCCTTCATTTCTTTGCAAGTGGGCAAACTTACAAAATCTGCAGGGGATCAAATACTTATTTCCCCTACTGTATATTTGGTTTGGGGGAAATGCAATTTTTAAAATGGATATTATGCAAACCCTAGTGATTTTGATAGAGGTCTTTCTTGAAATTGGTACACTGAGAATTTTTAAAATGTATATGGTCCCATACAAGAATTGCCGGCAAACTCCTTACCTTAGCTTACATAAAGCACATGTGGAGATAGCTTTTCTTGACTCTCTTAAATACCATATGGCAACCCACCTCTCCAGAGTGTAGAAATAACACACACAAACAGTGGATGGCCACACACTGATCAAAATTTAGTCTGTCCAGCAAGGGAATTTCCATCACTGTATGGCCAGCTTTTTAGACTTCCTCCATGGTGTAAAGCTCAAAACCCCAGTAGACATTAAGTCAATTGTTTACCTTTCAGCCGGTGACTTCAGCAACTCCATTTTCTCTCTGCTACCCTAAAACAAGACGCAACTCACACCATTAGAGTAATTGTGCTCTGAGTCTGGTCACCCATCACTCAGTCTCCTTAACTCCTCATATGACCACCTAAATCTTTTACGACTTTCTTTTTGCTCAAATAGAAGAAAAATCTTGACACTTTGTTTTCATCTGGTCAGTGAGATGATATCCTATATTTCTCTCATTATTCTTCCATAGCCAATAGGTTTCAAGAATCAGGTTCTAAGAACCTGACACCAGGTGGTATCGCCAGCACACCCCTTCAAACCCACCCCTAATACTAACCTTCCTGCCCTATCCCTGCCCCTTTCCTCAATTTTAAAACTCGCCAAATCTCCCTAGACTGACTTTCCGCCTTCTCCCATTAGAATATTCCTATCCTATTACTCTATTGAAAACAAAAGACTGGAATGATGACACATACTACACTGAGATTACTGCTTCCAATGGTATGCAATTTCTGTCTGTAGTCATTTGGTGTCAAGCTGCTGGGGCCAATTTACTATTTTTACTGCTTTAATAGCATTCTTACTGTGGCATAAGGCAAGTTGTTTAATATTTTTTTTTTTTAGCATACACCCCGTCCATGTACTGCTCTGTTGCATGCTGTAACCATATCTACGCCCTTGGCAAAAGCTTAAAATATAAAATTGAAAAAATAAATTGATAAAAAAACAATCTAATTAAAAAAGGAAATTGAAACGCTATTACAACTAATTAAAACTAATGTAAGGAAACCTAATTAAAAATTCTAATAAATCCAACCTGTAGAATGAAGACTACAAAATGATGCTAACTAAATTAAAACGAATTAAAGAAAACAAAATTAATAAAAAAAATATATATCTGGATTTAGGAGTTCGATTCAATGACTCACAGCGGGAGAAGATCCTACACTTTGCCCAGAAGTCATCCATAGCCACCAGAGTCCAAGAGACATGCTATAAAATTATGACCCGATGGTATAGAGTGCCTACTACTCTGCACCGTTTCTTCCCACAAGTCCCCAGTGATTGCTGGCGTTGTGGTGTGGAAGAGGGAACGATGCTCCACATCTTTTGGGACTGCCCCAAAATCAAACCCTACTTGCTGGAGGTGGCACGCACAATCAAGCACCTGACTGATGTCACTCTGAAGGGGGATCCCAGGGCGTGCTTGCTGCACCTCTCTAAGCGACCCATCAAGAAATACAAAGCCTCCCTTACCATCCAGTTGTTAAACGCCGCCAAGGCATGCATCCCTTTGTGTTGGAGATCGGAGACTCCACCAACGAAATCCCAGTGCTTTGCCAAGGTGAATGAACTAAGAAACATGGAGGATTTCACTGCCACCTTATACAGTAGGGAGGAGGCCTTCCGGGAGACATGGCGACCATGGCAGCATTACATCTACACCGAAGCATACCTCTGAAAGGTTGCACAGCCCGATTAATCCCTGGGGCTCGGCTTACTCCCTAGTTGGGGGGCACCGTCTCCATCTACCTTTCTCCCCGCCTCTTCACCCCTCTACCTTCTTACCTACCCCTTACTTTACCCCCCATCCGGGCAGTCCTATCCTCCCCATCCTTCCTCTCTCCCCTAGTCCTCCCTTCCCCAAATTGCTCCCAGTCATGAGCTGGTCTAGTCAGATAATATGAATATCCTATTTTACATCACCCGTCTGTTGTGTCCCATGGCTGGGCTCAGCTGGTACTCGGGAGGCAACCCTTCCAGACAGCTGTGAATGTGTTTCTCACTGTATGACCCTGGTAGCTATACTAGCCTAAGTGGGTTATTAAGATAACAGTCTGGAAGCCTCCCCGGTTTAGCACACGGACAGCTCCGTCATACAGGTATTAAATAAAAGGAACAGCGCTCACAACAGAAACTAAAATTGGTTATGCTAGATGCTATCGCTGCTGTAGCAAAGTGTATAAACTCAGATAAAATGGTAAACGGTTACAGCGCTGATAATCATACAATAACGTGCTACGTGCTAAAAAATATTGGCTATATTATACATGTAACTGCTAGTTACCACAATGTGAGTGATGAATCAATCAGTGTTACCTGATTAGACCCCACCTGAAAAATGTGTTAGTGAATGGTTATCATATCAAATAAAATAAAATAGAAGTGAACTCTAATCACAATATAACAGTGCAAGAAATAGTGTAAGAAAATATATAGAATAAAAAATATATAGTCCCGACCCAACTAGCCCCAGCTGGGCATGGATCTCAGGCAGCCAACTTAATGGTATCCCAACGGCTCCTATTCACTTAGGCTACAATTAGCACATAATGTGGTGAATCCACCTAGGAAGGTGTGCACATTTTTAGATAGGGTTGGGTTTTTTAGTTGCGGTAGGTGCATGATGTGTAGGACTTCAAAATTTCGAAAAAAGAAAACCACCCATTTCACATCAGCAGTTGATGGCAGGATTTTCGAGATCAAGAAGTTCATCACATGTAACACCACGCACGTGACCTATCTCCTATCCTGCCCATGCAATTTGCAATATGTGGGGAGGACCACTAGGCAACTAGGGGTCAGGCTTAGAGAACACGTTAATAGAATCAGGAAGGGCTATAAACATCATGGCCTTTCCAACCACTTTAGATTATTCCACAATAGGGACCCTAGTGTTCTTACTTTTTGTGGTATTGATAAAGTGGAAGCCCATTGGCGGGGTTCGGATCTGAAGAGGGCAATATCACAGAATGAAACCCAATGGATCCACAGACTCCGCACGTTGCAACCTTATGGGATTAATGTCGAATTAGATCTTAATTGTTTTCTTTCCAATTGGTAAATGGAATAAACTAAATCTGCGATTAGTGGCAGGGGCTATAGCTGCATTTTTCTTTTAATCAACAAAGGAAAATTTTTTTCGGTTGATCTAAAGGAGTTTCTTCCATTCTAGAATGGGAGGAATTTTTTATAGAAATGGAAAGGAATTTCTCAACCTTTTAAATTTTTTATTTTTATATTTCTTTTATTTTTATTTTTCATTTTTATTTTTATTTTTATTATTTTTCACAATTTTTTATATTTTTTATATTTTATTTATTATACATATTTATTTGAGCATAATTTCTATTTCTGATTGTATTTTATCAATTATTCCTATCTAAGCAATATATGTTCAAAATGTAACAACATAATTGCACATGAGATTTTTGTATCCAAAGCTAGTGATTAGCTTTTTTAAATCAATTCTATGTTGTTCATCCCGTTTTTGTAATAAAGTTGTCTGGGTCATAACAGGATATGATGATTCAGGAAGAGTGGTGATGAGGGCGTCCCACTGGCCTTGATTGGCTGTCACTCTCTTCTTTTTTCACCCTATATATTGGATGGCCGTGGTTGGATGTGTAGTCCTTTGATGACGCCCTGGAGGAGGGGCGAAACGCGTAGACGTCACATCCGGCCTTCAAACAACCAAGTGACGCTTTTTTACCTTCCTGGCTTCGTGGAGCGCACGCTACCAGGCGGCGATCGCGGAAGCATCTGATATGCCTGTTATGCCTGACTGTCACCAGGGAAAGCGTGAGTAGCGGTCTGTAGTGCGATTGGCTCTTACATCCCGCAGTACTTCACCATATATATATTCTCTCTCCTTCTATTTTTGGGTGATCGCTCGCAAGATATATGGCTCCATAGGTTGAAGTATCAGTCTAATATCCACTTATCCATATAGAAGCACCTGATGTTGGATCAGAGTACGGATTGACTTGTCCACATAGGAGCCGTTGGGATACCATTAAGTTGGCTGCCTGAGATCCATGCCCAGCTGGGGCTAGTTGGGTCGGGACTATATATTTTTTATTCTATATATTTTCTTACACTATTTCTTGCACTGTTATATTGTGATTAGAGTTCACTTCTATTTTATTTTATTTGATATGATAACCATTCACTAACACATTTTTCAGGTGGGGTCTAATCAGGTAACACTGATTGATTCATCACTCACATTGTGGTAACTAGCAGTTACATGTATAATATAGCCAATATTTTTTAGCACGTAGCACGTTATTGTATGATTATCAGCGCTGTAACCGTTTACCATTTTAGCTCCGTCATACAGCCTCACTCGTACATGTATTCTACAGAGTGCACAACCGGGGGAATCGATATTTGACACTGCTGATTTAACATCTAACCCTTTCTGTTACACGTTTATGTTTTTCTTGTATACAAATGTCATCTGTTTTTGACTGTTAAACTGTACCATCTTGAAAAGAAATACAGGAATTACAAAAAAAACCCCATATATATCTAACCTAATTAAAGAAAGCTGCATAAAAACAATACAACAAATTAAAATCTATTATAACTAATTCAAGAAAAAATTGAATTAAAAACGGTGGAACGGTTCGATCAGCTCAAACATAAACTCTCCTGAATAATGCTTAATGAACGTATGACTGCAATTTTAAATGATAAAATACAAAAGTTCGAAAAGATCTGGAGCCCCTGATGGGAGACCCTAGAGCCATATCGGCGTAGAAAAGCCGGCGGGGGACAGGAATCGGGATGCGGGGTCACTTTCTAAATCTCTAACTCTTTCCTCCTTTACTTCTTTCTCAACCTGTCATTCTTTACGTTCGACCATCTCTTCTCTTCAACTTTAACTAAACTTTGACAAAATAATGAGGGTCATATTGCAGAGATCTGAAAACGTTAACTATGTCTTGGCATAGACCCCACATGAAAAGTATTAACGTAGCAACAAATGTCAGTACCATCTTATAGAAAGTTTACATATACAATAACGTGTGATGCTGCAAATATCACCATGAAACTGTTCATTTTGTATTTTTTTTATTTTACTATGTAAATTGTTAAAACTTGCAAATAAAAACCATTGAAACAAATTAATGAAAACTATCATTGAAACAAACCAATTAAATAATTTCACTGTAAAAGTACAATTTAAAGAAAACATAATTAAAAAAAAAAAACATGGTACAATGCTTGTCATTTTACAGTGAGATTGTATTGCAAGGGGATGAAACAAAGAAAACCAGAGAGCCAAGCATAAATTGTATGCTATCAAAAGCTAAAGCTTTTTTTTTTTTTTTACTATCTTTGGCATTAGAAACCACGTAGGAGGTGTGCAAAATAGTCTGTCGTCTGAGCCATATTCATGTAAAAGTTCTGTATTTGCACCTGTATTTGAATAAATAGATGCTATATAGTTTGTTGTAACACACAGATTCATACGTTCTATGCAAGCAGTACAGCTGTATGTATAATCACACATGTTCATAATGTACCATTCCTATTCTCAAGGAATATCAAGAAAATGTGATTTCTATTATCTTTCCTAATCCCCCATTCCTAAACACTTACCTGCCTCATGACACCAATCCAGCGCTGTCTCAGCTGCAGGACTCCTGTCACTTCCTGGTCTCACTGGAGACACTTAGGCTGGGTTCACACATATGAGAATTTCCCTGCATCCAATTCACGACAGGCAAGTGTGACCGGCTCTCAATGTAGCCAGTTCACACATGTCAGGGGCAGCCGCGGTCTGGATTGAAAAAGGGTCCGGTGCGTCTTTGGGTCCGGTTCAGGTGTGAATTCAGGCAAAAATTCAAACATGAATTGCACCTGAACCGGTGTACAGGAACGCACTGTAAACCCAGGCAGGAACCCACAGTCTCACATGTGTGAACCTGGCCTTAGGGCAGTGGGAGCCATAGGCTTCTGCTGCTGTTAAATTGTTGTGAGGGGGAAGTGGGGGTGTGGCTTACGAGGGCTGTGCGTGTTTATGGATGCACACAGCCTGGCTTGAAAGCAGATGCCTCCTTAGCACCCAGCAGAACAGTGTGCGTTCTGTGCAATATCATTGCACAAAGCAGGTACAAATTACCTTTTATTTATTAGACTTTAGTATCACTTTAACTTAGGGTTTACATTAACTTCAAGAACAGGAAAAATAGATAATATAAAAAAGGCAGAAAATTCAGTACTGTGTACCTTGCACCATTCGCAAACAAAGGGTGATGAGAATCAGTAGCTGCATTACGTTTGCACTTGAACAGAACTCATACAGACGAATCTGTAAGATAACAGAAAAAGAGTCCTTTTAAAAATGGAGGAATAGCAGTTTAACGAAAAGGGAGCAGCTTCCCCAATCAGATATCACATTTGAAATTAAAATGACAAGATATTTTACTTTAGACTAATCATTGATTTTGAAATTACAAGAATCAGTATGTTTGCTCTAGAGTTCACCTGTCATCAGCTGAAGAGTGGACAGGAGTCAATGAAATAGTCGGATAAAGTCATTCAGAAGCCATGAAATCAGAGAACAGCTTGACATACAATGTACACAGAGCCTACAGACAAGCAAGCAGACTACAATAAATGATTTTTACCTGATGGAGTGGAGCTGTAGAACAAAGCAGTAAGTTGTCTAAATTCAATAACCAAACAGTTCAGATTTCACCTTTAGATCCACTGTACAGAAATTGTGCACCTCCCATCATCCAGACATCACCCACTACCTGTGTCCTGTCCTTCAACCTCTTCTTCCATTTCCATCAACACAAGAGCAAGCAGCCTTGTCCTGACAGAATAGACCAGACACAACAAAACGTATACAAGCTGACGCGGCGTATGTAAGATGATCATATGGGTGGACAACAAGTAATCCAGCTCACCTTGATGATCAGTATGTGGCATAGCTAGAGTATTAGCTGGAATAGTGTGTTCTAAGTCAGCCCCATCAAGTGGGATGAGCTAATGAATTCAGGCGAGTATATTCCTGTAACAAACTGTGCACTAAAGGAAATGTGGAGTTGGAAATTACTGATCTCATTCTGAAAATGCTGATCTGAAATATGAAGATCAGATGTTCCAACATACTTTGTTGCATTCTTGTTCTGGGTCACTCAAAAGCCAGAGACAGCCAGACAACTAGTCATTTCAATAATGACAACCCCAATAGCTATCTGAGTGCAGGTCCTCTTTTAAGACCCACTCCGGGATAAACCTAATTTTTGACCATCCCTTTCTCCCACCCCCACCTAATCCATGTAGCTATGCAGTTTTTCCTCCTTGTCTTGTAAAGCCAGATATACGCAACAAAATTCCCCCTCTAGGTCCCACGCCGCACCTTGTTCCAGGTGGGGGGGAACTACTGATACCTCCCAAGATCACCGGTCCCCTGTCATGCCCCCACTGATGGAGTTGTCCTCTTCTGGATCTTGAGAGAACCCCATCATTGGACTTCCAATAGGATGACACATAATCCAGCTCACCTTGATGCACAGTATGTGGAATGGGCAGGGTATTAGCTGGAGTAGTTGCTCTAAGTCAGGCCCCATTGGGAAGAATGCGCAAATTCTATTCAGGTGAGTATATTCCTGTAAAAAAGTGTGCACCAAGAGAATGCTGATTTAAAGTATGCAGGTCAGATATTCTGATTGTATTCTTGTTCCGGGTCACTCAAAAGCCAGAGGCAGCCAGGCAACTAGTCATTTCAGTATTGACAACCCCCATAGTTTTCTATATATAGGTTCCCTTTAAAGGGGGATAAACCTAATTTTTGACCATCCCTCCCACCCCTCACTAACCCATGTTGATATGCAGTTTTTTCCTACTTACCAGATATACTCAACAGGTCCCTTAATGCCTCGTTCTAATTCTAATAATTAGAAAATTGAACAAATGTTTTAAAAACAAATATCTATTAGTATATGGATGGATTTAACATTTTTGCATACACTTGGGGCTTGCTTTACTAAAGGCGGTTCTCTTTGCAAGGGAAGTTGCACATTGCAAGAGAATTTTCACCAGGGAGGTGCTTGTACTATGGGAAGGCCGAGATTTGTGTTCCTGCTTTGCAGAAACACAGGATCACTATCTTCCCTACTGACCGAACGTTGATCTGCCCTGTTTACAAAGGCAGACCACCGCTTTACTTCCGTCCCAATTGTCCAATCACACTGGGAGCAGGTCGCCAGCGGCGCATGTGCGTGCCCCAAACCCGGAAGTGCAGGATCACGTACAGGTATGCGAGTCTGCTCAGGAGAGCCACCTTGCCGCTATATATATATATATATATATATATATATATATATATATATATTTTATATATATATATACACACACATACATACATACATACATACATATATATATATATATATATATATATATATATATACACACATACATACATATATATACACACACATACACATATATATATATATATATATATATATATATATATATACACATACATATACACACACATACACACACATACATATATATATATATATATATATATATATATATATATATATATATATATACACACACACACACACACACACACATATACAGTGTATAGACCGCAAGATGATAAAGTTAAACTCAGAAAGGTACTTGGGAAAATTTTCACACGTATGGTGTCTCTGCTCTGAAATAGGAAGCTTAATTTTTATGCCTGTCTGTGGACAACTCTTTTTCTTAGAGCCAGGAAAAAGTAGTAGTGTGAGAGGCACAGACATCACCTTTAGAAGTTTCCTTATCATTACATCATATCAACTCTTTCAAATGGTAGAACAGGAAGTTTCCTTGTGGGAAGAACCCAACACATTTCAAAAATTCTTCATCAGGGGCTGGAGGTAGGATCTGTCCATAGAAAATATATACAATATAAGTACATCTATCAACCAGAAGAAACATATTTGTCTTCAGATTTTAAAAATAAATTCCACACTGACAGAATAATGGTAGATCAACACTTATCAGCCAAATATTAAAAAACAATCCCAACCAAGAAGCCCGGGGCAGTACCAAGTGGCTATAGGAGGCCAAGCAAATAATACACTGTCATGATGTAAGTGTAAATTAGAGGAGATAACTATTGGTCCAAGCAGAAATGAAAATAAACTCCCTATAGTCACACTATCAGGGGTCAGTGAGATCACAATAAGGGAACTATCAATTATTATAAAATATAAAGAAAGAAATTGCGCTACGTATGTGATAAATAAACATATAAATTACTAAAAATTAAACCGTGAAGGATATCCTGCTGCTAAGCACTAAAACCCTGATATGGGGCACAGAGAGATAAATGTATATATAAAAGTGCAGCGCTGGATAATAAACCAATAATTTACCAAGTGAACATAATGTATATGTGTCATAATCAAATGTGTCAATCAAAAATATCCAGTGAAAAAATCAGGTGAAAAAAACAGGTAAAAAAAGTCCATATATAAAATGAATGTGTTAGAGAAAATATGTGCATAATAAACACATAATGTGACGAAAAAAAAGTTCATAAGTGAAGGTATCCCAATGAAAGAATTCCAAAACAGGAACCAAGGTCTATATTCTCCACTGTTTGTGCTGGCCGTCACCTTACAATAGATAATGGGGGCTTACCAGAAAGCCTACGACCGCCCTTCTCAGGGGGGGTCAAAACAGGCTTAGTAGAGACAGCAGGGACACTGATAAGGATTCCCAGGTGACCAGCTGGCATCAGTAAGGAGTAACTTCCATACCTCACTTCCAGAAGATAAGTGCTGCGCACCAATGGATGACCGAAGGGGCAAGAGCACACCAATGGACGACCGATGAGACAGGGACTGCGCACCAATGGATATCCACTTCCACAGCATACAATTGATTATCCAAGAAAAGAAAGGAAGAAAAGACTCCAGTAGTGCAGAGATTCCTTTTATGGTTTATTAAACAAAAAGTTCCAATACAATAAAAACGTTTCTTGCAAGGATACAGATAAAAAGCTCTAGTAGTATCTAAAAATCAAAACGCGCATGCGCCGTGCGTGTATACACAACAAACTCATTTGGTTGACTATGGTGCGGTCTGTTCTGAGTGAAACCTGTCCTTTTAAACCGCTGTATGGCCTTGGCCACCATGCTGCAGCTCAGGGTCTTGGCAATCTTCTTATAGCCTAGGCCAGTGATGGCGAACCTTGGCACCCCAGATGTTTTGGAACTACATTTCCCATGATGCTCAACTACACTGCAGAGGGCATGAGCATCATGGGAAATGTAGTTCCAAAACATCTGGGGTGCCAAGGTTCGCCATCACTGGCCTAGGCCATCTTTATGTAGAGCAACATTTTTTTTTTCAGATCCTCAGAGTTCTTTCCCATGAGGTACTATGTTGAACTTCCAGTGACCAGTATGAGAGAGTGAGAGCGATAACAACCAAATTTACCACAATTGCTCCCTATTCACACTTGAGACCTTGTAACACTAACGAGTCACATGACACCGGGGAGGGAAAATGGCTATTTGGGCCCAATTTGGACATTTTTATCTAGGGGTGTACTCACTTTTATTGCCAGCAGTTTAGACATTAATGGCTATGTGTTATGTTATTTTGAGGGGACAGCAAATTTACACTGTTATGCAATATGTGTTTGGGAACCGTCATAAGCCCTAGCCCCAACACCTTACTTATATACTGTTATACAAGCTGTACACTCATTACTTTACATTGTAGCAAAGTGCCATTGTCACATGAAAAGATATAATAAATTATTTACAAAAATGTGACGGGTGTACTCACTTTTGTGACATACTGTACATATAAAACTTATGTAGGAGGATTTGTTTTATCTCTGTGTATCATCTGAGGCTGTTCACTTTACCGGGTATATGTGAGGGTTTACATCCACTTTAACATAAATGTCTAAGTGCCGGTTCACACTGGGGTGGCTTCAAAGTCGCCCAACTCTATAAAAAAAAAAAAAAGTCGCCCGACTCTGAAGCCGTCCCGTACAGCGCAACTTCAGCGTGGTTTGGAAACTACTTCTGTAATAGAAGTCATTGCAAGTCGCTCTTAAGTCGCCCCCAAAAGGTACAGGAACCTTTTTCTAAGTTGGAGCAACTTGAGTCGCTCTGATTGGAGCGCGAGGTGGCCTCAGTGTGAACCGCTCCTAAACCTTAAATTAAAGTCAAGATAGAAGCCAAACGTACCACCTTTATAATTCTTGTGCAAATGGTCATCCTCACAAAAAAGACATAAATCCCTTATGCGGTTCAATAAATTCCAGGTGTGCTATAACCTATAAATCTACAAAACAGAGCACTTCCTGACTGGCAAACATCACAGTGAACCTGGAACAGTGTGTTGCAGAACTTCCAGGTTCACTGTGATGATTGTTTGACACTGCCAGTCGACACAGTGTGTTGACACTAAAGCAGCATTATAAGTTCGGTTCCAGAGCAATTTTTTTCCTTTGTCACATGTAAAATCCAAATTTTTGGCAATAAAATTACATAAATCCCCAGAACATTATATATTCTCTGAAAGCAGAGGCCCTGTAGAATAAAAATAATAGTTATAGTAATAGTTGCAAAAAAATTTCCACGTGATATTTGCGCAACTGTTTAATAAACAAAAATGTTCCGGATAAAATATAATAAAATGAATTTCAGTGCAAAACCACACCATATAATACCTATTTTTGGTTGAAATAAAAAAGATGAGGTTGTATCAAGTAAATAGATACCTAACATTTGATGTCTTAAAAATGCGTGCGCTCGCGATATTGACAAAAACTATGAGTTAACTAGGCGCTCTTGTGCTAGAATTATTGTTCTCACTCTGACAATTACGGCGATATGTCACATTTGTGGGGCAACCGTGGTTTATATACATGTGCGCACTCTGGGCTTGCATTTGCACAGGTGTGTGGGGCAACAGAAGTTTTAGCAATGTTTTTTATTTTAATATATTTAATTTATTTTTTTACTTTTTTTTTAATTTTACGTGATTGCTATCACCAGGGGTTAATAAACCCCTATGTGATAGCATTGGGCAGGTGACAGGTACTCTTTATGGAGACATTAGGGGTCCAATAGACCCCAATGTCACCCCTGCCCTTCACACCATCTAACCAAGCACAGATCAGATTGCCGGCTGTGTGAAAGTGATTGGCAGCTATGGAGCTGCCGCATCACTTTCAGTTTGAAGCCGATCGACGGCTCTACAAAAAACACACATAGGTTGATGGCTGCTACTACAGCCATTAGCTTGTGTTTAATGGTTCACTCTTTGGACTTACATATTATGCTCAAAGAGCTGAACTGGTTACAGAAAACGTTACCTGCACTCTACCAAGGTTACACCTGTAACTGAAACCAAGCTAAGCCACCATTAGAGAAAGGAAAATCCTCGACAAGAACTACATTTCCCACGATGCTCATACACTCTGCAGTGTAGTAAAGCATCATGGGAAATGTCGTTCCAAAACATCTGGGGTGCCAAGCGCCATCATTGCCCTAGACACTTTTTAGTGTGAAAATTTAAAATTGAATATCTTCAAAAACAAGCCATTCTCCATCTCCAGTGCTATAAAAGATATAACAAATATAAAATGTTCCAGGTTCACTGTGATGTTGTTTGCCACTCAACACACACACAGTAGACCAGTGTTGTTCAACTCCAGTCCTCAAGGTGCCCCAACAGGTCATGTTTTCAGGCTTCCCATTATTTTGCACAGGTGATTTGACATAGGCATGCGCACAGGGTGTGCCAGGGCACACCCTAATCGCCTTGTGTGGTGCATATTCCCCCCTGTTTAGACCACTGATATTTCATCAAAAAAAAAATGTTACAAAATAAAATAATTTAAAAAGAATAAAAATAAAACTACTGACACTGTCCACTGCCCTACTGACACCATCAGTACATATACACATGCATATGTATTTGAGCTTTAGGGTGCACACCCTAATGCAATAGGCTGCGCACACCTATGGGATTTGATCAGTTTCACTGCCTTAGTATTTACCATAACCGTTTCATCTGAGGGAAATCCTGAAAACATGACCTGTTGGGGCGCCTTGAGGACTGGAGTTGAGAAACACTGCAGTAGACATTAGAACAAGTACATTGCCAGACAAGTGAAGACAAGCCACCATTAGAGGAAGGAAAGTCCTTAACAGAATAAATTGTAAAATGAAGATTAAAACTGTGAGTAAAGTGACATACAATACCAACAACAAAAAAAAACGTCATAGAGAGTGAATCATGGTGAATAATTGGTGGCAAACGATGAGATCAGGTCATGGTGTGTGTGTGTTTTTTTTTTTTTTTTTTAAGTGTGTATATATTTGTGATCCAATAAAGATAAGATTTATAAGGTTTTAAGCTTCAATTTACTATTTATTCTTTGAAGGATTTTCCTTCCTCAATTGTGGCTTGGGTTCATTTGTCTGCAAATACACTTTTAGTATTTATTTGGTTGAGAATAAAATTAACCCCTGGACACTTTTTAGTGTGAATATGGACACTCTTCAAAAACAAACCACTCTCTCTCCAGTGCTATAAAGCTATAACAAATATAAAATAACACGGGTGTGGTGTGGCAGACTGGCAGTGGGCACACAGCACTTCCTGTATGTGCCAAAAAAAAAAAAACATGAATCACTGCTCAGCATCTGGGAATATGTAGGTTTTCTGTAATAACACTAGTTGATCGAAATGCTCTAGTTTGAGGGTGCTTGTTTTTGCAGTTATCACATCTCCTGCAGTGGACGCTTGTGCCCGGGCTACACAAGTATTGCTTTGACCGCTGAGAGAGAAGGGGAAATATGACCTCACGCCTCCAGTTCAAAGGGTCCTCAGTGAGAGGCAGAGGTGGGGCTTTACAATATTTTTCCATTTCCTCTTCAGCCTTGGCATAGGGGGTCTTGGGTTCTATTATACCTTCAGTGTCAGTGAAAAGACTGTCCCAGCAAAGTCAAACAGCGATGTGGAAATTCTTCCAGAGTTCCTTTTCTCCTAGGCACTTCATCCACATTTGTCCTCCTATAGATGTAATCTGTGTTTGAACAGAAAAATAGAAAATAGAATAAGAGCACACAGTGTGAACTGCCTGCGATTCTGATGGGGTGCGGAAACCGCACAGGAATCGGTGCGGTTCCTGCACCACATCAGTGAGAAGCGAGACTTATAACAATGTACCCAGCAGTCCAACCATAATGTGCACACCGCTCAGACAATTAATGAGCTGCTGACTGATGTAGGTGCTCATCCCGGCTCGCCCCCGTGATAATGCAAATAAAGAAAGGAGAATGGCCGCACTCTACAACCAAGTCAAAATCTTTGAAGCTCTTTATTGTCACCGTGCAGACACCTCCTGTAATAGAGTGAGGGCAGTGACAGCAGGAGACCAACGCCCGTATGCACCTGTCACTGTATGGTGGGGGAAGTCATCTTCTCCTACACATGTAATGGCTTTAATTGATACCAGAGCTGAAGTTACACTTTTGCAAGGAAATCTTTCCCATCACAAAGGAGAACTGATTTATGTAGAAGGTTTGGGAGGGCAAACTACACCAGCAGTTAGGATACGGGTGAAATTGGCTATTGGCAAGGGATCAGGATTTTTGACAAATGTTTTAGGATCAGAGTTACCCGAAAATATTCTTGGGATGGATGTACTTCAAGGTCAGTCAATTCAGACTGAAAGAGGTACATTCACATTCAGGTATCCTGATAAAGCGTATCTGGTTAGGGCGGTGAAGGCTGTCTTCAGAGGTCATGTGAAATGGACCCCTGTCTACATTCCTACACCAGAGAAGCCAGTCTGTCTCAAGCAGTACAGACTTCCTGGAGCCAACAAAGAAATTAGGGAGACAATTCAAGAACTGTTGAGAGTAGGGATGCTTAGACCTGCTGTAAGTCCTTTCTCATCTCCAGTGTTCCCAGTAAAGAAACCTGATGGGACATATAGAATGACTGTGGATTACAGAGGTCTAAACAAAGTGGCACCTCCACTGAAGTCAGCTGTACAAGATATGATCTCAATTATTGAGAAAATTGCTAAAGAGGCAGGAGAATATCATGCTGTGATAGACCTGGCTAATGCTTTCTTTTCAATCTTGATAGACCCAGAGTGTCAAGACCAGTTTGCTATGGTGTGGAACGGCCACCAGTACACTTTCATTGTCCTTCCGCAAGGCTATCTTCATTCTCCAACGATTTGTCATGGGCTGATTGCCCAAGATTTAAGTACCCTGAATATGAAAGTCGCTGTGGTTCACTACATTGATGACATCATGATCTTTGGGACAAAAGATATAACTGAAGCACTGCACCTGCTGATAGAGCACTTGGAGTACAGAGGGTGGGCTATCAACAGAGACAAAGTCCAAGGACCTGCCACAGAGGTGAAATTCCTAGGAATGATGTGGACTGGGCCGCAGAGGAAAATTCCAGAGACAGTTGTGCAAACTATCCAGGCGCTGTCGTCCCCTACTACCAAAAAGAAGGCACAGAAGTTCATTGGAGTTGTGAGATTCTGGAGATCGTTCATTCCACATCTTGGACTGATTCTGAGGCCTATATACAATTTTACCAGGAAAAAGACTGAGTTGTCATGGGATTCAGAGCAGCAGACCCCATTCCTTGCTGCTAAAGAAGTCATTTTGGAGCATCAGGGATTGGGACCCGTGAGACAAGGAGTACCATTTCAGCTGGATGTAGTCGAGCAGGATGGTACCATAGCTTGGAGTCTGTGGCAGCCAAAAGAAAAAAAAGGACTAAGAGCAATACCGATTGGATTTTGGTCCAAACAACTGACAGGGGCACAGAAGAAATACATGCCCCCTAGAGAAGTACCTGTTTGGGGCCTACACAGCACTTCAACATGTAGAGATCATTACAGGAAAGGACACAGTCACCATCCATACTGCATTGCCAAAGCAGGATGGGTGAGAGATAATGGACTGACCACTAGGGCAGCTGTAGCCCAGAACCAGACACTGATGAAATGGAGGTGGTTTCTTTAAGAAAGAGGTGGTATTGGAGCTAGGGATGTTAAAGACATTTCAAAACAGTTGGCAGGGCTTGTTACTTTTACCAGCACCCAGCCAGAAGAAGAAATTCCTGTGCTGCAGTCATCCCCCATTCAAGAGGTTCCACCCTTTGAGTCTCTGTCAGGAAGCTGCTCATGGGACGTACTTGGACATTCCAACATGACAATGATCCAAAACACAAGGCCAAGTTGACCTGTCATTGGCTACAGCAGAATAAAGTGAAGGTTCTGGAATGGCCATCTCAGTCTCCTGACCTCAATATCATTGAGACACTCTGGGTGAGATCTCAAATGTGCAGTTCATGTAAGACTGAGAAGATAAAGAGCCTCATTCACAAATACCACAAAATACTTCAAGCTGCCATTGATGTTAATGTTGGTATTATGATTTAAAAAGAGTAAACACAGTTGATTGATAATAAATGGCTTCAGCCAAACACTAACCACGAGTGAAAGAAAAGTTTTTGTGCCATCATTCATATTCTCTAAAAAATGGCCAAGAAATCATAAATTCTGCCAGGGTATGTAAACTTATGTTGGTGGTGACAGCGACAGACCTAAACAAGTGGAGAAGGGGAACCAACTCAGACAATACTGACAATTTTAGCTCTGTGCGGTTTAAGAATTTTAGCAATAGTTCCTCATTATGAGCACACAGACTTTCTGTGGTATTTTTTTTACCATCAGTTTATACTAAAGAAATTACCTGTTTGCCCACAGAAATCTTCCATCCCCAAAAGGCTGTAAGATGGTTGAAAAATGGCATCGGGGTAAGCTAAAAAAAGGTCTTTCTACTATACTTCTGTTAAATGTACATTTTAGCTTGTCCTTGGTGACCAGGACGATTACTACCTGGCCTTTGTTTAAAGTAATCTAAACACAAAACTTTTCCTTTCCGTTTTGGATAGTGATGAGAATGGTTAAAGTCCTAATCTGGGCACCTGAAAAGAAAAAAAAATACCCTTACAGTTGTGCTTCACTGTACTGCAAGGGTTAAATGCTTGCTAAATCTAGAACACGTGTCAAACACGAATCTGTCCCACCAGGCCATTTTATGTGGTCCTCGCACCTCTCCTGCAGCTGCGGCACCCCCTTGTCTCCACCCCCACTTTTTCTCAGCAGTCGGCAGCAGAGAAGAGGACAGAACTCCTCCTACAGATCCTGCGCTTATCCATGCAGCTGCAGCACCCCCTTAACTCCACCTCCCCTGGTCTCAGCATTCATCAGACTCTGACAAGCGGACTCCAGCTCTCCTCTGGTCCTCCTCCAGACCCTGCACTTCCTGCTTCCCAGCTCTGTCCCAGCTTCTTCCTGGCAGGAGCACAAAGTAAGTGGGTGCACTGTGATGCAAGGGAGGGTGTGGGGACATCTGATAGTGGTGGGGCTCTTGACATCTGATGTTGGGGGGGTGGTACTCTGGATATCTGCTTATAATTATTATAATACAATTCTTTGCCAGTTGAAATGGAGGGTTGCACACCTCAGGTATCATCCACAAGAAACTTTATTGGACATTTCTCAGACAGAACACCATGGCAGAACCATGCTCTGTCTGAGCAGTCTCCACTAAAATTTCTTGTGGATGATACCAATGGTGTGTGACCCCCCTTTTCAGGCTTACATCATCTTCTACAGGAGTGTGAGTGGGCACCATGCCAGTCTGCACCTGCCCTTTACAGCTAAAGTCTTAAAGTGGAAGTAAACTTCCATCACTCAATTTTACCTAAAGGCTTACCTATAGGGAGTGTAAATATCTCCTGAATGTGCACTACTTATGAGATATTTATTGTACATGCAGCCAGTGACATCACTGGAGCATGTGCCCTGAAGGAACGCCCACCCGTGCCGTTCTTTCACAGCCCTGTGCCGTGAACTGCGGCTCTGGCCAGTCACAGAGCTGGTGTCCGCGAACCCGGAAGCAAGACAGGTGAAGATGGTGAAATGCTTGGTTTTCAGGCAAGTTTCACATAATGTGCTAGTATGGGATGCATATTAGCATAATATGACATTACCTTGCAGGTACAACCACTTTAACTTATTACTAAAACCAGTAATAATCGAATGCAGAGGCATTTATTTATTATGATAAAGAGTAGATACATTTATAAAGTCTTACAGATGCAAGCGACCCTTTGAGGGCAACCATAATGCTGATGCAGGCCACAGTGAAATTAAGTTAGACACCCCTGGTCTAGAGGTAGAGGAATAAGGTGCAATACTTACCTTTTTCCTCCAAGTCCTGCATTATATGTGAGGTTAGCGAGGGCTCACCCACAGCCTAGTGTGTTAAACAGAAGAGTAGAACAGCAGAAGCCTACCAGTGTCAGGAATAAAGTACGTGTAAGGCTGGGTTCACACTGATGTGAATTGGATGCAGCTTTCCCCGCATCCAATTTGCATGACAGGAGAGTGTGACTGGCTCACAATGGAGCCGGTTCACACATCCACGGGGCGGCCACGGTCCGCATTGGAAAAGGGTCCTGTGCGTCTTTGGCTCCATTTCAGGTGCAAATTCAGGCAAAAATTCAGGACTCGATTCGCACCTGAATCGGTGTACAGGGACGCACCGGACCCCCTGCTGTGACCCGCACCCGCATCAGTGTGAACCCAGCCTTACAGATTATTTCTCTAACCTTAACTGGCCATACATTGATTGAAAGTCAGTTCAGCAGGCACCAGACAAATTTCGATCCATGTGTGGCCACTGCAGCTGCAGCACTGATCTGTGTATTCTGAAAGCAGGGAAGTCTCTCCACTGTCAGAAAACACTAGAGCAGCAGGGAAGATTCCCCCATCCACCTTGAATGTGTGGATGGGGGAACTAGGTTCGTTTTCAGTTTTGTTTTTTTCAACCCGCTGGTTGAACGGAAAAAAAAAGACCCATGTATGGCCAGCTTTAGACGTATTGAGCATTTACCCTTGCAGTGCAGGAATGGGGCCAACTGCAAGAGTATTTTTTTTTTTTTTATTGTTGTTTAATCCCACAGTTCAGCTTTAAAACCCATCAGGTTTGTTTTTTATGTCATCTATGTCCCATTGAGATTACTCTTCACTTCCAGTCCTTTATACAAAACAGGAAGTGAGAGGAAACCTCTCCAAAGTGAGGGGAAAGCCCTACTTAGTACTGACCAAGTGCCCCTTTGGAAGATTTCCCCTCATTTCTGCTGTGTCAACAATCAAAAGTTTAGACTTTCCCTCATAACGATAGAGACAATAGTCATCAGGACAAAAAGGGGTGAATCTCCCCAGGGGCACCCCAACACATATCCAGAATGCAGTTGCGTTACAGTGTAGCCCAGCATGCCACAATGCATTTTGTTCACTGGGGTGTGCTACAAAAAAGATGCAGAACATGTTGATCACGCCGATATACGTCAGCACTTTGAAGAGGGATATTGTTGTTATGGCAGGAGCTAGCTACCATAACGCCAGTATCCTCTTCTTCAGTGAGCGGTTCAGTTTTAGATTCGCCGCAAGATCACTTTTATCGGCGGCAGGAGAGGGGCCTCCCCATCCCGCCGCTCTCCAGTGCCCTCCGCCACTTACTGGAGCTGTCGGTAGCGGCGGAGGCGATCGGTGCTCTCCCTGGCTTGGTATGGAGATGAGTAAGGGGAAGATGGCCCCCACCTGTCTCCATATCATTGCAGGATGGAAGTGACGTAGCTCTTAACCACTTCCCGCCCGCCCTATGGCGGATTGACGTCCGGGAAGTGGTTCTGTTATCCTGACTGGACGTCATATGACGTCCAGCAGGATAACATGCCGCAGCGCGCCCCCGGGGGCGCGCATCGCGGCGATCGGTGGATCGGTGTGTCAGCCTGACACACCGCTACACCCATCTTGGTAAAGAGCCTCCGGCGGAGGCTCTTTACCACGTGATCAGCTGTGTCCAATCACGGCTGATCACACTGTCAATAGGAAGAGCCGTTGATCGGCTCTTCCTCACTCGCGTCTGACAGACGCAAGTAGAGGAGAGCCGATCGGCGGCTCTCCTGGCAGGGGGGGTCTGCGCTGATTGTTTATCAGCGCAGCCCCCCATCAGATCACCACACTGGACCACCAGGGATGCCACTAGGACCACCAGGGAAGGGGCAACGTGGATGGCCAGGTATGTACCCCATGGCCATCCACATGTGCCCAATCTGTGCCAATCAGTGCCCGCAAATGGACACTGATCTGCCCAGCAATGCCAAGATCTGCCCAGCAATGTTTTATCAGTGCCACCTGTCATTGCCCATCGGTGCCACCTGTCATTGCCCATCGGTGCCCATCTGTGCCCATCAGTGCCCACCTATCAGTGCCCATCAGTGCCACACATCAGTGCCACCCATAAGTACCCATCAGTGTCACCCATATGTACCAATCAATGCCACCTACGAGTGCCCATCAGTGCCGCCTATGAGTGCCCATCGGTGCCACCTATGAGTGCCCATCAGTGCCACATACCAGTGCCACCTATCAGTGCCCATCAGTGCCACCTATCAGTGCCCATCAGTGCCGCCTATCAGTGCCCATCATCAGTGCCCGTTAGTGCCACCTCATCAGTGCCACCTCATTGGTGCCACCTCATCAGTGCCCATCAGTGCCGCCGTATCAGTGTCCATCAGTGCAGCCATATCAGTGCCCGTCATTGAAGGAGAAAGCGTACTTATTTACAAAAAATTTTAACAGAAACAAAAAAAAAACTTGTTTTTTTAAAAAATTTTCGGTCTTTTTTTATTTGTTGTGCAAAAAATAAAAACTGCAGAGGTGATCAAATACCACCAAAAGAAAGCTCTATTTGTGGGAACAAAATGATAAAAAATTTGTGTGGGTACAGTGTAGCATGACCGCGCAATTGTCATTCAAATTGCGACAGCACTGAAAGGTGAAAATTGGCCTGGGCGGGAAGGTGTCTAAGTGCCTGGTATTGAAGTGGTTAAAGGACCATTTTTGTTTTAAATAATTTTTTTTAATGACTTTTTTTTTTTTATTGCATTTTAGTGTAAATATGAGATCGGAGGTTTTTTTGACTCCAGATCTCATATTTAAGAGGTCCGGTCATGCTTTTTTTCTATTACAAGGGATGTTTACATTCCTTGTAATAGGAATAAAAGTGACACAATTTTTTTTTTAAAGAACAGTGTAAAAATAAAAGGTAAACTAAATAAGAAAAAGAAAACATTTTTTTAAACGTACCCCGTCCCGCCGAGCTTGCGTGCAGAAGCGAACGCATACATGAGCAGCGCCCACTTATAAAAACGGTGTTTAAACCACACATGTGAGGTATCGCCGTGATTGGCAGAGCGAGATCAATAATAGCCCTAGACCTCCTCTGTAACTCAAAACATGCAACCTGTAAAAAATTTTAAACGTCGCCTATGGAGATTTTTAAGGGTAAAAGTTTGTTACCATTCCACGAGCGGGCGTAATTTTGAAGAGTGACATGTTGGGTATCAATTTACTTGGCGTAACATCTTTCACAATATAAAAAAAAATTGGGGCAACTTTACTGTTGTCTTATTTTTTAATTCAAAAAAGTGTATTTTTTCCAAAAAAAGTGCGCTTGTAAGACCGCTGCGCAAATACGGTGTGACAAAAAAGTATTGCAACAACCACCATTTTATTCTCTAGGGTGTTAGAAAACAAATATATAATGTTTGGGGATTCTAAGTAATTTTCTAGAAAAAAAAACTGTTTTTAACTTGTAAACACCAAATCTCAGAAAGAGGCTCTGTCCTTAAGTGGCTAAGGTAACACGCCACATTGCACAGAAAAATCTGCACCGTTAGATGGCATTTTGGTGTAAATAGGCCTTATTATTGAAAGCAACTTTCTAAGGGTACCTTGTTGCTACTATTTCATGGAATAAAAATTGTAGTGACCACAGAGAGACATGTAATGCATGTTGGCACAGGCCAAAAGGAGGGCATTCCCTGGGATTAACATGAACACTACTGAGTTCACATAATTGAACTATCATGAATTGTCTTCACATGCATAGCTTGTAGTATCAACTAGTTTGAGTGTTGAGGAGCGTTGAGAGTGGTGAGGAGTTAGAATCCCTATCCAATTGACTCCACTCAGGAGATTCACCATGTTGATCTGGGGAAGTGAGGAAAAATCCAACATTTTGAGTTATCAGTAAAACTGGAATACAGGGGGAATCTACCAGTGGGGCTATCAGATCTGGTGATTACGGACAAAAGAGGGGATTCCCTCATTTTTCAGAGTGATCCTGTTGTGCCTAGGACAGGAAGGAAAGGGAAATCCCCCCAACGGGACTTAGATCGCAAAAATTTATATCGGTTGCATCTATTTCCCACTCTATCCAATACAAAAGAGAAACGTTCTGTCCAGGGCCGATCCTAGGGTCACCGGCGCCTGGGTGCAGAAATATTTCTGGCGCCCCCACATGGGCGTGGTCATCTTACTAACTCCTCCCCTTTACAAATGTTTCTATGGCTACGACTGAAACACAGAGATGCTCCCCTAAGAAGTCTTCATTACCCTGGGATCCTCACATGAACTTTTAACAATAAAGAAAATGAGTACACTAATGGGACCTGGAGGGGTGTCTCTCTAATACAGACAGAGAGGGCTTCTGTTAGAGAATCTGTTAGAAACAGCCCCCAGACATAGTACAGGAGATGGTCAGAGACTGCAGACATACTACAAGAGATGGTCAGAGACTGCAGACATAATACAGGAGATGATCAGAGACTGCAGACATACTACAAGAGATGGTCAGAGACTGCAGACATAGTACAGGAGATGATCAGAGACTGCAGACATAGTACAGGAGATGATCAGAGACTGCAGACATAGTACAGGAGATGATCAGAGACTGCAGACATAGTACAAGAGATGGTCAGAGACTGCAGACATACTACAAGAGATGGTCAGAGACTGCAGACATACTACAAGAGATGGTCAGAGACTGCAGACATACTACAGGAGATGGTCAGAGACTGCAGACATACTACAAGAGATGGACAGAGACTGCAGACATAATACAGGAGATGATCAGAGACTGCAGACATAGTACAGGAGATGGTCAGAGACTGCAGACATACTACAGGAGATGGTCAGAGACTGCAGACATACTACAGGAGATGGTCAGAGACTGCAGACATAGTACAGGAGAGGGTTAGAGACTGCAGACATGGTACAGGAGATGATCAGAGACTGCAGACATAGTACAGGAGATGATCAGAGACTGCAGACATAGTACAGGAGATGGTCAGAGACTGCAGACATAGTACAGGAGATGGTCAGAGACTGCAGACATACTACAGGAGATGGTCAGAGACTGCAGACATACTACAGGAGATGGTCAGAGACTGCAGACATACTACAGGAGATGGTCAGAGACTGCAGACATACCACAGGAGATGGTCAGAGACTGGAGACATAGTACAGGAGAGGGTTAAAGACTGGAGACATAGTACAGGAGAGGGTTAAAGACTGAAGACATGGTACAGGAGATGATCAGAAACTGCAGACATGGTACAGGAGAGGGTCAGGGACTGCAGACATGGTAGAGGAGAGGGTCAGGGACTGCAGACATGGTATAGGAGAGGGTCAGAGACTGCAGACATACTACAGTAGAGGGTCAGAGACTACAGACATAGTACAGGAGAGGACATAGTATAGGAGATGGTAAGAGACTGCAGTTCCTAAGGATGGCAGTAGCTAATGGCCTACCAGCCGTATCACCAGACCTGGCGACAAAGCAACATCAGTTCCTCTGATCAGGAGTCAGCTCACTCTGGGTTGCCCGTGGCGATTCTGCTGGGTAGTGCTCAGATCTGTATTCTGGCAATGACTCCATTCCTTTCTTCACCAGGGATGGCGCCAGGCTGTGAGGCTTTCCATCTGGGGGCTCAGGGCAGTGGGGTTCTCTCTCTGATGGCATCCCCTCAGCACTGTCCTCTCCCTGGAGTCCTGGGTAAACTTCCCTGAAAGCTTTTCCTAGGCTCCTGGAGCTCTCTCTCTCCCCCCCTCTCTTATTCAGCTGAGCATGCTGTGTGGGTTGCAGTTTCCGGGCCACAATGGGGCCGCCAGTCCTCAGGACTACATGTCCCACAATCCTCTTCTCTGCTCCCTTTTTAATGTATTTCTTCCCTGGCCAATATGAAGGAGGGAGAAGAAACAAAGCTGGCAGCTGACCTGGCAAGCCCCGCTCACTAGTACAGCAGTGCGAGGAGGAGAGGGAGGGGGGTTCCAAGAGCCCGCGGCTGCTCTCTCTCCACTCAGACACGGGCGCTCCAATCTCCGGCTGCTTCGCTCTCCTCCTCTGACAGGTAGAGGGGAGGGGTGGGCAGTAAACGCAGAGAGCCCTCTTCCCGTTGATAACAGGGACGGAAGTGGCACAGTCTCTCCTCCCCTGATCCGCTCCTGCATACCTCCTAACATTTAAAGTTGAGAATGAAGGACATTCTGGGGAGAGAGTTACCTGCGGCACCCACAGCTTTATATCAAAGTCCCCATCAGAGTCCCTCCTTACATCAGGGTTCCCATCAGAGCCCCCCACAGCAGGTGTCCCCCTCAACCCCCACACAGCAGGTGTCCCCCCATCAGAGTCCTCCCACAGCAGGTGTCCCCCATCAGAGCCCCCCCACAGCAGGTCTCCCCCCACAGCAGCTGTCCCCATCAGAGTCCCCCTACAGCAGCTGTCCCCCATCAGAGCCCCCCACAGCAGCTGTCCCCCATCAGAGTCCCCCATAAGCAGCTGTCCCCCATCAGAGCCCCCCATAAGCAGCTGTCCCCCATCAGAGCCCCCCATAAGCAGCTGTCCCCCATCAGAGCCCCCCATAAGCAGCTGTGCCCCATCAGAGCACCCCATAAGCAGATGTGCCCCATCAGCGCCCCCCACAGCAGCTGTCCCCATCAGAGCCTCCCCACAGCAGCTGTCCCCCATCAGAGCCCCCCCACAGCAGCTGTCCCCCATCAGAGCCCCCCACAGCAGCTGTCCCCCATCAGAGCCCCCCACAGCAGCTGTCCCCCATCAGAGCCTCCCCACAGCAGCTGTCCCCCATCAGAGCCTCCCCACAGCAGCTGTCCCCCATCAGAGCCCCCCACAGCAGCTGTCCCCCATCAGAGTCCCCCCACAGCAGCTGTCCCCCATCAGAGTCCCCCCACAGCAGCTGTCCCCATCAGAGTCCCCCCACAGCAGCTGTCCCCCATCAGAGTCCCCCACAGCAGCTGTCCCCCATCAGAGCCCCCCACAGCAGCTGTCCCCTATCAGAGTCCCCCCACAGCAGCTGTCCCCCATCAGAGTCCCCCCACAGCAGGTGTCCCCCACAGCAGCTGTCCCCCATCAGAGCCTCCCCACAGCAGCTGTCCCCCATCAGAGCCCCCCACAGCAGCTGTCCCCCATCAGAGTCCCCCCACAGCAGCTGTCCCCCATCAGAGTCCCCCCACAGCAGCTGTCCCCATCAGAGTCCCCCCACAGCAGCTGTCCCCCATCAGAGTCCCCCCACAGCAGCTGTCCCCCATCAGAGCCCCCCACAGCAGCTGTCCCCCATCAGAGTCCCCCCACAGCAGCTGTCCCCATCAGAGTCCCCCCACAGCAGCTGTCCCCCATCAGAGTCCCCCCACAGCAGCTGTCCCCATCAGAGCCCCCCACAGCAGCTGTCCCCCATCAGAGTCCCCCCACAGCAGCTGTCCCCCATCAGAGTCCCCCCACAGCAGCTGTCCCCCATCAGAGTCCCCCCACAGCAGGTGTCCCCCACAGCAGCTGTCCCCCATCAGAGCCTCCCCACAGCAGCTGTCCCCCATCAGAGCCCCCCACAGCAGCTGTCCCCCATCAGAGTCCCCCTACAGCAGCTGTCCCCCATCAGAGTCCCCCCACAGCAGCTGTCCCCATCAGAGTCCCCCCACAGCAGCTGTCCCCCATCAGAGTCCCCCCACAGCAGCTGTCCCCCATCAGAGTCCCCCCACAGCAGCTGTCCCCCACAGCAGCTGTCCCCCATCAGAGCCTCCCCACAGCAGCTGTCCCCCATCAGAGCCCCCCACAGCAGCTGTCCCCCATCAGAGTCCCCCCACAGCAGCTGTCCCCCATCAGAGCCCCCCACAGCAGTTGTCCCCCATCAGAGTCCCCCCACAGCAGCTGTCCCCCATCAGAGCCCCCCCACAGCAGGTGTCCCCCACAGCAGCTGTCCCCCATCAGAGCCCCCCACAGCAGCTGTCCCCCATCAGATCCCCCCACAGCAGCTGTCCCCCATCAGATCCCCCCACAGCAGCTGTCCCCCATCAGAGCCCACCACAGCAGCTGTCCCCCATCAGAGCCCCCCACAGAATCTGTCCCCCATCAGAGCCCCCCACAGAATCTGTCCCCCATCAGAGCCCCCCACAGAAGCTGTCCCCCATCAGAGCCCCCCACAGAAGCTGTCCCCCATCAGAGCCCCCCACAGAATCTGTCCCCCATCAGAGCCCCCCACAGAAGCTGTCCCCCATCAGAGCCCCCCACAGAAGCTGTCCCCCATCAGAGCCCCCCACAGAATCTGTCCCCCATCAGAGCCCCCACAGAAGCTGTCCCTCATCAGAGCCCCCCACAGAAGCTGTCCCCCATCAGAGCCCCCCACAGAATCTGTCCCCCATCAGAGCCCCCCACAGACTCTGTCCCCCATCAGAGCCCCCCACAGAAGCTGTCCCCCATCAGAGCCCCCCACAGAAGCTGTCCCCCATCAGAGCCCCCACAGCAGCTGTCCCCTGGCCCCATCAGAGGAGCCCCCGCCCCCACAGCAGGTGCACCTATAGATCTGTACCTGTCCAATAGATGATCCATCATCCCTGTAGCTCGGGCGCGCTGGGAGCAGATGCACGTTGCAGGAGGCGGGACATACGTGGCATCTTTGGTTACTAGGAGGGAGGCACTCGGAGAGCATTTCTGGGCGTGCACTGGATGATTGGCAGCAGCTCCGGCCAACCCAGAAGCCGCTCATCACACCGCCTATGGGAAAAGTACACACGCAGAGGGGGCGGGGCAGACATGAGACTACTCTGCCTCCACGCGCACCAAGACAGAAAGATTAGTGGAGTCTAGTACTGGAACATGTTCCGGTACTAGGCTCCGCTGCGGTACCCAGGCAGCACGGATTGCGGGGACAGCGGGAGCGGTATGCGCTCTTCTCAGGTCCCGGCGGAGAGAGAAAGCGGGACGGGGAACTGCGCTCCGCCTAAATGGACACAGACGAGGGGGAGG
The DNA here is from genome assembly GCA_037952835.1 of Lithobates septentrionalis. NCBI lineage: Eukaryota > Metazoa > Chordata > Amphibia > Anura > Ranidae > Lithobates > Lithobates septentrionalis. Next base: position 566,053 of record JBBDGP010003164.1, on the reverse strand, counting down.
GAGGGGCGCACTCTGGAGCTTCGGCGCCCCCACCTCTGCGGCGCCCGGGTGCGGAGCACCCCGCGCACCCGCCTAGGACCGGCCCTGGTTCTGTCTTTAGATATAGTTTGTTTAGGTATGATTTTTCTTACAAAGTTACATTGGTCCAGTTTGCATATGTCATACCCGACCAATCTGCAAATCATGGTCATAGTTGCCGCTACTACAATGACAGCAGCAGTCCTCATCCAATCAGAGAACTTGTATGTAAAGCCATAACTTTTCTTTTTAGAAACAACGGATGGAGTAGGCAAAGGTTAAAAACTATGTTTATTTTTTTTTCCCCGTTCGTTGGGGAAATTTCAATTTACCTCTTGCTCCAGAGATGAAATAGGAAGGGGGAAGAAAACTCCACAAAACTCTTGTCTTAAAGGGGTTGTAAAGGTTAGTTTTTTTTTTTAAAATAATAAACATGTCATACTTACCGCCTCTGTGCAAGGCTTTTACACAGAGCAGCTCAGATTCTCCTCTTCTGGGGTTCCCCAGTGGCGCTCCTGGCTCCTTCCCCGCATCAAGTGCCCCCACGGAGAGCCGCATTCCATGTAGGCACGCTCAAGGCTGGGCCCTGCTGCTGTGTCCATTGACACAGACAGCAGGACTCGACCCCCCGGCTCCCGTGTCACTGGATTTGATTGACAGCAGCGGGAGCCAATAGCTTTTGCTACTATTAATCTATCCAACGAGGACCGGAGACATTGGCTGGAGCTTCTGTGCTCGTTCTCGTCGCTGGAAAGATTGGGTTCAGGTAAGTAAAAGGGGTGCCCTTAAATGCTGCCATTGTGCCCTCAAATGCTGCCACTGTGCCCTCAATTGCAGCCATTGTGCCTATTAAACGCTGCCACTGTGCCCATCATATGCTGCCAGTGTGCCCATCAATGCTGCCAGTGTGCCCATCATATGCTTCCAGTGTGCCCATCAAATGCTGCCAGTGTGCCTCATGGGACACCCCGCTCACAAACCCCCACCCCCCGCGGATGGATCGGATCACGAGACACAACATATCTTCACACCCCCCCGCGGATGGATCGGATACCGGGACACAACACTGACACAACAAACCCCCTCCCCCGCCCGCGGATGGATCGGCGCTTACCTTGTCATCTTCTCCGGCATCTCCTCTCCTCTCGCTTCCTCTGTCCCACTTCCGCCAAAGCGCTCAGCATCCAATAGGATGCCTGGCGCTTTGGCCAATCAGGAAACAAGTCTCACTGACCTGCCTCCAGATTGGTGGGGAGGCAATATAGTGTGAAAATAGTGAATATTCATTTGCGATTGTCACACAATTGGGTGGGATCAGGGCGCACTCTCTGCACCCCAAGCCCACCCTTTTTTTGAAGCCTATTAGAGCCTCTGGCTCTAATCAGGTGCTTCAAAATAATACACGCCCTGTCATTGGAATCCATGCATTTGGCATCCTAAAAGGGGCCAGGCGCATGAATAGGGAGGCGGGGATAGGGGGGGCGGCGCCCGTGCACCCACAATGCACAGACCGCCACTGTGAGGCACTGTTACTGCACCCTAATTCGGAGACCTCGAAAGCAGACAGACCAGTGTAGGAGAACCAGCTAAATCCCCCAGGATGTTGATCAGCACTTTCCACTCCTCTGACCACCACGTTCCCTGAACCAAGGAGATCTCCAGGACACCTTCCAAGACCAACAGGCTGGCCTCCACCTTCCAATTTAATCTGAATAATGTCCCTGTATCCAGCACCCGTATGGATATTCACCATTCTATAACAGGCGTCGTCTTCAGAGAAAGGTGCATCGGCAGACCTAAGGACTCCTAATGTTTGTTCCATACTGACAGGATTCTGAACTGAAGAACTCTGCAGTGAAACTGGCTATAACTGACTGTATTAAAAGAAACTGGCTATAACTGACTGTATTAAAAAAGGTGTCTACCATCTTCCCCAGCACCATTATACAGGTCCAAATTGAGGGACTTTCCAATGACCTTAGGACTCTTCCTGGGATCGAAGAGCCAGACATTTCCCCTGTGGAAGCAGTACTTTTGCCTCTGCTATATTAAGCACTAAGCCTAAGTACTCCAGACGTTGAGTCTGTATCATATCCGACATCTGAAGGTTCAGCACCCAGCCAAACCTTTCATGACCTGTACTGTCTGATGGACATTTGATGTTCACTTCTGAGCTGATCACTCCCTGAGAAGCAGGTTGTCCAGTTACCCCACGTTAGGGATACCCTGCGTCCATACCAACTCTAGTACCACAGGCAACAACACCTTGGCAAACAAACACTCTATGGGCAGTGTACAGGAGAAAAGGCAACACTATACACTGCTAATACACACCCTGAATTTCCAGCCACACCAATGGTTTCTAAGTAGGCAACCTTGATATCGACTGATGCCAGAAAGTCCCCCCTGATGAAACGAAGCAACCCAATTAGGTGAATTCCGTCCTGAATTTCTGTACTGTCAGGATTTTTAAAAAAAAAAACTGGTTTTATTGAAAGTATGCACAGTAAACATAGGCAAAAGTACATTTGCAAGATGGAAAAAAAAAAAAAAGATGGGGGGTGGGGGTAAATAATAACAGCACATATATGGTATCACAGGACATATATCCCAGAAAAGTAATGGAACACAAGACAAACAGAACCTGACCCATTACAGCATCTTAGTACATCATCGTACTACCAGAAACTTAGGAACTTACCGACACCCTTGAGGTACAGAATAGGCTGGAAGTCTTAAGCCTCGTACACACGATTGGATTGTTCGCCAACAAAATCGTGGAATTTTGTCCGAAGGGTGTTGGCCCAAACTTGTCTTGCATACACACGGCCACACAACTGTTGACCAACAATTATGAACGTAGTGACGTACTAGACATAGTACAAGCCGATAGAAGTTTGGCAAGTGTCGATTCGCGCTTTTCAGCCTCGTGCTTGTCAGTTTGTTTCTGTTTTTCAGATCGTGTTTGTCAGTTCGTTTCTGTTTTTCAGTACGTGCTTGTCAGGTCGTTTCTGATTTTCAGTGCATTCTTGTCAGTTAGTTTCTGAACGGCCGTTCATCTACTAGCCATGTGGCGTTCTCCTTGGAGATTGTGCTATTATTGGGCTTGGAGATATTGCTTTGACCCAAGTCCAGTCCAGGAACAGGGGGAGGAGTTCTTGGACCAAGAATTGGTTGCTTAATCGTGACCAATTCTGTCAAATGCCTTTGTTGCAGGAGCTCTAGGAGAATAATCCTGATGATTTCAGGAATTATTATTATACAAGATTTATATAGTGCCAACAGTTTACGCAGCGCTTTACAATGTATAAGGGGGACAACACAATTACAGTACAATACAAAAGGTACAGGAGGGCCCTGCTCTTAGAGCTTACATTCTAAAGGGAGGGGGTGGTGGTACAAAAAGGTAATAGCTGCAAAGAATAATTTGATAAAGGTTGGCTCAGGGACAGTTATGTGGGTGTGGGATAGGCTTCCCTGAATAAATGAGTTTTCAGGGATCTTCTAAAGGTGGACAGGGTAGGGGCTGATCGGACATACTGGGGCAGGGAATTCCAGAGGATGGGAGAGGCTCTAGAGAAGTCCTGAAGGCGAGCATGGGAGGTAATAAGGGAGCTAGAGAGCAGGAGGTCCTGGGAAGAGCGGAGGGGGCGATTTGGGCGATATCTGCAGATGAGGTTGGTGATGTAGATGGGGGCGATGTTGTGAATGGCCTTGTATGTTATGGTTAGCATTTTGAATTTTACACGGTGGGGTAGGGGAAGCCAGTGAAGGGATTGGCAGAGAGAAGCAGCAGTCACGGATCGGTTAGTGAGGTGTATTAGTCTAGCAGCAGCCTTCATAATAGACTGAAGGGGGGATAGCCTGCTTAAGGGTAGGCCATTAAGGAGAGAGTTGCAGTAGTCGAGGCGGGAAATAATCCAGGAGTGAATAAGTTGCTTTGTGGTGTCATTAGTCAGGAAGGGTCGAATTCTGGAGATGTTGCGGAGGTTAAGGCGGCAGGATTTAGCCAGTGATTGGATATGGGGGCTGAAGGAGAGGTCAGAGTCAAGGATTACACCCAGGACCCTGGCATGTGTGGAGGGACCAATGGTTGTGTTGTTGATATTAATGGTGAAGTCACAGGAGGGGGACCGTGAAGGAGGAAATATAACAAGCTCAGTTTTGGAAAGATTAAGTTTGAGGAAGTGGTGTGACATCCATACCGATATGTCATTCAGCAAGTTTGAGATCCGTGAGGGGATAGAGGGGGTGAGTTGAGGAGTGGAGAGATAGATCTGTGTGTCATCGGCGTAGAGGTGGTATTGGAAGCCATGGGAGGTTATCAACTGGCCCAGGGAAGAGGTATAGAGTGAGAAAAGGAGAGGCCCAAGGACGGAGCCTTGGGGTACCCCAACAGAAAGAGGAAGGGGAGCGGAGGAGATGGAGTTGTAAGTGACACTGAAAGTGCGCTGAGATAGGTAGGAGGAGAACCAGGATAATGCAGAATCACGGAGGCCAAGGGAGTGTAATTTGCTGAGGAGGAGCAGGTGGTCAACTGTGTCAAAGGCAGCAGAGAGGTCTAAAAGTATGAGTATGGAGTAATGGCCATTGGTTTTGGCAGTTATTAGGTCATTGGTGAGTTTTAGTAGGGCAGTTTCAGTAGAATGTTGTGGGCGGAAGCCAGACTGTAGGGGGTCGAGAAGGTTGAATTATCTCAAGATGACGGACCCCTGCTTTCACCGTCTATTGGCTTTGCTTACCCCCTATATTAGTAAGCAGGACACATGCATGCGGCAAGCCATTACTCCCGAGCAAAGGCTCGTTGCCACCTTTCGGTACTTGGCGACGGGGAGAAGGCGCCAGGATCTGAAGTTCACAACTGGGATCTCCCCTCAGGCTCTGGGAATCATTATTCCAGAGACCTGTTCTGCCATCATCCAAGTCCTGCAGAAGGACTACATTCGAGTAAGTTTTAGCCTTTAACATCACATTCTAAGTATTTAATGTTTGCTAATGTATTGTATTAATTTTTTCACTCCATAATTATCATTATTGTAATATGCTGTGAATGTCCTCTTTGCCCTCATGCATGCTGTAAGCTTTTAATGCTCTTTTTTGTCCTTCATCCATATTTGCCTTCACTAACCTCCCCAGCATGCTAGCCTGGGCCCATACACACCTAGCCTAGTAACTTAACAATGTATTTCATGCTTACCCTAAACACCCACTAAAATGTGTCCAAATGTTATTGTTGTCCTCAAATTCAGGCAGAGTGCAAGAGGCTATTTTTTTGGGGCCCAAACTCATTTGGAACCCCCCCCCCCAATGCCAAGTCAACCAATACCAATACTCTATCTGCTGACTTTGCCAAAACCACACACACTATACCTAGTTTGTGGTCATATTTCTGGATGAATTCACCAATGCATGTAGTGCAAGGGCCTGCCTGAATACCTTCAAATGGTACTGTTGAAATTTTTTGTCTCCTATTATCTTGATAGGTAATTTCTGAATGTAAAAATGTGCTTCAATTTGGACAGTGTGTATCCATATTTTTGGATTATGACACTTCTTACCTGTCCAGTAGGCTGCCAATAGTGTAAGTAAGGAGGGGCTGGCCAAAGTATTACACATTATTTAGGCATTCAACTCTGAAGAAGTAATACCGTCTTAGCTCCTACCTCAGTGAAAATAACCTTCTTGACCCCTTACAGTCTGGCTTTCGCTCGCAGCACTCCATGGAAACTGCCTTACTAAAACTCACTAACAATTTACTAACTGCTAAAACCAACAGCCAGTACTCCATACTCCTACTACTTGACCTCTCTGCGGCCTTTGATACTGTTGACCACCCACTCCTTCTCAATAAACTACATTCCCTTGGCTTCCGAGATTCTGCTCTATCCTGGTTCTCTGCCTATCTATCACAGCGCTCCTTCAGTGTCACCTACAACTCTGTCTCCTCTCCATTTCCCCTTTCTGTGGGGGTCCCCCAAGGCTCTGTTCTTGGACCCCTCCTCTTCTCTATCTACACCTCTTCCCTTGGTCACTTGATAACCGCCCACAGCTTCCAATACCACTTATACGCTGATGACACCCAAATCTCTGTCTACTCCTCACCTCACTCCTTCAGTCTCCTCTCGCATTACTAACTTACTGACATATCAGCATGGATGTCGCACCACTTCCTTAAACGAAATCTCTCTAAAACTGAGCTATTAATATTCCCCCCGCCCGTGCCCCCCTTCATGGACTTTTCCATCAAAATCAACAATGCAACTATCAGTCCCTCCCCTCAGGCCAGGGTACTAGGTGTAATCCTCTGACTTGTCATTTCAGCCTCAAATCCAATTGTTGTCAAAAGTTTGTAGAATTCACCTCCGTAACATCTCTAAAATTCGCCCCTTTTTAACAAATGAAACCACCAAAGCCCCTCATTCACTCCTTTGTTATCTCTCACCTTGACTATTGCAACTCCCTTCTCATTGGCCCGCCTCTCCATAGGCTATCCCCTCTTCAGTCTATCATGAATGCTGCTGCCAGACTTATACACCTTACCAACCCTCTCCTCCAGTCCCTACACTGGCTCCCAATCACCCAGCAAATTGAATTCAAAATACTAACCACAGCATACAAAGCTATTCACAACTCTGGCCCGAGCTACATCACCAATCTTGTCTACAAATATCACCCAAATCGTCCTCTCCGCTCTTCTCAAGCTCTCTCGTCTCCTCCTCCCATGCTTGTCTCCAGGATTTCTCCAGAGCCTCTCTCATCCTCTGGAACTCCCTACCTCCACCTGTCCGGCTATCTCCTACTCTTGCTACCTTCAGGCGATCCCTGAAGACTCAGCTCTTCAGGAAATCCTATCACGTCTCTAATCTTTTACCACTTCCATCAGCTCATTCCACACAGTTACAACCTTTTGTAGCACCTGCCCAACCCTATTAGATTGTAAGCTCTTCTGAGCAGGGCCCTCTTAATCCACTTGTATTTTATTGTATTATAGCTGTATTGTCTCCCTTTCATATTGTAAAGCGCTGCGTAAACTGTTGGCGCTATATACAGTGCCTTGCAAAAGTATTCGGCCCCCTTGAACTTTTCAACCTTTTGCCACATTTCAGGCTTCAAACATAAAGATATAAAATTTTAATTTTTTGTGAAGAATCACCAACAAGTGGGACACAATTGTGAAGTGGAACGAAATCTATTGGATATTTTAAACTTTTTTAGCAAATAAAAAACTGAAAAGTGGTGGGTGCAAAATTATTCGGCCCCTTTACTTTCAGTGCAGAAAACTCACTCCAGAAGTTCAGCGAGGATCTCTGAATGATCCAATGTTGTCCTAAATGACTGATGGTGATAAATAGAATCCACCTGTGTGTAATCAAGTCTCTGTATAAATGCACCTGCTCTGTGATAGTCTCAGGGTTCTGTTGAAAGCGCAGAGAGCATCATGAAGACCAAGGAACACACCAGGCAGGTCCCTAATACTGTTGTGGAGAAGTTTAAAGCCGGATTTGGATACAAAAAGATGTCCAAAGCTTTAAACATCCCAAGGAGCACTGTGCAAGCGATCATTTTGAAATGGAAGGAGTATCAGACCACTGCAAATCTACCAAGACCTGGCTGTCCCTCTAAACTTTCAGCTCAGACAAGGAGAAGACTGATCAGAGATGCAGCCAAGAGGCCCATGATCACTCTGGATGAACTGCAGAGAACTACAGCTGAGGTGGGAGAGTCTGTCCATAGGACAACAATCAGTCGTACACTGCACAAATCTGGCCTTTATGGAAGAGTGGCAAGAAGAAAGCCATTTCTCAAAGATATCCATAAAAAGTCTCCTCTAAAGTTTGCCACAAGCCACCTGGGAGACACACCAAACATGTGGAAGAAGGTGCTCTGGTCCGATGAAACCAAAATCGAACTTTTTGGCCACAATGCAAAACGATATGTTTGGCGTAAAAGCAACACAGCTCATCACACTCGACACACCATCCCCACTGTCAAACATGGTGGTGGCAGCATCATGGTTTGGGCCTGCTTTTCTTCAGCAGGGACAGGGAAGATGGTTAAAATTGAGGGGAAGATGGATGCAGCCAAATACAGGACCATTCTGGATGAAAACTTGTTGGAGTCTGCAAAAGACCTGAAACTGGGACGGAGATTTATCTTCCAACAAGACAATGATCCCAAACATACAGCAAAATCTACAAAGGAATGGTTCACAAATAAACGTATCCAGGTGTTAGAATGGCCAAGTCAAAGTCCAAACCTGAATCCAATCGAGAATTTGTGGAAAAAGCTTAAAACTGCTGTTTACAAATGCTCTCCATCCAACCTCACTGAGCTCGAGCTGTTTTGCAAGGAAGAATGGGAAAGAATTTCAGTCTCTCGATGTGCAAAACTGATAGAGACATACCCCAAGCGACTTGCAGCTGTAATCGCAGCAAAAGGTGGCTCTACAAAGTATTAACGCAAGGGGGCCGAATAATTTTGCACGCCCCACTTTTCATTTTTTTATTAGTTAAAAAAGTTTCAAAAATCCAAAAGATTTCGTTCCACTTCACAATTGTGTCCCACTTGTTGGTGATTCTTCACAAAAAATAAAAATTTTATATCTTTATGTTTGAAGCCTGAAATGTGGCAAAAGGTTGAAAAGTTCAAGGGGGCCGAATACTTTCGCAAAGCACTGTAAATCCTGTATAATAATAATAATGGAAGTGGAGAGGGTTACCTGTCCAAAACATCTACCCATCCCCCCCCACCATAAAATTTTTAGACTGGGCCACCAGAGGGGGTGAGGAATCTGATAAGTTGACCTTATCAGATTCCTCACCCCCTCATAATACAACTTTTGTCTTTAAATACTCATTTAAAGAAATGTTATACTTATGTTGGCCAAGAATGTTTGTGTCTAATCTGCTTGCAATGTTATGTGCAAAAGTAGTAATTTTATTTTCTTGTTTGACTCCACAGTTTCCTTCCAACCGACAGGAATGGCAGGCTGTTGCTTCCCAATTCTACCATCAGTGGGATTTTCCCAACTGTGGTGGGGCGATTGATGGGAAGCGTGTGCGTATTGTCCCACCACCCAACTTGGGCCCTTATTATTAAGAGTATTATTATTAAGAGCCCTAAGAGTTATAGAGAACACACTTGGAATACTGTCAAGTCGGTTCAGGTATTTCTAACAGCAACCTTGCCTCACTTCCAAGTGAGGTTGACTTTTCTGTGTCAGGCCCAGCTGATCCTGCTGTGATGACAGCTCTGGAAAGTGGCCATGCTGGGTTGCCCTCCCAAACTGCCCGAGATGTCCGGCAACAGTATATGGACTATTTTGTGGGTAGAGGGACAGTGGCTTTGCAGCAAAATGTTGCTGGTGTGGAATAAAACTTTTATTTGATACTAAACTCATATTTCATTTGAATTACTGTTTGTGTTTCTTATCTGTATCCTAGGTTCTCAAATAGCCTTAATTTTGGCCATTTTCTTCAATAGTGCAAAAGTACCTTATTTGCTTCATTAGGTGACAATCTCTTCTTCAGCTAACTATTATGTTGTTCTGTGGGTCTGCTACACACACACACACACACGCTATTGTTGTTAATGTATGTAATGCATTAATGCTAAAAATATCCTCCCTTTTCTTTCTTTTCAACTCCTTTAATTAACTGCTTTGAGGCCCTAAAATTGCCTGAGTTTGCCACATTTTAGAGCACATTGTCACTGTAACTACACCAACTTAACAAATACATTGGTATTGAGCATTGAAATAAGAAGCCACACATTGTTTAGTATAAAACATTTTACTCCAAGCACATTCACATATGCGTTTGAAAAAGGTTTTTGAACAAACCAACATCTTGGTGTATAACAGGCATGTTTAAAAACATAGCATACACATCCCCAACTCAGGAACTTACAAAGTTCGACTTTGCTAAAGTGAAGGCCATATGAGACATTAGTATCCCAAAACTGTGTTGATGTTGCCTTCCTCAGATGGGGTGATCTCACCCCTCTAAAAGGCAAAATTTGAAGCCAAGTACACATAGAGGCATAACTGTTAAATGTCCCTTATGATCCTCTGCCTAAAATGTGTGTAGGTACAAACAGGTTATTTCCTAAAGCCCCAAAACACACAGTATGTCAACATGTGCTATCTGCCATCGCAGGATATCAATGTACGCGTTTTGGGGGTGCAACCCCTTCCTCAAAACTAAAGTAGGTGAGAGGAAGAGGTTGCACCCCCGAAACATGTCCATTGATCCCCCATGATGGGAGCTAGCACATGTTGACACACTGGGGGTTATTTCTGAAAGGTAAATCCACTGTGCACTACAAATGCAATGCAAGTGCACAGTCACAGTCGTTTTTAGCCTGTGGAAAATAAAGAAAACAGGACCTGGTGGTGCACCTAGAGAAGCGGAGTGGCTAAACACTGACCTCAGACACCATAAAGCCTAGGTTCACATTGGAGGGATTTGTCATGTGATTTGATAGCTAAAATTGTATGACAAGTCGCAGCCTATTTCAGGCAATGGCACTGTTCCAATCGGTGCGACACTGAATTAGCAGCGCCACAACAATTTGCAAAAGTAGTTCCTGCACTACTTTTTTCAATTTCAGGTGCGACTTCAATAGACATCTGCGCATGAAGACACACAAATGTCTATCAAGTTGCACCTGAAATTGCACTGACCTTGCTAAATCGAAATTGCGATACTTTAAGTAGTGCGATTTAAAAGTAGCATCACTGTGAACCAGGGCTTAAAAGTAAAACCATGGGAAATCTGAAAACTGCAAACAGGAGCCAGCAAGTGGAAGAAAAACTTCCGGCCAGATGAACTTAAAATTTGGCAAGCATATCGACATAATCACGTATTCTTCTCCGTAAAGCAGTGACAGCCTCCTTTATTTTCTCGAGCTCAATCAAAGCCTGCATCATATATGCACTCATTGTGCATCATGGAAGTTCGTGTCCTTGTAAGAAGAGAAAAAAGTATTAAGGGAACGATGGTCAAGTGGCTGAGGCGCTACATAGTGAATTATGGTCAAGTTACTAGTCAAATTGGGGGAAATACCTACCCAGTCTATTGTTGCTTGCAACCTTCTTGCCCTTCAGACACCTACACTACTAGGAATGTACACACTGCAAGTAATCTGTAATCTTGTCCCTGGTGTCTGGGTCTACAAAATTCGGGTACCTAGCAACACTGCCAGCTCCTTCCACCTCTTCCTTCTCCATGCTAATGTTAAGGCACTACAGACTTAGCTAATGTGTGGAGTGGATGTTTCTTTTGGACATCTAAAACATTTGACATGTATACACATTTGAAGACAGATTACAAAAATACTTACGCAAACAAGAGGGGATGTTACATCCACAATAGGAAGGTCTGTGCTGGGTCCAGGTGTCATATCCCACGCCTCCAAACCAACATCCTGGTTCAGTTGAACGCACTCACTTTCCTCTAAAAAGAAATAATACAACATTCATTAAAGGGGTTGTAAAGGTTCACGTTTTTTCACCTTAATGCAGCCTATATATTAAGGTGAAAAAACATCCGACAATGCCGGCCCCCCCAGCCCCCCGTTTTACTTACCTGACCCCTTGAAAGTCCCGCGCTCGCTCCCGACATCCTCTTCACCGCTCAGCCTGGCCATTGATTGGCTAGAGTGGATGGATTGAAAGCAGTGCAGCCATTGGCTCGTGCTGCTGTCAATCACATCCAATGATGCGGCGCGCCGGGGGCGGGGCCGAGTGACGGGAGCGCGCCTGCAAGAACGAAACACCATACGAGAGAGCTCGCATGAAGGCGTTTAGTTCTTGCGGGGAGGAGCCGAGACGGCCGCCGAGGGACCCCAGAAGACCAGGTTCGGGGCCACTCTGTGCAAAACGAGCTGCACAGTGGAGGGAAGTATAACAGGTTTGTTATAAAAAAAAATATATATTTTATATATATATATATATATATAAAAAATATATATATATATTTTTTTATAACAAACATGTTATACTTCCCTCCACTGTGCATACATACATACATGCATACACACACACACACACACCTTTACAACCCCTTCAATCCCCCCCCCCAAATCACATGTTTCTAGCATCCATTTTGCTGCATTAGTTGACCAACCTTACACTGGGGACAATGTTTGCTCGTGACTAGTGGACTACACCATGCTGCACTGTTTTTTCCCCATAAAAATGCATTGAAAAAGGGAAGGTGATGTCATTTTACAGAGGGGAAATACTGGACAAGTGCCAACATTGAAAAACTCATGCAGTTGCCCCCCACCCCTCTTGTCTCCTATGGGATAGGGGATATATGAGGCTCATTCTAGCAGGCGTGACTCTGATCCCCGGGCCCCTCCTCTACCCATGTCTACCCTGGCAAGGCTGCATTAATGGGCAGTGATGAGCCAGGCATCAACCAGAAAGTGTTCTTTACCCCTTAAGTTCCGCCCTAAGCCCAGGGCCTTTGGCGCACCTAGAATCACCCCTATCGTATGTGTGTGATGGAAAAATCTGGACAGAATCACCCCTATCAGTGGCTAAATGAGTGTGTTTGAAGTTGTCACTTATATTGGGGGGGAAGATGGCCTTGAAGTCTCCCCTGTTGGGGCCCGGGCGACGGTAGCCTCCCTTTGTCCCCTCTGATGGCTTGTCTGTAGCGTCCTTTTTTTGTGCTTCCATGTTACATAGTTACATAGTAGGTGAGGTTGAAAAAAGACACAAGTCCATCAAGTCCAACCTATGTGTGTGATTATGTGTCAGTATTGCATTGTATATCCCTGTATGTTGTGGTCATTCAGGTGCTTATCTAATAGTTTCTTGAAGCTATCAATGCTCCCTGCTAAGACCACCACCTGTGGAAGGGAATTCCACATCCTTGCCGCTCTTACAGTAAAGAACCCTCTACGTAGTTTAAGGTTAAACCTCTTTTCTTCTAATTTTAATGAGTGGCCACGAGTCTTGGTAAACTCTCTTCCGCGAAAAAGTTTTATCCCTATTGTGGGGTCACCAGTCCGGTATTTGTAAATTGAAATCATATCCCCTCTCAAGCGTCTCTTCTCCAGAGAGAATAAGTTCAGCTTTCGCAACCTTTCCTCATAACTAAGATCCTCCAGACCCTTTATTAGCTTTGTTGCCCTTCTTTGTACTCGCTCCATTTCCAGTACATCCTTCCTGAGGACTGGTGCCCAGAACTGGACAGCATACTCCAGGTGCGGCCGGACCAGAGTCTTGTAGAGCGGGAGAATTATCGTTTTATCTCTGGAGTTGATCCCCCTTTTAATGCATGCCAATATTCTGTTTGCTTTGTTAACAGCAGCTTGGCATTGCCTGCCATTGCTGAGCCTATCATCTACTAGGACCCCCAGGTCCTTTTCCATCCTAGATTCCCCCAGGAGGTTCTCCCCCCAGTGTATAGATTGCATTCATATTTTTGCCACCCAAATGCATTATTTTACATTTTTCTACATTGAACCTCATTTGCCATGTAGTCGCCCACCCCATTAATTTGTTCAGGTCTTTTTGCAAGGTCTCCACGTCCTGCGGAGAAGTTATTGCCCTGCTTAGCTTAGTATCGTCTGCAAATACAGAGATTGAACTGTTTATCCCATCCTCCAGATCGTTTATGAACAAATTAAATAGGATTGGTCCCAGCACAGAACCCTGGGGAACCCCACTACCCACCCCTGACCATTCTGAGTACTCCCCATTTATCACCACCCTCTGAACTCGCCCTTGTAGCCAGTTTTCAATCCATGTACTCACCCTATGGTCCATGCCAACGGACCTTATTTTGTACAGTAAATGTTTATGGGGAACGGTGTCAAATGCTTTTGCAAAATCCAGATACACCACGTCTACAGGCCTTCCTTTATCTAGATGGCAACTCACCTCCTCATAGAAGGTTAATAGATTGGTTTGGCAAGAACGATTCTTCATGAATCCATGCTGATTACTGCTAATGATATCGTTCGTATTACTAAAATCCTGTATATAGTCCCTTATCATCCCCTCCAAGAGTTTACATACTATCGATGTTAGGCTAACTGGTCTGTAATTCCCAGGGATGTGTTTTGGGCCCTTTTTAAATATAGGTGCTACATTGGCTTTTCTCCAATCAGCTGGTACCATTCCAGTCAGTAGACTATCTGTAAAAATTAGGAACAACGGTCTTGCAATCACTTGACTGAGTTCCCCAAGTACCCTTGGATGCAAGCCATCTGGTCCCGGTGATTTATTAATGTTAAGTTTCTCAAGTCTAATTTTAATTCTGTCCTCTGTTAACCATGGAGGTGCTTCCTGTGTTGTGTCATGAGGATAAACACTGCAGTTTTGGTTACTGAAGCCCACCGATTCACTCGTGAAGACTGAGGAGAAGAATAAATTCAATACCTTCGCCATCTCCCCATCCTTTGTAACCAGATGTCCTTCCTCATTCTTTATGGGGCCAATATGGTCTGTCCTCCCTTTTTTACTGTTTACATACTTAAAGAATTTCTTGGGATTTTTTTTGTTCTCCTCCGCTATGTGTCTTTCATGTTCTATCTTAGCTGTCCTAATTGCGCCCTTACATTTCCTGTTGCATTCTTTATAAAGTCTGAATGCTGAGGATGATCCCTCAACCTTGTATTTTTTGAAGGCCTTCTCCTTTGCTTTTATATGCATTTTTACATTGGAGTTAAGCCGTCCAGGACTTTTGTTCGCTCTTTTAAATTTATTACCCAATGGGATACATTGGCTAATGCCCTTATTTAATATGCTCTTAAAGCAAACCCATCTCTCCTCCATATTCTTTGTTCCTAACATTTTATCCCAGTTTATGCCTTTTAGCAAGGTTTGTAGTTTAGGGAAGTTGGCTCTTTTGAAATTCAGTGTCTTTGTATTCCCTTTATGTTTCCTATTTGTGTGATTTATACTGAAACTAATTGACCTGTGATCGCTGTTACCTAAATTGCCCCGCATTTCCACATCCATGATCAGGTCTGTATTGTTGGTAATCAGTAGATCCAGTAATGTTTTATTTCTAGCTGGTGCGTCTACCATCTGACCCATTAAATTGTCCTGCAAGACATTAAGGAACTGGCGAGCCTTAAATGAATGCGCGGTTCCCTCCGCCCAGTCTATGTCTGGATAATTAAAATCCCCCATTATGATAACACTTCCCATCCTTGCTGCTACTCCAATTTGTGATAGGAGATCCATCTCCACTTCCTCCCTCAGGTTAGGGGGCCTATAGCATACTCCCAGTATTATTTTCCCCTTAGCTTTATCCCTTTGGAGCTCTACCCATAAGGATTCCACCTCCTCTCTAGCTCCCTCAGTGATGTCATCTCTCACATTCACTTGTACATTATTCTTGATATATAGGCATACCCCTCCCCCTTTTTTACCCTCTCTATCCTTGCGGTATAGGGTATACCCTTGAATGTTTGCCAGCCAATCATGAGAGCTGTTGAACCAGGTCTCTGAAATTCCCACAAAATCCAAATCCTCCTCGTACAACAGTATCTCTAGTTCACCCATCTTGTCTGCCATGCTCCTGGCATTGGTGAACATACCACATAGTTTAGACCGGTCGCATATTGTCTTCGTATTGGGTGTTTCGAGATTGCAACTAGGACTTGCTACTATACTCACCTTGTGTTTTTGTGCTTTGGTTAACCTACCACTAATGCCCCCAATACTACCCTCTGGAATATCTTCCGTGCTGGCTATCTCTGCCTCTGGACCCTCCCCCCCATCGCCTAGTTTAAAAACCCCTCTAACTTATTGGCCATCTTCCTTCCCAGCAGATCTGCACCCTCCTCATTTAGGTGCAGTCCGTCCCTTCTATAGTACCGGTTACCGACTGAGAAGTCGGCCCAGTCCTCCAGGAACCCAAACCCCTCCTTACTACACCAGCTCTTCAGCCACTTGTTTACTTCCCTAATCTCCCTCTTCCTTTCTGGTGTGGCTCGATGTACCGGTAGTATTCCTGAGAATACTACCTTGGAGGTCCTTTTCCTCAATTTAGCTCCTAAGTCCCTAAAATCGTTCTTTAGGACACTCCATCTGCCTCTGACTTTGTCATTGGTTCCAACGTGCACCATGACAGCCGGGTCTTCCCCAGCCCCTCCCAGTAATCTGTCCACAAGATCCGTGATGTGCCGAACCCGAGCGCCCGGTAGACAACATACTGTTCGGCGCTTCAGGTCTTGGTTACAGATTGCCCTCTCTGTCCTTCTAAGAATTGAGTCCCCTACCACCAGAATCTGTCTTTCCTTTCCCTTTGCTGCCCCCCCACTCTCACTGGAGGAGTTCTTCCCCCGGCAGCTAGGAGAGTCCCTCAGCTCCAGCAGTGCTGGTCCCTGACTGGTTTCACCAATGTCACTCAAAGTAGCGTACTTATTGGGATGCTCCAGTCCTGGATCGGCCTCCCTGGCACTTCCCCCTCTACCCCTCCTGACTGTCACCCATCTACTCTTTGCTAGTGCCAGCACCTCTTTGTCTCCACCCGCCTCTGTGCTGGCCCCTGCCGGCACCTGCCGTGTACGTTCCTGGCTCTCCTTTAGTATGGAGGGACTTCTCAGTGCTGACAGTTGCTTCCCCAGATTCAGAACCTGGGCTTCCAGGGAAACAATGTGCTTACATTTTGCACAGCAGTATTCACCCTCGATCGGATGATCAAGGAACGCATACATGCGGCAAGATGTACAAAGAGTTGCCTCTCCACACCCGCCGGGCATCGTACCTATTAAATTTAGTGAGGATTGGGGATTTTACCCTGTCCAAATTACCTAACAGCTAGCTTCCTGGCACTAATACTCAAGAAAATACACAGGTACTCACAGACCTACGTGCAATCGCAGAACAGTCGCAGACCTATGTACACTCGCAATACTCAAGTACACAATACACAAGTACTAACGATCCACACACACTACTCAGACAACACTCATGTACTCACACTACACAGGTACTATGACCCCTGTTATAATCTCCTGTTTTAAACTCTGGTTCTTAACTCACCACTTAGAAAAGTTCCACTTGGTTTAAGTTCCAGCAATCTCCCAATGAGCAGGCTCAGGATGAGTCCTACACACAGTTATATAGACTGCAGGCACCTGTGAGCAATTACCCCCTCCCCCTAATTAATAGCCTGAAGGAACCAAAGAAGGAAAAAAAAAAAGCTATTTAAAAAGTGACAGAAAAAGGTAATTGAAAAGCTAAAAAGGAAAAGCTCCAAAAATGCAGCCCAGCAAACAAAAAGTAAAACTTGTTCACTCTCCCTCTGGTTCTTAACTCACCACTTAGAAAAGTTCCACTTGGTTTAAGTTCCAGCAATCTCCCAATGAGCAGGCTCAGGATGAGTCCTACACACAGTTATATAGACTGCAGGCACCTGTGAGCAATTACCCCCTCCCCCTAATTAATAGCCTGAAGGAACCAAAGAAGGAAAAAAAAAAAGCTATTTAAAAAGTGACAGAAAAAAGGTAATTGAAAAGCTAAAAAGGAAAAGCTCCAAAAATGCAGCCCAGCAAACAAAAAGTAAAACTTGTTCACTCTCCCTCTGGTTCTTAACTCACCACTTAGAAAAGTTCCACTAGGTTTAAGTTCCAGCAATCTCCCAATGAGCAGGCTCAGGATGAGTCCTACACACAGTTATATAGACTGCAGGCACCTGTGAGCAATTACCCCCTCCCCCTAATTAATAGCCTGAAGGAACCAAAGAAGGAAAAAAAAAAAGCTATTTAAAAAGTGACAGAAAAAGGTAATTGAAAAGCTAAAAGGAAAAGCTCCAAAAATGCAGCCCAGCAAACAAAAAGTAAAACTTGTTCACTCTCCCTCTGGTTCTTAACTCACCACTTAGAAAAGTTCCACTTGGTTTAAGTTCCAGCAATCTCCCAATGAGCCAATGTTGAAAGAAGATAAAAAAAAATATTTTTTACACAAAAAATGGCAAAAAAAAAAACCATATTTAAATGTTCATATCTGCTTTATAATTAACTTCATGTTAAAAAAACAACAAATTCAGACAAAGATTAGAGAAAACATTATCTAGAATTTAAAAAACCTACTTGGAGAAAGCACATATACAGACAGCTAATTTACACATATACATATTGTTTAGATACAAATATTGCTTACTTTTTTTGATTATGTGATGGACTCCATCTGCACTTGCTCGCGGTGCTTTAAATCGGACCATCGCTTTCGGATTTGGTCCTTCGTTCGTTTGAGCGAAAATGCGACCTCCAAAACGTTGAGGACCTTCTCCAAAATTAGGTCTTTTCAGGTTTGGGCCTTTCATAGTTGCGCAGCTTACAATCGTAGTCGTGCTTCTCAAGGATACGCACCATCTCAGCCTTGCTCATGGGGGTGGCTTTGTGCCTCCTATAAGATACACCACCATGGGGATGCCTGGAATCCGCCATGCTTTCACACTCCCGAATGTTACGCCGTGTGTGTCGCATGCAGAAGAGAGATGGTCACGCCCCAGCATCATGACGCACTGAGAGCGGAGTTTCACGCATGCGCAGTGTATATAAAGCCATAACACGCGGTCGTTGTAACGCCCATAGGAACGATCTGGGAGTGGATGGCGAACGATCGACATCGCCAAAAGGAAAGATAAAACGAACGTACAATTGTAAATTGGGCCATCAGTGGCCTATACTACTGCTTATAGATTGAGGCCTATATTGGGAACAGATTATTTAGGAGTTTAGCCTGACATTAGGGTTTGTCTTGTGTTGTGTTTTGCAGGCACAATGGTGGATAAATTCACAGCGCCAGATTTTTTGCCAGATTTTATCCAGCAGTAGCAGGAGCTGCCCTGTTTATGGAAAGTCAAAAGTAGGGATTACTCCAATAAAATCAAGAGGAAGGCAGCGATGGAGAAACTGTTGGAATTGGTGAAGCCTCTGTATCACACGGCAGACATCAATTATTTGAAGGCCAAAATTGGGGTCATGGAATCCCAGAGATCGGGAGCAGCAGCAGATGATATATATGTCCCCAGGGTGTGGTACTACAACAGCCTGCGTTTTTTGTCAGACCAAACAGAACCACGCCCATCACTCTCAACGCTTCCTTCCACATCGGCTGAGGCCACAGCTCCTGAGGTCCATCCTGGTCCTTCTACACAGGAAGAAGATGTGGAGGAGCCCAGCTTGACCCAGGTATAGCATTGTTGAACATATTTGTAGACAAAAATTGAATGATGTTAACTAGAAGTTATTGATCCCAAATTTCTGCCTTAACAATGTGGTTTACATATCAATAGACAGTAGTGGCCAAAAATGATTAGTAAAAGAATGAAAAATGCTGGGGTCAGAATGATAGTCTTTTCTATTTGTTAAAATTCGATTTGCAACAGTCATCAGCTCAAAATTCTGTGTGATTGATGACCAACCTAAAAATATGTCCCATTTTCATACACAGGAAAGCCCGTGCCCAGCAGCCAGACTGAGTCCCAGATTTCTCCCCTACGTCCTCCTACTAAAATGGCCAGGAAGACCAGAAACCTGGATGACGCTGCAGCTACCTTCCTCAGGCATGCAACAAGTGCCATTAGCATGGCACCAACCAGCTGCAGAGGAGGCATTTGGCTGCATGACCGCAAATAAGCTGAAGGATATGGAGGAGGACCAACGCAGTATGTGCGAGGAGCTGATCCTGCAGCTCCTCAACAAGGGGAGGAGGGGCCAAATTACCCAGAAAACCCACATCTGTGATTTAGAGGACAAACCTCCACCACCTCCACAGACACCACAGCCACCCCACCATGGTTGACCGTGGCAATTGCAACCCCAACAAGCCCGCTGGGCTGGGGATTTTCACCCCTACAATTTCTAATTTTCTTTTTGTTTATTTTGAAAATTATGATTGGAGTTGTTCTACTTTTATGTTTAATTTAGTTTGTGTGGAAAGAAGCGTTGAGAGCGATGGCCTGGGTTCGGTCTGGTCTGACAAAAAATGCAGGCTGTGCAAGACCACAGCCTGGGGACATATTTGTCATCTGCTGCTGCACCCGATCTCTCGGAGTCCAGGACCGTATTGTGCTCCCTATTAAATGGACTCCTCAGGTTACCAATTTTGCACTTCACATAACTGATGTCTGCCCTGGGGTACAAAGGCTTCACCAATTCCAACTGTTTCTCCACCGCTGCCTTCCTCTTGATTTTTATATGACCTTGTGCTCCCTATTAAATAAAAAATATTTAGTTTGAAAAATACTTGACTATGTGTTTTACTTAAAAAAGGACAGTTTGTTTGTGAGTAGGCAGGTACATTTCAAAAATATAATGTCAAATTAACAAGGGACACCAACATAGTCGTATCTTTGAGCTTAAAAACTATGGGATAATAATGGTGTTGTGGTAACTTGACCAAAAATAAAAGAATAAAATAAATATTATTCTGGATATCACTAGAAAAAAAAGCCTTTTGAAATACGTTCAGCAGAACTCTGTCAATATTACCAGCAAACCAGCTTCATTATTATCCCATTATAAAGAGGAGAATGTGCGCTGCATTGAGAGATTTCATAATTTGCCGCGTCACGAATGTGATATCTCCATTACGAACGCTAGTTTTACAAGACCGACCGCTTCCAGGTCGTCCTTGCTTCCCAGCAAGCGTGTTTGTAATTTGGACTTTTGGCCAACGGACTTGTGTACACACGCTCGGAAAATCCAATAACACACATTTGTTCACACAAAATTTGAAAACCTGCTATCCAACAATTGTCCGCGGAAAATCTGACAATTGTCCGATGGAGCATACACACGGTCGGATTTTCCGCCAACAGCCTGTCATCGAACATTTCCCGTCTAAAAGTCCGATTGTGTGTACGAGGCTTAATGCTTGGGAACCACAATTTGGGATAGAAGCTGTGAGACCTCTGGGATGCATTAGGGTAAAAAACCTACTGCCTTTAGAACCACTTTAAGAGTCCTTTCACACTGCCAGCGCCCGGGCTTCGGCAGTAAAGCACCACTAGCCCGGAAGCTGCTTGCAGGACTTTTTTTTACCTCCTGCCAGTGCAGTGCCCCAACGTGAAAGCACTCGGGCTTTCACACTGGGTTTGCTGATGAGGCTTTTTTCAGGCACTATTTTTAGCGCTAAAATGCCTGAAAAACGCCTCCAGTGTGAAAGGGGGTCTAAAGATAATCTGACGCTTCAGGGAGCTATTGCAGTACAAACTGTGTAGGGGGTCCTCTCTGCCTGGGGGAAATTTGGGAACCTACACCATCGTTCTACTCCTCACCTCACTGCTTGCACAAGGCTATGGCTTGCTGAGAATCTGTAGGCCCTTTAAATCCTCGCTATATCCAAAATACACAGAAAATAAATGTATATAAATCAGTAACGTATCCAATGATTATAAAAGTATAATTGAAGTTAAAGCAGAGCTCTCCGATTCCTCCTGTACAGAATTGTATTGTAATTGTACTGTCTGCCCGCATATTGTAAAGTGCTGCGGAAACTGTTGGCGCTATATAAATCCTGTATATATTACAGCACTGTCTTTTTGGGTATGAGTCTATCAGCATGGCACATCTTGACTTGGCAATATTTGCCCACTCTTCTATGCAAAAACACTGGATGTATACTTTGGGTCGTCGTCATGCTAAAAGATGAAGTTCCTCTTCATGTTCAGCTTTCTAGCCCGAAGGTTTGTGCCAATATTGACTGGTATTTGGAACTGTTCATAATTCCCTCTACCTTGACTAAGGCCCCTGTTCCAGCCGAGGAAAAACAGCCCCAAGTCATGATGCTGCCACCACCATGCTTCACTTTGGGTATGGTGTTCTTTAGGTGATGTGCAGTATTGTTTTTGCGCCAAACATATCTTTTGGAATCATGGCCAAAAAGTTCAACCTTGGTTTCATCAGAACAGAACACATTTTGCCACATGCTTTTGGGAGACTTCAGATGTGCCTTTTGCAAAATTTAGCCGGACTTGGATGTTTTTCTTTGCAAGAAAAGGCTTCAGTCTTGCCACTCTACCCCATAGCCCAGACATATGAAGAATACGGGAGATTGTTGTCACATGTACCACACAGCCAGTGCTTGCCACATATTCCTGCAGCTCCTTTGATACTGTAGGCCTCTTGGTAGCCTACCTGACCAGTTTTCTTCTTATCTTTTCATCAATTTTGGAGGGACGTCCAGTTCTTGGTAATGTCACTGTTATGCCATATTTTCTCCACTTGATGACTGTCTTCACTGTGTTCCATGGTATATCTAATGCCTTGGAAATTCTTTTGTACCCTTCTCCTGACTGATACCTTTTTACAATGAGATCCCTCTGATTCTTTGGAAGCTGTCTGCGGACCATGGCTTTTGCTGTAGGATGCGACTAAGAAAATGTCAGGAAAGACCTACTAGAACAGCTAAACTTTATCTGGGGTTAGTCAGAGGAACTTTAAATGATGGCCGGTGTGTACTGACTTCTATTTAACATGAGTTTGAATGTGATTGCTCAACTCTGAATACAGCTATACCCCCAGTTATAAGAGGGTGTGCACACGTATGCAACCACTTTCTCCCCCCCAAAAAAAGATTTCAGTTTGTTTTTTAAATGTGTTGTACAAATTATCGGTCACATTAAAAGGTCGAAAAAGTTCTGAAATGATTTATCTTTCTGTCTCATTTTTTTTACATCACAGAAACCTGACATTTTAACAGGGGTGTGTAGACTTTTTATATCCACTGTACCTGATCCACCGATCCTCCCCACACAAGACTGGTCCAGCACCCTGCTTTGCGCAGTGCAGAAAAATTTCCTCCTCCCACCACATCCCTCTCATCATTACAGGAGTAGTGACAGCAGCCAGCAAAGCCAGGAGGAAGTATAGCTGTGCTCTCTCCCTTCTGTCTGTATACAGGAGTTAACACAGAACGTCTCAGTTTAGACTGGGCAGTCTTTTGTCCTTTTACCATGGCACCTTGAGAAACGCTAAGCTAGAGAACTGGGTCTCTAAAACTCCAGCTTTTCTAGAATGTGCCCAGTCTGCAGTGGTCAGGACCTACCAAAAGTGGTCCAAAGAAGAAAGAGTAACAAACTGTCAACATGGGCGGCCAAGGCTCAACGATGCACAGGGGGAGCCAAGGCTGGCATGTAGTCCAATCAAATTAAAGAACTACATTAGCTCAAATTGCTAAAAATAAATGTTAGTTTTCGATAGAAATGTGTCAGAACCCACAGTGCATTGCAGTTTGTTGAGTATGGGGCTGCGTAGTTGCAGACTGGTGGTCAGGGTACCCATGCTGACCCAGCTCTCTAGCCAAAAGCTCCTACAATGGCCACATAAGAATCAGAACGGGACCACGAAGCAATGGAAGATGGTGGCCTGATCTGATGAATCACATTTGCTTTTGTCATGTGGATGGCCTGGTGTGTGTGTTGCTTACCTGGGGAAGAGATGGCACCAGAATAATACATGTGGATGTTACTTTTACATGTACCACCAACCTAAACATTGTTGCTGACCAAGTACACCCCTTCATGGAAACACTATTCCCTGATGGCAGTGGCCCCTTTCAGCAGAATAATGCACCCTGCCACAATGCAAAAATGGTTCAAGGAACACAAGTTCTAGGTGTTGACTTGGTCTCCATATTCTCCAGATCTATATTTAATCGAGCATCAGCTGGGAAAACAAGTCCAATTTATGGAGGCTTCACCTCTCAACTTACAGAACTTAAAGGATCTGCTGTTTACATCTTGGTGCCAGATACAACAGCATACCTTCAGAGGTCTGGTGACTTATTCAATATTAGGTGGGTTGTCATAACGTTACAGCTGACTGGTGTATAGATTTCATTTGTAGCACAGGAGCCATATTATTACCTACTGTATTTGCCCTGTATATCTCACAGAGATTGGCTACCCAGCTGAGAGGAGTGTAGGCACAGCCAAACACTGAAGTGGCATTCAACCCACTGGCCAAATGTCCCCAGATATCTGCTGTGCCTGTGCAGATACTGTATCACGGTGGTTTAATTACTAGCGGTTTCTGACCTGGAGGAGCAAACACATGCTTGCTAGTGCAAGGGGACCAGGATAATGCAGATTTGCAAACAATGATGCCCATGCATATGCTCCTTCTTTTGAACACTGCACTACTGTGGTGTAGCGCCCTGGAAAAATACAAAAAAACAAAAACAAAAAAAACCCTCCCAAAAAAAACAAAAACAAACAATCACTGGACCAGGAACACCAGGGGAAAGACTGGTACCAGCTTCACAAAGCCCTGAGGCACTCACCAGTCCAGCAGGCCCATACTTTACCTATCATGGTGGGTTCACCTGGTCAGTGAGATCACCTGGCACACTGTAGCCCGGAGAATGCTGCCACACAACCCAGCACTGACTGGCATTTGAGGCCATCCTCCCCAATCTTGCATGCGGGGGGGTCCTTGTACAGTCCCTCTTGGCCTAATGGCTGTAGTTAGGAATAGGTAAGAGTTAGGGTATTTCTAGGTTTACGGTATCTTTAAATAGTTTGTTTTGGGCCAAGCTGGACCAAACTAGGCACACTATATAAACTGTAAAAAGCCTCAGCTACATATAGTATACAGCACTGTGTTCCACAACATTTGAAGTCAGACTGAGTGGCACTCAGTCATTATCATGCAGCTTTGTACTCTGTAAATAAAAACAAAGCTTCCGCTTTTTAGCAGAGGCAGAGAGGTGGGGGCTGAAATCACAACCCCATCCAGAGGAAGCTTTGTATGCACAGAATTACAAAAGTGCTGCTCCGCCTGACTTATTTCTGTTCCAGATGTGGAAGGGGATGTTTGCATCCCACAGCTGGAACACAGTGATGTATACTGTAGCTGATGCCACATAGTTTATACAGCGTGCCCAGCGGGTACACCGGTTAGTGTAGGAAATAGTTTGGCCCAGCTGAGGCTACATAGAGTTTATACAGCGTGTCCAGCAGGCACGCCTGTTAGTGTAGAAAATGGTTTGGCCTAGCTGAGGCTACATACACTTTATACAGCACGCCCAGCGGGGGGTACCTGTTAGTGTAGGAAATGGTTCATTTGGGCCAACTTGGCCCAAACTATTTAAAGTGACAGTAAAGCTGGAGATGAGCTTTAAAGCCCACAAAATAAATCTTCAGAGACATCTGTATGTACACACACCACCTAAGGGCACCAGCTAAAAGCTAAGACTTAAGAGGTTGTAAACCCCTACATATACCTGGTGAAGTGACAAGCCTCAGGTGATACACAGATGAAAAAAAAAACATCCTACATAAGTTGTACCTGTTTATCTGCTGCCCTCTCTTCTCCACATCTCTTCAAAGTGCTGAATTATAAAGTTTGTCTGAGATCAGAAAAAAAAGGGGGTGGAGAGCTGAAGTTACACTCTGTGGAGCTCAGTGAGGAGAGTTCTGAGAGCTGATTGGAGGGAAGAGACACACCCTCCTCCACACAGCTCACATGAAAAGAGCTGATGCTGTCAATCAGCTGGAGATCCCTCCCCTGTCACCATTTTTTTCTTTTGGCGTCAGGAAAACTAGTCAGAAGTGATTACCTGCTGCTTTGTTCCTCTATCAGCATGAAGGTTGACACTTGAGGCTCATGCACACTGCATCTCAAAGAAGCTGATCCTACAGGCTTTTGAGCTTTTTGGAGCTCTCATTTTTTTCCCCTCCATGATAGCCAATGTGTCCATGCACACTATGGCTTTTTTTTATAGGCAGAACCCCCCCCCCCATCAAACTCTCATTTTTGAGGAGCTTTCGAGCAGAAAATACACCCAAGTGCCCGAAAAACACAAAACAAAAAAAACAAAAAAAAATGGAGGGGAGGGAAAAAAATCCAAAAAGCTCAAGAAAAAAAAAAACATGCAAAAGAGCGAAAAAAAGCACAAGCTCCTTCAAGCTTTTAGGCTGAGAAATAAAAGCTCAAATGCCTGTAAAAGCAGTTTTTTTGCAGTGTACATGAGCCCTTAACCACTTGACGACCGCCTCACGCCGATGTACGTCGGCAAAGTGGCACGGACAGGCAAAATCACGTACAGGGTACGTGATTTGCCTTCCGCGGGTGGGGGGTCCGATCGGACCCCCCCGGTGCCCGAGGCGGTCGTCGTTTGTCCAGCGGCGATCGGTGGTGAGGGGGAGACCATCCGTTCGTGGCCCCCCCCTCGCGATCGCCGCCGGCCAATCGAATCATTCCTTTGCTGCTGTATGCTAAACAGCAGCAAAGGAAATGATGTCATCTCTCCTCGGCTCGGTAATTTCCGTTCCGGCCCGAGGAGAGAAGACATCAATGTAAGTGCACCAACACACACACACACACACACACACACACACACACAGTAGAACATGCCAGGCACACAAAACACCCCGATCCCCCCCCCAATCACCCCCCCCCTGTCACAAACTGACACCAGCAGTTTTTTTTTTGTTTTTTTTTTTCTGATTACTGCATAGTGTCAGTTTGTGACAGTTACAGTGTTGGGACAGATACTGTTACCCCCCTTTAGGTCTAGGGTACCCCCCCTAATAAAGTTTTAACCCCTTGATCACCCCCTGTCACCAGTGTCACTAAGCGATCATTTTTCTGATCGCTGTATTAGTGTCGCTGGTGACGCTAGTTAGGGACATAAATATTTAGGTTCGCCGTCAGCGTTTTATAGCGTCAGGGACCCCCATATACTACCGAATAAATGTTTTAACCCCTTGATTGCCCCCTAGTTAACCCTTTCACCACTGATCACCGTATAACCGTTACGGTTGACGCTGGTTAGTTTGTTTATTTTTTATAGTGTCAGGGCACCCGCCGTTTATTACCGAATAAAGGTTTAGCCCCCTGATCGCCCGGCGGTGATATGCGTCGCCCCAGGCAGCGTCAGATTAGCGCCAGTACCGCTAACACCCACGCACGCAGCATACGCCTCCCTTAGTGGTATAGTATCTGAACGCATCAATATCTGATCCGATCAGATCTATACTAGCGTCCCCAGCAGTTTAGGGTTCCCAAAAACGCAGTGTTAGCGGGATCAGCCCAGATACCTGCTAGCACCTGCGTTTTGCCCCTCCGCCCGGCCCAGCCCAGCCCACCCAAGTGCAGTATCGATCGATCACTGACACTTACAAAACACTAAATGCATAACTGCAGCGTTCGCAGAGTCAGGCCTGATCCCTGCGATCGCTAACAGTTTTTTTGGTAGCGTTTTGGTGAACTGGCAAGCACCAACCCCAGGCAGGGTCAGGTTAGCGCCAGTACCGCTAACACCCACGCACGCAGCATACGCCTCCCTTAGTGGTATAGTATCTGAACGGATCAATATCTGATCCGATCAGATCTATACTAGCGTCCCCAGCAGTTTAGGGTTCCCAAAAACGCAGTGTTAGCGGGATCAGCCCAGATACCTGCTAGCACCTGCGTTTTGCCCCTCCGCCCGGCCCGGCCCAGCCCACCCAAGTGCAGTATCGATCGATCACTGACACTTACAAAACACTAAATGCATAACTGCAGCGTTCGCAGAGTCAGGCCTGATCCCTGCGATCGCTAACAGTTTTTTTTGGTAGCGTTTTGGTGAACTGGCAAGCACCAGCCCCAGGCAGCGTCAGGTTAGCGCCAGTACCGCTAACACCCACGCACGCACCGTACACCTCCCTTAGTGGTATAGTATCTGAACGGATCAATATCTGATCCGATCAGATCTATACTAGCATCCCCAGCAGTTTAGGGTTCTCACAAACGCAGTGTTAGCGGGATCAGCCCAGATACCTGCTAGCACCTGCGTTTTGCCCCTCCGCCCGGCCCAGCCCAGCCCACCCAAGTACAGTATCGATCGATCACTGTCACTTACAAAAGACTAAAACGCATAACTGCAGCGTTCGCAGAGTCAGGCCTGATCCCTGCGATCGCCAACAGATTTTTTGGTAGCGTTTTGGTGAACTGGCAAGCGCCAGCGGCCTAGTACACCCCGGTCGTAGTCAAACCAGCACTGCAGTAACACTTGGTGACGTGGCGAGTCCCATAAGTGCAGTTCAAGCTGGTGAGGTGGCAAGCACAAGTAGTGTCCCGCTGCCACCAAAAAGACAAACACAGGCCCGTCGTGCCCATAGTGCCCTTCCTACTGCATTCGCCAATCCTAATTAGGAACCCACCGCTTCTGCAGCGCCCGTACTTCCCCCATTCACATCCCCAACCAAATGCAGTCGGCTGCATGAGAGGCATTTTCTTTATGTCCTCCCGAGTACCCCTACCCAGCGAACGCCCCCAAAAAAGATATTGTGTCTGCAGCAAGCGCGGATATAGGCGTGACACCCGCTATTATTGTCCCTCCAGTCCTGACAATCCTGGTCTTTGCATTGGTGAATGTTTTGACCGCTACCATGCACTAGTTGAGTATTAGCGTAGGGTACAGCATTGCACAGACTAGGCACACTTTCACAGGGTCTCCCAAGATGCCATCGCATTTTGAGAGACCCGAACCTGGAACCGGTTACAGTTATAAAAGTTAGTTACAAAAAAAGTGTAAAAAAAAAAAATATATATATATATATATATATATATATATATATATAAAAAATAAAAAAAAAATAGTTGTCGTTTTATTGTTCTCTCTATTCTCTCTATTGTTCTGCTCTTTTTTACTGTATTCTATTCTGCAATGTTTTATTGTTATTATGTTTTATCATGTTTGCTTTTCAGGTATGCAATTTTTTATACTTTACCGTTTACTGTGCTTTATTGTTAACCATTTTTTTGTCTTCAGGTACGCCATTCACAACTTTGAGTGGTTATACCAGAATGATGCCTGCAGGTTTAGGTATCATCTTGGTATCATTCTTTTCAGCCAGCGGTCGGCTTTCATGTAAAAGCAATCCTAGCGGCTAATTAGCCTCTAGACTGCTTTTACAAGCCGTGGGAGGGAATGCCCCCCCCCACCGTCTTCCGTGTTTTTCTCTGGCTCTCCTGTCTCAACAGGGAACCTGAAAATGCAGCCGGTGATTCAGCCAGCTGACCATAGAGCTGATCAGAGACCAGAGTGGCTCCAAACATCTCTATGGCCTAAGAAACCGGAAGCTACGAGCATTTTATGACTTAGATTTCGCTGGATGTAAATAGCGCCATTGGGAAATTGGGGAAGCATTTTATCACACCGATCTTGGTGTGGTCAGATGCTTTGAGGGCAGAGGAGAGATCTAGGGTCTAATAGACCCCAATTTTTTCAAAAAAGAGTACCTGTCACTACCTATTGCGATCATAGGGGATATTTACATTCCCCGAGATAACAATAAAAATGATTAAAAAAAAATAAAAATGAAAGGAACAGTTTAAAAATAAGATAAAAAAGCAAACAAATAATAAAGAAAAAAAAAAAAAAGCACCCCTGTCGCCCCCTGCTCTCGCACTAAGGCGAACACAAGCGGCGGTCTGTCGTCAAACGTAAACAGCAATTGCACCATGCATGTGAGGTATCACCGCGAAGGTTAGATCGAGGGCAGTAATTTTTGCAGTAGACCTCCTCTGTAAATCTAAAGTGGTAACCTGTAAAGGCTTTTAAAGGCTTTTAAAAATGTATTTATTTTGTTGCCACTGCACGTTTGTGCGCAATTGTAAAGCATGTCATGTTTGGTATCCATGTACTCGGCCTAAGATCATCTTTTTTATTTCATCAAACATTTGGGCAATATAGTGTGTTTTAGTGCATTAAAATTTAAAAAAGTGTGTTTTTTCCCCAAAAAATGCGTTTGAAAAATCGCTGCGCAAATACTGTGTGAAAAAAAAAAATGAAACACCCACCATTTTAATCTGTAGGGCATTTGCTTTAAAAAATATATAATGTTTGGGGGTTCAAAGTAATTTTCTTGCAAAAAAAAAAAAAACTTTTTCATGTAAACAATAAGTGTGAGAAAGGGCTTTGTCTTCAAGTGGTTAGAAGAGTGGGTGATGTGTGACATAAGCTTCTAAATGTTGTGCATAAAATGCCAGGACAGTTCAAAACCCCCCCAAATGACCCCATTTTGGAAAGTAGACACCCCAAGCTATTTGCTGAGAGGCATGTCGAGTCCATGCAATATTTTATATTGCGACACAAGTTGCGGGAAAGAGACAATTTTTTTTTTTTTTTTGCACAAAATTGTCACTAAATGATATATTGCTCAAACATGCCATGGGAATATGTGAAATGATACCCCAAAATACATTCTGCTGCTTCTCCTGAGTACGGGGATACCACATGTGTGAGACTTTTTGGGAGCCTAGCCGCGTACGGAACCCCGAAAACCAAGCACCGCCTTCAGGCTTTCTAAGGGCGTGAATTTTTGATTTCTCTCTTGACTGCTTATCACAGTTTCGGAGACCATGGAATGCCCAGGTGGCACAAACCCCCCCCAAATGACCCAATTTTGGAAAGTAGACACCCCAAGCTATTTGATGAGAGGTATAGTGAGTATTTTGCAGACCTCACTTTTTGTCACAAAGTTTTGAAAATTGAAAAAAGAAAAAAAAAAAAGTTTTTTCTTGTCTTTCTTCATTTTCAAAAACAAATGAGAGCTGCAAAATACTCACCATGCCTCTCAGCAAATAGCTTGGGGTGTCTACTTTCCAAAATGGGGTCATTTGGGGGGGTTTTGTGCCACCTGGGCATTCCATGGCCTCCGAAACTGTGATAGGCAGTGAAGAGTGAAATCAAAAATTTTCACCCTTAGAAATCCTGAAGGCGGTGATTGGTTTTCGGGGTCCCGTACACGGCTAGGCTCCCAAAAAGCCCCACACATGTGGTATCCCCGTACTCAGGAGAAGTAGCTAAATGTATTTTGGGGTGCAATTCCACATATGCCCATGGCCTGTGTGAGCAATATATCATTTAGTGACAACTTTGTGCAAAAAAAAAAAATAAATGTGTCACTTTCCCGCAACTTGTGTCAAAATATAAAATATTCCATGGACTCAATATGCCTCTCTGGAAATAGCTTGGGGTGTCTACTTTCCAAAATGGGGTCATTTGGGGGGGTTTTGTGCCACCTGGGCATTCCATGGCCTCCGAAACTGTGATAGGCAGTAAAGAGTGAAATCATAAATTTACGCCCTTAGAAATCCTGAAGGCGGTGATTGGATTTCGGGGCCCCGTACGCGGCTAGGCTCCCAAAAAGTCCCACACATGTGGTATCCCCATATTCAGGAGAAGCAGCAGAATGTATTTTGGGGTGCAATTCCACATAGGCCCATGGCCTGTGTGAGCAATATATCATTTAGTGACAACTTTTTGTAAATATTTTTTTTTTTTTTTTTGTTTTGTCATTATTCAATCACTTGGGACAAAAAAAATAAATATTCAATGGGTTCAACATGCCTCTCAGCAATTTCCTTGGGGTGTCTACTTTCCACAATGGGGTCATTTGGGGGGTTTTTGTACTGCCCTGCCATTTTAGCACCTCAAGAAATGACATAGGCAGTCATAAACTAAAAGCTGTGTAAATTACAGAAAATGTACCCTAGTTTGTAGACGCTATAA
The DNA here is from genome assembly GCA_037952835.1 of Lithobates septentrionalis. Taxonomy (NCBI): domain Eukaryota; kingdom Metazoa; phylum Chordata; class Amphibia; order Anura; family Ranidae; genus Lithobates; species Lithobates septentrionalis. The sequence continues at coordinate 534,552 of JBBDGP010003164.1, read as the reverse complement.
CTTTTGCGCAAACCAATAAATATACGCTTATTGACATTTTTTTTACCAAAAACATGTGGCCGAATACATTTTGGCCTAAATGTATGACTAAAATTGAGTTTATTGGATTTTTTTTATAACAAAAAGTAGAAAATATCATTTTTTTTCAAAATTTTCGGTCTTTTTCCATTTATAGCGCAAAAAATAAAAACCGCAGAGGTGATCAAATACCATCAAAAGAAAGCTCTATTTGTGGGAAGAAAAGGACGCAAATTTCGTTTGGGTACAGCATTGCATGACCGCGCAATTAGCAGTTAAAGCGACGCAGTGCCAAATTGGAAAAAGACCTCTGGTCCTTAGGCAGCATAATGGTCCGGGGCTCAAGTGGTTAACTGAGACAAGCACACACTGAGGGATATGCTTTGTTCATATTTCACGTCTGGTCCTGTTTTTTTTGGTCAGTGTCCATGCACCTGAAGGTAGCTACACAATCCAAGTAGTCATGAATATATAGTCCTGTGTGTCTTATGATGTAAAATTAAGAAAATAAATAAACAATTTTGGCTAGATATACAATGTGTTAACAGTTTCAGTCCCCTCTTTCTTTGAGCCTGTACATTGTCTCATCACAAATCCCAAAAATAAGTGATTCCCAAGTCTTACTCTTTAGAAGTCATGAATTCCATACACTGTAACGATGGCCACATCAGCTGTATGCAGTTATGCGGAATAAATGGCTCTATCATATCTGCGCTATACACCTGAGGTTACGGCTGTATATATGGCAGATGGGACATACAGTGCCTGGAAAAAGTATTCATACCCCATCATTTCCACATTTTTTTTGTCATGTTACAACCAAAAACGTAAAATGTATTTTATTGGGATTTAATGGGATAGACCAACACAAAGTGGCACATAACTGTGAAGTTGAAGGAAAATGATAAGTGGTTTTCAAAATGTTTACAAATCTCCCAAGCTTTGAACATCTCACGGAGCACTGTTCTTTCCATTTTCAGATGATGGATTGAACATGGCACAACTGCAAACCTACCAAGATATGGACGTCCAACTAAACTGACAGGCCGAGCAAGGAGAGCATTAATCAGAGAAGCAGCCAAGAGGCCCATGGTAACTCTGGAGGAGCTGCAGAGATCCACAGCTCGGGTGGAAGAATCTGTCCACAGGACAACTATTAGTCGTGCACTCCACAAATCTGACCTTTGTGGAAAGAAGAAAGCCATTGTTCAAAGAAAGCCATAAGAAGTCCAGTTTGCAGTTTGTGAGAAGCCATCTGGGGGACTAAGCAAACATGTGGAAGAAGGTTCTCTGGTCAGATGAGACCAAAAATTTACTTTTTGGCTTAAAAGCAACACGCTATGTGTGGCAGAAAACTTACACTTCACCCTGAACACAACATCCCCACCGTGAAACATGGTGGTGGCAGCATCATGTGGGGATGCTTTTTTCAGCAGGGACAGGGAAGCTGGATGGAGCCAAATACAGGGCAATCTTAGAAGAAAACCTGGTAAAGCCTGCAAAAGACTTGGAAACTGGGGTGGAGGTTCACCTTCCAGCAGGACAAGGACCCTAAACATACAGCCAGAGCTACAATGGAATGGTTTAGATCAAAGCACATTCATGTGTTAGAATGGCCCAGTCAATGTCCAGACCTAAATCCAAGTGAGAATCTGTGGCAAGACATGAAAATTGCTGTTCACAGACGCTCTCCATCCAATCTGACAGAGATTGAGCTATTTTGCAAAGAAGAATGGGCAAAAATTTCACTTTAGATGTGCAAAGCTGGTAGAGACATCCCCAAAAAGACTTGCAGCTGTAATTGCAGTGAAAGGTGCTTCTACAAAGTATTGACTCAGGAGGCTGAATACAAATGCACCCCACACTTTTCAGATATTTGTAAACAATTGTGAAAATCATTTTCCTTCCACTTCTCAATTATGTGCCACTTTGTGTTGGTCTATCACATAAAAAACCCAATAAAATACATTTACGTTTTTGGTTGTAACATGACAAAATGTGAAAAATTTAAAGGGGTATGAATACTTTTTCAAGGCACTTTAAAATGCCTTGAATGGCTCCTCACACTGTCCTGAAATGAAGAACCATCCTTTATTTTTTGAATATGTGATAAAATGAGACATGAATATCTTCTGTTCTAAGATAGCTTTACTGTGCTATACTCTGATTCAGTTGGAGGGCTTTTGGATTCCTTCAGTAGCTTTCTCAGCACAACTTGTAGAGTAATGGGCTACTTTCACACTGAGGTGCTATAGCGCTAAAAATAGCGCCTGCAAAGCACCCTGAAAGAGCCGCTCAAATCACTCCAATGTGAAAGCCCGAGGGCTTTTACACTGGAGTGGTGCACTTGCAGGATGGGAAAAAAAGTCCTGCAAGCCGCATCTTTGCAGCACTATAGGAGCGGTGTATTCACCGCTCCTAAAGCGCCCCTTTCCATTGAAAACAATGGGGGCAGCGGCGCTTTGCGGGTGGTTTTAACCCTTTTTCGGCTGCTAGCATGGGTTAAAACTGCCCCACTAGCGGCCAAATAGTGCCGCTAAAACAATGGTAAAAAGGTGCTAAAAAATAGTGCCGCTTTACCGCCGGCGCCCACCCGCCTCAGTGTGAAAGTAGCCTTACTGTCACCATTAAAGTGACTACTTCAAAGAGGAGTAGTAAACAAAACAGTAAAAAAATTATACCAGTTGAAAGAGTTAAAAAAAAAAAAAAAATCATCAAACCCAAAGTGCACAGAGTGTTGTAGCAGAGTTTATTTCAAACATGGCTTTACCCACAGAAAAGCCAGCTGGACACATGCAACAGGAATAGTAAAGAGGATATACGGAAGCAGGATGGGGGGGAATAGAGGATAAAGTGGTGGGGATAGAAAGAGAGGATCAAGCAAACACACATACACACACCCACACTACAATGCGGAATAGCAGAGTGCCTGCTACACCGCAGAATATATCATTACAGACATTAAAACCGGTGGGAAATCCCCCAGCAGCCCCCCACCCCCCATTTCACCATGTAGCTTTGGTACAGTCATATTAAGCCCCTCCCACACATTGAACCACTCCTGGCTCCACCCTTATAGAGAAAGGGGGCAGTCACATCATTAACGTTTAATTAACGGATAATGCATTAAAACTGCATCTATAGACCCATTTATAAAGAATTCTGAAGACAGGCAGAGCATCGCTCGACTGCTTCAGAGAAGAGCAATGAATTGCAGATACGTTCTCCTAGAAACTCCTCTTCAAACATACATACACCCTTCTCGACTCATCTCACTTCCACATGCACTTAAAAAGCTCCTCCTGGCAGGAACAGAGTTGCTCCTGCCCTTCTCTTTTTCACATGCAAACTTCCCATCTACCATCTCTAAGGGCAGCATATAAAAAAAATGCCCAAATGTCCAACAACATACCACTGTCACCAACTCATTGGAGTTCCAGAGGAGTCCCATTCTTCATGGGTTTTTAGTCTTAAGCTTCCTCCCACTCCCTCACCGTGTGCCAAGCCTTGGGTGGTTCTTCCACTTCATCCTGAGCCAGCAGAGGACCTTTGTGAAAGCAGTTCCTCTACCTCCATTGTAGCCTGTGTGGTGGAAGCACCAAGGAGTCAGCTTGACTAGATCCTAACATCACCTTAGGTAGATGTCTCCGATACGTCCAGCAACATGTCGTTCCCACCACGGAACAGATCTCTGGAGACTCCCTGCCGAGTTTTGTGACCATGCTCCAAAGCTTGGATTCTAAGGTGCCATTTAGACAATCATTTTAACAATGCTGGAGGAGAAATCAAATAGTCCTGGTGATGGAACTAAGCTCTAGTGTTTCTTATCGATGCATTCAAGGACAAATAACTTGTTTTAGAGCACTGACCATGGATTCAAGTCCCTGACAGTAGCCGCAGCTACAGAAAATAAGTGAGAACTTGATTGGTAAAGTCAAATTCATCTTCTTGTTGATTCATTGTGTGTTGTCTAAAACTTCGTGGTAATTCTCTTGAAACCTCTTTCTGATCACAAGGCTGCCCTCCCCATCAAGACGTCAGTGACAATATGTGCTGGAGGTATTCAATTAAAGTGTACAAGAAACAAGCCGACTATAGTGTGACTTATTATAACACTCTAAGAATGTTGAAAATGAAATACAGTCTCCATTGTGAACCATGATGGTGCTACCACAAGACTGAACAGAGCTAACAGTACACAGTTAATAGAACTTGGTGTAGGACAACTTGCATACAAGATGTGGTATATTCAGGTCTACAGTAACCATAAAGTCTGATGGACATCTCCAACTCTGATGCAGAGTTCTAGTTAGAGGAGGGCAGTAATGTGCTGATTGACAATCTCTCGTAACAATAAGGGAATTATGCAGTATCGGGATCACATGTGAAGGATAATGAAATATCTCCAAAAGAAGAATGGTGAGGGAGTGGGAGTTGACCTCCCCTTGCAAGGAGAAATGTTCAGAAGAAGCCCCCCTCCCGCCCTCCCCATACACCACGTAATACACGATTATCCACTTTTGAGTCTGAAAGCCGCATCTGCAGATAATGTTGGGGAGGGGTATGTCCTCCCCCTCCCTTGCCAAATGCTACCTGCCGAAGAAAGGAAGATTCTGAGGACTGAGGAGAGTGCTGCTCCTTGGAGACTCTGTCCGAGCCATGACATCCTGAAACCATGAGGCTACATCTACCTCTTGTGTCTCGTATTGACGCAAGAACGAATGTTCCTACAATGAAAGGACAAGGTGTTACAAGATTTCATTGATAACTGCACAAACTAAATTATAAAACAGATCTTGAAAGAAATACGTATATACAGCTTTTACTAAAACAGCCAGACAGTAGCTAGCTTATTTTAAAGTGGTAGAAAAGTTGTGTCTGACATTTTTATTTACGGGTAAGCTTATAATAAAGCTCATCTGTAGGTAAAATGAATATCTCCTAAATGTGCGCCATTTAGGAGATATTCCACAGAGCAGCAGCAGGTGACGTCACGGTACGCCGGTCTTACAGAAGTCTGTCCTTTAAACCGTGACTCCTGGAAGCCCTGTAAGCAGTGACAGTGCGCCCCTGGAGGGCTTCATTTTAAGGCAAGTCTTTCATAATGTGCTAGTATGTAAATATGACCTTGCCTTGTAGGGCGATTTTTTTTATTTTACAAACTTTACTACCGCTTTAATTCAGGGGGCCGTTTATCTAAACACACCATATGTGGGTATTTTCTCTGAAGGTTGAACATAAGGGTATCCCTTTCAATTTTCCCACATAAGGGAGCAGATTGGATAGTTCTTCAGGTGTTGGATGATTTCACCTAATCTCCTATTCCAATGACAACTGCATGACGTTAAAATTTTATTAAAAAATATTTTTACTTTTAGTAACAAACATGTTATACAGCCCTAAACCTCTTCTTGTGGGGTCCCCCATTCGCTATCTTGGCTTCTCCTCTTTTTTTTTTTTTTTTTTTAAATTCTTTATTTATATTTTATATGTACAAAACTTAAGCCATACAATATTTAAAAGCATGTTTACAAAACATTGTCATGGAGGAATACAAAAATCTCCCTCTATAGTTAATACCCTCCCCACCACCCAATCCCCCCCCCCCCTTCCTGCAGGTGGTTACAATAAAACTAGCAATCCTCCGTATATCCTTCCGTACTTTCCCGAAACCCGAACCCGTAAATGTAACTTATAATCTCCGCCAGGTAACTCCATGTACTCTTAAAGCTTCGCCACCCTACCCATTTGTCTATTCTAGCATCCCCCTCGTATGACTCCACTCCCGGACTGGCCATATATTCTGTATTATAGTTTTCGTTTATGTAAAGAAGCCAGTCACGGGTGTTTGGACTCTCTGGCTGCAACCATTTCTTTGAAATCTGCTTCTTAGCAACGTCCAATAATATCTTCTCCTCTTCTGTGTGTACAGTCTACACCCATAGAAAGCCACGCTCCATAGACACAGACAGACACACAGCGGGCACTTAGCCCTGTTCCCTGCTTCCTCCTCACTGTGTTTACAGTGAGGAGGAAGGGTCTGGTATGAATATTAAGGGAAACCCCGAACCAAAAAAAAAAAAAAATGCATGGGGGTCCCCCCCTACCAGGCCCTTCAGGTCTGGTATGGATAATAAGGGGAACCCCGCGCCAAAATGAAAAAAAACAAAAAACGCGCGGGTCCCCCTCAAAATCTATGCATTTTAAGGGGTAACCCCGCGGCAAAAAAAAAAAAATGGCGTGGGGGTCCCCCTAAAAATCCATACCAGACCCTTATCCGAGCATGCAAGCTGGCAGGCCGAGGTTGCAGGAAAAGGGGGGGGGGGGGGACGAGAGAGCGCCCCCCTCCTGAACCGTACCAGGCAACATGCCCTCAACCTGGGGAGGATGTCCCCATGTTGATGGGGACAAGAGCCTCATCCTCACAACCCTTGCCCGGCGTTTGTGGGGGTCTGCGGCCGGGGGGTTATTGGGAATCTGGAAGCCCCCTTTAACAAGGGGACCCCCAGATCCCGCCCCCTGTGTGAAATAGTAATAGTAAAATTTCACTAAAAAAAAAAAGTGTCAAAAATGTTAAAAAAGACAAGACACGGTTTTTGAAAATTGTAGTGTGATTATTCCTGCGCTACCATGTAAAAGAGGAGCTAAAAGTTGAACTGCTGCAAGCACCGAATATGTGTCAAACCAAGCCCATACGGCAATAGAATAAATATAGAAGTTGGTGCTGCGCTGCTCTTAACAGGATGAAAAAATATACTGCTAAAGGTAGCAGTACAAGTGTAGATAAAGAAGTGAATAATGTAAATATACAAAATAATCAAAAACGGAAAAAATATATAAAAATATATAAAATCACTATTAAAAAGCTTCTATACACAATAGGTGCAATGTGGTATATCACAGTAATCGGTGATAATGACAAAGTGCAAAAATCAATCAATAATAACATTGAACCAGATGTGATATCTAGCTGGAATGGGACTGGATCCAGGACAATCGTCCCCAGGGAGTAACCAGTGTGTGGAGAGATCCGATGAGGAAGGCACAAAGTTTGGAGAACTCGTGCGGAGGATGCTGGACTTTCTTCACTAGTTCTCCCAACTTTGTGCCTTCCTCATCGGATCTCTCCACACACTGGTTACTCCCTGGGGACGATTGTCCTGGATCCAGTCCCTGATCTGGGATGATTGGAGAATTTACAGTGGATAACCGCAGAAGACAGTGGATGGATTTCACTTTAGAATGACAAGAATGATAAAAAGGAGTATATTCCTCTAACAGCTTCTTAAAGCCACAGTGCTAGACCTACTAAGAATTCCATCCAGTCCAGAAACATAAGGGAGAGGCAGTTAGGAACAAAAGGGAGAGGCAGCCATTACCAGCGATTAGATGCGGTTACCTCTTTACCGCAAGGTAAGAGGCCACTTCACATCAGTGTGTGTCCTGTGCACGAAGAGGAGATCACGCCCTTTTTGCAGCACTTTACTGCACTACTTTGCACATTGTAATGCTCAGCCACAGAAAGAGGATTTAATCGCATTGGACTACACACCTAGTCCTATTATACCTTGCACACCGTTGATTTGTTTGGATTTTCACCAGTCTCTACAGTGGACACAGTTTTTTGGTTATATGTTCGCTACACACCGTTTTTGCATTTTTTGCACATATAATTTATTATTGCTGTTTTTGCACATTTTTTTTTGCCTACTTGCACAGTTCATTGAGGTTTATAGTGACTGTATATTCACCTACCCATTCCAGCTAGATATTTATCACATCTGGTTCAATGTTATTATTGATTGATTTTTGCACTGTGTTATGAACACCGTATTTGACAATTCCTTTATTAAGGTCTTCTTTCCCCGCTTCTTCTTCCATCTTCTTCTGGTCTTTATTCGGTTTTCTTCCTCCATCTTGTTCTTCCCCCGCTTCTTCCTCCGATTCTCTGCTTCTTCCTTCGGTCTTCTCGTCCGCATCTTCCTCCGGCGTCTTCTTCCCCGCTTCGTTCTCCAGACGATCCGCATCCATGGGAGCTTCCTGCTGTGTGACGCTTCTGTTCTTCTAACAGTTCTTATATAACTGAGGGCGGGGGCACCCGGTGACCCTGGTCCCCTCTGACGCACGGGGACTGCTGAGGGCATGTGGCCTGGTACGGTTCAGGAGGGGGGCGCTCTCTCGTCCCCCCCTTTTCCTGCGGCCTGCCAGGTTGCGTGCTCGGATAAGGGTCTGGTTTGGATTTTTAGGGGGACCCCCACGACATTTTTTTAAAAATTTTGGCGCGGGGTTCCCCTTAAAACCCATACCAGACCTGAAGGGCCTGGTATGGAATTTGGGGGGACCCCCACGCATTTTTTTTTTATTCTGGTTCGGGGTTCCCCTTAATATGCACACCAAACCCAAAGGGCCTGGTAATGCACTGTGGGGGAATCCCAGGTCGTTTTTTTCAATGACTTTTATGAGTATTGCAGAGACCCGACAATTCATTATAGCTGCCGGCGCTACCGCCAGTACTTTTAAATGACTTTTTTTTTTCCTTTAGAAATGTCATTTTGCTCTCGGACTGTTGTAAACACGGGAAACATGCGCCACTTTACAGGCATACTATAGACACCCTCCAGGTAGGAAATTTAAAAGGAATATTTCACTTTTATTGTTTCACTTTAAGCATTATTAAAATCACTGCTCCTGAAAAAATGGCCATTTTTAAAACTTTTTTTTTGCATTGATACATGTCCCCTGGGGCAGGACCCGGGTCCCCAAACACTTTTTATGACAATAGCTTGCATATTAACCCTTAAAATTAGCACTTTTGATTTTTCATGCTCGTGTCCCATATACTTTAACTGTGTTCACGTGTTCGAACTAATTTTTTGCCTGTTCGCATGTTCTGCTACGACCCGAAGAGGGGGGTGTTCGGCCCATCCTTACTCCTGACTAGGCAGAAAAAAAACTGAAGGCCTGTAGCAGAGAGGGGGGTGTATATCACCTATGACTGCCCATATGTGTAGCCAAGTCTTTTTTCTGCCTAGTGTCCTACTCCTGTAGGGGGCAATATAACCCTATGGTTCTGAATAATGGAGCGCTGTGTCTGTCAATAAACAACAGAAAAAATGTTTTAGCTTTAGAACCACTTTAAGTTTCCCCTCACTTTCTGTCTAGGAGACAGCAGGACAGATAAAAAAAAAAAAAAACACACAATAGGGATCTACACAATCACAAGGGAGGGGGAGGCGTCTCTAAGTGCAGTATTAAAAGAATTTTATTAAAGAATCACTATACAGGCAACTCACATTTTATGAAGTAAATTGCGGCATGTAAAAAAATCCATGGAGGGAGTCCATCAGGTCAGTCACAGGGGTCCCTGCTGTCTGCTGTGCGTTCGGCTTGTGTTGGAATACCGCTCGATCCGGCCGCGGTGATGTTGAATTCCAAAACGAGGCCTGGGACGCTGGTGGAAGGCAGGCGCGGAGCTGTGACGTCACTGGTATGCGATGCGTTTCACAAGCGTACGGGCTACGATGACACAGTAGCTGCGCTCTTTCATCAGGCTACACATGGATAGTAGGGGCGGCTTAAGAAGGGATAAGGGGAGGGGAAAAGAGGAGGAAGGGGAGGGGAAAAGAAGAGGGAGAGGAGGGGAAAGGAAGCAAGGGGGAGGGGAGGGGAAAACTGGATAGGAGGGGTGGAGAGTGATGAACATATGGGAACACTCTCTAGGAGATAAGGGAGAGATTTTCAGAGCTAAAAAGCAATCTCAATTGTAACAAAGAAACAGATGGTAGGTGTAGTCATTAAAATACAATAATATGAATATATGAATATATGAAAAACGATATGAAAATAGTTCAAAAAGTGATAATGGCAAATGATGGATATATGAAATTATGAGTAGTCATAAATAATAATGATGATGAAAAATATGTGAGTACAGATGAAAATAAATATAAAAATAAATATAAAAGTAAAAATAAAAATAAAAGTGAATATAAAAATAAAAATAAGATAGTATATGGGGCGGATAGTTAAAAAATTAATTAATTAGCCTAAAAAAAATAAAAAAAATAAATTAATTAATTAATAAAAGGAGTCAATAATGTGGTCAGAGGTGTTTGTATACATGTATGCATATACATACATACGCACCAATCTAAATCTGACCATAAACACAAACACCCACACCCACCCGCAGTTAACTCTGTTGTAGAGCCCCTACAACCTATACAGATGGGGAGCTGGGGCCCTCTTGTATAAAGGGACCAATACATGTGTATAGGCATAATACATTTAAAATTACAAATGTTGTATTGGAGGTATTTGGAGACCACCAATACATTGAATTATAAGATTATGAGCTGGGGTAAAGGAATATTTATAATATAGTAGCAATTTCAATGCTTTCATTGATTCCTCCTGGCGAGAGTACATCTAATGTGTAAATCCAAAAGGTCTCACGTGCGCAGAGCTTCTTAAACCTCTCAGCCGCTGGGAGGGACCTCGGAATCTGCTCGATAACCCATACTTCGAGGCCGTCTGTAGACCCTTGGTGGGCTGAGGCAAAATGTTTTGGTACACTATGGGGATCTGTTCCACCCTCTATGAGCCTTCTATGTTCGCCGAATCTTCGTCTTAGGGCTCTAATTGTCCGACCCACATACATTAGGCCACATGGACACTTTAGGCCGTAAATGACGAAATCGGATGAACAGTTTGAAAATTCTTTTAGCATGTAAGTCTTGCCTTTAGTGGTGAAGGATTTTCGTCCGTGTTGGACGAAATTACAAGTCTTACATAAGGCCTTACGGCATTGGTACATACCCACCAGGGGAATCAATATGGATACCGGTGATGGAGTTGAGATGGATTTAAACTTGCTGGTTGCAATCTTATTCTTAAGGTTGGGGGCTCTGCGATAGATCACCTTGGGACGGGGTGGAAGTAGTGTTTTTAGGTGAGGGTCTTGATGTAAAATACCCCAGTGTTTCTCTAGGATCTTCTCCATACCTTTATGTTTGTTATGAAAGGTGGTTATAAACCTACTGGAGCCCTCATATGTAGGTTGATTGGTTTTTGGTTTTGATGGTTTGCCATGCAGGTAGTATTTGAAGGAGTCTTCCACAAGGGTTTCAGGGTATTTTTTGTCGTGGAACTACAGATTATATTGAACTAAGCAAAATCCTCAAAAGAAAGTTCCACGACAAAAAATACCCTGAAACCCTTGTGGAAGACGCCTTCAAATACTACCTGCATGGCAAACCATCAAAACCAAAAACCAATCAACCTACATATGAGGGCTCCAGTAGGTTTATAACCACCTTTCATAACAAACATAAAGGTATGGAGAAGATCCTAGAGAAACACTGGGGTATTTTACATCAAGACCCTCACCTAAAAACACTACTTCCACCCCGTCCCAAGGTGATCTATCGCAGAGCCCCCAACCTTAAGAATAAGATTGCACCCAGCAAGTTTAAATCCATCTCAACTCCATCACCGGTATCCATATTGATTCCCCTGGTGGGTATGTACCAATGCCGTAAGGCCTTATGTAAGACTTGTAATTTCGTCCAACACGGACGAAAATCCTTCACCACTAAAGGCAAGACTTACATGCTAAAAGAATTTTCAAACTGTTCATCCGATTTCGTCATTTAAGGCCTAAAGTGTCCATGTGGCCTAATGTATGTGGGTCGGACAATTAGAGCCCTAAGACGAAGATTCGGCGAACATAGAAGGCTCATAGAGGGTGGAACAGATCCCCATAGTGTTCCAAAACATTTTGCCTCAGCCCACCAAGGGTCTACAGACGGCCTCGAAGTATGGGTTATCGAGCAGATTCCGAGGTCCCTCCCAGCGGCTGAGAGGTTTAAGAAGCTCTGCGCACGCGAGACCTTTTGGATTTACACATTAGATGTACTCTCGCCAGGAGGAATCAATGAAAGCATTGAAATTGCTACTATATTATAAATATTCCTTTACCCCAGCTCATAATCTTATAATTCAATGTATTGGTGGTCTCCAAATACCTCCAATACAACATTTGTAATTTTAAATGTATTATGCCTATACACATGTATTGGTCCCTTTATACAAGAGGGCCCCAGCTCCCCATCTGTATAGGTTGTAGGGGCTCTACAACAGAGTTAACTGCGGGTGGGTGTGGGTGTTTGTGTTTATGGTCAGATTTAGATTGTATACATGTATGCATATACATACATACGCACCAAACACCTCTGACCACATTATTGACTCCTTTTATTAATTAATTAAAATTTTTTTTTTTTTTTTTTTTTTTTTTTTTTTTAGGCTAATTAATTAATTTTTTAACTATCCGCCCCATATACTATCTTATTATTATTTTTATATTCACTTTTATTTTTATTTTTACTTTTATATTTATTTTTATTTTTATATTTATTTTCATCTGTACTCACATATTTTTCATCATCATTATTATTTATGACTACTCATAATTTCATATATCCATCATTTGCCATTATCACTTTTTGAACTATTTTCATATCGTTTTTCATATATTCATATTATTGTATTTTAATGACTACACCTACCATCTGTTTCTTCGTTACAATTGAGATTGCTTTTTAGCTCTGAGAATCTCTCCCTTATCTCCTAGAGAGTGTTCCCATATGTTCATCACTCTCCACCCCTCCTATCCAGTTTTCGTTTTTTCCCCTCCCCTCCCCCTTGCTTCCTTTCCCCTCCCTCCTCTTTTCCCCTCCCCTTATGCCTTCTTAAGCCGCCCCTACTATCCATGTGTAGCCTGATGAAAGAGCGCAGCTACTATGTCATCGTAGCCCGTACGCTCGTGAAACGCGTCGCATACCAGTGACGTCACAGCTCCGCGCCTGCCTTCCACCAGCGTCCCAGGCCTCGTTTTGGAATTCAACATCACCGCGGCCGGCTCGAGCGGTATTCCAACACAAGCCGAACCCACAGCAGACAGCAGGGACCCCTGTGACTGACCTGATGGACTCCCTCCATGGATTTTTTTACATGCCGCAATTTACTTCATAAAATGTGAGTTGCCTGTATAGTGATTCTTTAATAAAATTCTTTTAATACTGCACTTAGAGGCGCCTCCCCCTCCCTTGTGTTTTTCTCTGCAGATTCAGGAGCCTGGTTTCAGCTCCCCCTGGAAGGCAGCCCTCTGTGTGGACTTTTTACATTACACCATATTGCCTGTGTTTAACATAGACTCTGTGGACTATACCAACTTTCATTTATTATTTTAGCTTGTCATGGCAACAATAGTATCATGAGGTTTCCGTTTTTTGCGCCTTTACTTGTATAATCTACACAATCAGCTGCTGAAGCATGCTTTTGTGTATGCGTTTTACTTAACCTCTTCCCGCCCGTCAAATGACGGCTGGGCGGCGCGGCTCTTGCTCTGGGTGGACGTTATATGTTGCTAGGACACGGCGTGACCCTGATCTGTGTAAAGAACCGCGGTAGTGGCTCTTTAACCATGTGATCGGCTGTGTCCAATCACAGCCGGTCTAATGTAAACACGGAGATGCCGGTAATCGGCGCTCCTCGCCTCACACTGACAGAGTGTGAGGAGAGGAGAGCCAATCAGTGGCATCTCCTCACAGAGGACATCTAGAGATGTAATCAGGGCACTGATCATCAGTGCCCTGATTACAATTAAGTGCCACCAGTGCCAGAACTGTGCCCATCACTGCCAGCAATCAGTGCCCACAATTGCCAGCAATCAGTGCCCATAAGTGATGCCAGTCAGTGTCTATCCGTGCCCAGTGCCACCCATAAGTGCGGCATATTCGTGCAGCCTCATCAGTGCAGCCTATCAGCGCCCATCAGTGAATGAGAAAAATTACTTATTTACAAAATTTATTGAAAGAAACTAAGAAAAACTTTTTTTTGGTCTTTTTTAAAAAAAAAACAAACTAAAAAACCCAGAAGTGATTAAATACCACCAGAAGAAAGCTCTATTTGTGTGAAGAAAATGATAAAAATTTCACATGGTTACAGTGTAGCATGACCGCGCAATTTTCATTCAAATTGTGACAACGCTGAAAGCTGAAAAATGGCCTGGACAGGAAGGGGGGTGTAAGTGGCCTGTACTGAGGTGGTTAAAGTGGTAGTAACCCTAAAAAAAAAACTAAAAACAAACTAAGATCCTGTTCCTTCGAGGCATGTTGTATAGCACAGTGCTTGTGCCATGTCATTTTTTTTTTCCCTTCCTAGCTTGTAAAAAAAAAAAAAAAAAAAAAAAAAAATCCTGCCAGTTCCTGGGTCCCCCTGCCTTTGCCGTCCCCATGCCTTGGCCAGTTTACGTGCCTCCGTCATCCGCTGCTGTGCTCCGACAGTCTCTCCCATCTACCCCTCCTTCCCTGTCATGAGAGCGGCTCTCCTGTTCGCCCCGCCGATTTTCTGCTACATAATGCAGCAAATTTACAAGTATCCCTATTGGATTAGGCTGCCATTCACTAGTGTATGTGTTCTTTAACCCCTTCATACCGACCATACGCAAATATGTGTTCTCAGCTTGAAGGGGTTATACCGGGCATTTTAGTGATAACAATTAATGCGGATAACAGCCGAATAAAAAAGGGAGTTAACATAGGCAGCCCCCCCCCCCCAAAAAAAACCCTCCCGCCGCCCTTCCCGGGCCTCCCGTCCCGCACCACCGGATTCGGCTTTGATTGGGTCTGAGATGTAAAATCCCGGAAGCGACGTCACTTCCATTTTACTCGGCTGCCAATGGCAGCGATTTAAATAAAAGTGATAGTATTCAGAAATGCCGATTTTGGAACCTTCGTCGTGACAATATAGAGAAAGAAATTGAGGGTGAGAGGGTATATGCACTTTAGTGGTACTGTACAGCAACTGAAATGGACAGTCATATGTAAAATATTTAAATTAATTTTATTACAAAAATATACATCTTGAACAATAAAGTTATTTGTTTAAAACCAACAAGATGATCAAACAAGCTCCAATTATAAGGTCACCCTAGAACTAGAGCTTGTTTGACTATCATGTTGGTTTTAAACAAATACATCTTGAACAATAAAATTATATTTTTGTAATAAAATTCATTTAAATATTTTACATATGACTGTCCATTTCAGTTGTTGTACGGTACTACTAAAGTCCATATAGCCTATCCCCCTCAATCTCTTTCTCTAGGTTTTACAGTGGTGTTTGGATCAGAGGAGTACAATCTAGATAAGGCTCTAAATAAGTGCCATCACATGATCTGACTAGAGGACACCATCCAGCTACTTACCAAAAGCTTATTATACTTTGGCCTTTTTCTGTGATCCTTCGTAAGACTACAGAGGGAGGGAAACAAAAACAACCATTAGAAAAAACAGAGCTATTGTCAGGCCACAAATCTAGTTCAAAATCATGGTGCAACAGTCATAGCCTGCCTGTACAAAATGTGTCTTAATTTACAAAAGTGTCTAAAGCTGGCCATACATTTCTCTGTTCTTTTTTCCTTCCGCTAGCTGGAGGAATGAAAAAAACCTGACAATTTCCCCATCCACACACACACTTGATGAGGGAATCCTCCTCATTGGGTCTTTGTATTTTGACCCGGAAGACTGTGCGGTCATTCACTGCAGCACAAGTGATTTATGGCCGGAACCTGCTGATCAGCTGAGTGAACAATAAAAGAAAGCAGCAATATGTCTTTTTTTCTCCCTGGGAGTAGGGAGTAGAAACCCTCACATTGCTTAATAAAACAGCTCACAGTACATACATTTTGATTGCCCTAGATGTCAACCCCTTCCCAGCCAGTGTCATTAGTACAGTGACAGTGTATAGTATTATCACCACTGCATTAGTGTCACTGGAGAGGTCAGTGGCAGTTAATCCGTGTTGTCGTCCCCCCCCCAGCATCAATTAGGATTAGATTGCCTGCCGCACTATCACAGTCCCACTATAAGTCTCTGATCGTCGCCATTACTAGTATAAAAAAAAAAAAAAAATTACAGTATCTATACCATAGAAACACAGAAAAGTGAAGGCAGAAAGAGAAAGGAGTAGTCCGAGTATGCCCATTTTTTTTTTTTTCGTTAACTTTGTTGTCAGACTAAAAGATCTAGTTTTATCCCAAGCACGTTTGAAGCCATTTACTGTTGACTGTACTACCTCTGCTATTCCAAGCATCAACTACCTTTTAGTAAAAAAATACTTTCAAAGATTAGTTTTAAACTTTCCTCCAGTTAGTTTGAGGTCAAGTCCCCGTGTTCTTGATTTCGGTTTCATATTGAAAAAACGGCCCTCCTGAACATTCGCCCCCTTGATGCATTTAAAGGTTTCAATCAGGTCTCCCCTTTCCATACAATAGTTTGGTGATGCTATAAGTTTCACGCAAACCAATTAATTTTTTTTTTTTTTTTACCATAGACATGTAGCAGAATATGGAAAATAACGGAATCGCGCTAGAAGGAACTAGTGACCATACATGTGATCACTAATCCACAGTATTATTAAATATGTGAATGAACAAGAAGTGATAAAATAAAAACACAATTAAAAACTAAAACATAATGACAAATAATAGTCCATCAAGTGTGCATTACTAGTATGCAACAGTGAGAACAAAAGTCCATATATGTACAGTATGTGTAAATCACCCGAGTGATGAATAAAAATCAAAATGAACTAGAATTCCCGCTGTGTGAAGGCAAAGGTGCTTGATCCACCTCCGTGAATAAAGACTGGCCGCTTACCAGAAATTCATGATCCCCCGCTACAGAGGATCAGAGAAAGCCGTTTATACATAGTGATCCGAATAACAACCAATGGACCAGAAGCCTTGCGCTGAGATGAGACATCAAAGACCTCAGGTGCCGTGATGGAGGTATTCACACTGACTTCAATACTGTGTGACATACAAAATTGCAAAACCCAAAATGTCTGGGGGTTCCAACTAATTTTCTAGCAAAAAATACAGCTATATACATGTAAATAAAAAGTACCAGAAAAGGCCTGGTCTTCAAATTGTTAAAAATAGCTTCTGCAAAAGGACCCTTTTCCCCCTCTCTCCTAGAACTTATTTTTTTAAAAGGTATACAGTGCCTGTGGTGGATGTGCAGTGCAGTTCACACTTTGGATCCCTGTTCAAAGCATGGGGGTTACATTAGCAGCTTACTATGACAGGAGAGGAAAGCCAGTAAACCAGAAGAAGCAGAAGGGGAGAAGATGTCAGCATTAGTGCATGGAGCAATGAGAAACAAGGAAGAAAGGCAGAAAGCCTGCCACTAAAGTTTCACTTTATTAAGGTATGAGAGATTTCAATTGACTGTAAATCTATGGCCGAGATACAAGAGGTATAAACCAACTCCTGGTCCATGGCTTTACAGGTTCATTCATTAGTTAGCCACTACGTTAATGGCAGTTCAACCCCGAAAAAGAAAAAACCTGATTTAAACTCACCAATCTTTGACAAAAGACTGGAAAAAAGGTGAGAATCCCATATTATGAGGGAGAACTGGGGGTTCTTCTTGAAGGACTTTGGTGAGAACTTCGAAATCTGTCTTGCAGTTCTTGTAAGGGAACTGACCTGTGGCCAACTCCACCTAAGAGAAAATTTGGCATTAAGAGAAGACAAAGAATACAGTAAGTGCTAGTGTGCGTAAAATTATCAGATTCGTGGGTAATAAGAGTACTGTGGAAATGGCTCACCAATGAGATCCCAAGACTCCACACATCTGCTCGGATATCATAGTCTGGCTTAGTGGGATCTGGAGGATCAATTCTCTCAGGCTGAAGAATACAAGACATGTAAGCACTAATCACATTCCCAGCAATAGTACTAAATTTCATGGTTATCTTCCCCCATTCTTTTTACCAAAATCACCCAGTCTACTTACAGCCATATAAGCAGCACAACCCGCACTCCTGGTTTTGGCCTTTGAGTCCACAAGACGCCCACTGATTCCAAAGTCACATAGCTTTATCTGTCCACTAGCATCCAAAAGTATATTCGAGGGTTTGACGTCCCTGTGAATCACTCCATGTTTTTCTTTCAGATAATACAAGGCATTTACAATCTGAGGATCAAAGAAAAAGTCAGGTTGCAGGAAGTTTTTTCAGAATACTATACTTAAAGTTTATGTGACCCTAAACAATGAAAATCTCTTATTTCTGTTCCTATTGGTCTGCTACATAAATGATTGAAAGCATTTTGTTATATTTGACACATTAAAAGAAACTGCTCATGTTATCAGCAAATTGCAAGCTAATTTCCCATACATGCTACCTTTGATGCACTCCTATCTAGGGCTGCAACTAACGATTATTTTCATAATCGATTAGTTGGCCGATTTATTGTTTCGATTAATCGATTATTCGGTTAATAACCTTAAAAAAAAGTGTGGTGTATAAATTTAGTTAATATGTATAGTTTTTTTAAAAAAAAAAAAGCAATTTATTCTTAAATATCTCTATGCCGTGGTAAATATAAATAACCAACTATATCATTAGGGAGCAAAATATCGAATCCACTCTGAGAATAACAGACAGAAGAGATATACTGTATATACTATTAGAGGGTGAATCTGGTAAATATCATCAGACTCAGTGATCAAATTTTTTTTATTAAAAACAATGTCTTCCTTCAAAAAAAGTCATTTTAAGAACATTCGTTCTTTCATTCAGTGAATGTACAAAGATTTTTCGTCTGAATATTCTTGTCTGAAAATTGATCCATGTGGCCAGCATAAGGCTCAGTACACACCTATGCAGTTTGCTTTTGATCTGTTTCTGCAGTGCTTTTTGCTGTGCGTTTTGATTTTTGTGCACGTGATTTTGCTGCTATTTGCGTTTTTGCATTTTTTTGGCCAATTTGTTGTTGGGCAGATTAAAAAACACATATTGCTGCAAAAACACATTACATGCTTTTCTGCAGCTTCTCTATTGAAGTATATTGAACCAAAAAAGCACCGTTTTGCGTGAACGTGTCCCATAGGAAACCATGTAAAAGAACTGTAGTGCGTTTCTTCAAAAAGCACCAAAAAACACATATGTGAACCAGGTCTAAGACGTTTAGTAACATAATGGGATGAAAAAAAAAACTAAAATTAGCCCTTTTATAGTACAAAAAAAGCAAATAATCACTACTGTAAGGGGTTAATTTTTTTTAGTGTAGAACTGTGAAAGTAATATTTGCAGTAGCGATTATTTGCTCTTTAGTTTTTTTTTTTTTTTAACCCCATTATGTTACTGGCCGATTAATCGATTATGAAAATAGTAATCGATTAATTTCATAATCGATTATTTGTCGATTAATCGATTAGTTGTTTCAGCCCTACTCCTATCAGTTACTTTGCTTCCAGATTTCTGAGGATGACAGAACACCTTTACCACCCTATGTTATAGAGAACAGGAGGGCAGGGTGCTCTGTACTCCAGTCCTTAGAATGTTGCCCCCCTAGGACAGGAAGTGTGTCACTGACAGGGTATCAGTGGTTGCTGCAATTAACCAGCAGGTGTGATTGGTGGTTAGGAAGCCGGGCAGTCCTAGCAACCAATCACTAGCCTGCTAATATGAACAGTTAACCACTTCAGCCCCGGAAGGATTTACCCCCTTGCTGACCAGAGCACTTTTTACAATTCGGCACTGCGTCGCTTTAACTGCTAATTGCGCGGTCATGCAATGCTCTACCCAAACGAAATTTGCGTCCTTTTCTTCCCACAAATAGAGCTTTCTTTTGATGGTATTTAATCACCTCTGCCGTTTTTATTTTTTGCGCTATAAACGGAAAAAGACCGAAAATTAAAAAAAAAATGATATTTTCTACTTTTTGTTATAAAAAAAATCCAATAAACTAAATTTTAGTCATACATTTAGGCCAAAATGTATTCGGCCACATGTCTTTGGTAAAAAAAATGTCAATAAGTGTATATTTATTGGTTTGCGCAAAAGTTATAGCGTCTACAAACTAGGGTACATTTTCTGGAATTTACACAGCTTTTAGTTTATGACTGCCTATGTCATTTCTTGAGGTGCTAAAATGGCAGGGCAGTACAAAACCCCCCCAAATGACCCCATTTTGGAAAGTAGACACCCCAAGGAAATTGCTGAGAGGCATGTTGAGCCCATTGAATATTTATTTTTTTTGTCCCAAGTGATTGAATAATGACAAAAAAAAAAAAAATTTACAAAAAGTTGTCACTAAATGATATATTGCTCACACAGGCCATGGGCATATGTGGAATTGCACCCCAAAATACATTCAGCTGCTTCTCCTGAGTACGGGGATACCACATGTGTGGCACTTTTTGGGAGCCTAGCCGCGTACGGGGCCCCGAAAACCCAGCACCACCTTCAGGATTTCTAAGGGCATACATTTTTGATTTTACTCCTCACTACCTATCACAGTTTTGAAGGCCATAAAATGCCAAGATGGCACAAACACCCCCCAAATGACCCCATTTTGGAAAGTAGACACCCCAAGCTATTTGCTGAGAGGCATGGTGAGTATTTTGCAGCTCTCATTTGTTTTTGAAAATGAAGAAAGACCAGAAAAAAAATTTTTTTTTTTCTTTTTTCAATTTTCAAAACTTTGTGACAAAAAGTGAGGTCTGCAAAATACTCACTATACCTCTCAGCAAATAGCTTGGGGTGTCTACTTTCCAAAATGGGGTCATTTGGGGGGGGGGGGGGGGGTTTGTGCCACCTGGGCATTCCATGGCCTCCGAAACTGTGATAGGCAGTGAAGAGTGAAATCAAAAATTTACGGCCTTAGAAAGCCTGAAGGCGGTGCTTGGTTTTCGGGGTCCCGTGCGCGGCTAGGCTCCCAAAAAGTCCCACACATGTGGTATCCCCGTACTCAGGAGAAGCAACAGAATTTATTTTGGGGTGTAATTTCACATATCCCCATGGCATGTTTGAGCAATATAACATTTAGTGACAACTTTGTGCAAAAAAAAAAAAAAAAAAATTTGTCTCTTTCCCGCTACTTGTGTCGCAATATAAAATATTCCATGGACTCGACATGCCTCTCAGCAAATAGCTTGGGGTGTCTACTTTCCAAAATGGGGTCATTTGGGGGGAGTTTGAACTGTCCTGGCATTTTATGCACAACATTTAGAAGCTTATGTCACACATCACCCACTCTTCTAACCACTTGAAGACAAAGCCCTTTCTGACACTTTTTGATTACATGAAAAAATTATTTTTTTTTGCAAGAAAATTACTTTGAACCCCCAAACATTATATATTATTTTAAAGCAAATGCCCTACAGATTAAAATGGTGGGTGTTTCATTTTTTTTTTTCACACAGTATTTGCGCAGCGATTTTTCAAACGCATTTTTTGGGGAAAAAACACACTTTTTTAAATTTTAATGCACTAAAACACACTATATTGCCCAAATGTTTGATGAAATAAAAAAGATGATCTTAGGCCGAGTACATGGATACCAAACATGACATGCTTTAAAATTGCGCACAAACGTGCAGTGGCAACAAAATTGATACATTTTTAAAAGCCTTTAAAAGCCTTTACAGGTTACCACTTTAGATTTACAGAGGAGGTCTACTGCTAAAATTACTGCCCTAGATCTGACCTTCGCGGTGATACCTCACATGCATGGTGCAATTTCTGTTTACATTTGACGCCAGACCGCCGCTTGCGTTCGCCTTAGCGCGAGAGCAGGGGGGACAGGGGTGCTTTTTATTTATTTATTTTTTTCTTTATTATTTTTTTGCTTTTTTATCTTATTTTTAAACTGTTCCTTTCATTTTTTTTTTTAAATCATTTTTATTGTTATCTCAGGGATTGTAAATATCCCCTATGATAGCAATAGGTAGTGACAGGTACTCTTTTTTGAAAAAATTGGGGTCTATTAGACCCTAGATCTCTCCTCTGCCCTCAAAGCATCTGACCACACAAAGATCGGTGTGATAAAATGCTTCCCCAATTTCCCAATGGCGCTGTTTACATCCGGCGAAATCTAAGTCATAAAATGCTCGTAGCTTCCGGTTTCTTAGGCCATAGAGATGTTTGGAGCCACTCTGGTCTCTGATCAGCTCTATGGTCAGCTGGCTGAATCACCGGCTGCATTCTCAGGTTCCCTGTTGAGACAGGAGAGCCAGAGAAAAACACGGAAGACGGTGGGGGGGGGGCATTCCCTCCCACTGCTTGTAAAAGCAGTCTAGAGGCTAATTAGCCGCTAGGATTGCTTTTACATGAAAGCCGACCGCTGGCTAAAAAGAATGATACCAAGATGATACCTAAACCTGCAGGCATCATTCTGGTATAACCACTCAAAGTCGTGAATGGCGTACCTGAAGACAAAAAAATGGTTAACAATAAAGCACAGTAAACGGTAAAGTATAAAAAATTGCATACCTGAAAAGCAAACATGATAAAACATAATAACAATAAAACATTGCAGAATAGAATACAGTAAAAAAGAGCAGAACAATAGAGAGAGAATAGAGAGAGAGAGAGAACAATAAAACGACAACTATTTTTTTTTATTTTTGTTTGTGTTTTTTTTTTTTTTACAATTTTTTTTGTAACTAACTTTTATAACTGTAACCGGTTCCAGGTTCGGGTCTCTCAAAATGCGATGGCATCTTGGGAGACCCTGTGAAAGTGTGTCCTAGTCTGTGGAATGCTGTACCCTACGCTAATACTCAACTAGTGAATGGTAGCGTTCAAAACATTCACCAATGCAAAGACCAGGATTGTCAGGACAGGAGGGACAATAATAGTGGGTGTCACGCCTATATCCGTGCTTGCTGCAGACACATCTTTTTTTTGGGGGGGGGGGGGGGGGGTTCGACTGCATTTGGTTGGGGATGTGAATGGGGGAAGTACGGGTGCTGCAGAAGCGGTGGGTTCCCAATTAGGATTGGCGAATGCAGCAGGAAGGGCACTATGGGCACGACGGGCCTGTGTTTGTCTTTTTGGTGGCAGCGGGACACTACTTGTGCTTGCCACCTCACCAGCTTGAACTGCACTTATGGGACTCGCCACGTCACCAAGTGTTACTGCAGTGCTGGTTTGACTACGACCGGGGTGTACTAGGGCGCTGGTGCTTGCCAGTTCACCAAAACGCTACAAAAAAAAGTGACAGTGATCGATCGATACTGCACTTGGGTGGGCTGGGCTGGGCCGGGCGGAGGGGCAAAACGCAGGTGCTAGCAGGTATCTGGGCTGATCCCGCTAACACTGCGTTTTTGGGAACCCTAAACTGCTGGGGACGCTAGTATAGATCTGATCAGATATTGATGCGTTCAGATACTATACCACTAAGGGAGGTGTACGGTGCGTGTACGGTGCGTGCGTGGGTGTTCGCGGTACTGGCGCTAATCTGACGCTGCCTAGGGCGACGCATATCACCGCCGGGCGATCAGGGGGCTAAACCTTTTTTCGGTAATAAACGGCGGGTGCCCTGACACTATAAAAAATAAACAAACTAACCAGCGTCACCCGTAACGGTTATACGGTGATCAGTGGTGAAAGGGTTAACTAGGGGGCCATCAAGGGGTTAAAACATTTATTAGATAGTATATGGGGGTCCCTGTCGCTATAAAACACTGACGGCGAACCTAAATATTTACGTCCCTAACTAGCATCACCAGCGACACTAATACAGCGATCAGAAAAATGATCGCTTAGCGACACTGGCGACAGGGGGTGATCAAGGGGTTAAAACTTTATTAGGGGGGGTAAGGGGGGTACCCTAGACCTACAGGGGGCTAAACCTTTATTCGGTAATAAACGGCGGGTGCCCTGACACTATAAAAAATAAACGAACTAACCAGCGTCACCCGTAACGGTTATATGGTGATCAGTGGTGAAAGGGTTAACTAGGGGGCAATCAAGGGGTTAAAACATTTATTAGGTAGTATATGGGGGTCCCTGTCGCTATAAAACGCTGACGGCGAACCTAAATATTTACGTCCCTAACTAGCATCACCAGCGACACTAATACAGCGATCAGAAAAATGATCGCTTAGCGACACTGGTGAGGGGGGGTGATCAAGGGGTTAAAACTTTATTAGGGGGGGTAAGGGGGGTACCCTAGACCTACAGGGGGGTAACCCTAATTGTCCTACCACTGCTAACTGTCACAAACTGACACTATGCAGTAATCAGGAAAAAAAAAAAAAGAAAAAACCTGCTTGGTGTCAGTTTGTGACAGGGGGGGGGGGGGGGTGATTGGGGGGGGATCGGGGGTGTAATGTATGCCTGGCATGTTCTACTGTGTGTGTGTGTGTGTGTGTGTTTGGTGCACTTACATGTCATCTCTCCTCGGCGCTGGAACGGAAACTCCCGAGCCGAGGAGAGATGACATCACATCCTCTGCCTCTGTGTACTATACAGAGGCAGGGGATGTTTCTCATTGGCTGGGAGCGATCGCGAGGGGGGGGCCACGATCGGATGGCCTCCCCCTCGTCTCTCAATGCTCCCAGCCAAATGCCGACCGCAGCTGGCACCGGGGGGGGTCCGATCGGACCCCCCACCCGCGGGAAGGCAATCACGTTTCAGGTACGTGATTTTGCCTGCCC
The DNA here is from genome assembly GCA_037952835.1 of Lithobates septentrionalis. Lineage (NCBI taxonomy): Eukaryota > Metazoa > Chordata > Amphibia > Anura > Ranidae > Lithobates > Lithobates septentrionalis. The sequence continues at coordinate 510,013 of JBBDGP010003164.1, read as the reverse complement.
GTGCCGCTCTGCTCACGTATATAGGCGTGAGGCGGTCGGCAAGTGGTTAAAGTGGAGTTCCACCCACTTTTACAACTCTTCAGCATCCCTCACTAAACTGTGCACTGTAAACGAATTGGATATTTTTAAATTTTTTTTCTCAGCACCTACTATATATCTGCTCTATTCATTTTTCACTTCCTCCTCCCTGGCCGTGGCCCATCGCATCATTTTCTGTTTGCAATGCCTTCTGGGAAGGGGCGGCAACTTCCTCTGACACTGCCGTTGCTATGGAAACCTGACCTGAAACCCATTACGCTGCTTGTCCTGCACTGAGCATGTGCGAGATCTGCAAGGATGAGATCCAGGAAGAAATACAGTCTGGCTTCAGATGCCCACACTTAAGATGGCCACGGCCTGCTGCAAGTTTATAAAATAACAAACTACTGCTATAAACTAACAAAACAGACCTTAGTTTACAGACTAACTTTACTAGAATACATTAAGCTTGTGTATTATAGGGGTATTTTTATTTAAAAAGTATAATTTCGGCCGGAACACCACTTTAACACCGGCAGTTCCTACTCCTGCTCTCCATCCAGTATTGTGCTGCCTCCCCTCACGCTCTCCTGTACACCTTACAACAGGTGGGAGAATGCTACCTGCACACTTCTGTTTGTGTCTGGGGGATGGTGTGAAGTGGGAAAAGGACACTCCTGGGAAGGGCAGAGGACACCAACGTGGGGGGCACAGGGCACTACAATGAGGGGGCATGATGTGAAGGGGCAGAGGACACTACTATGAGGGGCAGCAGACACTACATTGGGGGGGGGGGGGGTATGAGGAGGCAGAGCACACTGCAATATGGGTATAGAGGGGCAGCAGACACTACAGTGGGGGGCATGGTGATGCGGAGCGGGCGGGGACACTTCTATGGGGGTAAAGCAGAGGATACTATAGTAGTGGGAGAGGTCCAGAAGACACTGCTATTGCTATATGGATCCAGGGGGGAATGCTTTGATTTCCTCAAAATTGTCCAGGTAGATGTCAACCTCTAAAAAAGGTTGCCTACCCCTGGAGTATCCAGTTGAAAATAGGAAAAGAAAAAAAAAAGAATACATTAACGCCGCTTTCACATCTATGGACTGGTAAGCTGCAATATATTACATTTTTGCTCTAACATTTTATATACAGTTTAAAAGAGACAACCTTGTTCAAAATTAAAGTGATTGTAAATGTTATTTTAACTTAAAAAAAAAAACAAAAACTAGCAAACATGTTATACTTACCTGCTCTGTGAAATTGTTTTGCACAGAGCAGCCCTGATTTTCCTCTTCTTGTGTCCCCAGCCAGCGCTCCCGGCTCCTTTCCCCTGCCAAGTGCACCCATAGCAAGCCGCTTAGCTCTGGAGACACTCATATGTGGCTCGGCCCCACCCCCGCTCACTCCTTAGTGGCTGTGATTGACAGCAACAGGAGCAAATGGCTCCCGCTGCTGTATCTGAGCCAATGAGGATGGAGAGAGCCAAGAGAGTCTCTGCCCTTGTGCACATCGCTGGATCGAGATTGGGCTTAGATAAGTAAAAAAGGAGGGGCTGAGGGGGGGGAGGGAACCCGCTCCCACTTCAACTTCAATTGCCTAGGAGATCCAAGTAGAAATTCTCCTCTCCCCCTCCCTGCAGTCATCAGGGACACGTCACAGGTCTCAGAAGACTGCGGGACCATACACAAGCTGTCACAGCCAGGTGCCTACAGTTGAGATAAAAGCGCTGGGGACAGAAGACCGATGGAGGGGATGGCTCGGGTAAGCACATCGCTGGATCCTGGGACAGGGGAGTGTGTTTATTAACGACTTGCCGACCGCCTCACGCAGATATACTGCGGCAGAATGGCACGGGCAGGCAGAATCATGTACCCGAGGCGGTCGGCGTTTGTCCCCCGGCGATTGGAGGTGAGGGGGAGGCCATCCATTCGTGGCCCCCCCTCGCGATCGCTCCCAGCCAATGGGATCATTCCCCTGCCCCTGTATAGTACACAGAGGCAGAGGAAATAATGTCATCTCTCCTCAGGCCGGTATTTTCCGTTCCGGCACCGAGGAGAGAAGACTGCAATGTGAGTGCACAAACACTACAGACAGTAGAACATGCCAGGCATACATTACACCCCCAATCACCCCTCCCCCCTGTCACACTGACACCAAGCAGTTTTTTTTTTTTTTCTGATTACTGCATTGGTGTCAGTTTGTGACAGTTAGTATGGTAGGGCAGTTAGTGGTAGCCCCCTTTAGGGCTAGGGTACCCCCCTAACCCCCCCTAATAAAGTTTTAACCCCTTGATCACCCCCCGTCGCCAGTGTCGCTAAGCGATCATTTTTCTGATCGCTGTATTCGTGTCACTGGTGACGCTAGTTAGGGAGGTAAATATATAGGTTTGCCATCAGCGTTTTATAGCGTCAGGGAGCCCCATATACTACCTAATAAATGTTTTAACCCCTTGATTGCCCCTAGTTAACCCTTTCACCACCGATCACCGTATAACCGTTACGGGTGACGCTGGTTAGTTCGTTTATTTTTTATAGTGTCAGGGCACCCGCTGTTTATTACCTAATAAAGGTTTAGCCCCCTGATCGCCCAGCGGTGATATGCGTTGCCCCAGGCAGCGTCAGATAAGCGCCAGTACCGCTAACACCCACGCACGCAGCATACGCCTCCCTTAGTGGTATAGTATCTGAATGGATCAATATCTGATCCAATCAGATCTATAATAGCGTCCCCAGCAGTTTAGGGTTCCCAAAAACGCAGTGTTAGCGGGATCAGCCCAGATACCTGCTAGCACCTGCGTTTTGCCCCTCCGCCCGGCCCAGCCCAGCCCACCCAAGTGCAGTATCGATCGATCACTGTCACTTACAAAACACTAAACGCATAACTGCAGCGTTCGCAGAGTCAGGCCTGATCCCTGCAATCGCTAACAGTTTTTTTGGTGAACTGGCAAGCACCAGCCCCAGGCAGCGTTAGGTTAGCGCCAGTACCGCTAACACCCACGCACTGTACACCACCCTTAGTGGTATAGTATCTGATCGGATCAATATCTGATCAGATCTATACTAGCGTCCCCAGCAGTTTAGGGTTCCCAAAAACGCAGTGTTAGCGGGATCAGCCCAGATACCTGCTAGCACCTGCTATTATTGTCCCTCCTGTCCTGACAATCCTGGACTTTGCATTGGTGAATGTTTTGAACGCTACCATTCACTAGTTGAGTATTAGCGTAGGGTACAGCATTGCACAGACTAGGCATACTTTCACAGGGTCTCCCAAGATGCCATCGCATTTTGAGAGACCCGAACCTGGAACCGGTTACAGTTATAAAAGTTAGTTACAAAAAAAAAAAAAAAAAAAAAAATATATATATATATATATATATATATATATATATATATATATATATATATATATATATATATATATAAATATATATATATAAATATATATATAAATATATATATATATAAAAAAAAAAAATAGTTGTCGTTTTATTGCTCTCTCTCTCTATCGTTCTGCTCTTTTTTACTGTATTCTATTCTGCAATGTTTTATTGTTATTATGTTTTATCATGTTTGCTTTTCAGGTATGCAATTTTTTATACTTTACCGTTTACTGTGCTTTATTGTTAACCATTTTTTTGTCTTCAGGTACGCCATTCATGACTTTGAGTGGTTATACCAGAATGATGCCTGCAGGTTTAGGTATCATCTTGGTATCATTCTTTTCAGCCAGCGCTCGGCTTTCATGTAAAAGCAATTCTAGCGGCTAATTAGAGAATGCAGCCGGTGATTCAGCCAGCTGACCATAGAGCTGATCAGAGACCAGAGTGGCTCCAAACATCTCTATGGCCTAAGAAACCGGAAGCTACGAGCATTTCATGACTTAGATTTCGCCGGATGTAAACAGCGCCATTGGGAAATTGGGGAAGCATTTTATTACACCGATCTTGGTGTGGTCAGATGCTTTGAGGGCAGAAGAGAGATCTAGGGTCTAATAGACCCCAATTTTTTCAAAAAAAGAGTACCTGTCACTACCTATTGCTATGATAGGGGATATTTACATTCCCTGAGATAACAATAAAAATGATTAAAAAAAATAAAAATGAAAGGGACAGTTTAAAAATAAGATAAAAAAGCAAAAAAAAATAAAGAAAAGCACCCCTGTCCCCCCCTGCTCTCGCGCTAAGGCGAACGCAAGCGTCGGTCTGGCGTCAAATGTAAACAGCAATTGCACCATGCATGTGAGGTATCACCGCGAAGGTCAGATCGAGGGCAGCAATTTTAGCAGTAGACCTCCTCTGTAAATCTAAAGTGGTAACCTGTAAAGGCTTTTAAAAATGTATTCATTTTGTTGTCACTGCAAGTTTGTGCGCAATTTTAAAGCATGTCATGTTTGGTATCCATGTACTCGGCCTAAGATCATCTTTTTTATTTCATCAAACATTTGGGCAATATAGTGTGTTTTAGTGCATTAAAATTTAAAAAAAGTGTGTTTTTTCCCAAAAAAATGCGTTTGAAAAGTCGCTGCGAAAATACTGTGTGAAAAGAAAAAATGAAACACCCACCATTTTAATCTGTAGGGCATTTGCTTTAAAAAAAATATATAATGTTTGGGGGTTCAAAGTAATTTTCTTGCAAAAAAAATAATAATTTTTTCATGTAAACAAAAAGTGTCAGAAAGGGCTTTGTCTTCAAGTGGTTAGAAGAGTGGGTGATGTGTGACATAAGCTTCTAAATGTTGTGCATAAAATGCCAGGACAGTTCAAACCCCCCCCAAATTACCCCATTTTGGAAAGTAGACAACCCAAGCTATTTGCTGAGAGTCATGTCGAGTCCATGGAATATTTTATATTGTGACACAAGTTGCGGGAAAGAGACAAATTTTTTTTTTTTGCACAAAGTTGTCACTAAATGATATATTGCTCAAACATGCCATGGGAATATGTGAAATTACACCCCGAAATACATTCTGTTGCTTCTCCTGAGTACGGGGATACCACGTGTGAGACTTTTTGGGAGCCTAGCTGCGTACGGGACCCCTGAAAACCAAGCACCGCCTTCAGGCTTTCTAAGGGCGTAAATTTTTGATTTCACTCTTCACTGCCTATCACAGTTTCGGAGGCCATGGAATGCCCAGGTGGCACAAAACCCCCCAAATGACCCTATTTTGGAAAGTAGACACCCCAAGCTATTTGCTGAGAGGTATAGTGAGTATTTTGCAGACCTCACTTTTTGTCACAAAGTTTTGAAAATTGAAAAAATAAAAAAAATAAAAAAAAATAAATGTTTTCTTGTCTTTCTTCATTTTCAAAAACAAATGAGAGCTGCAAAATACTCACCATGCCTCTCAGCAAATAGCTTGGGGTGTCTACTTTCCAAAATGGGGTCATTTGGGGGGGTTTTGTGCCATCTGGGCATTTTATGGCCTTCTAAACTGTGATAGGTAGGGAGGAGTGAAATCAAAAATTTACGCCCTTAGAAATCCTGAAGGCGGTGATTGGTTTTCGGGGCCCCGTACGCGGCTAGGCTCCCAAAAAGTCCCACACATGTGGTATCCCCATACTCAGGAGAAGCAGCTGAATGTATTTTGGGGTGCAATTCCACATATGCCCATGGCCTGTGTGAGCAATATATCATTTAGTGACAACTTTTTGTAATTTTTTTTTTTTTTGTCATTATTCAATCACTTGGGACAAAAAAAAAATAATATTCAATGGGCTCAACATGCCTCTCAGCAATTTCCTTGGGGTGTCTACTTTCCAAAATGGGGTCATTTGGGGGGGTTTTGTACTGCCCTGCCATTTTAGCACCTCAAGAAATGACATAGGCAGTCATAAACTAAAAGCTGTGTAAATTCCAGAAAATGTACCCTAGCTTGTAGACGCTATAACTTTTGCGCAAACCAATAAATATACGCTTATTGACATTTTTTTTACCAAAGACATGTGGCCAAATACATTTTGGCCTAAATGTATGACTACAATTGAGTTTATTGGATTTTTTTTTATAACAAAAAGTAGAAAATATCATTTTTTTTTTAATTTTCGGTCTTTTTCCGTTTATAGCGCAAAAAATAAAAACCGCAGAGGTGATCAAATACCATCAAAAGAAAGCTCTATTTGTGGGAAGAAAGGGACGCAAATTTCGTTTGGGTACAGCATTGCATGACCGCGCAATTAGCAGTTAAAGCAACGCAGTGCCAAATTGTAAAAAGTGCTCTGGTCAGGAAGGGGGTAAATCCTTCCGGGGCTGAAGTGGTTAAAAAGTCAGCAGCTACAGTTTTAATTAATAGAAAAATGACTGGAACTCCACTTTAATACAGAAAAGGTATTAAGGTTTAAAAAAAAAAACAAAAAAAAACCTATGCCTAACCGCTTCAGCCCCGGAAGATTTTACCTCCTTCCTGACCAGAGCGTTTTTTGCGATTCGGCACTGAGTCGCTTTAACTGACAATTGCGCGGTAGTGCGACGTGGCGCCCAAACAAAATTGACGCCCTTTTTTTCCCCCCACAAAATATGAGTTCCTGTTCCTACATCCTATAATCCAACAACAGATACAGCCTAAGGCCTCATTCTCACGAGGCAGATCCGCTTCCACGGAGTCCGCCTCGGTCCGCCGGCTCAGCGGGAGATCTCTCCGTTGATCTCCGCTGAGCCGGCGGATGACAGGTCCCTCTCTGCTCACTTGTCCAGCGCCGTTGCTGCCTATGGAGAGATCGGACGAAAACGGACAGCATGTCCGTTTTCATCAGATCTCACCCGATAAGATAGCGACGGATCTGAACGTAGGAGGCATCCGTCTGCTTTCAGCGGATCGGATGTCAGCGGACATGTATCCGCTGACATCCGTCGCTCCATAGGCTAGCATGGAGCGCCCGTTCAGGTCCACCTTTAAAACTGACAGGTGGACCTGAACGGTCCGACCGTGTGAAAGGGGCCTTAGATCTTCTCAAGCCTGTCTCCCTTCACCTCCTCAGTCTAACCAAACTCTAGGGAAATCTGACAGCCAAGTACAGAAATTGGGATGTAGACCTAAAGCTACAGATACACAGCAAGGAAATTTAGAAAAGCAAACCAGCTGAATGAAAACAAACATGTGAGTCCTGATCATCTAGATTTTACTCACTGCTACAGTCATCTTTCCCAAAATTCTCTCTGGTATGGGACCCTGGATTCTTTTCTTCAGTTTTTCTGCACAAGTCCCCATCAGCTCCATGGCTATGAACACATCAGTCTTGAATTAAAACAAAAAAAGAAAATGTCTTTTTTTTTAACTGAACACCAGAAAATAACAGCTCAATGAACACAGAAGCTGGCTCCAGTCTACTTTTTATAGCACTAACCCAAGGAAGAGAAATCTTACAGCTTCACATCATACCGAGATAAAGAAATGAGTGTAAAAAGGGAGTCAGGATTAAGAGGAAATCCACCTTATGTTTTTATACAAAAGAGTCCACTCTTCCACTTTCCAAATAGAGTGGAAGTTTAATCTGATTATATTTTGCCTTTCTTGGTTCATCCCCACCCGAGTATTCAACATGTTAATGTAATGTTTAAGTAAAACCATTGCATTCTCATAAAACGACTGCATATAAATCAATTATAAAAGGAAGGGAATTTGGTGCTGCTTACAACAAATATTTGAAAATTGTGTATAATTATAACTGTGGTGTCACATACAAATGATTTTTTAATATAAAATAAACATGAATATCTCAAATCTCCTTATAATCATAACTAAAAGCAAACTGATAAAATGATGAACTTGTGTCTGTTGTATCCAGTATATGATACCTGAAAAAATTCCTTAATAAATCAAATAACATAAAAAATACACAAACCAAAACTAATGTAAAAAAACAAAACAAAAAAAATAAACACACAATATAGAAGTCCAAATCTGTAATAAAGAACTATCCGCAATAAATGTCCTTAATTCAAAAAAAATCTCAGCTTGGACTTGTGCAGAATCCAGGTGATAACACTTTATCTGTGCAGAGAAATAAGGTGACTTTTCCGTGCTCCCCCTTTGTTTTATGCAATCACCAGAAAACCCTACCCCTGCAGGGGTAAAGAGCGTGTAGTCAGATATGCCTCTGGTCCTGGTGTCCCAATGATCAATATGTCCCTCCTGCTCCGTGGCGTTGCATGTACAATAGGGTGTCCACATAAAATTAATAGTGGAAACGGGCACTCATAGCGTAAATCTGGTATAAATTAAATTTATTTTTCAAAAGTAAAATCTTTTAAAAGGAATGAGCTCCAATTGCCCCAATTCGTATAGGCATACAACAGTTTCCTGGGTCTGGACGGCGTGCGTTCCACTGACCACATCGCAAAAACCGGCAGTGACGTGAATGCATGCCAAGTCCCGTCTTACGCGTTGCATCATTGGTCGTCTGAGGCCTCAGACATCCAATGACGAAACGCGTAAGACTGAACTTACGTATTCAAGTCACACTTGGTTTTTGTGATGTGGTCTGTGGAACGCACGCCGTCCAGACCCAGGAAACTATTGTATGCCTATACGAATTGGGGCAATTGGAGCTCATTCCTTTTAAAAGATTTTACTTTTGGAAAATAAATTTAGTTTATACTGGGATTTACGCTATGAGTGCCTGTTTCTACTATTAATTTTATGTGGACACCCTATTATAGAAGCAACGCCATGGAGCAGGAGGTCATATTGACCATTGGGAGCATGGAAAAGTCACCTTATTTCTCTGCACAGAAATTGTGATAAAGTGTCATCATCTGGATTCTGCACAAGTCACGCTGGGATTTTCTGAATTATGGACATTTATTGTGGATAGTTCTTTATCACAGATTTGGACTTATACTGTATATTGTTTGGTTTTGGTTTGTGTATTTTTTATTTCAGGTATCATATACTGGATACAACAGACACAAGTTCATAATTTTTTCAGTTTGCTTTTACTTTTATAGTTATGATATAAGGAGATTTGGGATAATCACGTATATATTTTATATAAAAAAATAATTTGTATATGACGCCAGAGTTATAATTATATACGATTTTTAAATATTTGTTGTAAGCAGCGCCAAATTCCCTTTCTTTTGTAATCAACTAATTGGACTTTTGTGAGATTTTTTTCAGGGAGGCTGCAGCTTAGCACACACACCTAAGCGCGGAATTTTAGTTAAATAAGGTACTGCATATAGCTTCCTGTAAACAGCAGAGCACCCTGGGTAACACCCACATGTGCTGCTGAGCCTCCATGATTGGCAGAACTGAAAGCCAATGAATGAAACAAGCTTATAAAAGGCAGAGCTGTTTAGATATAGAGCTATGACCTATCACAACTGTGTTCCTAAACTAGAATGATACATCAGTGCCCACTCCGCTTTGAAGGGAACCTACTAAAGAATAAGTAAACACATCTCATATTCATGATATGTGCCTGCTATACCATGTACTTGTATGAAGAAGTATCCTGTTCTCTTAGGATTGCTTCCTTTGTGTGAAACACCTGATGTTCCTGCCAGCCCCCTCTGCTTTCCTATCAAAAACAGACCACACTAGGCATGAGAGCACAGCATGGTCAGTTTTCAAGCTGTGTTGTGACAACAAATCCCCCCCCACCCAAGCATTCGCTGGGAAGACCAACGTGTTGCTGTTTCTCCTCCCCCAGCTCTCTGAGCTCCTTCGAAACATTTGCGTACTGTTCGTGATACTTTTATTTGCACTAACATACAATTTTTCAGGACCAGCTTTTGGTATGTCCCCTTCTTCAGGCTGGAGTCACACTTATGCAAATTGGATGCGGGTTTCTCCGTATCCAATTCGCACGACAGAAGACTGACTGGTTCTCAATGGAACCAGTTCACACATCTCTGGGACGGCTGCTGAGGGGATTTCACAAGAAACCTGTGCACCTTTGGCTCCGTTTCAGGTCCGAATTCAGGGAAAAATTTGAGAAACAGAGAACAGGGATGCACCGGACCCCTGCTGTGAGCCGCATCTGAATTAAGTGTGAACCCAGCCTCAAGGTCCCAGCAGTACTCCGAGACCTTGAAGGGGCCACACCCCAATAGCTTGTCCTGAAAAATTGTAAGCGCAAATAAAAAAATCATCATGGACAGTACTCGATTGTTTGTCGCAAGTGCACTAATACGGCTACAAATCACCTTGAGCACCTTATGCAGCTGAGAACTGAGCTGCAGCTGAGAGGGAACGTGATCACTTATAAAAAAAGGGAAAACAAGGTATTTATAAATGTTTATTATATTTATATACAAATGTTTTGCTTTTTACTTCTATTTTAAACTGGATCACAACAAAAGCGGATTTAAAAAAGGAGAAATCCAGATGTTGCAAAAATAAAATAAAGGCACATGTTTGCAGAAAAAAAAAAAAAAACATATGCATTTATAACTTTTTTTTTGCAAATGAGTGGATTGTGGGTGCAATGTAAGGCCCCTGCAGACTCTTTCTCCAGATCTGTCTATACCAAGGTACGGACTTATCAGAGAGCTAAGGGAAGCGTCAATGGACTACAAGTGCAGTGATCACAATAGCTGGAGAGCATATGCAGGGGAGAAGAACCCCTACTAGCTGTCAGAGAGGTCATTTGGGATTGTAGGGGTCTGCTTGGCACCACGTTACACCCTAAATATGAGTTTAACATGGTCTTAAAAAAGTGAAGTTAACCTTTACAAATCACTGAGAAATACTGACCGAGCAGTCACTGCATCCTATCATTTGCCGTCACCATTTAACAGCACCAATGTAGTTAGGTAGCTACAGGTGCCACAGCTGCCTGAATACAATATCCAGCAGTGGAGTTTTTTTTATTTTAGACTGCATGCAGCCTATTTCTCAACACTTTGGGGGAGGCTCTTTTTGCTCCAGCATGACAGTGTTGGAGTACAAATCAGCTCCATGAATACATGGTTTGGATTCGTTTGGTGTAGGGGACTGCACAGAGCCCTGACCACAACCCTACTGAACACCTTTAGGATGAACTAGAATGCCAACTTTTAGTCAGGTCTTCTGATCCAACATAGAAGAAAATGAACAGCAGAGCGCTGAGGTCAGGATCAAATAAAAATCACTTTGTTAAAATAAGCAGCACAATTACATTGAAGTTAGCATGAAACAGCATGGATAGGGAACACCTGAGACCAAGCAGCTGTGATCAGTGTGATGCTGTACGCATCACTCAGCAAACAGAAACCGACAGGGAGCCAGCCAGCTCAAGGTATGGATATTAGCGGCGGGTTTCTCAGTTGCACACAAGGATGATAGCTGTCAAAAAATGCCTGGTGGATGTTGGGAGAGGGGGTGTGCATGATGCGTTTCCAGGGACTTTGTCCTCTTATTCATATGCATTTGAATAAACATCAATGTAAGTGTGCTGCTTATTTTAATAAAAATGATTTTTATTTAATACTGACCTCAGCGTCCTGCAGTTTGTTTTCTTCTACATTGAGATGATCCTACCCAGATCTTCTGCGGAAGCTGCAGAGGTTCCAGTATCGGTCCCTTCTGCTCAGCCATCCTTTCACAAATTACCCTTTCATCCATCCAGCTGCCTCATCCCTGTTGATGGTCTACAGATAAAGATGAACGTTCCAATGGACCAAGTGACTCTGCACTTCTCCTAGGAGTGCCGTATGTATGGTGTATCTGTACACTCTTTGGATTTGCTATACTTCTGACCCAACACATGCTCTGTGTGTTTAATGAACAAATACCCCCAAAACACTCATCCTTCCTGCTCAAAGCTAAAGAAAAACATGTCACCCCTCCCTGCTCAAAGCTAATGGAAAAAAAAGCGGCTATAGATCAGCCGCTAAACCTTTTTAACATCAAGGACCCCTTGAAATAATTTTCTGGTCACAGGGAACCCCTGCTAACAACTACTATATCTACAGCTCACTCCACAATAGTGATTGTCAGGTAAGAACGTTCATATCTGTTGTCAGTGGGAAGAATTCCCACCTTTACCAATAGCTTTAGGCTGCATTCACAACTGAGTGTTTTCAGCTCATAAAATGCCCAAAAACCCCCCCGAAAAAACTGAAGCAAAACGCCCGAAAAACGCTCTAAGCTCAAAAAAAGAACATGAGCTTCTTTGGGGCAGATTACAGGTGTTTTTCTGCCCCTTACATTGGTGACCTGAACAAAAGCGCAACAAAAATCGCGGTAAAAATGTGCAACTTTGAAACGCTCAGGTGTGAATGCAACCTAAAAGATCATTGGTGTCAGTGCTTACTTATCTGAGAGATAGAAATTGCTCCCTACTCCAAAACCCCCAACAACCTCTGGAGGTACACTAGGGTTCCAAAGAACCCTAGTTGAGAAAGACTGCTATACATACATTTAAAAAAACTGGAGAAGATGTGAACACAATCTAGATCACTGTTCACAGCATAAATGCACTGCAAATTCAGATGAGCTCTGCTCCAGGCTGTATACATTAAATCGATAAACTTACATTTGTGATGAAAGTGCCATAACATTGTACTATGTATGGGCAATCATGGCTCTTCAGTACAACATCCAAATCCATCAAAATACGTTTGTTCTCCTCTTTGTTTCCTGAACGGCGCATTTGCTGAAAGACAAAGAAAGTTACTAGGTTTTCAGAATTCAATCAGATATTACCTTGCTCCCTGTAGGTCTGAAGGTAAGATTTGGGTCAAATCTCTTCAGTACATCCAAAAGCTGTAATCTATTTGTATTAGTTATTGATAGCATTTGACCCCTGATAACGTCACATGAACGTGACGAAACGCGTAGGACATGAATGGAGGCAGATACGGACTGAAAGGAACCAAGTCCTGCTATCTCGTGGTATATATTTGCTTTGTACAAAGTTTTAATACTCTGAGTGCATTTCTTATATAATAAATTAGGTTATCTGGTTTTACTGTACAATGGGAAGCTTGTTGCATGCATTTTCCTAACACCGCATGAGAGATTTGGGAGCCTTAAATGGACCTTACCCCTAATATATTGGTGGATAGTGCGCAAGACGGCAGGAGAGTCCATAGTGAACTGGAGTCTTAAGGCTACTTCACACTGCGGAGGCGCTTTACAGGCACTATAGTGCTAAAAATAGCGCCTGCAAAGCGCCTCTCCTGTCACTCCAGTGTGAAAGCCCGAGGGTCACATGGTCACATGGCTGCTGTCCCAGAAGGTAGCCTCTTAAGATGATGCACAAGAAAGCCCGCAAACAGTTTGCTGAAAACAAGCAGACTAAGGACATGGATTAATGGAACCCTGTTCTGTGGTCTGATGAGACCAAGATAAACTTATTTGGTTAAGATGGTGTCAAGTGTATGTGGCGGAAACCAGGCAAGGAGTACAAAGACAAGTGTGTCTTTCCTACAGTCAAGCATGGTGGTGGGGGTGTCATGGTCTGGGGCTGCCCGATTGCTGTCGGCACTGGGGAGCTACAGTTCATTGAGGGAACCATGAATGCCAACATGTACTGTGACATACTGAAGCAGAGCATGATCCCCTCCCTTCGGGGACTGGGCTGCAGGGCAGTATTCCAACATAACAACCCCAAACACACCTACAAGACGACCACTGCCTTGCTAAAGAAGCTGAGGGTAAAGGTGATGGACTGGCCAAAGCATGTCTCCAGACCTAAACTCTATTGAGCATCTGTGGGACATCCTTAAAACGGAAGGTGGAGGAGCGCAAGGTCTCTAACATCCACCAGCTCCGTGATGTTGTCATGGAGGAGTGGAAGAGGACTCCAGTGGCAACCTGTAAAGCTCTGGTGAACTCCATGCCCAAGAGGGTTAAGGCAGTGCTGGAAAATAATGGTGGCCACACAAAATATTGACACTTTGGGCCCAATTTGAACATTTTCACTTAGGGGTGTACTCACTTTTGTTGCCAGCGGTTTAAACATTAATGGCTGTGTGTTGAGTTATTTTGAGAGGACAGCAAATCTACACTGTTATACAAGCTGTACACTCACTACTTTACATTGTAGCATCCCAATTGCAATTCCATGGCTATCAGATTGTGTATGGGCTGACGGAATTGCAATGGTGAGATGGACTGGTTGTTGAAGTGGAACATCAGCAAAGACCTTTTTTTTCCCCTTACTTCTAAAAGGGATTAACATATTATTAACACAATAAATTAGACTATTTCTTAGTAATGTTAATTTTACAATCTCTAAAGTGTAAAACCACAAACTGAATTACATATAATATACTCCACATACTAACCCTTCAATGCCTGTTTGGAATGTTTTTATTGCAACTATAATCAAGCTAATTTGGTGCACAAAAGTGAGAATTTGAAGAAAAAAAAAAAATTTACAGACCAAAATGATACTCAAAATCACTTTTCAGTCACTGCAAAAAGTACTCCTATGTGTAATGTGTTGATTATATCATGATTTTATCATATTATGAAAAAAAAATAAATAAATAAAAAAAAAATAAAAGAAGGATCATTGTAAGGTCAAGATAAAACTGTCCAATATTTCATGTGGTCTTTCAAGATTAGTCGTAAGCATATTATTTGCAGTCCATACAAAAAATGATCACTTACCTTTACAGCAATGATAGGTCCGGTCTTCTTAAACCTCATCTTCCAGACTTGTCCACAAGTTCCACTGCCTATTTCTCCCAAATTCTCCAAGTCATTTATATCTGCCTGGTATTTCTGAGAAAAAGAACATGGCAAGAGAGCTGCAATTAGGCAACTGTCATAAATAAATGTACAATGTAGGATTGAAATTTTTTTACTTATATGCGTCTAACAGGCAGCAAGAGAGTACAGAAAATATAGTCACATCAAATCCAGACCGTCATTACACGGTCCCCATACAATACTTATGACCTGACCACAGTCCAAGCGCCTCTACTGTCCCATCACAAACATTCTTTTTTAATAAATATATATATATATATATATATATATATATATATATATATATACACATACACACACACACATATATATATATATATATATATATATATATATATATATATATATATATATATATATATATATATATATATATATATATATATATATATATATATATATATATATATATATATATATATATATATATACACACACATACATACACACACGAAAATTATTGTTAAAGTGGTTCTAAAAGCAGAAGGTTTTTTTAGTATCTTAATGCATTCTTTGCATTAAGATAAAAAAAAAACCTGTGTGCAGCAGCTCCCCTAATACTTACCCGAGTCCTCTCGATCCAGCGATGATGCACAAGAGATTCGGCTGTCTGTCTCTCCATCATGATTGGCTGAGGCACACAGCGGGCTCAATCAAAGTGAGTGAGCCAATGACGAGAGGGTGAGGGGATGGGGCTGAGTCGCGGCTCCGTGTCTGAAAGGACACAGAGCATTGGCTTGGCTTGGGTGCCACCATAGCAAGCTGCTTCCTGTGGGGGCACTCGACAGGAGGAAGGGGCCAGGAGTGCTGGCGAGGGACCCGAGAAGAGGAGGATCTGTGCTGCTCTATGCAAAGCCACTGCTCAGAGGCAGTATGTATTCCAGGTTTGTTATTTTTAAATTAAAAAAAGCAAAAATTTAGTATTACTTTAAAGATTACAAAAAGTTTTCGTTTTGACTTTCTCCTTTTTTTTTTTTCCAGCAGTGAAAATACTTTTTTTGTGGTTATCCTCCGCTTCTGCCTACATAATGTCCGGCCACGCAATGGCTCCTGGAATATGATGGTCATCAATCCCAGCAGACAATGCGCCACCGCTTATGGCATCGCTGTTTATGAGCATGCACGCAATCAGGAGGTGCATGCTGGGTAGCCAGCAGCACCATATCCCAGAAGGACATACCTGTGGGCTTTAGCTGCCCACACTCAAGATGGAAATGCACTCGGCGGGGACTGCTAAGTAAGCATTTTAAAATAAATAACTATTAAAAAAAACTACATATAATAATGCTGCTTGATATAGTATTAGGTGCATACAACCTGGGAGCGTTTTTAAAAAAAAAACTAAAAATTCAAGTTAGGACTTACCGGTAACTTGTTTTTCAATAGTCTTTCAGGATAGCACCCGGGAGATCAAGGCTCCTCCCACAACAGGAAAAACCTCATCATCAAAATCTGTAACAGGAGGCCTCCACCCAGCTTCCTTCAGTTGTTTGTAGAGAACCTCTAGCCCCAGCTGAAACATATAAGCAAAAGTGACATCATAGTATACAGCAAAAAAAGGGCAGGTCATTGCTGTCCTGAAAGACTATTGTAAAACAAGTTAGCAGCAAGTCTAACTTGAATTTTCCCAAAACGACTTTCAGGACAGCAGAATAATCGAGACCAACCTATTAGGATGTGACGTAAGACTTTCCTACTGAAAGCCTGGGCCCCTGTTGTCAGGAGGTCAACCTATAATGATGGGCAAAGGTCGTCAGACTCGCCCACGTAGCTGGTTTACAGAACTGTTCGGGGTGGCACCAGCTTTCTCTGCCCAACTCACTGCGAAAGCTCTTGCAGAATGAGCACGAATACCAACTGGATTAACCTGAAAAGGAATACGCTTCTGCAATAGCCATTCTAAACTATCTGGCAATGGTTCCCCAGGTAGCTTGTCTTCCTTTCTTACTACCAGCATATAAAACAAATAATGCGTCTGAACGCCTAAAGTCCTTAGTGGCTTCAAGGTAACTTATGACTGCTCTCTTAGCATTCCGATGGATTAGAGCACAACGTAGGAAGTATAATCTCCTGAGCTCGATTTTGGACTGAAGCAACCTTCGGTAAAAAATGAGGGTCTATTTTCAGAACAATTCTGTCTGTAAAAATAAAAAAAAAATGTCTCCCTGATTGACAAGGCTTGAAGCTCACTAATTCTTCGAGCTGTCGTTATAGCATCTAGAAAAACGTTTTTTAATGTAATCGGTCTCAGGGAGGCTAAATCCATAGGTTCAAAAGGTTCTCTGGTTAGAGCCTGTAGAACGACTGATAAGTCCCAGTTTGGAAAGCATCTGATCAATGCCAGTCTGGATCGGGTAAGTGCCCTGAAGAATCTAGCCACCAAAGGTTCTGATGAGATTGAGATGAGGTTTTTCCAAAAACATCCCCAGGGCAGCAACCTGAACCTTGAGGGTACTGACCGCCAACCTTTAATCCGCTCCATCTTGCAGGAATTCCAGGACAGAAGAAATATCCTTTAAGGACCGGCCAGACGTAGTGCACCAGGAGTTGAAAACTTTCCAGACTTTGGATTAAATTGCTCTGGTAACACTTTGCTAGCAACCAATCTATCCGAGAATCCCTTCTTCCTCAACAGCTTCTTCTTCAGAAGCCAGATTGAGGTTTAGCTTCGCTACCTCCTGGTGAAATAGTGGGCCCTGTATCAGCAGGTCCTGTCTCAACAGAAGGTGCCAATACAGTTTGAGCTGCATCTGAAGACGGGATGAAAACCAAGCTCTCTTGGGCCAAAAGGGAGTGATGAAGATTACTGTCGTATCTGCTTTCTGGATTTTTCTTATGACCTTAGGAATAAGCTGAAAGGGGGGGGGGGGGGGGGGGGGGAGTGTAACAGAGGTGAAACTTCCAACTTAGCTTCGTATATTTAGTTTCTGCTGAGAAAATACGCTACCTTGCTTAGAGTCCCTCTTAGATGGACCACAGACAAGGATAGAATTTAGAGCGCTGCCCATTTCTGGAATACTTCCTGCTAGACCCGGAAGAACTCTGCTTCTGGTGCCTCCCTGTATGTTTATGCAAGCCACCGCTGTGGCATTGTCTAACAGGATCTGTACATGAAATGCCTGAACTTCTTTGGTAAAGGTCAGCAGGGCTATCTCTATTGCTTTCAGTTCCCTCCAACTTGAGGCTCTTACTGCTTCTTCTGCTGACCATGCGCCCTGTGTCCATTAACTGTGCATGTGAGCCCCGCAACCCCAGGAGCTGGTATCTGTTGTTATCCTTACTTGTACCGGGAAGGACCATAACAGACCTGCTGAAAACCTTGTCTGGTTCTTCCACCACCAAAGACTCCTTTTTACCGAGGTGGGGATCTTCACAAGCGAGTCCAGAAAATCCTGCTAGGGATCCCAAGCTCTCAATAAGAAACTCTGCAGGGGTCTGAATTGAAGTCTTGCCCACTGAATTACAGGTATGGAAGAGGTGGGGGTTCCCAAGGCTGATAGGACCTTCCTGATGGGCAGAAGCTGACTTGACCGCAACAGAGACACTACTTCCAATAGCTTTTTCTCCTTTTCCTCTGGGAAAAAAAAAATCTTTGCTCCACTGAGTTGATACGGTACCCCAAGTATAACACCTCCAGCAAGGGAATCAGATTTGACTTCTGAAGGTTTAATATCCATCCTATGGTCTCCATGACAACCAGCCTATCTCTGTAATATACCTGAGGCCACTACACCGGGTGAACTATTTATTACCTCAATAATCCCACGTTAATACAAATGGTTATATTTTGTAACTCATTGTTCTGCTTACCAACTAGCCTATGTTTTTTTAGAGCTTCATTCCAGTCTTTTAATGCTCAAATCGACACCTCTGTTATTTTATGTTTTGTATTGAAAACTAAATAAAACGCAAAGAAAAAAAAAAAAAAGATCCATCCTATGGACTCTGAGCATGAGCTCTGGCCAAATTCTGCTGAAGCATCTCTCTAGCTTGAGCAAAAAAAAAAAAAAAAAAAAAAAAAAAAAAGGAGATCTAGATAATGAATCACAGATTCCTTCTAGTTGCAAAGGTGCCAATGCTTCGGCCATCACCTTCGTAAACACCCTTGGGGCTGATGACAGGCCAAATGGGAGTGCCTTGAACTGCAGGTGTTGCACTTTCTTCCCTACATTCAATGCCAACCTCAGATATGTTTGGGACCTGGTGGCAATAGGTATGTGGAGGTAAGCATCCTGTAAGTCTATTGATGCCATGTAGCACCCCTGGTTCAGGAGGTTCTTGACCAAGATGGAATCCATTCGAAATCTTCTATACTCTACCGAGCAGTTTAGCACTTTGAGATTTAGAATGAGATGGAACTTTCCTGAAGGTTTCTCAACGAGGAACACATGCGAGTAGAAACCCTGGAAGAATTCCTTTGGAGGGACCCTAACAATGACTCTGAGATCTCAGTTCCTGAATTAGGGACTTCATGGCGAGGGCCTTGGTTGGATCCCTTGGAGCGTTTGTCACCAAAAATCTTCTGTTTTAATTTAAAATAAACTGGTTTGGTGTAATGCTTCTCCACTGCGGAAGAAACTCCTGGAGAAGCATTACACCAAACCAGTTTATTTTAAATCTGCTCTCCCAAGGTTATGTGATCGAATTAACGGAAGATCCTCCAAGAAGATTTTTGGTGACAAACGCTCCAAAGGATCCAACCAAGGCTCTCGCCATGAAGTCCCTAACTCAGTAACTGAGATCTCAGAATCATTGTTCCGGTCCCTCCAAAGGAGTTCTTCCAGGGTTTCAGCAATGTTTGCCACGGCTGCAGATAATGTTGTGAAGGAATCTAGAATCTCCTGTTTCGGGGAATCCGCTGTAATATGAGATTTCAGCTAATTAACCCAGCAATCCAAATTCCTAGCAACGCATGTTATTGCCATCGCCGGCTTCAGATTGTTCATAATTGATTGTCAGGCTCTTTTAGGAAGTAGATTCATCCTCTTATCCATATGCTCCTTTAGCATGCCAATATTTTCAAAGGCAAGGTTGATCAATTTTGAAATCTGCGAGAAGGCAGAATCTAGTTTTAGAACTTTGTTCCAGATGGATTCAGGATTTTCCTCAAATGGGAATCTTCTTTTATAGGTCCTGGAAAAGAATGGTTTCTTCTCCGGCTCCAGTCATTCTTTTTTAAATCACATCTGCGATGATCAAATGGAACAGAAAGGTGCGGCCTTTGGAGTCTCCTAGACCTGCGTACATATGGTCGTGCAGGGAGAGCTCCCTTTTCTCTTCCTCTATCCCCAAGGTAGCATGAATCACTTTAAAGGAGTCCCCCCCCCTCAAGGGACATTTTGTACTTAGAGGTGGCATCTGCCCGATTTTCAGTGATCTTCAGCCTTCCGGCTGCATCAGAGAAGCTACCCGGGACTCTGGGGTCGGCTGCAGGGCACTGGATTCCCCTGAGGACCCTGGCTCCTCTCTCAGATTTGACTGGAAAGCTTTAAAAGTAGCGCAGAGCTCATCCCTAATGGTTGTAACAAGATCGCCACAAATGGATGGAGACTCCTCCTTGACTAAATACGTGATATAATCAGCACAAAGAAGCTTTGTCCAGGATTCGCCTAACTTTTATTTGCAAGCACGACACTTTTTCTTTACCGGTTGAACAGAGCTCTTAGTCTGGACAAACAGAAGAAAAACCAATAGAACCACGCCGAAAACTGCTGAACACAGCAGGTTACAAAATGTAAAAACACCCAGGTGCACTAGGAAAGGACCTCCTAACTTTCCTGGTGCCCAAGCAAGCCCCACTACAACAAATCCCATTGTTTAAAGGTGGTGGGGGGGTGAATTGATGACCCAGAGGATAAAATGGCCCACAGTAAAACAGAAACCCAGTCCCTTACCTTGGCCTTGCAGGTGACTTGGCTTGCCCCCTTATTCGCTGCACTTTCCTCTATAGCAGAGCGCACTACGGTCACATGGCTGAAAGAAAGCCAGTTCCAGAATACAAAAACGCCGCCACGTCGACCCGGAACTGGAAATAAAGGCACCAGGTGACCCTGCCCCCCTCACGCGCTTTGCGGGCGGAAATGACGCAGCGTGCCCGACTCGGAAGTGCCGCCTTTTTCTGTGCACTGCACTGGACGTGGTCGAAGGCTCTGCCCAGCCATCAGAACAATGGCGGTTGCTCAGCCATACACCGCCGCTGTCCCGCGATGCGGGAGGCAAACGGTGGGCCTCCACACGACCACTGCCCACCAAGTACTCCTGGCTTGTCTGAATTAAAAAAAAAAAAAAAGGGGAAGGGGAGACAGAGCCCACGGGGACTGTCCAACAAAAGGCAAATGAGAGGATCACAGTCTGCTTGAAACAAAAACAGAAAAAAAAACAGGTGAGAACCTCTGTCTCCCAGGATAGCCCGAGAGACAGATCATGGCTACCATCAGGTGTTCCTACCGGCTGGAGAAAACACAAAAAAAAAAAAAAAAAAAAAAAAAAAAAAAAAGGAGGCGTTTCCTGTTGTGGAAGGAGCCATGATCTCTCGGATGCTGTCCTGAAAGACATTTTGGGAAAAAATGCTGAAACTCCGCTTTAAAGAAGTCGTCCAGGTATGGAAATTTTATACATGCTCGTATCGGTCCATCTTGGACCAATGTAACTGTTACTGTGTATATTCACACCATACCTGGCCGATCCCCTGGGAGCTAGAAATTACGAAATAGACACCACTACTCCAGTGATCTCCACTTGCTTCCAGTCCCACACCGAGTGGCTGCCTTGCTGCATTCTGAACACAGGAGGGCAACATTTAGAGAATGCTTTGCATTTTCTGAATAGATGCAAAGTGTTCTCTGATTGGATGAGCTGGGCTATGAACATGTAAATAACCAAGTTATTCTGCAACTAATACATTTCTATGGGCTTCCTAACCTACATCAAGTAAAGCAATATCTATAACAACAATCTTTGTGTCTTTATCTCACCTGTCCATCAATTAACAGATATCCAGTCTGCTTAATGATTTCTTGCAGCTTCTGGTCAATTTCAGTGCTGAAAAGAAAGAAAAAGAATTATCGTAGTCCCAATACCCTGGTCATCACAACCTATTCTGCAGTCCGATGCAGTTTCAAATGTACATAAAAATTGAAACAATTTCAGAAGAAACCGTGATCTTCAGCAACAAGGACTGAGATAGATGGTAGATTTGTTTGCTCCATGCAGGTTGAGTCCCAGGTGGGATTCAAACTCAGGTCCCAAATCTCAATGGGAACAGTAATAGCCATTTAGCCATCACACTGTTCACCTCCCCCGCAAAGGTTAAATGTTTATTTTTTGTCTTGGGTACCATTATAAAGCACTTTTACTAACCTTATCTTTCACACCCCCAGCAGCCAGCGCTCTTCTGGAGAGGGGCTGTAGGTATTAGATGTGGATTATGCAGAAGGGGAAAAAAGAAAAAATGTGGCTGGAGTTTCAGAATCAGACATGGGCATGTTCATAATGCAGTGAATCGGACATTCAACAAACATGAAGCAGATGGATCTTCCTGGTGCATGTGTATGAATGACACCAATTTATCACCACCAGTGAGCCCGGATTCACACCTATGCGAATTAGATGTGCGTTTCCGCACATCTAATTCGCATAGTAGGAGAATGTGACTGGCTTCCTATGGAGCCGGTTCACATATCTCCGGGGCGGCTGCGGTGCGCACTGCACAAAAACGCTGTGTGTCTTTGGCTGCGTTTTAGGGCCGAATTCAGGCATAGAATCGGCCCTGATTTGTCCCTGAAACAGTGAACAGGGACGCACAGCGCTCCTGTGCGGTCCGCAGCGCATTATAGTGTGAACCCGGGCTAAATGTTTGATGAAAGTCACATTCACTGCTTTATATCCATGCCCCATCATGTCTTGCAAGGCTCAGTTATATTGGCATATTTGGCACTGGTACGCATTGCCAATTGAGCCATCTTACTATTAGCTCCTCTAAGGGACGGCGGCTAAAAGATTTGTGCACTTTGGTTCTCAGGTGCACCCACCTCCGGCAGCCAATAAAACCAGATCTGACACCGCAGCTTTAACTAATCTTATATTGTGGGGAATGCAGACGTGAGACTTAACTGGTGGGTATAGAAAAGAGAACTCCAGTGTGGGTATTTTGATTCAGTCTCCAAAAAAACAAATGAAGTGGGTGATTTAGCCAACCAAAAATCACCCCAAAAATAGATTAGCTTTGGAAAACAGCCTTTTTTTAAATTAAGATTTTTTTTGCAATTTAAAAGGGTTAGTTTACTCAGTTTTCTGAGCAATTAAGGGACCCCAGTATTAAAAAAAAAAAAAAAAAAAAATTGTTCAGCAGAGACAAACGGAGTTTACTTTAGCCACTTGCTGACCACCCAATAGCACTTTTACTGCTACAGGGTGACAGTTGTGCGCAGGATCACACACACACATACATATATATATATATATATATATATATATATATATATATATATATATACACACACACACACACACACACACGTGATCCCACACTTCTGCCTGCATCGGGCGCGTGATACTGCTGTCATAATTCTCTATCAATCAACAGTAAAACACAGAGAACTGAGATATATCTCAGTTCTGACAGCGAGGAAGGGAGGTATTCTGTATCTCTTGAAAGCAAAGACAAGAATCGATCTCTTCCCCTAGTGAAAGCAGCACTGTGTACACAAAAACACTGGCTAGGCACACAGTTAACCCCCTTGATCGCCCTAGATGTTTAACCCCTTTCCAACCAGTGTCATTAGTACAGTGACAGCGCATATTTTTAGCGCTGATCACAATATTAGTGTCACTGGTTCCCGTAAAGTGTCAAAAATGTCCGATTATCCGCCGCAATATCATAGTCCTGCTAAAAGTCACTGTCCCCATTACTAGTATAAAAGAAAAAGAAAAAAAATGCCATATTCCATAGCTTGTAGACACTAGAACGTTTACGTAAACCAATATACACTTATTGGGATTTTTTTTTACCAAAACCATGTAGCAGAATACATATTGGCCTAAATTTAAAAACGAATTAGTGATCAAATACCACCAAAAGAAAGCTCTATTTGTGGTAAAAAAAAATTCAAAATTTTATTTGGGTAGTGTCGCACGACCACGCAATTGCCAGTTAAAATAATGCAGTGCGGTACCGCAAAAAATGGCCTATTTACCTGTAGGTACAAGTGAAAAAGCAGGCTTTACTATTGCTTTAACCATCATACCAGGGCTCGACAACTCCCAGGCACCAGGTCACAATGGCAACAAGAAATTTCATCCTGGTGCCTGGGCTGCTGCCTGAATGCTCCACACACCCCACATGCAACCCACCCCGCTCTGTATCCCTGGTTCTGCTTGCCCATCTGCAGGCTCAGGACCGGCATAGCGAGTGCCTTAGGGTAGAGGGGAAGGAGGAGAGCAAACATGGAAGTTACGCGTGACGTCACGTTGAGTTTCCCTGGCCATTAAGGCCGGGAAAGAATGTAACGCAGTGCAATGTACATTACATTCAGTGGAGCACATAGGAGATATGCAGGATCTTTTAGACCATGCATGTCTCATTAAAGAGAACCAGGTCACCAAAAAAAATCATCACATAGTAAAAAATGAGTTACACCCAAGCACATGAAATCCCCCACCCCCACATTTGCTCACGTAAAATGTTGCACGCGGTGGGGCGCCTACGCCTCAAACCGTTGATTGCGATCCACGTTATATACACACACAGACACACACAATCGCAGCGCATGTCGGAATGAAAGCAATATTTCTAGCACCAGACCTCCCTAATAACGCTAAAATGATGACCAATAGGGAGCTTTTAAAGCATCGCCTATGGAAAATATAGGGTACTGAAGTTTGTCACCATTTCACAGGGGCACACAAATTTAAGGTTTGACATGTTGTGTATCCATTTACCATGTGAAACCTTGGCTTTTATATTTTACCAAAAAAATTGAGGAATTTATAATGATTTTGTGTGACCTTTGCGGAAAAATTGCGTGTGGCATAAAAAATTGGAACTACCACTATTTTATTCTCTAGGGTGTCTGCTTTCAGAAAAGATATAATGTTTGGGGGTTTTATGTAATCTTCAGGCCTAAAATTATTTTTCACATTTGTCAAGCCCTTATCATACACTTTGGGAGCATATGAAGGACATTACAAGGCAGCAGAAAAACAATTTCATGAAAAAAAAATTAAAATTACAGGGACAATAAGTAGTGGATGTTTACAGATTGTTTTTTTGGAGAATAAAGATATTGTTTAGTGTCACTTTAAAAGATGATGTCTGCACAGACAATACAATATTTAAAGAAAGAAAAGTTACACCGCAGTGTGACAAAGCCATGTTCTCACCTCTCCAAGCTCCGCTGTGTCAAGTAGTTGGTTTGCGGTATGTTCAACATGTGCCGTGGTCGGACGGGCAGTGACGGGTGATGATTTGCGGAGCTGTCGGAGCGACTGTGTCCATCATTGGCCAGAGGAAGTTGTAAGGCTGGACGAAAAGAGGGTGGTACACAGAGAAGGGACAAAGATTGGGGAACAGAGATAAGCTACGAGCAACAGCAGTGCCCCATTATTCCCTGAACACCCCATTCAAAACCCAATACCTTCTCCTTACAGTAAAGCAAACCTGTCACTTCACTGAATTTATTGATTTGGCCTGAGAACTTAAGAGCAAACATCTAGAGGCATCTGCACAGACATGTACTTCTGTTAAGTCTTTAGAGCACATAAGGAGCGTCCAAAACATGGAGGACTCAATATGAAAATTGGAACTTCCCAATCAGGAATCAGAATTTGGCTCCAATGCCCAATCTTCAACAAAACATGCTGCGTCTGACCAACATTCCAGAGCCGAGTCAGAGCTGGCACCTTGGTTTTGGGCTCCCAGGGAACTCTGGAGGCACCTGGAGGATCCTGCTCTTAGCTCCTCATTTCAATTCAATAACTTTAAATCAGATGACAGATTTACTAAGCTCCATGTCTTACAAACTGAACATCTCTAAGTCAGTAATTTGCATTCTGTATCCTATACAGCAAAGCCCATTAACTTTGTTATACCCCATGCAATGTGCCCTGTGCACATCTGTCGTCTTGTGTTGATGTTGCACTTCTGCTTTCCAGGCAAAGGTTGATCTTGTAAGGTATGACAGTGAACAAAAGAAACAACTTTGTCGATTTCTTATTCCCTTGTGTTAGTAGAGGCTCCACACCATCCAAAAGTAAATGTAGAAGTGTAAGCCTACTCAGAACTGGTGACTTGGGTGAACACTAATGGGATCAATCACCATTTGATTTCTAATAGCATTTTGGGTTCCCGAGGGTAAGACCTTAACTTTAATAGGTATAACTTGGCATGCTTGGCCGAAGCCACTTACTACAGGAGCCCTTGTGCAGGCTTGATCCTGAACCAGGCTCAGTGTGTCCATTGACACACATAGCATGGCTCATCCCCACCCCTGCTCTCTCCTTACAGGCTGTGATTGACAGCAGCAGGAGCGAAGGGCTCCCACTGCTGCCTCTGTGTCCCATGAGGGGAGAGAGCAGAGAGACACTGTTCTGACACAATGCTGGATCAATATCAGGCTCCGGTGTGTTGGGGATCTAAACACAGAAGGTTATTTACCTTATTGCAGAGGATGCGTTAAGGTAAAAAAAATAAAATCCTTCTCGCTTTACAACCACATCCAGCAAAAACACAGTTTGGGCGTGCACAAGCCCTGTATCAATAGATGCAGAATGACTGCATCACTCTTAGTATTCTCAGAAAATTCCAAACATATCTTTATATCAAAGTTTCTATGTCCTCTCCACCTGCCATGTCAATTTTAAAATTATAAAAGGAAGCCCTGTTTTCTAACAGAATGAACACCATTAGTCCAAGGGTTTATTTACACCCATTCATTACACCTGAATGAGTTTGTTGGACATCCTAATAATCAACCCATGGGCATTATGATGAGGTTATGCCCCACCTTTGTGGCTATACCAGCCTCTACTGTTCTAAGAAGGCTTTAAACAAGATTTCGGAGTGTGTGAGAGAATTTGTGCCCATTTACTCAAAAAAAGAGCACTGGTGAGGTCGGGTACCAACACTGAATGAGAAGTCCTAGCTAGCAAATTAGCATTCCAATTCTATCCAAAGGTGTTTTAGTAAGGATGGGCTCTGTGCAGGCCACTTGAGTTCCTCCATACCAAACTCATCAAACCATGTCTTTAAGGTGCTGGCTTCATACACAGGGCACAGTAATGCTCAATCCGAAAAGGGTCTTCTCCACACTGTTTCCACAGGGCTAGAAGCACGCCTTGTCTAAGGTGTCCACAAACATATGGCAATATAGTGAAGAGGGAGCTAGAGGCAAGAAAATGGTTCAGCCCATCAGTATTCACCCATCGCGAAGACCATCAATTCGGAGCAGGTAAGGCAAGATGTGTACATTGCCACAGGGCAAGATTTAGGCTCAGTTCTTACTAGTGCGACTTGTCATACAACTTTGTGTCCAACCCATTTATTCCAATGGCCCCCAGTCCAATCTATGCAAATTTATTCGCAGCATCTTTAAAAAAAAAAAAAAAAGTTTCCTGCACTACTTTGTTACGACTTTGAGACTTGAGTGCCATAGTGTAAAAGAAGCATGAAAGTTGCACTTCAAAGTCACACTGGGAGTCGCACTAGTGTGAATTGAACCTTAAGCACATATCTTTTAATGGTTTTCCCCCAGGTAGAAACCTATACAGACATAAAGGAACACAATACACATATAGCAATTTTGAAGCCATCTCTATCTTACCTTACAGTACCACATTTGCCATAAATACTACCTTTTGTTCTCTAACCTTAACCGGTTTGTTAGGTTTCCCTGAGCTCATGCTCCATACAAAGTCTACATGCCAGATCCACACTGCATGCAACATTCCCCATCCCATGCACAAAGACAGGTGGGAGAGCAATGCCAAGCATGAGCAGAAGACTGAGGGAGAGGGGTTGTAGATATACACATGAAGGGGCAGATTAAGAAAACACAGTAAAATTAATTTAAAAGGGAAGGGGTGCATGTTAAGAGTGACATAAGGGGAAGTTAGCTGCGCCTGGAGCAAGTAAGGAGTTGAGAAGGGCGATCCGATACCTGCTCGCTGGGATGGAGCGGGCGTGGGGCTTAGAGTGATGAGAATAACTGGGGGAGAAATAGGGGAAAAAAAAAAAAAAATCAACATAAAATACAAAGCAACCCAGGAGAGAACAGGAAACAAGAGGAGATTATGGTCTGAAGAGGAAAAAGGACATATGAACAAGAGAACACAGGAAGGAGTAACATGGGAGGGACAATGACAAAATAAAGAACACAGCAATGGAGACTGGATGGCAGGGAAAAGGGTCAGATGAAATGGAGAATATGAAGATATAAAACACATTTCCCATACACATAAAATGAAAGAAAAAACATTTAATCTCTAGGTGAACACAATGCTGAAAATAGTGCAGGAGCCACTTTTGTACTTCTAAAATGAACATGGCTCGTGCCCAATTTTATTTGCCTTGCGCATCGTTGTCAAGGAATGTACGTGATCTTTGGCTACACCAAGACCTTTTGTAGGTGGGTCTCTGAGGAGCACCAAGCCCAGTGAGCTTTACGTGTTCACTAAATCCTACTGAAAATCTACTAGATCAAGTGGTATCCATTTGCATCACCCCAATTCCAGATGTGCGCCTACATAAACAGCGGGTGTACAGCCTTTCATCTGGAAAGCAATCACCATGCCTTTTGATTGCATTTTTCTTCAGTAGCAAGACAAAGGTGTTGACACTTCTCAGCCTGATTAAGATTCTGATTGGAAAGAAAATCCAACTTCCGCGTTCTAATGCTGGTCAAAACATGTGACATGCTTCCAGCAATTTCAAGCACATTTTGATCACAAATAATCAAATGGATCAATGCAACCAGCCAAAAAGTCTGTATATCTATATTCATATGCTAGGGATGGTGGCAGGTTGCCTTAGGCTGGCCATACACAATGCAAAGAACTTTCATGCAACCAAGGGTTGCAGGAAAAAAAGTTTACACGATTCCCCCATAAACACAGGCGGCGCTGACAGGTGAATCCCTCCTGCCGAGCAATTGTCTCCTCCGCGGCGGACTGGTTAAGCTGTCCCCACCGGGTGCTTATTGCTAGCGATAATTGCAAGCGAATCCAGCAGGCTGGTTGTACTCAAGTTGATCGATCAACTTGGTATATACAGCTTGCCCACACATGATTTGAATCTCGGCCGGTTCATGCTGAACTGGCAGAAAATCGACCTGTGTATGACCAGCCTTAATCTGATTACTTTTGCCAGCAAAAGCTAATTGAAAAAACTAAAATAGCCAGAAAATTGTGACAAATTGGAGAAAAAGAAGCCCATTATGTCACATTGATTATAATCTTTAAAACTGCTCATCCTGCATTTGACTAAATTGAACGCCCACTTCATAGAGGCGGCAGGTTATTAGCCAATTCCATTCTTCTCGTAAGTAGGCTATGCATGGACTGAATTGTCCGCCATGTCGGCACCTGTCCATACGACAAGCCAATTGGAAAATTTTTGGATGAACTGAGGATGCATCCAATCGAATTCAGCTTCTGTATAGGTGATATAATAGCCACAGCAAGAGATTTATTCATTTGCACTGTTTAGCCCAGGTTCACACTGACTGCGGGAATGAAATCATGAGAGTTCAGCTTAAAGCGGAACTCCGCCGAAATTTTTTTTTTTTTAAAAGTCAGCAGCTACAAATACTGCAGCTGCTGACTTTTAAAACATGGACACTTACCCGTCCAGGGCGCCCGTGATGTCGGCACCCGAGGCCGAACCGTCTCTCAGTCCTCGGGTGCTGCCGCCTCCATCTTCGGTAAGGGAATCAGGAAGTGAAGGCTTGCGGCTTCACTACCCGGTTCCTTACTGCGCATGCGCGAGTCGCGCAGCGCAATACGGATGGTCCCTGCCGTCTCTGGGACCCGTGTGTTTCCCAGCAGACAGCGGGGGGGGGGGGGGGGGGGGGGGGGGGGGAACAGGAAGTGGCGTAAATAACCGCAGATTCTGCCGCTATCTATGCCGGAAGTGGGTACAGATACCTGTAATATACGGGTATCAGCACCCCCCTCCCCCCTGAAAGGTGCCAACTGTGACACCGGAGGGGGGGAGGAATCCGATGAGTGGAAGTTCCACTTTTGGGTGGAACTCCACTTTAACTCACACAATTTCATTCCCACATGTCAGTCCCAACTTCGGGGGCGATTTCAGAGACATCTTTGACACAGATGTCAATGAAAATCACACCCCAAAATCTCCAAAAGTAGTACAGAAACTACTTATTGGAATCGGTGGGGCGCCGCAAATGTGACATCACACCGATTCGGACGCTGCCATTGCCAGCAATTGCCGCCTATTTGACATGTGAACTCGTATGCCAAATCGCATCAATGTGAACCAGGGCTTAGTATGGATGAAGAAATTAGATGATGCACTGACAATTATAGGCCGAAAAAAGTTATCAGCAAACATTTTGCCAATAGAGAAAAAGGTGCCGATAATGGCGATGAAAACGCACGTGATTTTACCATGCTTATCGTGTGGTTTCATAGGTCATGTGACTCAAAAACCGCAAAAGGTGAAACACGGGTGCGTTCTTGCTGCATTTTCAATGCATTTCTACAGGGAGGTGGGTTTTTGGTGCGTTTTTTTTAACTGAACAAAAATGCAGCAAGACTTTTTTTAACACCACAACGGACCAGTGTGAAGGCATATATGGCATGCATTTTTCTTACAACTTTTTAATATTGTGCAAAAAAAAGTTTACATACATACACACTATAATTTACATTATATATATACCCCACTTTTAAGTACACAATGGGGTTTTATTTACTAAAGCTGGAAAGTGCAAAATCAAGCTCACTTCTGCTTAGAAACCAAACCAATGAGCTGCTAACCTTGGCTTGCTCAATTAAGCTTTGGTAATAAAACCTAGAAGCTCATTGGTTTGTATGCAGAAGTGAGCCTGATTTTGCACTTTCCAGCTTTAGTTCATAAACCACATTGTGTACTTAAAATTGGGAGATATATAGATATATATAATTTTTTTTTTTTTTAATTGTTTCGGACAAGTGCATCCTTAAAGTGGATGTAATCCCAAGCCTCCTCCACTATCATTAGCAGAGTAGAGAGGAGCGGACGGCGGGAGGCGGACAATTTTGGACTGGGGGCGGGACCAGCACTGCATGGAGAGAGGTAGCTGCCTGTCATGGTAATCGGGAGGCGATTAGCTGCTAGGAGGTGGTTCTAGCAGCCAATCACCAGTTCGCTAATATCTAAAGTCAACCCGGCAGCTCCCGCTTCGTCACACTGGGAAATGGGGGATCCAGGGTGCACTAATGCATTAGTAACATGTTACCTGTAAAACAAGTTAAATGCACCAGTATTTAGAGGGTGTAACATGTTACTAAAAGGTGAATCTTTTCTTTAAAACTGTCCTTTACCTCCTAATACCTATGCTAACTAACCTGTGCAGGGAAGACGTATATACTTTCCTATTTTCAGGCCGCTCTGGTCACATGATCTCCTGTGTCAGCCAGCAGCTGCGGGGCAGAGGTAACCGTGCTCCGACAATAAAGCAGGCAGCGGTGACGTCACTACAGCTGCACCAAGACCAGGATCGCTGCAGACACTAAGCATTTGCATGAGTACTTGTACTCATGCAAATGCACCGATACCTAAAACCGTTATCTTTGCGGTGAAATTTAAAATATATACACCGTCCCAGTGTGAAAGGGCCCTTAGTCGGTAGGGTTCAATATTTTGATGGCCCACCCTTTGCAGCTATAACAGCTTCAACTCTTCTGGGAAGGCTGTCCACAAGGTTTAGGAGTGTGTCTATGGGAATGTTTGACCATTCTTCCAGAAGTGCATTTGTGAGGTCAGGCACTAAGGTTGGACGAGAGGCCTGGCTCGCAGTCTCTGCTCTAATTCATCCGAAAGTCTATCGGGTTGAGGTCAGGACTCTGTGCAGGTCAGTCAAGTTCCTCCACTCCAAACTCACTCATTCATGTCTTTAAGGACCTTGCTTTGTGCTCTGGTGCGCAGTCAACCCGATGAACACCTTTGGAATGAATTAGAGTGAAGACCCCGAGCCAGGCCTTCCTGTCCAACATCAGTGCCTGACCTCACAAATGTGCTTCTGGAAGAATGGTCAAACATTCCCACACCCTGTTAGGGAGATTCCCTCCCACCACTTCCTATGCTGGTGACACTACAAATTTTTCTTAGATTTCCGCTTTAAAAATAAATAAATTCCTACACCACCCCCCTTGATCCAGTATACGAACATAGTAAAAGAAAAAAATTCAGCATAAACAAACCAGTTGTCTGCCTCAAATCACCCCATTTCCTTCATCTGTGATCACATGTCCAATGCAGCGGCATCAGGTAACTCGATTCAGTAGCCAAGGGAACCCAGAACTGCATTTTTTTTTCACGAACCAAGTACTCAATCACATTTGTCATTATTGATTAATAAACACCCTCTCCAATAGTGGTACATGTATCAAGGAAATTAACAGTCAAAAGATTTTATGGTTTCCACAAATGATGTAAAACTAAAAAATGGATTGTTTGAAAAACATTTACATAATGAAAGGGAACTTTAAATAACGTACTCTGTCAAGGGGTATACAAGGCAAGTTCACCTCAAAAAAGAAATACCTAGTAAGTATCAGCATTCCCAAACAGGTACACCCATACATTCTGGGGACAGTTGTAACCCATGACTGATTCCATTCTCCCCAAGGGTTTTCCTACAGAGACCATCCCCAAGTCCACCATCCTTCCATGCGTGCATGTGCATCACTTCACCTTTCTATGGCTTTCTCTGTAGAGCCAACCCTTTCCTGTATGTCCTCACCTCCCCAAAAATCTGCCTCCACAGACCATCCTTCAATGTACTTGCATTAAGTCACCTCCCCAAAGTTCTTTCTGTAAAGCTCATTCTTCTATGTACCTGCATGTACTTGTGTGCCTTTCTGTAGAGATCATACTTTCCTTTGTCTGCATGTTCTCACCTCCCATAGGATCAATTTATAGAGACCATTCTTCCATGTACTTGCATGTCCGTATACTACCTGCATGTCTTCACCTGTCCAATGCCCCTTTTGTAGAGACCATCCTTCAATGTGCCTACATCTCCCACCCTCCCAATGCCCCTTTTGTAGAGACCATCCTTCAATGTGCCTACATCTCCCACCCTCCCAATGCCCCTTTTGTAGAGACCATCCTTCAATGTGCCTACATCTCCCACCCTCCCAATGCCCCTTTTGTAGAGACCATCCTTCAATGTGCCTACATCTCCCACCCTCCCAATGCCCCTTTTGTAGAGACCATCCTTCAATGTGCCTACATCTCCCACCCTCCCAAGGCTCTTTCTGTGGAGACCATCATTCCATGTACCTACATCTC
The DNA here is from genome assembly GCA_037952835.1 of Lithobates septentrionalis. Taxonomy (NCBI): domain Eukaryota; kingdom Metazoa; phylum Chordata; class Amphibia; order Anura; family Ranidae; genus Lithobates; species Lithobates septentrionalis. The sequence goes on along the minus strand of JBBDGP010003164.1, from coordinate 476,835 downwards.
CCACCTTCCCAAGGCTCTTTCTGTGGAGACCATCATTCCATGTACCTGCATGTTCTTACTTGTCAATGCTCCTAAAGACTATCCATCCATGAACCTGCATTCTCTCAAAGCTCTTTCTTTAGAGACCAATTTTCATACACCTACATCTTCCATCTCCCTCCAAACTCTTTTTGTAGAGAACATGCTTCTATGAAAATGCATGTCCCCATTTGCACAAGGCTCCTTCTGTAAAGACCATTGTTCCATCCTTCTGTATGTCCTCTCTACCTCAAAGCTCTTTCTCATGAGACCACCATTCCACGTTTCTATATCTCCCACCTCCCCAAGACTTTTTTTCTGTAATGATCAAATACCATACTTCCATGTACTCACATCTTTCACCTCTCCAAGGCTATTTTTGTAGAGACTACCCTTCCATTTACCTGCATGTCAACACCTTTGCAGTGCTCCTTCTGTACAGATTATCCTTCTGTGTACCTGCATGCTTCTTTCCCCACACACACAATGCTCACTTTATGGAAACCATCCCTCCATGTACCTGCATATCCCAACCTGCTCAAAGATCTTTCTATAGAAACAATCCTTCTGTGTACCTACATGTCCTCATTTGTCCACGGCTTTTCTCACTTTCTCACTCTCTGTATTTTCTCACTTTCTGTAAATACCCTGTTTCCCCGAAAATAAGACCTAGCGTGATTGTCGGTGATGGCTGCAATATAAGCCCTACCCCCCAAAATAAGCCCTAGTTAAAGTCCTTGTAGGTCTTATTTTCAGGGTAGGGCTTATTTTCGGCGAAACAGGGTAGGGCTTATTTGGGGGGTAGGGCTTATATTGCAGCCATCACCGACAATCACACTAGGTCTTATTTTCAGGGAAACAGGGTAGCAAAGCTACAAATCCTTCCACCTACCTGAATGCCCTCACTTCCTCAAAGTTTGCCCTCTAGTGACCAACCTTGAAGCCCCTATACTTTATGTACCAGCATGTCCTCGTCCTCAATGCTCTTTCTGTACAGATCATCCTTTCACACATGTATGTCCTCACCTTCTCAAGGTATAGCCCACCCTTTCACGTATCTGAATGTCCTCACACCCCCTTCATTTTTTCTTTACAGATTAAGGCTACAATTCTTCCACAAAAGGTCTCTGAATGTCCTCACTTCCTCAAGCTTCCTTTGGTACTGACTAGCCCTGAGCCTGTGATTCTTCCATGTGTCTACATCTCCCACCTCCCCAATGCTTTTCTGTAATGGCCATGCTTCCATGTACCTACATCCCTTACACCTCAAGCTCCTTTTGTAGAGACCATCCTTCCAGGTATCTGCATGTTCTCCCCTGTCCATCCTTCCATGAACCTACATGCCCTCACTTGCCTGAAGCTCTTTTTGTAGAGATAATCCTTCCCTGTACCTGCATGTCCTTACCTGCCCGAGCCTCTTTCTGTAGAGTCCATTCTTCCAATAACCTGCATCTACCACCCCTGAGACCTCTTTCTGTAAAGTCCATTCTTCCAATAACCTGCATCTACCACCCCTGAGACCTCTTTCTGTAAAGTCCATTCTTCCAATAACCTGCATCTACCACCCCTGAGACCTCTTTCTGTAAAGTCCATTCTTCCAATAACCTGCATCTACCACCCCCGAGACCTCTTTCTGTAGAGTCCATTCTTCCAATAACCTGCATCTACCACCCCCGAGACCTCTTTCTGTAAAGTCCATTCTTCCAATAACCTGCATCTACCACCCCTGAGACCTCTTTCTGTAAAGTCCATTCTTCCAATAACCTGCATCTACCGCCCCCGAGACCTCTTTCTGTAGAGTCCATTCTTCCAATAACCTGCATCTACCGCCCCTGAGACCTCTTTCTGTAGAGTCCATTCTTCCAATAACCTGCATCTACCGCCCCTGAGACCTCTTTCTGTAGAGTCCATTCTTCCAATAACCTGCATCTACCACCCCCGAGACCTCTTTCTGTAAAGTCCATTCTTCCAATAACCTGCATCTACCACCCCCGAGACCTCTTTCTGTAAAGTCCATTCTTCCAATAACCTGCATCTACCACCCCCGAGACCTCTTTCTGTAGAGTCCATTCTTCCAATAACCTGCATCTACCACCCCTGAGACCTCTTTCTGTAAAGTCCATTCTTCCAATAACCTGCATCTACCGCCCCTGAGACCTCTTTATGTAGAGTCCATTCTTCCAATAACCTGCATCTACCGCCCCTGAGACCTCTTTCTGTAGAGTCCATTCTTCCAATAACCTGCATCTACCGCCCCTGAGACCTCTTTCTGTAAAGGCCATCCTTCCGTGTACCTACAGTACCTTGAAAAAGTATTCATACCACCTGAAATTTTCCACATTTTGTCATGTTACAACCAAACACTTAAATGTATTTTATTGGGATTTTATATGATAGACCAACACAAAGTAGCACATAATTGTGAAGTGGAAGGAAAATGATAAATGGTTTTTCAACTTTTTTACAAATAAATATCTGAAAAGTGTGGCGTGCATTTGTATTCAGCCCCCTTTATTCCGATACCCCTAACTAAAATCTAGTGAAACCAATTGCCTTCAGAAGTCACCTAATTAGTAAATAGAGTCCACCTGTGTGTAATTTAATCTCAGTATAAATACAGCTGTTCCGTGAAGCCCTCAGAGGTTTGTTAGAGAACCTTAGTAACCAAACATTACGAATGCCAAGGAACACACCAAAAACAGGTTAGGGATAAAGTTGTGGAGAAGTTTAAAGCAGGGTTAGGTTATAAAAAATATCCCAAGCTTTGAACATCTCATGGAGCACTGTTCAATCCATCATCTAAAAATGGAAAGAGTATGGCACAACTACAAACCTACCAAGACATGGCCGTCCATCTAAATTGACAGGCCGTGCAAGGAGAGCATTAATCAGAGAAGCAGCCAAGGGGCCCATTATAACTCTGGAGGAGCTGCAGAGATCAAAGGCTCAGGTGGGAGAATCTGTCCACAGGACAACTATTAGTTGTGAACTCCACAAATCTGGCCTTTATGGGAAAGCGTCAAGAAAGCCATTGTTGAAAGAAAGCCATAAGAAGCCCTGTTTGCAGTTTGCGAGAAGCCATGTGGGGGACACAGCAAACATGTGGAAGAAGGTGCTCTGATCAGATGAGACCAAAATTGAACTTTTTGGCCTAAAAGCAAAACCCTATGTGTGGCAAAAAACTAACACTGCACATCACCTTGAACACACCATCCCCACCGTGAAACATGGTGGTGGCAGCATCATGTTGTGGGAATGCTCTTCTTCAGCAGATAAAGGAAAGCTGTTCAGAGTTAATGGGAAGATGGATGGAGCCAAATACAGGGCAATCTTAGAAGAAAACCAGTTAGGAGTCTGCAAAAGACTTAAGGCTGGGGTGGAGGTTCAGCTTCCAGCAGGACAACAGCCCTAAACATACAGCCAGAGCTACAATGGAATGGTTTAGATCAACGCATATTCCTGTGTTAGAATGGCCCAAAGTCCAGACCTAAATCCAATTGAGAATCTGTGGCAAGACTTGAAAATTGCTGTTCACAGCTCTCCATCCAATCTGACAGCGCTTGAGATATTTTGCAAAGAAGAATGGGCAAAGATTTCACTCTCTAGATGTGCAAAGCTGGTAGAAACATACCCAATAAGACTTGCAGCTGTAATTACAGCGAAAGGAGGTTCTACAAAGTATTGACTCAGGGGGGGCGAATACAAATGCACACCAAACTTTTCACATATTTGTAAAAAAAATGTAAAACCATTTATCATTTTCCTTCCACTTCAAAATTGTGTGCCACTTTGTGTTGGCCTATTACATAAAATCCCAATAAGATAGATTTACGTTTTTGGTTGTAACATAACAAAATGTGGAAAATTTCAAGGGGTATGCATACTTTTTCAAGGCACTGTATATCTCCACCACTCCAAACTCTTTGTTTACAGAACATCCTTCCATGTACCCGCACGTACTTTCATGTACCGTCATCTCATCTGCCCAGAACTCCTCCTGTAGAGACCATCCTTACATAAAGCTGCATCTCCCAAGCTCTCAAAGCTCCTTTTGTAAAAGGTCATCCTGTGTACCTGCATCTCCCATCACCCCAAGCTCTTTTTGTAGAGACCATCCTTCCATGTACGGTATATGCATGTCCTCACCTACCCAGAGCACTCTAAAGAGACCAGCCTTCTACGAACCCACATGTCCTCACCTTCACCAAGGTTCTTTCTGTAAAAGGACATCTTTCCACCTACCTGAATGTCTTCCCCTCCTCAATAGTTTTCTGTAGTGGTCAACACAGAATCTATAATCCTCCCACATTCCTACATCTCCCACCTCCCCAATGTTATTTCTGAAATGACCATACTTTCATGTACCTACATCTCTCACCTCTCTAAAGCAGGACCATCCACATAAATGTCTATCACATAAAATCTATTTACGTTTTTGGTTGCAACATGACAAAATGTGGAAAATGTCAAGGGGTATGAATACTTTTCCAAGGCACTGTACATCTCCCACCACTCCAAACTCTTGGATTACAGAACATCCTTCCACGTACCCGGGCAGCCGAGGACGCGCGGGCACGTGGAAGGATGGCCAGCCGAGGACGCGCGGGCACGTGGAAGGATGGCCAGCCGAGGACGCGCGGGCACGTGGAAGGATGGCCAGCCGAGGACGCGCGGGCACGTGGAAGGATGGCCAGCCGAGGACGCGCGGGCACGTGGAAGGATGGCCAGCCGAGGACGCGCGGGCACGTGGAAGGATGGCCAGCCGAGGACGCGCGGGCACGTGGAAGGATGGCCAGCCGAGGACGCGCGGGCACGTGGAAGGATGGCCAGCCGAGGACGCGCGGGCACGTGGAAGGATGGCCAGCCGAGGACGCGCGGGCACGTGGAAGGATGGCCAGCCGAGGACGCGCGGGCACGTGGAAGGATGGCCAGCCGAGGACGCGCGGGCACGTGGAAGGATGGCCAGCCGAGGACGCGCGGGCACGTGGAAGGATGGCCAGCCGAGGACGCGCGGGCACGTGGAAGGATGGCCAGCCGAGGACGCGCGGGCACGTGGAAGGATGGCCAGCCGAGGACGCGCGGGCACGTGGAAGGATGGCCAGCCGAGGACGCGCGGGCACGTGGAAGGATGGCCAGCCGAGGACGCGCGGGCACGTGGAAGGATGGCCAGCCGAGGACGCGCGGGCACGTGGAAGGATGGCCAGCCGAGGACGCGCGGGCACGTGGAAGGATGGCCAGCCGAGGACGCGCGGGCACGTGGAAGGATGGCCAGCCGAGGACGCGCGGGCACGTGGAAGGATGGCCAGCCGAGGACGCGCGGGCACGTGGAAGGATGGCCAGCCGAGGACGCGCGGGCACGTGGAAGGATGGCCAGCCGAGGACGCGCGGGCACGTGGAAAGATGATCCCACCATTCTACCTACCTCCATGTCCTCACTTCCACAATGTCCTTTCTAAAGGGACCTACTCTGAGCCTTCCATGTTCCTACATCTCCCACCTTCCCAAGGCTCTTTCTACAATGACAATCCTTGAGTCCAGCACGTGTTCATGTCACCATGTGTCCTCATCTCCACACAGCTCTTTCAGTAAAGCACAAAGCAACCAACCTTCCACCTACCTCCATGTTCTTTCCTTACAGGAACATACCCCAAGCCCTTCACCCTTCCATGCTCCTTCATCTCTCACCTCCCCCAAGTCTCTTTCTGCAATGACCATCCCTGAGTCCAGCACTCTTCCAGGTACCTCCATGTCCTCACCTCCCCCCAGGCTCTCTGTGTAGTGCCCACCCCTCACCCCCCTCATCTCCCCCCCCCCCCCCACACCTAGGACCCTCCTGTAATGGTCATGTCTGACTCCAGCACCTTCTCCTTTCCCTTCCTTCCCCTCCATGTACAGCACACAACCAGTCCTTGTACAAAGTTCCTGACTCCACACAACAGCCGGGGGGGGGGGGCTCCATCAGATGTCAGGACGCCTACCTGTAGGGGCCCCAGCATCCTGCCCCCCTCCCCCACACACACACAGGGCCCTCCATACTCTCTGCTGCCTCCCCCCCCTCCCCTCTGTCGTCCTTACTAGGCCGTGGACGCTGCGGGCTGATCTCCAGCTCGATCCTTCTCCTGGCCTCTCGGTTCTCCTGCTTCAGCTTGGCCTCAAGACGAGAGAGTTTCTGTTCCAGGGAGGACGCCGCCATCTTCCCTCCGCGCACTAATAATAAACAAACAGGCCAGTGCGCGTGCGCGTGGGAGAGGAAGACTGACAGATCGGATCTGCGCATGCGCGGCGGCCTGACAGGCGACAGCTTGACATCGCCGGGGGAAGACTGACAGCTGGCGGCGCGTGCGCGCTCCCGCTGCCTCCGTACTGCGCATGCGAGGGACGCCGCTCCGACCGAGGGGAGTCCGTGTACTGCGCATGCGTGCTGTGGCAGAAGAAGAATAGTATTCTTTTGGACAAATATAGCTCCAGTCAGGGTGTAAATTGTCAGCTATTCGAACTGCATTTAATGTGGGAGTCTTACAGCACTTTAACCACTTTTTAACTGCATTTTTTGCGATACGGCACTGCATTACTTTCACTGACAATTGCGCAGTCATGTGATGTACCCAAACAAAATTGACATCCTTTTTTCCCACAAATAGAGATTTCTTTTGGTGGTATTTGATCACCTCAGCAGTTTTTATTTAATGTGCTATAAACAAAAAAAAAGACCGACAATTTAAAAAAAAAAAATATATATTTTTTTTTTACTTTCTGCTATAAAACATATCCAATAAAAAATATGGAAAATTTCTTCATCAGCTTAGCCCGTATTCTGCTACATATTTTTGGTAAAAAAAAAAAAAACCCAATAAGCGTTTATTGATTGGTTTGTGCAAAAGTTATCGCATCTACAAACTATGAGATAGATTTATGGAATTTTCTTTTTTTACTAGTAATGGCGGCGACCAGCGACGTATAGCAGGACTTCGGCATTACAGCGGACAAACGCTGTTACTAGCTGACACTTTTTGGGGGCCAGGGACACTAATACAATGATCAGTGCTAAAAATATGCACTGCCACTGTACTAATGACACTGGCAGGGAAAGGGTTAACATCAGGGGCGATCAAAGGGTTAAATGTGTTCTTAGAGATTGCTTTCTAACTGTGGAGGAGGTGCTTTTATTGTGGGAAGACAGAGATGTGTGTTGCTGCTTAGCAGAAACACAGGATCGCTACCTCCCCTTCTCACAGAATGGCGATCCGCCTTGTTTACCTCTGTTCTGTCTGGAACGATCGGCGGGTCCCGGTGGACGTCACACCACCGAACCCGCTATGTCCAATCACAGCGGGAGCACGTCGCCGGCGGCACGCTCCGGACCCGGAAGTGCAGGATCCTGTACAGGTACGTGATCTTGCTCAGAGGAGCCATTTTGTTGCTATATATATATATATATATACAGTATACGGCAAGCAGTTAATATTTATATTGCAATCCAATACTTTTTTTTTTAATGTCTGGTATACTGTGCTATAAGTGACTATGCTGGAAGCCAAGTTGTTGTTTACTGACAAAACTCATTAAATTTACTGGTCGATCCAAATTTTTACTGACACTTAAAAAAGAAAGTGCATAAATTACTGTTTTCAGTCCAAGACAGTGTGAATATCAATATTTAAGCTACAAACATGTGGCTAGTGCTATTTGTAATATGTTTAAGAACTCCAGCTTTTCTTTCCCAAAACAACAGATGCATTGTGCATGTAAAAGAATCAATAGGCAAAAAACATATTTCTGCATTTACATGAAGGTCAGGGTAAAATAACCCAGCACAGAGTCCCCCCTTACATCAGAGTCTGCATGCAGGGCTCCCCTTTACAGTGCAAGGCAGAACTGTGAGGACTCTGCTGTAAAGGAAAACTCTGATGTAAGGGGGTTTTTGGTCACCAGAGGACCCCCCCCCCCGCCCTTACATAAGAGTTCACAGAGCTCCACTTAAAGTGGTACTAAAGTCTCAGGTTTTTTTTTTTTAATAATAAACATGTGCACAGAGCAGCCTGGATCCTTCTCTTCTCGGGTCCCCCGTTGGCGCTCCTGGCCCCTCCCTCCTGCCGAGTGTCCCCACAGCAAGCAGCTTGTTATGGAGGCACCCAAGTTGAGCCACCGCTCGGTGTGTCCATTCAGACACAGAGCTGCGGTTTGGTCCCGCCCCCTCTCTCCTCATTGGCTCACTGACTTTGATTGACAGCAACAGGAGCCAATGGTGCCACGCCAATGAGGGGGGAGAGTCCCGGGCAGCTGAGACTCTCCTGCAACATCGCTGGATCGGGATGGGCTCGGGTAAGTATTAGGGGGGCAGCTGCACACAAAAGGTTATGTATCCGAATGCATTGAGATATGCATTAAGATAAAAAAAAATCTTCTGACTTTACAACCACTTTAACATCAGACTCTGTAGAGTTCCCCTCTACATCACTGTCCATAACATTCTCCCTTACATCACAGTCCACAACGTTCTCCCTTACATCACAGTACACAACGTTCTCCCTTACATCACAGTCCACAACGTTCTCCCTTACATCACAGTCCACAACGTTCTCCCTTGCATCACAGTCCACAACGTTCTCCCTTACATCACAGTCCACAACATTCTCCCTTACATCACAGTCCACAACATTCTCCCTTACATCACAGTCCACAACGTTCTCCCTTACATCACAGTCCACAACGTTCTCCCTTACATCAAAGTCCACAACGTTCTCCCCTACATCACAGTCCACAACGTTCTCCCCTACATCACAGTCCACAACGTTCTCCCCTACATCACAGTCCACAACGTTCTCCCCTACATCACAGTCCACAACGTTCTCCCTTACATCACAGTCCACAACGTTCTCCCCTGCATCACAGTCCACAACGTTCTCCCTTGCATCACAGTCCACAACGTTCTCCCTTGCATCACAGTCCACAACGTTCTCCCTTACATCTCAGTCCACAACATTCTCCCTTACATCACAGTCCACAACATTCTCCTTTACATCACAGTCCACAACATTCTCCCCTACATCACAGTCCACAACATTCTCCCTTACATCACAGTCCACAACGTTCTCCCCTACATCACAGTCCACAACGTTCTCCCTTACATCACAGTCCACAACATTCTCCCTTACATCACAGTCCACAACATTTTCCCCTACATCACAGTCCACAACATTCTCCCTTACATCACAGTCCACAACGTTCTCCCCTACATCACAGTCCACAACGTTCTCCCCTGCATCACAGTCCACAACGTTCTCCCTTGCATCACAGTCCACAACGTTCTCCCTTACATCTCAGTCCACAACATTCTCCCTTACATCACAGTCCACAACATTCTCCTTTACATCACAGTCCACAAAATTCTCCCGTACATCACAGTCCACAACATTCTCCCCTACATCACAGTCCACAACGTTCTCCCCTACATCACAGTCCACAATGTTCTCCCTTACATCACAGTCCACAACGTTCTCCCTTACATCACAGTCCACAACGTTCTCCCTTACATCACAGTCCACAACATTCTCCCTTACATCACAGTCCACAACATTCTCCCTTACATCACAGTCCACAACATTCTCCTTTACATCACAGTCCACAACATTCTCCCGTACATCACAGTCCACAACATTCTCCCGTACATCACAGTCCACAACCTTCTCCCTTACATCTCAGTCCACAACATTCTCCCTTACATCACAGTCCACAACATTCTCCTTTACATCACAGTCCACAACATTCTCCCGTACATCACAGTCCACAACCTTCTCCCTTACATCTCAGTCCACAACATTCTCCCTTACATCACAGTCCACAACGTTCTCCTTTACATCACAGTCCACAACATTCTCCCTTGCATCACAGTCCACAACGTTCTCCCTTACATCTCAGTCCACAACATTCTCCCTTACATCACAGTCCACAACATTCTCCTTTACATCACAGTCCACAACATTCTCCCGTACATCACAGTCCACAACATTCTCCCGTACATCACAGTCCACAACGTTCTCCCTTACATCACAGTCCACAACCTTCTCCCTTACATCACAGTCCACAACGTTCTCCCTTACATCACAGTCCACAACGTTCTCCCTTACATCACAGTCCACAACGTTCTCCCTTACATCACAGTCCACAACGTTCTCCCTTACATCACAGTCCACAGAGTTCCCAATGCACTGTAAGGGGGAATGCCGGCAACTGACCACCTGCTGCAAAGTGAATTGACTAAGGTAAGGGAGAGTTACTGATATAAGGGGGGACCTTTATATCAGTGTCCCCCTTACCTTAGTGTATTTATTCCCTCCTTACATCAGTAACCCCCCCACAGACTTTGTGTGGCCACTGGAGGCTGAAGCTGCCTGTCATTAACCTCCTCCATTTCTGGCTCACGTGCAGGGCAGTCAGGCACAGTCCTCCAGACGGCTCCTCTCATCACCACCTCTGTCCTTGTCACCAAGTTCTCCTCCAGAGTCCATTTCAATTCCTCCAGTGAGTGACACAGTCCTGGCTAGCGTGGGCCTTTATCCCTCCCCCCATTCCATTACTCACCTCTGCAGTCCCTCCCCCCATTCGCCTTTGTACCTACCCCCCCTTCTCCAACACTCACCTCTGGAGGCATCTTCCCATTAGTGTGGGGGGTCTCCCTCCCCCTTCACCTCCATGGACTTTCACTGCCCTCCCTTCTCTTTGTCTGCTCCCCCATGTCTCACCCTCACAAAGAGTACAGAAGGAAATCAAATAATTAAAATGCTCCAAAATACTTCCCAACCCATCCTCATACAGTACAGTAGATATATTTCATCATCTCCATCCTCTGCATGTATTCCACCATCATCTCCATCCTCTGCGTGTATTCCACCATCATTTCCATCCTCTGTGTTCTACCATCTCCTTTCTCCGTATGTATTCTGCCATCATCTCCATCCTCTGCGTGTATTCCACCATCATCTCCATCCTCTGCGTGTATTCCACCATCATCTCCATCCTCTGCGTGTATTCCACCATCATCTCCATCCTCTGCGTGTATTCCACCATCATCTCCATCCTCTGCGTGTATTCCACCATCATCTCCATCCTCTGCGTGTATTCCACCATCATCTCCATCCTCTGTGTTCTACCATTTCCATTCTCCGTATGTATTCTACCATCATCTCCATCCTCTGTATTCTACCATCTTCATTCTCCATGTGTATTCTGCCATCATCTCCATCCTCTGTGTGTATTCTACCATCATCTTCATCCTCTGTATTCTACCATCTCCATTCTCCGTGTGTATTCTACCATCATCTTCATCCTCTGTATTCTACCATCTCCATTCTCCGTGTGTATTCTGCCCTCATCGCCATCCTCTGTATTCTACCATCTCCATTCTCCATGTGTATTCTACCAGCATTTCCATCTTTTGTGTGTATTCTGCCATTGACTCCACTCCATCCTCTGTATTCTCCCACACTTTTCTCCCCTGTCCTCCAGCTCTGAGTCCTTGACTCCTTTCTAATTCATAAAAGGGGCCAAGCAGCACCATGACATCACTGAGTGCCGAACCTAGCCCCCCCCCCCTCCCCCATTACAGCACATATTTTTTATGGGTGGCCGCTGTCCATGGCGGACATTTACAAACAGTTTGTAAATCAGCCAAAATTTACAAACTGTCTGTAAATTTACAGATGGTTGGAGACCCTGATATTCTCAAAAACTTAAGGTGGCACTGTGCGCTTTCATTCGGACCAGCCACAGCCTCCTGGACTGTCCACATCAAACATCCCAGGAGGCAGCGTTGAACAAAGGCTATCCATGCACATGGGTGTGTAGGCAGGTGTAGTCTGTACTCCTCACTGTAGGTGACACTGAACCAAAGAGACAGTACAGAAGGGGAAGGAAGTTGTGGGAAGCTTAGTTTCTCTATGACTGCCTGTGGTCACAGGGGACAGCTGTCCGATTGGATGCTGGGGTCCGGCGTGAAATCCATGGACATCTTGGGTGAGGGCAGAGCTTTGTAAACTTCTGACATGAAATATGAACAAAGCATATCCCTGTATTGTGTGTAGTTATTTCAAATAAGAGGGCTAAGTTTCACTTTAGCTTGCTGCTCCGTTCCTCTGCTATCAGCATGAATCACTTCTGACAAGTTTTTCTGACACCTAGATAAAAAAGGTGACAGGGGAGGAATCTCCAGCTGATTGACAGCCTCAGCTCTGTTCCTGTGTGGATGGAGTTGAGTCCCTTCCCTCCAATCAGCTGTCAGAGCTCTCCTCACTGAGCTCTTCAGAGTGTAACTTCAGTTCTCTGCCCCCAGATGTATGTAGTAGGATTTGTTTCTTCTTTGTGTATCACCTGAGGCCAGTCACTTCACTGGGTATGTGTAAGGGTTTACAACCACTTTAAGCCCTTGGCCCCCTGGCTTGGCACGCATTATGCAATTGGTTACTGTAGGGACAGGTTCCCTGTCTTTCAGGCACAGTTTATAGCGGCAGAAAGAGATTCCAGAGGAGTAGGGAAGTGCAGGGAGTCAGCTATCTCTATCTAGGAAGCCTCCCAGTGGGGCTGGACCAGCCAGGCCGCATTCCCGCTACTAGTGGCAGAAGCGGTCGGCATGTTTTTAAGTGCAGTACCGCTCTAACTGTCCCCGTAAGTGGCTCTGGGCGGGTGTGCTTGTATTCGGGTGTGAAATTCTATAACATACAGTTCATATTACGTGGTCCCTGTGTGTTCTCTGCCACCGATACTCCATGCTGCACCCTGCTCACACGCTGGATCCAAGAAGTCTATAGGGATGCAAAACCCACATAAAGCATGTCAAAAAGGAGGTCAACTGAAGAATATCAAATTCACCTATCAATTAATTCTAAATGCCCTCAGAAGTGTCTCAAACTAACAAGCATCAACACAAGACCAAAGCCCATTGACACAGGCATTAACAAATGTGGTTAGTGTTCTTCAAGACGCCAAAGCCAGAAGAGTACAATTAACAGGAATAAGTTAAGCAGAAGTTATGTGGCTCTGATGAAGGACATGCCTTCGAAACGCGTCAGCCAGCAGAGACGCTGGTGGGGTCCCCCCCTAAGCTAGAGGTATCTGCAAGCCTGAAAGATTTTAGCTACGTGTTGTGGCCGGATAAGCATTTTTACTACCTATGTTTGTGAGTAGCATAGTAGTATATATTTTACCCTTAATAAAAATTGTTGTTGGATAATGCACTAGTCAGTGTGCCCTCTGTTACAGCATTCTTTTGTAAGCTTACTACAACAGCATGCATTTAATAAATGGGCCACAAAATGCAGGCCGCGATGTGGAGTAACTTAGCAGTGTAGAGCGCATAGTGTTATAAATGAGCCCCTAAATGTAATTTCATCAATGTAGACATCTACTGTATACTGCGCACAATTTCAGCCGCTGGTTCTCAAAGGTTAGGTGTTTATTAATGTATTTACGGCTCGATGCCCCATTTATATTCAGACTGCAGGTGGTAAGGGGTAAATAGATTCAGTCACTTAAAAAAAGAAAGCTGCTAGCAAATATAGCAGTGTAGACACCTAGAAGTACCTGCACATACCTGCAGATGCTTTCATTGCCCTCTGCTGTGCCTACTTGCCAGGTCATAATAATGGGCAATGCTCCAATGCTTCCAGGTAGTGTCAGAACTAACCTGTACCTCCCCACCCCTATTCTTATTGGCCCATCACTATGATGGGCAGACTCATTAGCCAATAGGATTACAGCAGTTTGTTGATGTGGAATGAGGGATTGGTCCGAAGGTAATCAAATTGCATATGTCAAAAGGTAGTTATTATACAAACTACAATTACAAACAGCAATATTTTAACCTCAATAGTTCAGTTTCAAGTTGTAACTATCGATAAAACACATGCATATCCCTATACATATAAAATAAATTTCTACACAAATTAAATAAAAAAACACATAAGTGAGCTGTGTGAAAATAGGTTTTATTAACAAAAGTACATCGTTATTAAACAAATGAATCAATATATATAGATTGTTACCTGTGCAGTAGACATCAGAACACTTACAGTATGTACTGTCAGCCAATCTGGCAATATTGCAGGGTACAAGCGCTGCCACTCCAGCATTTACTCAAGCACTGGAAGCTGCTGGTGAAGGTATTAGGTTAAAGCGGAGGTCCGGCCATTTAAAAAAAAAAAAAAAAAAAGTCAGCAACTACAAACACTGTAGCTGCTGACTTTTAATAAGGGCACTTACCTGTCCAGTGAGCCCGCGATGTCGCCCCCCCCCCCAGGCTGATCCGTCCATCGGATCGGGGGCTGGCACCGCCATCCTAACTAAGGGAAACAGGCAGTGGAGCCTTACGGCTTCACTGCCGGTTTCCTACTGCGCATGCGCAAGTCGTGCTGTGCTTTGTGAATGAGTAAAGTAAAGGGAGGACCTTAGCCGGAGGAGGAGAGAGCAGGGACGGAACTCAGGAGGAGAGCAAAGAGAGTTCCCAGGCAGGAGAAGGAGGAGAGTGCAGGAAGGACCTCAGCAGGTGGAAGGGAGAGTATGAAGGACCTCAGCAAAAGGAGAGCACAAAGAGGGTCTCAGCAGACGGTGAAGGGAAGTACAGGAAGGACCTCCACAGGAAGAGGAGAGAGCAGAAAATACATTGGCAGAAGGAGATCACAAGGAAGACTCTAGCAGAAGGAGGATCGGGTAGGAAAGTCCTCTGCAGAAGTAGGAGAGTGCAGGAAGGACCTCCACAGGAGGAGAGAGAAGGGAGGACCTCCACAGGAGGAGGAGGAGAGGGAAGGGAGGACCTCCACAGGAGGAGAGAGAGCAGGGAGGACCTGAACAGGAGGAGAAGAGAAAAGGGAGGACCTCAACAGGAAGAGGAGAAAGAAGGGAGGACCTCAACAGGAGGAGGGGAGAGAAGGGAGGACCTCAACAGGAGGAGGGGAGAGAAGGGAGGACTTCAACAGGAGGAAAGCATAGAAAGGGCCTCAGAAGGAGGAGAGGGCAGAAAGGACCTTCACAGGAGAGGAGAGAACAGGAAGGACCCTCAGCAGGAGAAAGAGAACAGGGAGGACCTCAGCAGGAGGGGAGAGATAGGAGGACCTCAGCAGGAGGAGAGCTCAGAGTGGGCCTCAGGAGGAGAGGAGGAAAGTGCAGGAAAGACCTCGGAAAGAGGAGGAGAGAGCAGGCTGGACCTTAGCAAAAGGATTAAAGAGTGGGGAGGACCTCATCAGAAGGAGAGCACAGAGTGGGCCTTAGCAGGAGAAGGAGAGTGCAGAAATGACCTTCACAGGAGAGAAGAGAAGAGGAAGGACCTCTGCAGGAGAAAGAGAGAGCAGTGCCTCAGCAGGAGGGGAAGTAAGTACAGGTAAGACCCCAGCAAGAGGAGGAGAGAGCAAGGAAGACCTCAGCAAGAGGAGCGCACAGAGGGGGCCTGAGCAGGAAGAAAGGGAAAGTGTAGGAAGAACCTCCACAGGAGCATAAGTTCAAGAACAACTATGGTGAAATATATTTTATTCTGTTAACCTCATTCATGTGATAATAGTAATAAGTATTAAAATTTAATAAACTTTTTCTCTTTTGCACATCTACTGCTATATTTATATATTTATATTTGTTGCCACATTTACATTCAGATCTAGCTATCCAGCAAAAATGACAGTGACAGGAATAGTGACAAACTATAATATCGCCAAAGATTCTTTGGCAATTCGAAAAATTGTTGCTGTGGCTACACCAGTACCACTGGTAGTTGGACATTTGTTGGGTATTTTGAGAACTATGTAAATGCCAAATACCCCCCAAAAAATTGAATAAATTACTATAAATGTATGTATTAACCCTTTACTGTTAAAGTTGAATACAATCCTACCTGAATGGAATTTAGCTTGCTAAGGCACTGTAAATCATAAACAAATGCCTTTTTGTCTCCGCTTTCATCTTTATTTATAATTTTTGGTATCTTAGCATTGTTGATATGCACCAGTCACATTGTTTGCTTGCACATGCTCTGTTTGCAGATAATTGTTTCGAAAAACTTTGCTGAGAGTGACAACAGTGGACCAGGTTTGTGCAATGTGTGTCAGCATAGCCACTTGTACTTTTCTTCTGGGTGGCAACACAGGAGCACCATGAAGAGAAAGCTGTCGCCCTATAACAGGAACTGCCCGAACAAGGACCTTCATGGCAGGATTAGCAGGTATTATTTTTATAAAAGCTTCATATTTAAAAACTTAAAAAAAAAATCACTATAGATATTACATCAAAGTGTTAAAGCTTATATTAAATTTTAGTGGTTGGGTTCACATATACCTTAAAATACAACAATAATAAGTTCCAAGGGGTCACTGGTACGACAGATTTCCCATAAAAACAGAACTGAGTTGCAGTATACATGTGTAGTACAAAGCAGCTGTTTTCAGGAAAAAGGCTGGTCGGCTCCAAGTGGGGCTATGCAATGAAAATTGCTTGACCGGGGCTGAAGGTAAGTATTTGACACAGTGGGCAGTTCTTGTAGGGTAAGGGACGTAAAGTTGTCCTTTAACAGAATACATTTGCTGTAATGTTGGAGAAACAGAAGTAACACATAACCTTGGTTGTTAGCCATTACCTATTAACAGCATAATTAAATAATAAAATATATTTGGCTAGGAATTCAGAAGGGATACCATAGATCCAGAGCGTGAGGGTAAATATACTGGCCAATAATATTAAGCGTACATTGTGACATTGTCCATCATTATAATACAAGCAGATTAGACTTTTAAAATGATCCAGTTAGGATAACCATTCACATATACTTGACCCTCAGTTCCTCAGGTAAGCTTGCCAGCACATGCTCCTCCACATCCAGCCCCCCCTTCTTCATTTGTAAGCAGTTGCAGATCTCCTTTGGTAGGGTTGTTAGATTGTTACCTGTAATATCCAAGCTAGACAGCAAAGGCAGCTGTCCAATCTCAGAGGGTATACTGGACAGTTTATTAGAACCTGCGGAAAGAAACCTGAGCCTAGAGCAGCGGAACAACTCATGCGGCAGGTAAGAGATTTGATTAGCTGTAACTACCAGCGTTTCTAGACGTGTGAGGTGAACAACTTCTGGAGGGATAACTCTGATAAGGTTATAGCTAACATCTAAATATCTCAACTTAACCATGTTAAAGAGAAAGACTGGCAGGTTATCAATCTTATTATGCGAAATGGAAAGTTCCTCCAAATTACGTAAAAGTTCAATAGATGGCGGAAGTCGAAATATGGCATTGTGGCACAATCTCAATATGGTCAGACTTCTAAGGCGTTGAAGGGTACCAAGTTCATCAACATTCTGAATGAGGTTGGATGTCATATCTATATACTGCAAACTTGTTAAGCCAGAAAGTGCACTAGGGATTTTTGAGATCTTGCAATGAATGAGCTTGAGTTCCACCAAGCGGTTCATCTTTCTCAGCTGGCCTAATGAGCCAAGCTCAGTGTCACCGTTCTGTATGCTTAGCTTAATCAACTGGCCAGCCACATCCATTAAAGCTGACGGTATGTGGGATAAGTTGCTTGTCAAAGAAAGAGATTGAAGACCACGAAGTCCATGCAGGGACTGCAGACGAATTGTTTTATTGCTGGAACAGTTGAGGTTGCCAGATAGGTACAGTTCCTGTAAGTTCTTTAATGAGTACATCCAAGATGGCAGCTCCTCCAAGTCTGTGAATATGACATGAAGGGTTTTTACACTCTGCTGAAGAAAACTAAGTGCATCAGGGTCCACTTTGACAGAACAATGGCTGATGTGAAGCTCGGAGAGAGACTTCAGCTGGGATACTGCTCCTTGAAGCGTGGCAGATGAGATTAGTTCCAGCTTAAGAACTTCAACCTCATTTAGTTCATAAACAGATCTTGGTACTGCAGGTAACATTGAAAGTTGCAGTTCATACCGTCCTTTGGCATCCCTGCCAATTGTATCTTTCAATTTGTCCTTTGACCATTCAGAGTTCAGTGCAAGCTCTCTGAGCCGTCCTTCACTCACAGCTGACAGAAATACTGAAAATCTTTTGGAGTACAATGAGTCATAGCGGTCTACCATGTGCAACATAAAGGCAAAGTCATTCTTGACATCAGGAATATCTCCGAAACCAGTCCCATCACTGTGTTTTTGAAAAGAGTACGTCTTGAGTGAACTTCTGAATAGCCAAAATAGAGCATAAAAAGCTAAAAATGCATATAGGCAGAGAAATAGAACATAAGTCAACAGAATTTTTTCCAGTATGAACGCCAAGTTGTGTGTGCAGGTGAATATAGAATATCCCATGAGATTCTGTATTCCAGGTTTACAGGTGTGCTGGAAACTAAATGATCCAATCAAGCTAAGTGCATACCCAAGCACTAATAGCACTGTCATCACTTTAAACACAGTCTGTCCTATGTAAACTTTGTATACGGCATCCGAGTTTTCAGCATGGCAACGGAAGTGGCGTATCTTTTCAAATAAAGCTTTAGCCTGTTCTTCCTCTTTTTTATCCAATATTGTGGAGACCGGGGCGTGAATGGCAGGAAATCTAAACTCACTGAGTAGTGGTGTTTTAGGTGAATAGTCCATAGAGCGTGTGCTGCTGGATTTTATACGGTTATTCTCTGGTGGAGGTTGGTCGCTAGTTTCCTCAAGTGCTTTAGTAGTCCATGGAGATTCAAAGCATTTAGCTAAAATGGAAAGAAAGTGCTCAACTTTAGAAGAGGTTTTTGGGTACTTAAACCAAAAATTACTGCTGACAAGTAAAACCAAAGTGTTGATAAGTGCCATATAAGGGAAATATTTGGACTGCCAAGGTACCACCTTGTGGTAACAAACAACACTTACATACATGTACTGCTGATAGTCCAAGTTGGTCAAATGGCCAATCTGTCTTGGAGATAATGAAGGAATAATTCTTGCTTCATTTAACTCACTTGATAAATACTTGTCAGGCTCTTTTGTCTTTGGCATGCACACAACCTTATCCGTTATTATAAGGAGAGTGGCAGAAAAGGAGGACGCCATAAGCATAAGAACAAGAAGATAATCCGTGAGAACATCCCACCATGGTTTCAGGGCCTTGAAATGGGCCTGGGATTCGGACAAGCTGGCAGCCTCGTTCACAGTTATCATTCCTGAAAATAGACACAAATGATTTATCGAAGAGAAACCAAGAAAAAACCCTAACAATTTGGTTGCAATGTGGTTTGTAATTACACAGAGAGATCTTAGATGGACCAAAAACTGAGTTTGGTCCAGTGGACGGGGAAAGTGCAGTTGAGATGGATACTAGCCAGCCAATAGGCTCAGGGTGCCAGCCAATAGGCTCAGGGTGTACCCACAGTGACAATAGGCAAACATAGTCTTTAGTTCATGAGCAGACATAAGAGCCTTCTCACATGTTTACAATGCTAATCATAACTGCTTATTCAAAAAAGATGTTTCTTACACAGCTAGCTATCTAAAACTCAAATGAAAACAGATACAACTAACACATACATCCTTCTCTTTCTGCTCTTAAAGTGTTATCAAACCCAGAACCCTGTATTCACTATATCTGGTCTCCCACAGTACACATAACATGGAATGGACATGGAATTTTAGTAAATATAAACTTCTAAACATCTTTTCTCATCAGCAGTATATAGCAGTCTTGTGACTTCTATTAGTGTCTGGACGAGCACTGGTTAAAGCTTGTAGGAAGTTTTCATTGTCCTCTGACTGTCCTAAGAGGCTGCATGACCCCTGACCCTCTGTCTGGACAGTGCTGATTGACCCTGTGCTGATCACATGCACCCCCCCCCCCCAATAAAAAAAAAAAAACTCTCTAGCAATTCACACCACTCTAAGCATGTGCAGAGTGCCCCCAAGGCTCTGTACTATCAGCAGATGGACTGGGGACAGTTAAAGAAGGGGGGATCAGAGAAGACAAGATTAAACAGCTTTTTTGCACAATGGGGAGGATTAACCCCTTAGGTTCCACAGTAAGTATAACAAGCATGCTTTATTGCATATACAGACTGATTTTACTGTTGTGGGTTTAGTAACACTTTAATGAATCACTACAGACTTTTAAGGGAGGAGGAGCCACGTCCTGACGTCACCGCTGTTGTCCCGGAAGCATACGGGCTTCGTGGAAGCTGGCCGGCTCGCTATTGTTTATTATGCGCATTTTATCCATCTTTATGTCTGTTACCACTTGTCTTTTTACCTCAATAAATGTATAAGGATTTACACTATGTGGAGTTTTTTGTTTTTTTGGTTTAACACTGTCACAATACCGATCCTGTCTGCTGACTACTTCTGCTGACACTTTGGAGACCAGTGCTTGCCAGGGAGATCCCGGGCTGGGGTTGCAGCCATCTGCCCAGTGTGGTCCCCTGTAAAAAGGGACCATCACTATCTGGTAAGCGGCAGTATTTTTCAGTGGTGGAGGAGATTCATATATTGCACTTGTCACTCCGTTGTGGACCCTCAATATCTATCACTGCGGACTTACCTTCACTTACCTTCACTATTGGATTTCCTGATGTTTTACCTTCCAATATAGACTTTATGTATTTTTTTCACCTATGGATTGATTTTCATGGACTTTTGTTAACTTGATTTTCCATCATGTCACAATTTTTTTATTAATTATTCATTTTAGCAATTTTCACTTGCACATCTGGTATATAACCACGATACGTGCCGGTAGATGCACCTCATTTTCAGCTCTGGATGTTTATTTGTATTATCATTAATTCATGGTATGGGTTGTTTGGTATTCACGTTTTAATTTTTTGCTTTTTATTTTGCACTATTCATTGATTAGCGCAACTTTTTGCTCTTTTTATACATTTGTTTGGTGTAGTATAACACTTTTTAGTCGCAGCTCCTTTTTTGTTTTTATTTTTATAGCACAGTATTTTTTATATCTCTTTTAATTAGAAAGAGATGATCTGAAAGCATCTCCGTACTCTCTTTCTAGAAAAACTCTAGTATGTTGAATGACACTATCCTACAGTATATACCTCTGGAGAACTGAAAAATGCTTGTTTTTACCTAGAGTACTAGGTTCAATTCTAATTTTTTGCCTGGAGTAGCAGTAAAAATTACTTTTTACTTACCTTAGCCCTTGCTTCTGCAGGCGCCTCCTCCCATGCAACAGATCCCCCGAGGCCTCTTATCTTCTGTCTTTCACCTGGCAGATTCAGATGCAATGTCATCATGTACAACGCAGGACCAACAGTTCTGCATTGTAAGCGAGGACACCAATGGTCCACCTACAACCCAGAGCGTCTCGGAGAATGGAAGTGAGCACCATCTGCCAGGGGAGTGGGGAAAAAAGGTAAGCAAAAATCCTTTTTCCTGGCACCCTGAGTAAAAAAAGGTGCAGCCTGGGGAGTGCCCTAAAGCAAGGGTAGTTTTTTTTTCCAGTTCCATGAATTTTAACATTTGTTTGTACAATACTGAATTTATGTAAATACTAAAATATAAAATAAAAATCAGTTTAAAGCTTTGTAAAAGAAATATAAAATAATACTGACAACTGGCCATTATAGTTTCCCCTTAAAATCATGGTAAAGCGGAGTTCCACACAAAAATGGAACTTCCGCTTTTCGGAACCCTCCCCCCCTCCGGTGTCACATTTGGCACCTTTCAGGGGGGAGGGTGGTGCAGATACCTGTCTAAGACAGGTATTTGCATCCACTTCCGGCATAGATTCCCACAGGAGTCTATGCCTCTTCCTGTCCCTCGGCGCTGTCTCCTGGGAAACACACAGGTCCCAGGAGATAGCGGGGACCAGTTACGATGCGCAGCACTACTCGCGCATGCGCAGTAGGGAACCGGGAAGTGAAGCCGCAACACTTCACTTCCCGATTCCCTCACCTAGGATGGCGGCGGCAGCTGCCGAGAATCGAGCGGGTTATCGGCGTCGGCTGCCGACATCGCTGGACCCTGGGACAGGTAAGTGGCCATTTATTAAAAGTCAGCAGCTGCAGTATTTGTAGCTGCTGGCTTTTAATATTTTTTTTAGGTGGGTTTAGGTGGACTCCCTCTTTAATGTGTATGAAGTGTTATCTATAAAGTTTTATTGCTATCTATGTCTCTGCTGAGAAGATTCTCTCTCTTTTTTTTGTCTTGGTGCCCACTAACACCAAGACAGAAAGTGAGGGGGAGTCCAAACTGACGCCATTGATACCAGAGAGTGCCAAAGAGTTTTCAGGGACAGGAAATGAAAGAAAATCTCCCCATAGGATGCAGATAGGAGAAAAAAAACAGACAGGGGTTTTAACCCTTCCCTACTCTTTCAAAAAAACGACTCTCTGTCAAAAACGACAAAAACATTTTGGCTATATATTTTTAATAGTACAGGCCTCTGATGACTTACAAAAGCTAACAGACTTTGATCCATTTTTTTTCCCCTAAATTTTGGTGTCTGTCCCTAATTATAGAAAATTGCCATCAAAGGCTATATTGGCTATATTATGGATCAGGGTTCTCCAAACGTTTCAGCATAACAGCCTCATTATACATTTTACAAATATTAATGGGCTTAAAAAAAAAAAAAAAATTTTAAATGAACAAATCAATTTTAATTGAATTAAAACTTTTTACTTGCGAGTTTATTTTTTGTAATCAGCAAGATATACAACCCCATTTTCAAAAAAGTTGGGGTGCTTTGTAAAATCTTCATAAAGTCAGAATGCAATGATTTGCAAATCTCTTAAACCCATATTTTGTTCACAATACAAAACATCAAATGTTTCAACTGAGAAAATATATAATTTTAAGAAAACATTAAAGCGGACCTTTAGTCATATTTTTTTTTTAACTTTCCATCTATTAAATCTTCTGCCCTTGTTGTTTTAACTTTGGATAGTAAAACATTTTTTTTCTGCCAGTAAATACCTTATACAGCCCACTTCCTGTGTCTTGTCTGGTAAAAAGCCTAGGCTTATGACATCGTGCACAGCTCTCTCTCTCTCACTCCCGTGAGAGCTTGCCAGGAAGGGAGAGGGGATGAGTCATAAGAGGGTCAATGAGAGCTGCAGAGCTGGAGGTGTGCCTCTGTGTGTCTGTGTAAATCCAGGAAGTGAACAGGCAGCAGCTTCAGCTGCTCACAGTTAAAATGGATGCAGCCAGACTCAGTGGAGGGAGATTTCTGCAGCATATTTGGCAAGTACAGAATCACAGTATATATAAAATAATATGCAAAGTGGTTGGAGGGAAGCTTCAGAATGGGAAAGAGGTTTTTTACAAATTATGTGAGCAGACTGCAGTTCCTCTTTAAGGTAATTTTGAAATTGATGGCAGCAACACGTCTCCAAAAAGTTGGGACAGGGCCATGTTTACCACGGTGTAGCATCCCCTTTTCTTTTAACAACACGCTCTAAACATCTGGGAACTAAGGAGACCAGTTGCTGGAGTTTTGGGAGAAGAATGTTGTCTCATTCTTGCCTGGGCATATGCTGCTCCAAAACCTGGATCTAGCTTTCAGCTTTGATGATGCCTTTCCAGATATGCAAGCTGCCCTTTCTATGCGCACTAATGCGCCCCCCATACCATCAGAGAGGCAGGCTTTTGAACTGAGCTGAAAGGTCCCTCTCCTCTTTAGTCTGGAGGACATGGTGCTCATGGTTGCCAATCATTGTCAAATTTCGATTTGCCTGACCACAGAACAGTTTTCCACCTTCCAACAGACCATTTTGCATGAGCTTTGGCCCAAAGAAGACGGCGGCGTTTCTGGATCATGTTCAAATATAGTTTCTTCTTTGCATGATAGAGCTTTACCTTGCATTTTTAGATGGCACATCAAGCTGTGTTCACAGACAGCGATTTTTGGAAGTATTCCTGATCCAATACAGGGGGTCCCCTAGTTACAAACATCCGACTTACAAACGACTCCTACTTACAAACGGAGGGAGACAACAGGAAGTGAGAGGAAATCCACCCCTAGGAAGGGAAATTCACTCCTGTAAGAGCTATTATGGGGAAAAGGTACCTCCACTGATGCTTTATCACCAAGGCTTGTTTCCACAACAACCCAAAATTTTCAAAATCCAATTGTCATTGGGACAGAAAGTGAAGTGAAATCTTCTGGAGAGGAGCACAGACAGCAAAACAAATGTTACAAGGGTGTTAACCCTTCCCTATGCTATCCAAAAAGCTTAAAAATAGTTTTTTTGGCTGGAGCTACACTTAAAAAATGTACCTGTTCCGACTTACAAACAGATTCAACTTAAGAACAAACCTACAGTCCCTAACTTGTTTGTAATCCGGGGACCCCCTGTAATACTTATTTTTAATGCAGTGCCGTCTGAGGGCTGAAGTTTACGGACATCCAGTATTACGTTTCAGCCTTTGTTCCTTGTGCACAGAGATTTCTCCAGATTCTTTGAATCTTTTGGATAGTATGTACTCTAGATGATGATATATTTAAAGTAGTTGCAATTTTATGTTAAGGAACATTATTCTGAAATTGTTGAACAAAACTTAAATGCAGCTTTTCACAGATTGGTGAACCTCTGCCCATCTTTACTTCTGAGACTCTGACTCTCTAATGCCCCGTACACACGGTCGGATTTTCCGATGGAAAATGTGTGATAGGACCTTGTTGTCGGAAATTCCGACCGTGTGTGGGCTCCATCACACATTTTCCATCGGAATTTCCGACACACAAAGTTTGAGAGCAGGCTATAAAATTTTCCGACAACAAAATCCGTTGTCGGAAATTCCGATCGTGTGTACACAAATCCGACGCACAAAGTGCCACGCATGCTCAGAATAAATTAAGAGACGAAAGCTATTGGCTACTGCCCCATTTATAGTCCCGACGTACGTGTTTTACGTCACCGCGTTTAGAACGATCGGATTTTCCGACAACTTTGTGTGACCGTGTGTATGCAAGACAAGCTTGAGCCAACATCCGTCGGAAAAAATCCATGGACTTTGCTGTCGGAATGTCCGATCAATGTCCGACCGTGTGTACGGGGCATAAGATGCTCTTTTTATACCCAATCATGTTACTGACCTGTTGCCATTTAACCTAATTAGTTGCAAAATGTTCCTCCAGCTCTTTGCCAGCTTTTTGTTGCACTGTCCCAACTTTGAGACGCATTGCTGCCATCAATTTCAAAATTACCTTATTTTTTTTTCTTAAATTGATACATTTTTTCAGTTTTAACGTTTAATATGTTTTCTATTTTCTATTGTGAATAAAATATTTGTTTATGAGATTTGCAAATCATTGCATTCTTTTTTGATGTAGATTTTTCACAGCGTCCAAACTTTTCTGAAATTGGGAAAGTAATTTAGAACAACAGAGAAAAAATTTCAATAAAACAAAGCAAAGAAATTTGAAATACACTTAACCCCCCATTACATCTGAGTCCCTATCAAAGTCCACCTTACATCAGGGCCCCCCTTACGTCAGAGTTGCCCCTACATAATAGACGCCATCAGAGTCCGAAAATCTTACATTGGGCTCTATTTGGCCCGGAAGCCTTAGTTTGGAGAACTCTGTTATAGATCAATCTTCTTGTATGCATAGATATTCATAATACTTGTTGGCGCAGCATACTCAGCAGCCAGAAGGTGGCAGAGTCCTGAATGACAAACCCAGATAAGTAGCACCAATACATTCCAATGCCACTCCTATCCCACCCAGATTAAGTCTTTCCCTATTCTTTGTTTCTTCATGTAATGGTGTAGCCTGTATCATACAGTTATAAAGTGTGTGTTATTTTTAATAACTATGTGAATTTCTAGCGATAAGTGATGTCAGTTTTTTTTTTCCTATGCTCATATTTGCTCAGCACACGTGGTCGCCCTCCAATTACCATAAACTGTGCTAAAGTCAGCATTCCCTATCACATGTGTGATTGTACGACTCTTGTAGTCTTGCTTACCTTGATCGCGTACTGCTGAACTGACAATCCTTACCTCTTCGGGCGAGCATTTTGTAAACCAGGAAGAAACAGCAGATGTTGATCTTTCTCAATCCAAGACAAGTCTCAGCGTGAATCTTTTGCAATCTCTGCAGAGCAGTTGAAAGGATGTGTAGCCCCTTCACCTCGTTCCCCCACGGCTAATATTTCTTAAAATACAAGGCACAAATTTTCAGTCTGGAAACATCACTGGAATACTTTCCTCACTGCAACTAAGTCTGTGTCTTGGCCTCACCCCGTGAAGGTCTTTAGTTTACACCCACTCCAGTCATATGTAGCCTAACAACTCATACAAGCCAATTAAAGGCTTATTGTGTATTAAGCAGAACTCCACCTCAAATATTCTTTTAAAGTTTTGGATAGAGTGGGAAGGATTTGATACCCAGTCGAGTCTTTAGTGATGTCCATGTCCAGGATAAGGAAATGTTCCCCTTCTCTAGATCAACTATGGTTACTGGCGCTCAGCTTTGAGCGAAGCGTTCTTATTTCCCCTCTTTGCAGTGCAATCTTTATGTAGGTTTATGGAGAATCCACTATGGATACAAGTCTCATGGAAGACGCTCGAAGGTGGCAGGAATAGAGCCAAAAACTGCTTCAGGGTGATCACACTGCTGGATACAATTTTTGCAAGGATTGTTCTTTATATTCTTTTAACCCTCTGCACACTCCACCTAAACGTTATTTTGCGTTTTGGATATGGTAGAAAGGGTTTGATATCCTATCGAGTCCTTGGTAATGTCCATGCCCAGAATGAGGAAATGTCCCCCATCTCTGGATCCATCATGGTAACTGCTCACAGCTTTGAGTGGAGTGTCCTGGTTTCCCCTCTTTATGAATGTTTATGGAGAATCCACTATGGAGACACTTAGTCTCACGGAAGACCTACAAGGTGCCAGGAACAAAGCCAGGAACTGCTTCAGGGATATAGCACTACTGAATACATTTTTTGCATGGATTGATCTTTATATTTTCATAACCCTGTGCACACTTCACCCAAATATTCTTTTCAGTGTTGGATAGGGTGAGAAAGGTTTGATGCCCCATCGAGTCTTTAGTAATGCCTATGTCCAGGATGATAAAATGTCCCCCATCTTTGGACCTATCATGGTAACTCATGATTCTGCTAATCCCCTGAACAACAAACACTGTTAACTGCTTCACCTTCACTGTCCAGTCAGAAGGATGAGGTAGAGATAGGACAGCACTGTATGCCTTAACTGTAAGTGTGTGGGGGGCTGTTCTAATCTCGGAACTGGATCTACAAAAATGCTAATTTTTTAGCAGGTAATACAACTCCCTTATTATGTGTATTTTATCTGTGTATTTAACCCTTTGCCAGGAGTTCAACTAACCCTGTCAGATCCCAGTTGATGGTCCTCACAATAAAAGAGCATGGATACCTCTTGGACAGCCTATGTCTTCAAATTCCCTCCATTCCAGCAAGGTATTCAGCTCTTTGGCAATTGACACATACGGGAAAGCCAGATGCCCGTGTCCCATTTTCATCTCCCAAATCTTTCGTTACCACAGGACTCATAGTCCTATAAGCAAATGAATGGTGGTGAGGCAGGACAGAAAGCTGCAGAAGTGCAGTTCAGCAAGTGGGCACCCCCGTTCCTACCCCCACTTTGCCATTTATGAAGTCTTCAGGCTGGTCAGTGTGACTCCACAGGGTCCTCTTCTCCAGGCTGGTCAGTGTGACTCCACAGGGTCCTCTTCTCCAGGCTGGTCAGTGTGACTCCACAGGGTCCTCTTCTCCAGGCTGGGTAGTCCTTATTGTGGCAGATGCATATCTCCCAGCTTTCTGAAATGGTAAAGAGGGAAACCTTTTAGCACACAGTACAGTGGATGGTGACACGGACTTAGTGGAAGGAGACAACCAACCCACATCCCTGTGTTCATATACAAATAGAAAAAGTTTTTTCCTCTTAGTTGGGATTTTAGAGGGCAGAGGTCTCCAAAAAATGTAACAAAAAGTATATAAAAAATATCACATTTTATTATATCAAAAGATTAAAAACATAGCACATACTTTCTTTACAAAAATGTTCCTCAGACGGATATGCACCTTACCCCCAGCCCCTGAAGAAGAGGTCGCAATCATTATAAAATACCTCGAAATGCGTTGGGCCTGCACTGTCAATTAGCTCCTTGCTTAAACAGCTTCTATAGGTTAAGTGTAGTTCCGTCAACCTGTTTTGTATATTTTCGTTGTATTACTATTATTTGTACATTCTGGCATCCACAATATTTTTCTCGCCATTTGTGATCCCTTATTGAGTATGTGCTATGTTTTTAATCTTTTGATATAATAAAATTTGATATTTTTTATATACTTTTTGTTACATTTTTTGGAGACCTCCGCCCTCTAAAATCCCAACTAAGAGGAAAAAACTTTTTCTATTTGTTTAGCACACAGTATGTAGGCAACGGACATTTAGATCTTCTCTAAAACTTTCAGAAAATAGCAAAAAAACAATCTGATTTTGATTGTGAGCAGCAAATCTAAATCAGATCTCTCGGGCAAACCAAACCATGTATGCACAATCCATATAAACTGTATAGGTCAAAAATAAGTCACGTTTCTCATCTAAACATAATGATAAATGGTCGCCAGATATTACTGGCGTTCCTCCCAAACTTACATCCAAGGAAAAATTAATTGCAAGTCTCCTTTGTGTAACCAAGGAAACACGTCTGCCAATTCTATTGCCATAAATCACATAGAGTTCTTCAATCATCTTCGTCCTAACATTTCCTCAATATGCTCTTCAAGTTTGGAAAGTTTCCTATCAAGAAAATATCTTATTGCCTTAGCAACTAAACAATTTTTATCTGCATTAATGACGAGTGGATGTGTTTCTATGGTCAACAATATTTTCCTGTTGGTTTGGTTCTCATACATGTGGTCACCACCAGGGTGGTATTTTACTGGACTTGTTGTCAATGTTATTAATAGAAAAGAAGCCCCTAATGGGTCCACCATTAATGTAGTCACATGGCAGTCATGCTCCTCAAAATTTTAAAATTACTATGGCCCCATGCATGCGTGTTTTGAAGGTATTTCTCTTGGCAAGAGAAAAGCAGCATAAAATAGGCGCCTAATGCCACGTTTTAACATTCATTCATTTTATTGGCCAGAATATTAAATAATTCTGGCCATTGACATAATTGAATGTTTAAGCGTTAAATGCACCTAACGTTTCGGTGCATCAGGTTTCTTTTTGATGAAAAGCTCCTCTCCTGAATGCACAAGTGATGGGGTCTTCTGTGCCTCTGAGTCCTGGTTCACACTGATGTGAATCTGGATCGATTTTGATGCGGTTAGGAAGACACAGATTCACATGTCAAGTCACTAACATAGTGTTCTAGGAATTCAGTTCACATCTATGTGTTATGAATATGATGCAAGAAAAAAAAGGGTCCCGTGCGTGTCTACAGCTGGTGCGATGCTAATTTCGCATTGCATTAGCACCTGCCCACTGCAAATCGCAACGCAAATTCGCACCTCTAAGACCCCTTTCACACTGGAGGCGTTTTTCAGGCGCTACAGCGCTAAAAATAGCGCCTGTATAGCGCCTGTAGAAAGCGGCTCCATTCACTCCAGTGTGAAAGCCCGAGGGCTTTCACACTGGAGCAGTGCGCTGGCAGGCCGTCACAAAAAGTCCTGCCAGCAGCTTCTTTGGAGCGGTGAAGGAGCGGTGAAGGAGCTGCTTCTCCACCGCTGCTCCTCACTAAAATCAATGGGGCAGCGCTGCGATACCGCTGGCAAAACGCCGATCCGGCGGCGTTTTTCGGGTGGATTTAACCCCTTTTCGGCCGCTAGCGGGGGGTTAAAACCGCCCCGCTAGCAGCCGAATAGCGCTGCTAAATTGACGGTAAAGGGGCGCTAAAAACAGTGCCGCTTTACCACCGACGACGCCCCCCCCCCCCCCGCGGCTCGGTGTGAAAGCCGTCTTACAGGAAAAAAATGCATTAAATTCGCACTACATTGCATAAGTGTGAACTTAGGCTGAATGCTCCTGTTTCTAAATGCCAGCAAACCGCTACACTATATTACCAAAAGTATTGGGACGCCTGTTTTTACACGCACATGAACTTTAATGGCATCCCAGTCTTAGGCTGCTTTCACACTGGGCCGGAGGGGCGTTAGCAGTAAAGTACCGCTAATTTTAGCGGCACTTTACCGCTGTTATAGCGCCGCTTTTTCGGCCGCAAGCGGGGCGCTTTTAACCCCCACTAGCGGCCGAGGAAATGGTTAAAATCTCCCTGAAAGCTTTGCAGGCACTTCGGCAGTGGTGCCCATTGATTTCAATGGCAGGGGCAGTTTAGGAGCAGTGTATACACCCCTCCCGCATCACCCCAAAGATGCTGCTTGCAGGACATTTTTTCCTGTCCTGCAATCACACTGCCCCAGTGTGAAAGCACTTGGGCTTTCACACTGGCGCTGCAGGAGAGGCAGTTCACAAGCATTTTTCAGGCGCTACTTTTAGAGCAAAAACGCCTGTAAAATGCCTCAGTGTGAAAGTTGCCTTAGTCCGTAGGATTCAATATTGAGTTGGCCCACCCTTTGCAGCTATAACAGCTTCAACTCTTCTGGGAAGGCTGTCCACAAGTTTTAGGAGTGCGTCCATGGGAATCTTTGACCATTTTTCCAGAAGCACATTTGTGAGGTTAGTCACTGAGGTGGACGAGAAGGCCTGGCTCGCAGTCTCTGCTCTAATTCATCCCAAAGGTGCTCTACCAGGTTGAGGTCAGGGCTCTGTGCAGGCCAGTCAAGTTCCTTCACCCAAAACTCGCTCATCCATGTCTTTATGCACATTGCTTTGTGCACTGGTCCAAATCATTTGGTGGAGGGGGATTATGGTGTGGGGTTGCTTAAGGTGTCAGCATACCAAGACATTTTGGACAATTTCCTGCTCCCAACTTTGTGGGAACAGTTTGGGAATAGCCCCTTCATGTTCCAACATGACTGCACACCAGTGCAGATCAGGTGATACAGTCTATAATAAGGTATTTATCCAGTTCTTCTAACATGTTTTGCGGTTCTATACGCTTCTTCAGGAGTATTTTCTGGACAGCAAAGTATCCATGAAAGATAATAATAATAGCTACACCATAATATGTGTAAATAATAGCAAAACATACATTTGTAGTCAGAGTCTTCGAGTTTAGAAATTGATACTCCTAAGCACCAAGGCCTGAGGTGTGCCTTGGCCTGACTGGTCAGTATGCCTGAAAAGAGGGCATACCCTGAATGTAAGAAAAGTAATATGAGTAAGTATGAATATTGGGGGAAACGGGTGGGTGGGAACCCAGAACGCCCACGAGCCCTGACCTGACAGAGGAGGAGGCTTAAATAGCCCTCTCAGACTCCTCCCACAAATGCAGGCTAGCCTTCGGCCAGCCTTTGTACTTGTAGTCAGAGTCTTCGAGTTTAGAAAGTGATACTCCTAAGCACCAAGGCCTGAGGTGTGCCTTGGCCTGACTGGTCAGTATGCCTGAAAAGAGGGCAAAAAGACACAAATTTAGGTGAAAAAGGGAAGGTAAAATCCATCAAGTGGAGTAGTGCGTGCCCGGATGGCAACAGTATATAACTGATAAGTGTCCGTTATGACAGGAGAAACCCCCGACTCGGTGATGAGACAGAACCCCTTGTGGAAACCTGCGAAGCTACCCTGAACCCAACGAAACGTCCCATGAACGCTTGGGCAGAGCCTGGAGCCCGAGACGACCCAGACATGAGAAGAGAATGAACTACTGTGAATGAGAGGATGCGTGGGGGAAGGGGAGCCATGGCTGTCCCAAGGAGCCCCTGCAAAATGATAGCCGAGAAGATCAAAACTTCGACCAGACCCTGGGAAGTGCTCAGTGAAACCCTCCCCCCAAGCCCTGGCCTACCCATACTGGTATGGGAAAGAGCGAGGGTAAGTGCCAAAGGACAACTGGCAGGAGTTCAAAAAGCTAAATACCTGAAGGATGTGATGGAGTAGGTGGTTGAGGCCCAAACCCTAAAGAAATAAGCACTGACGACGTGGAGAAACCATGCCAGACACCGAATGCTGGTCCCACCTGATTTGATCAGGTCGTGCTGCAGCTGAGTCTGAATCCTGAACCGAGGAAGGAGGGCCAGACTCCACAGCGGAAACAGTCATACCCCAAAGTGACAGAAACCCCCCCTACCTGACACCGGCTGGGGAACGGAAAAAAATGACTTCCCTGAGCAGTCTTCCAGGCCACATCTTAGACAAGATATCAGGCCCGAGTGTAGAATCCAGAATCATGACGACGTTTACCCAAACCTACCACTTAAGGACCAACAAGGGGATGATGGCTGCCTATGCAGCCCAACCTGAGAACATGAACAAGAGAAATGACAGGCAACAATACATGAGAACAGCAATCCCCCTCTGAGCCTACCCGAGTATGAGAACATGAGCAGAAATGTCAAGACCACTGCGCGTGAATGAAGCTGATGATGGACCACCCCCCCACCCTCGTGTAAGTAGTGAGTGAGCCCGAGTAACCTGCTGCGCAGAGACAGGTAATTGACTGAAAACTCAGGGCTGGTGCACCCACAGACCGTGGTGGGTAATCGTACAGGTGTGGTGAATGAACGTGCATCGTATGACGTATGTTATACGGGCGAGAAGATTGTGGTCAACAATCATTAACAAACGAAACCTCAGCCCGTATGGATCTGTAGACGTGACAGATCCTGACATGTGAGCCCTAGCTAACTGACCCAGGTACTAACATGAACAAAGATACAATGAGACATGACAAACAACGAAGATAGAACCAGCTACCGAAGTATGCCGTGACTGAACAACAACGCCCCTCTGAGAATCGCTGTGCCAGGAATGCTGAAACTGAAAGCTGAGGCAGGAACGTGAGAACCGAAACCGAGCGTATTGACAACTGCAATGACAGAAATCCTGGGGCAAAAACACTATGACAGAAACGCAGAGGCAGAAAAGCAAAGACAGAAATCCTGGGGCAGAAACACAGAGGCAGAAAAGCAAAGACAGAAATCCTGGGGCAGAAACGCCGAAATGCCATGACCGAAATCCTGGGGCAGAAACGCAGAGGCAGAAATGCCATGACCGAAATCCTGGGGCAGAAACGCAGAGGCAGAAATGCCATGACCGAAATCCTGGGGCAGAAACGCAGAGGCAGAAATGCCATGACCGAAATCCTGGGGCAGAAACGCAGAGGCAGAAATGCCATGACAGAACTCCTGGGGCAGAAACGCAGAGGCAGAAATGCCATGACCGAAATCCTGAGGCAGAAACGCAGAGGCAGAAATGCCATGACCGAAATCCTGGGGCAGAAACGCAGAGGCAGAAATGCCATGACAGAACTCCTGGGGCAGAAACGCAGAGGCAGAAATGCCATGATAGAACTCCTGGGGCAGAAACGCAGAGGCAGAAATGCCATGACAGAACTCCTGGGGCAGAAACGCAGAGGCAGAAATGCCATGACCGAAATCCTGAGGCAGAAACGCTATGACAGAACGCTAAAGCAGAAATGTAATGACAGAAAACCTGGGGCAGAAACACCAAGACAGAAAAGCTGAGACTGAACACCAAGCCAGAAATGCTGGGGCAGAATGCCGCCATGACAGAAATCCGGGGCAGAAACGCTGCGATAGAACTCCTGGGCAGAAACGCTATGACCGAAATCTTGGGCAGCCATGCTGTGACCGAAAACCTGGGGCAAAAACGCCTTGACAGAAATGCCGAGACTGTGCGCTGAGACAGCAATGCGAGGGTAGAACGCTATGACAGAAATGCAGGGGCCGAACGCTATGACAGAAATGCAGGGGCCGAACGCTATGACAGAAATGCAGGGGCCGAACGCTATGACAGAAATGCAGGGGCCGAACGCTATGACAGAAATGCAGGGGCCGAACGCTATGACAGAAATGCAGGGGCCGAACGCTATGACAGAAATGCAGGGGCCGAACGCTATGACAGAAATGCAGGGGCCGAACGCTATGACAGAAATGCAGGGGCAGAACGCTATGACAAAATGCAGGGGCAGAACGCTATGACAGAAATGCAGGGGCCACACGCTGTGACAGAGATGCTGGAGAAGAACGTTGTGACAGAAATGCTGGAGAAGAACGTTGTGACAGAAATCCTGGGGCAGAACGCCAAGACAGAAATCCTGGGGCAGAACGCCAAGACAGAAATCCTGGGGCAGAACGCCAAGACAGAAATCCTGGGGCAGAATGCCAAGACAGAAAACCTGGGGCCGAACGCTAAGACAGAAATCCTGGGGCCGAACGCTAAGACGGAAATCCTGGGGCCGAACGCTAAGACGGAAATCCTGGGGCAGAAGGCCAAGACAGAAATCCTGGGGCAGAACGCTAAGACAGAAATCCTGGGGCAGAACGCTAAGACGGAAATCCTGGGGCAGAACGCTAAGACAGAAATCCTGGGGCCGAACGCTAAGACAGAAATCCTGGGGCCGAACACTAAGACGGAAATCCTGGGGCCGAACGCTAAGACGGAAATCCTGGGGCCGAACGCTAAGACGGAAATCCTGGGGCCGAACGCTGAGACGGAAATCCTGGGGCAGAACGCTAAGACGAAAAACCTGGGGTAGAATGCTAAGACAGAAATCCTGGGGCAGAAACGCTAAGACAAACGCTGAGACCGAAATGCCGGGGTAGCACGCTAATGATGGAAATGCTGGGGCAGAATACTATCACAGGAATGCTAGGGCCGAACGCTGAGATAGAAATGCTGGACATTGCAACAGAAATGCTGAGGTATAAATGCTGCCAGAAGTGCCGGCTGAACAGGACAGAAACGCTGGGGCATAAACGCCATGACAGAAATGCAGGGCTGAATGAGATGACAGACATGCTGGGGCAGAACACCTTGACAGAAATGCTGGGGGAGAATGCTGCGACAGAACTGCTGAGGCAGAAAATGCTATGACCGGAACGCTACGACAGAAGTGCTGTGATAGCAAAACGCTGACACTGAAACGCCTAGATAGAAACGCTGTGATGGAAACCTGAGGCTGAAGCGCTATGACAGAAATCCTGGGGCTGAAACACCATGATGAACACTGGTACCTGAAGCGGTGAATGCCCGGGAGGCATGCGGGGATCTCCCCCCCCCCAATGATGTCCCATGTGAGTACCAGGAAGTGAGCAGGCGGGTGAGAACCCCCCCCAATGAGAACCGGGAAGCGTGCGTGTGATTCCACTGTGATGCACGGTGTGAGTTCCAGGGAGGTGAGGTAAACAGAATGCAGGGGCCAAATGCTAGGTGAGTGGATAAAGATGGACGAACAGACACCCCCCCCCGGAGAAGCAGGCGGCCGCCCCCCGCCCCCCCCACCCCACGCTGGCAGGACACACAGGGATGAGGGAGAAGTGGGCGGCGCACCCCCCCATGCGGGATTGGGCCCAGCAAAGGTGGAAGATAGACAGACAACCCCCCCTCCCCCAAACTGAGCCCTAGGGAAGTTGGTGTGGGTGAAGATGATTGACGGCCGCGGCCCCCCCCATGAGCGCCGGGAGAAGCTCGGGCTGCGTGCTGGCCATGTGGAGCTGTGCAGGATGGAAGGACGTCCCCCCCCGCTCCCCCGGCACGAGCGCTGGGAGAAGCGGGCAGGCAGCACCTGACCAGCTGCAGCCGAGGGGAAGGAAGGAGGGTGGTGGAGGACGGATGGGTGGATGGCCCCCCTCCCTTCCCCCGGCATACTCGCCGGGAGAAGCGGGCGGGCCGCACTTGACTGGCTGCCGCAGAGGGGAAGGAGGGTGGGTGGAGGATGGACGGACCCCCTCCCTTCCCTCTGCAAGATCACCGAGGAAATCGGGCAGGCCCCCCCCCCGTGGCGCCGTGTGCAGCTGGCTGGACATCCCCCCTCCCCTCAATAGCCGGAGAAGCGGTCAGCAGCTCCCCCCCTGAAGCAAGCTGGTAAGGGGAGAGAGGAGCTAGCTGGCAAGAGGCTCCCTCGTGGAGCTGCATGCATGGGGAGAGGAGTCGGCGGGCGGGCGGGAGGCCGATCGCCCCCCCCCCCCGCTGAAATACCAGAAGGGGGACCCGTGAATGTGGGTGCCGAAGGGGGAACCAGGTGGGTGGAGAGGTGCACTCCCTGGTGAAGCACCGAGAGAGGCACCGCCACCATCTTGTAATTGATCCGGAAGTGACGTGTAGGCCCCGCCCCCTACTGAACCCAGAACGCCCACGAGCCCTGACCTGACAGAGGAGGAGGCTTAAATAGCCCTCTCAGACTCCTCCCACAAATGCAGGCTAGCCTTCGGCCAGCCTTTGTACTTAATCACCTCTCTAAATTTCAGCATGTGTTATTGAGCTCAGTAAACAAACAGGATTTTTACAACAATGGAGAAAACAAAATATTATTAGGAATGAGCTGAACTGCCCTGGGTTCAATTCAAGCTGGGTTCGGTTAACTACAAAGAAGTTCAGATGCCAAACCTGAACCCTATTGAAATGAATGAGCGCTGAATTTGTCAAATCAAAATGCCCTTTCTGGCCATGGATTCCCGGCAAAGTAAAGCGTAAATGTTCAGGAATGTGTTCGAACACCCGAACAGCACAGTTCAGTTCAAACCTTGAGCTCACCTATAATTTAAGATTATTTAACTAAATTTAAATCCCCATCATACCTATGAATAATTAAAATACACTATATTACCAAAAGTATTGGGATACCTGCCTTTACACGCACATGAACTTTAATGGCATCCCAGTCTAATGCCCCGTACACACGGTCAGACTTTGTTCGGACATTCCGACAACAAAATCCTAGTATTTTTTCCGACGGATGTTGGCTCAAACTTGTCTTGCATACACACGGTCACACAAAGTTGTCAGGAAATTCCGATCGTTCTAAACGCGGTGACGTAAAACACGTATGTCGGGACTATAAATGGGGCAGTAGCCAATAGCTTTCATCTCTTTATTTATTCTGAGCATGCGTGGCACTTTGTGCGTCGGGTTTGTGTACACACGATCGGAATTTCCGACAACGGATTTTGTTGTCGGAAAATTTTATAGCAAGCTCTCAAACTTTGTGTGTCGGAAAATCCGATGGAAAATGTGTGATGGAGCCTACACACGGTCGGAATTTCCAACAACAAGGTCCTATCACACATTTTCCGTCGGAAAATCCGACCGTGTGTACGGGGCATTAGTCCGTAGGGTTCAATATTGAGTTGGCCCACCCTTTTGCAGCTATAACAGCTTCAACTCTTCTGGAAAGGCTGTCCACAAGGTTTAGGAGTGTGTCTATGGGAATGTTTGACCATTCTTCTAGAAGCGCATTTGTGAGGTCAGGCACTGATGTTGGACGAGAAGGCCTGGCTCGCATCTCCGCTCTAATTTATCCCAAAGGTGTTCTATCGGGTTGAGGTCAGGACTCTGTGCAAGCCAGTCAAGTTCCCCTACCCCAAACTCACTCATCCATGTCTTTATGGACCTTGCTTTCTGCACTGGTCCAAATCATTTGGTGGAGGGGGGATTATGATGTGGGGTTGTTTTTCAGGGGTTGGGCTTGGCCCCTTAGCTCCAGTGAAGGGAACTCCTAAGGCGTCAACATACCAAGACATTTTGTACACTTTAATGCTCCCAACTTTGTGGAAACAGTTTAGGGATGGTCCCTTCCTGTTCCAACATGACTCCGCACCAGTGCACAAAGCAAGTGCCCGAGCCTGGGCTCCAATGTAATGTTGTATTGTTGTATGTTGCTCTTTTATCATGAGTGCCACCTAATAACCATAATGCATTTCCCTGATTGACGTATTTATGGAATGTCCCATCATTGGTAACAGCGGGAGGAATTTTGCCTCATGATTGGTGTCATTGAGAGGAATTGGGTCTCATCATTGGTGTCATTGGGACTATCACTGGTGTCATTGGGAGGAATTGTGTCCTATCATTGGGAGGAATTGTGCTCCTTCTTTGGCATCATTTGGAGGAATGGTGCGCCTTCATTGGTGTCAGTGGTGGTGGGGGGGGGGGGGGGGGAGTATGCCTCATTGTTGGTAGCAGTGGATGAAATTGTGCCCTAAGGGCAGGATAAAAGCAAAGAGCCACTGTTTGAAGACCACTTATATAGGAGCTACATATTAGAGAAAAAAAAGCATCTTCATTCTAAATCGTGCGAATGTTTGTAACATCTGCACAACAAACATTTTATACATAGACCCCAAAGTGTATGGGCACCTTTAGATTTACCAACAACCATGCAGTGAGAAGATTGTTGATAAATCTAAGACTGGGCACATACGTATATTACCATCTGATTGTACAATTTCCTTTAGTTTTACCAAAAATGTATATCCAATCAGAAATATCCAAAGCAGATTGTACTATTGGTTTGCAAGATGTATAGTGAGTTTAAAGGAGATTGTACAACTGATTGCACTGATTGGTGTGTTAGGCGAGGCAAAACCCAGTCAGCCTTTATAAGTACGTTTTGGGCTGGTGTAAAGTAGAGAAATACTTACCTTATTGCTCACTTCTTCAGGCTTCTTCTCCACTGGTACCAGGATGGATGACTGGTCCTCCAAAACTGCTCCTCTTTGCTGAGTGTGCAGTTGGTCCCTTGCTGACATCATCATGTACAATGCAGGAATAGTCGTTCTTCATTCTAGGTAATGAGTATCCACCTGAATTCCGGAGATGGAGCTAATTATAGAAAAGATCTGGCTGTTGGGGGAAGCTAGAAACAGGGTAGGTAATCCTCTACTTTACACCCCCCTGCCTTATTGACCAAATGAGCAACATAATATTATACTATAAGGGTAGGGGAAGGTGCATCCACAAGTTATTTGTAAAGGTTGACCAGAGTTCAGCTTTATGCCTCCAAAAATGGAGTTTGAAACATCCAGTACAACTGTTATTATAAATAATATCTTCCTACCCAATGGTGACTTTATTCAATAACCTCATTACTAAGGCACATGACAGCCACTCTCTCCATAGTGCATATTATGATAAATAACATGATGTGTAACTGGTTTATGTAGTAGGCAAATAAAGAGGGGCCTGCCCATGTAGCAGATCCACCATCACACTAATCCAATAAACAGTAATGTGAAACAGACCTTCTTTATTTATATGAGTGTATGTACTCATATAGCAGATGTTGTACACACATGTCCGACCACTCTTCCAGAGTCAACCATCAAGCAGCAAAAGTTTGCAGGACGCAGGAAAGATAACATGTAAATAGATCTAAACCCCAACTGAATGAACCCCTATAAGCCCCTAACCGAATGAACCCTTTATAAACTCCTAACTGAAAGGACCCTAAAAAATTCTGAACTGAATGAAACCTTATAAATCCCTAATCGAATGAACCCCTATAAATCCCTAACTGAACAAACCCCTATATACCTCTAACTGAACAAACCCCTTTAACCCTCTAAATGAATGAATCCCTATAAACCTCTAACTGAACAAACCCCTTTGAAACCCCAACTGAACAAATCTCTAACTGAATGGACCCCTAAAACACCCAAATTAACAAACCGTAACTGAATGAACCCGCTATAAACCCCTAACTGAACAAACCCCTTACAAGCCCCAAACTGAACAAACCCCTTAAAATTTTTAACTTATTGGCCCTTATAAGCTTCTAACTGAATGAACCCCTAGAACCCCTTTTTAAAGCAATAAATAAATTTGACATTTGCCAAACATTCACTGCAGGTGAATCTTCAAGGTCCATGTGTTCAGTCAGTGATTGATTCATTACTAGTGAATGTCTGGTGAAAGTCACATGCACTTCTTTGTAATTTGGCTCCTTAAAGAAATTTGTATTGTAAACATCTGCCATTGGTTTTTTTTTCACCTTTTTATTCTGCTGATTTTCTATTTTCATTTGCTGTCTACATGCATGCCATTTCTTAAAGAGGAGTTCTACCCCCAGCAAAAAATTCAAAGTCAGCAGCTATACATACTGTAGCTGCTGACTGTTAATATTAGGACACTTACCTGTCCTGGAATCCAGCGATGTCGGCACCCCAGCTGATGTTTCCATCAGCTCTCGGGTGCTGCCACCGCCATTCGTAGTAAGGGAACCCAGCAGTGAAGTCTTGCAGCTTCACAGCCGGTTCCCTACTGCAAATACCCAAAGAGTGCTGCGCTTTCTGAATGGCCCGGTGGCAGGGGAAGAAGGAGGGGGGCCGAATTTCCGAGTGATAGCGGCGCAATCTCCCAGAAGTGGGGTCAGGTACCTGACAAAAACAGGTAATCGCCCCCCCCTCTCTCCCCGAAGGTGCCAAATGTGGCACCGGAGGGGGGGGGAGTCAGATTTAAGTCACGCTTTAAGTTGGACATACATGGATCAAATGGATTGACGGTTCCTAAAGAACAGGCCCAAATTAGGTCAGTGGGTGGCAGTATCAGCCACCTCCTGCCCAACATGCATTCAATTGAAAGATCAAAGTGGCCGGGTGGAAAATTGTTGGCCAAATACCTCTTCAGGTATTTTGACAGCTGGCGGGACCAGCTGTCAGAATACAATAGCCAAGGTGCATTTAATCATCCCTCAGTAGGAGATACAGTACATCCATCTCCAATAGCCGCAGAGAGATTCGTTTATCTGGAAATCTACCTTAACCCTGCCCTAATAGCTGCAGTGGGAGATTAGTTTATTGGGAACTCTGCTTTAATAGCCACAGCTGGAGATTCGGCCATCAGAAAACCTGCCCTAAAGCTGGTGCCAAACATTTTCTGTTCATCCCGGATGCTTCCTTTTGGCAGGTTTCCTGCTGGTAACAGTGAAACATGGCTGAACTATGGCAGAGGCACTTAAAGTTTCCATCACAAGTGAACATAACAGGGTTTGTTGAATTGTATATGGACTGAGAGGTATTGGTTATGCCAACATCCCTATGGTTTATTAATCACAAAGTAGGCTACAAAGTTTTTTGGGACTTTCTAGGCATTCTCATGTAGCACTACCCCCATAGGGGCTGCAAGTGAAAGGGTTCCCCACTGCTGCATAGCCAGGCACAACACATCTTTAACGTGCATCCACACACAGGAAACGGTCCTTTAGCTTGTTTTTGTTGTTTTATTAGGGGATAATAACTTGGATGGGGATGAGAATTATGGGAAACCCAACTTGACAATAACAAACAGAACCAGGGACAACTTCCTCCCTATTTACAACACTTGACCTTTCTACACAATAACTTGATCCTTTCTACAGCTCTGCTGGGTTCACTCCTTTAAGAACTTACAGTCTTTTGTTAGCTTAGCAAC
Organism: Lithobates septentrionalis; assembly: GCA_037952835.1. Classification (NCBI taxonomy): domain Eukaryota; kingdom Metazoa; phylum Chordata; class Amphibia; order Anura; family Ranidae; genus Lithobates; species Lithobates septentrionalis. Next base: position 435,625 of record JBBDGP010003164.1, on the reverse strand, counting down.
AGTAGCATATGTGGCGTGAACTGCATCCTGCAACACCTTCTGCTTCCCTGTAGACACTGGTCCCAGCTCCACTTCTTGCAGACAATGCTTGCTAGCCCACCTGGCGGCTGCTTCACCAGCCCACTTGGCTGCTTCTTCCCAGTCTACCCGACTGACACTCTGCACCAGTCCCCTTGACTGACACACCGGAGATTCTTCCAGGGCAGGCCTGAAGACTTAAAGAGGAGGTCCAGCCCCCCACGAAAAAAAAATTAAAAGTCAGCAGCTAGAAATCCTGCAGCTGTTGATTATTAATATACAGAACGTGGACGCTTAGCTGTCCAGGGAGACGGCGATGTCGGAAACCCAGCCGATCTTCGGATCGGCTGTCGGGTGCAGCTGCCGCCATTCCTAGTAAGGGAACCCGTGCATCAAAGTGTAGCGCTGAAGTGCCAAATTAAATAACCATAATTAATGTTGTAAATATAAAAAACATGGTGAATTATACATATAACACATGTAGTGAAAAAATTATATGACAAAATAATATAAAGTAAAGTCTCTAGTAATCTCCAAGTGTCAATAGTGAACGGTGAATAAACGCAGTCCATATTGGAGTGGGAAAACCAATAAGGTAGATGAAAGGTGAAAATACCAGTGTGATAGTGCCACCACCAGAATAAATGTAGGCTTACCAGAGAGTTTGAACTCAAAAGAACATACGTTCTATGAGTCAAACGAGCTTATATTGTCAACCGACAATGGAGGAGGAACCTTAGAAGTTATCAGTGATTGGAGTCTGAAGTCTCCAAAGCCTTCATGGAAGGGTCGTCTCCCATTCGCCCGGTGCCGCGGCTTCTGAGAACCTTTCCAGGGATCACGTGATCCCTGGAAAGGTTCTCAGAAGCCGCGGCACCGGGCCGCCAGCGCTCGGAGTGAAGTCTAATTACAGCGAATGGGAGACGACCCTTCCATGAAGGCTTTGGAGACTTCAGACTCCAATCACTGATGACTTCTAAGGTTCCTCCTCCATTGTCGGTTGACAATATAAGCTCGTTTGACTCATAGAACGTATGTTCTTTTGAGTTTAAACTCTCTGGTAAGCCTGCATTTATTCTGGTGGTGGCACTATCACACTGGTCTTTTCATCTTTCATCTACCTTATTAGTTTTCCACACGGGGATCAGGACCATCCCACTCCAATATGGACTGCGATTAATCACCGCACACTATTGACACTTGGAGATTACTAGAGACTTTGCTTTATATTATTTTGTCATATAATTTTTTCACTACATGTGTTATATGTATAATTCACCATGTTTTTTATATTTACAACATTAATTATGGTTATTTAATTTGGCACTTCAGCGCTACACTTTGATGCACTTGTTGATTTGGACAAATTCTCTGTTTGTTGTGTTAGCTGCTAATTAATGGTCAGGCAGCGCAGAGTAATTTTTTGATTTATTGCTAGTAAGGGAACCCGGCAGTGAAGCCTTTCGGCTTCACAGCTGGTTCCCTACTGCGCATGCACTCTGTGCTCTGCGCATTCTAATTGGTCTGGCGGCGGAGAAAGGAGGAGGGGGCCTGAACTTCCGGAAGACCGGGCCGCTGTCAAACACTAGCGATTTCGAGGTTGGGGCGGAGAGTAAGAGGATACTATATATGCTAGGGGGCACTTTGGGAGGAGACAGGACTTGTGCTAGGAGGGAGGTTGGATATAAATTCTGACCCCTCCCCAAGCACGTCCTTTCTCCTCTCAAAGTTCCCCCTAGCGCATACAGTATCCTCTTACCAACCCTCCCCCACCCCCAGATCAAGGAGATGCTGGTTGTTACACAGATGCAGGGCAATTGCCCCAAGCAGCGGCGTAGCTACAGGGGTCGCACTTGTGACCTGACCCAATGCTCCAGAGGGCGCGTGAGGCCCCCCTATACAGATGAATAGTAGGGGCGGCATATAGCAGAATCCATCCCCACATCCTGCAGCCGCTGAATGACTGCTTCTCCCCCTTTCCCTCCCACAGGCATTCAGCAGTTACAGGAGGCGGGGATCGATTCCTCTATATGTTACCGCCCTGTCGCCCCTTCTATACATCTTCCCTCTGCTGCCCCCAGGTCCCTCTCTTCCAGCATCACACTGAGCTGCTTGGGAACACACCTTGACGTCACGCCAAAGCAACCCTCTGCTCCCAAGTTCCTGGTGAGACATCCCTGAGCTGCCAGGATCCAGGTCACCGAGCAGGTGAGAGCTGTGAAGGGGGGATAAGCCGCCCTAGTGCTCTGTCACTGTGGGGGGGGGGGGCAGTGGGGTTGCTTGCTGCAGGACTTTGCGCTGAGAGCGTCTCTCTCATACAGATCAGAGTCTGCACTGACAGTCCCCTCCTTGCACAGACCGGAGAGGAGAGAGCCAATCTGCTCCTTCTCCTCCCGCCCCTCCCCACCTGTGTGCACTGCAGGAACTGTGAAGCTAAGCAGCTGAGTTTGATCATTCATCTGCTTAGCTTAACACTTTCCACAGTGCACACAGGTGGAGAGGAGCCGGAGGAGAAGGAGCAGATCGGATCTCTCCTGTCCCGTCCATGTGAGGGGGGGGGGACTGTCAGTGCAGGCTCTGTGCTGTATGAGAGAGATGCTCTCAGCTCAGAGTCCTGCTGTAGGGCACTGATAGGCGGCAATGATGAGCACTGATGGGCACAGATAGGGGGCATTGATGAGCACTGATAAGTGGCATTGATGAGCACTGATAAGTGGCACTGATAGGGGTCATTGATGAGCACTGATGGGCACTAATAGACGGCATTAATGGGCACTGATAGGTGGCACTGATGAGCATTGATAGGCGGCACTGATGGGCAGTGATAGACTGCATTAATGGGCACTGATAGGCGGCACTGATGGGCACTGGTAGATGGCATTAATGGGCACTGATAGGCAGCACTGATGAGCACTGATAGGCAGCACTGATGAGCACTGATAGGCAGCACTGATGTGGCTGCACTGATAATCAGGGCACTGATTATCAGTGTAAACAATGTACTGACAGTCTTGCTGGCTTACTGCTCTCTTTTCGTCAAACAGACATCAACTGATCATATGGTGAAGAGCCACTGTGGTTAGCCCTTTACTGTGTTCTGTGATCAGCTGTGTCACAGAGCGTACTGGGTGTGTGCCCCAGGCAGCACGCAGGAGGCTTCTGGGAGGTTGTACAATGGAGGCCTTCTCAGAACTGGAAACCCAGGGCTTGGATGGAGGGGGGGTGGGGTAGGGGGGCCCTTTATGGTGTTTTGTGCCGAGGTCCTAAAGGATCTAGTTACGCCTCTGGCCCCAGGAGCTCACACTAGTGCCCCTCTGCCAGGCAAGTTAAGGGAGCCTGGTGGCGGAACATTTTTCAGCACTGGGCTTCAGGACTCAGGGCCGGTTCACACTATGAGTCACACAGGAACACACTGTGCAATTCAATTTCAGCCCTCATTTGAATGGGCTGAAATTGTGCTGGACTGCTATACCATACAATCCAATGCAGGTAAACGCATTACATTTGCAACGTGCGTTTGTGGTGTCATTACAATTTCTGGATGGACCCTCTGCACACTGCTGTACATCCTTTCCAGCAAACTATGCAATGACGAACAGGGATACTTAGTTTACGTATATTGAAATACATGTTTGAACTGTCTCTGCTGTAACGCAGGTCAGTGACCAGACCTGAACCTATTAGCTCTCCCTCACCTGGGATCTTTATGCCCCAGGTTGGCATGGTGTCCACCTTAGCATTTGCAGTGGCAAGGCAGAGTAGGACTGGCCATAGAGGGATTACTTTGACGCAGTTGGCCAGCTTAAAAATGTTTTGCAATATATGTCAACTAAATATCCCTGTTTGTCATTGCACAGTTTGCTTGGAAGGGTGTATAGCAGTATGCAGAGGGTCCATCCAGAATTTGTAGTGTTAATATGCGGACACACGTTTAGCACCTGATAGTTTAAACACATGTACAAGCTATTGAGATTTGAACACAGGTATATCTTTTTCTCTGTTATGTTAACATTGACACCCACTGCAGATCGCAACTGCAGTGCGTTTTGAATGCAGTGCAACAAACGCACACAGAAAGCGGGATTGGTTGGTGTGAACTGGCCCTTAGTCCAGATTTGCGGGATTTTGTTCTTCTCTCAGGGATGTCCCAGAGTTGGGAAGTATTGTTGATTAATTTGTATAAGAAAGGAGATGGTTTGTGTTTGGGAATGAGGTTTTGTACTGGGAAGGGGGATTTGGGTGGGAAGAGTTATGACAGAACTGGGCAGTGGACTTGGCATGGGGGATTTGGGGGTATTAGCTGGAATAGCGGATTTGGGGGTATTTGAAGAGGGGAAGGTTTTGTGCTGGGATGGAGGATGTGGATTTTGCCAGAACTGGGAGGAAGATCTGTGCAAGAAGAGGAATTTGGGGGGGGGGGGGTGAATATGCTAGAAGGTGGGGGGGGGGGGAATTTTTGCTGGGAGAAGAAAATAAATTTGGGGGGGGGGGTTTGTTCTGCTAGGGAGGGGGGAGGATTTGTGCTGGAGGGTTTTGGAAAGGGGGGATTGGGTGGAGGAAGATTTGTACTGGAATGGGGGTTTGCTAGAATGGAGGATATGGGGGGTGCCATTTCAGCACAGCTCAAATTTTCAATGCTGTGTGACGTCCTTCACGCTGCGCCCCATCACATTATAAGTGTAACATTACAAAGGTACCAGCGAGGCTGTAGAGTGGGGGGTTTCCTTGTGGAGGAGGGGGGGGGGGGGACCAAAATGCACCTTTGCCTGTGTAGACAAAAATGCTTGCACCGGCCCTGGTCACACACACCGCATGAACTTTGGTCTTAAATGCCAGGCGGTGCTGTAACAAAGTCCCACCTCCTAGACCAGCTCCTGTGAGATAGACGGAACACTGATCCAATGCTGTGAAATGGAATCAGTGTGACGTGTATCATAGGGGCTGCGAGCTGGTCTAGGAGGCGAGACTTTGTTACAGTGGCTGCCTGGGATATTCAAATCCAAGCTCCGTGACAGCAGGAGATCGTCACCACTCTGTGTGATCCAGGGGCACTGGTAGGCTGAAATTGGTGGGCACTGGTAGGTTGCATTTGGTGAGCACTGATAAGGCTGCATTTGGTGGGTACTGATAATTTGCATTTGGTGGGCACTAGTAGGCTGCAATTGGTGGGCACTGGTAGGCTGCAATTGGTGGGCACTGCACTGGTAGGCTGCATTTGGTGGGCGCTGGTAGGCTGCATTTGGTGGGCACCAATAAGCTGCATTTGGTGGGCACTGGTAGGCTGAAATTGGTGGGCACTGGTAGGCTGCATTTAATGGGCACTGATGAGGCTGCATTTGATGGGCACTGATAAGGTTGCATTTGGTGGGCACTGGTAGGCTGCAATTGGTGGGCACTGGTAGGCTGCAATTGGTGGGCACTGGCAAGCTGCATTTGATGGGCACTGATAAGCTTCATTTGGTGGGCACTGGTTGGCTGCAGTTGGTGGGCACTGATGAGGTTGCATTTGATGAGCACTGATGAGGCTGCATTTGAGGCATTGATCTCTTGTATCATTTCTGCAGTCTCTGACCATCTCTTGTATCATGTCCGCAGTTTTGTCTCTGACCATCTCTTGTATCATGTCTGCAGTCTCTGACCATCTTCTGTATTATGTCTGCAGTCTCTGACCATCTCATGTACTATGTCTGCAGACTATGACCATCTCCTGTATCATGTCTGCAGTCTCTGACCATCTCCTGTATCGTGTCTGCAGTCTCTGGCCATCTCCTGTACTATGTCTGCAGTATGTCTGGGGGCTCTTTCTAACAGATTCTCTAACAGAAGCCCTCTCTGTGTCCATTAGAGGGACCTCTCTCCAGGTACCATTAGTGTACTATTTTCCTGTATTATGTTTATTGTTAAGAGATCATTGGAGGATCCCAGGGTAATGAAGACTCCTTTGGGGAGCATCTCTGTGATTGAGCCGTTGCCATAGAAACATGTGTAAAGGGGAGGGGTTAGTAAGATGACCACGCCCATGTGGGGACACCAAAAATATTTCTGCACCCAGGCATCTGTGACCTTAGGGTCGGCCCTGGTCATGTTGGAAAAGTGCACGATGACCATGGGAAACAGAGTGATGGTAGCATCTTCTCTTTCAATATAGAGCAGTACATCTGTGAATTCATGATACCATCAATGAAATGCAGCTCCCCGACACCAGAGGCACTCATGCAGCCCCACAGAAGGACACTGCCACCACCATGTTTCACTGTATTCACCATGCATTTTTCTTTGTACTCCTCACCTTTGCGATGCCATACAGTTTTGAAGCCATCAGTTTTGAAGCCATCAGTTCCAAAAACATTTCTCTTGGTCTCATCACTACAGAGTACAGAGTCCCAGTAGTCTTCTTTTTCAGCATGGACCCTGGCAAATTCTAGGCAACTTTTTTGTGCACGGGCTTCAGGTGAGGCTTCCTTCATGGACGACACCCATGCATGCCATTCCTCTGCAGTGTACGCCGTATTGTGTCCCTGGAAACAATTGCCCCAGTTGGGCTTTTTACTTCTTTAGCTAACTGCAGTGAACCTGCATGTTGATTTTCTTCAACAGTTCTCATCAGAAGACACTCCTGTTGAGGTGTTAACTTCCGTGGACAGCCTGGACATCTCTGTGAGATGGTTGCAGTTTCATCTTTGTATCACTTTTGCTACAGTATTCTGACTGATAAGTAAAACTTTGCTGATCTTCTTGTAGCCTTCACCTTTCTTGTGTAAAGAACTTATTTTCTTTCTCAGGCTTTGTGACATTTCTCTTCCATGTGTATGAAATGGGAAGGGGTTTTATTTGTTAAAGAGGAACTGTAGTCTGCTCACATAATTTGTAATAAAAGCATCTTTGCCATTCTAAAGCTTCCCTCCAACCACTTTGCGTATTATTTCATATATATTGTGATTCTGTATTCGCCAACTATGCTGCAGAAATCTCCCTCCACTAAGGCTGGCTCCGTCCATCTTAACTGTGGGCAGCTGAAGCTGCTGCCTGTTCACTTACTGGATTTACACAGACACACAGAGGCACACCTCCAGCTTTACAGCTCTCATTGGCCCTCTAATGACTTATCCGCCCTCCCTTCCTGGCAAACTCTCACGAGAGTGAGAGGGAGAGCTGTGCACGATGTCATAAGCCTAACCTAATGACCAGACAAGAAACAGGAAGTGGGCTGTATAAGGTATTTACTGGCAGAGAAAAAAAAGTTTTACTATCCAAAGTTAAAACAACAAGGGTAGAAGATTTAATAGATGGAAAGTTGAAAAAATTGCTGAAGGTCCGCTTTAAGTAATGCCCTTCTATAATCAACTGTATACTCTACTGGACACCTGTTTAATTAATAATTAGACCTGTGGTTGAATTCTTGTTAATTAGGATTTTGTGGTCTACAATTTAGCTTTGCTCCTAAGGCTGGCCATACATTATCCAATTTTCTTGTACAATTTTCCCTTTTTTTTTAGATTGACCAAAACCATATAATATGAGGTCAAACCTAAACAGGTTCAATGTTTATGCAATCAGGCAGGCCCTTGTACTACATAGTTGAAGGTAAATCTAAAGGAAATCGAACAAGAAAATTGTATAATGTTTGGCCAAAGTAAGACTTTCATTGGGGTGTATGAATTTTTGCAACATGGTCTTGAATGAATTTGTTAGGAAAAATTTTTTTGTGTGTGCAAATTAACAAATCTTGGTTGCAATCGATGGGCCACATTTGTGGGACCACTTTGTATTTGTAATATTTTGTAGTATAGTGTCCCATAGAAAATGTTGATTCTGAAAGTAAAGTTAAGGTTTTCTGACAAATCTGTTGGGGTGTACTCATTTATGCTGAGCACTGTGTATATATATATATATATATATATATATATATATATATAAAATGCAAATTGCAAAAATAGCAAATGACAATTTCAACATGCTAATGGCAACTCTTTATCCGCTTGCCGCCCGCCGGCTGTCATATGACGGTGAGGCGGCGCGGCTCTCATTCTGGGAGGGCGTCATATGACGCTCTCGCCTTCCCTTCCCACCAGGGGGCGCGCGCCGCCGCCGGCAATCGCGCGCACCCGCCGTGTCACTGGGCACCCGATGCGCGTGCCCGGCGGCCACATTGTCCGCTGGGCACACGCGATTGCCCGGTAACACGGCAGGACGTGGATCTGTGTGTGTAAACACACAGATCCAGGTCCTGTCAGAGAGGAGAGGAGACCGATCTGTGTTCTCAGTACAGAGCAACACCGATCGGTCTCCTCCCCTTGTGAGTCCCCTCCCCCTTCAGTTACAAACATTCTCTAGGAACACAGTTAACCCCTCGATCACCCCCTAGTGTTAACCCCTTCCCTGCCAGTCATATTTATACAGTAATAAGTGCATTTTTATAGCACGGATCGCTGTATAAATGTGAATGGTCCCAAAAATGTGTCAAAAGTGTCCGATGTGTCTGCCACAATATCGTAGTCACAATAAAAATAGCAGATCGCCGCCATGACTAGTAAAAAAAATAAAAATAATAAAAATGCTATAAATCTATCCCCTATTTTGTAGACGCTATAACTTTTGTGCAAACCAATCAATATACGCTTATTGCGATTTTTTTTACCATAAATATGTAGAAGAATAAGTATCGGCCTAAACTGAGGAAAAAATTTGTTTAAAAAAAAAAATGGATATTTATTATAACAAAAAGTAAAAAATATTGTGTTTTTCTCAAACTTGTCCCTCTTCTTTTGTTTATAGCGCAAAAAATAAAAACCGCAGATGTGATCAAATACCACCAAAATAATGCTCTATTTGTGGGGAAAAAAATAATAAGAATTTCATTTGGGTACAGTGTTGTATGACCACGCAATTGTCATTCAAAGTGTGACAGCGCTGAAAGCTGAAAAATGGCTTGGGCAGGAAAGGGGTTAAAATGCCCTGTATTGAGATGGTTAAAGGGGTTGTAAAGGTAAATTTAAAAAAAAAAAAAAAATAACAAACATGTTACACTTACCTTCACTGTGTAGCTCCTTCTGCACAGAGTGGCCCCGAACCTGGTCTTCTGGGGTCCCTCGGCGGCTGTCTCAGCTCCTCCCCGCAATAACTAACCACCCTAATGCGAGCTCCCTCGCATGGTGGTTAGTTATTGCGGGCGCGCTCCCATGATACAGCCGGCGGCTATAGCCGCTCGCTTTATCACTCGGCCCCGTCCCCCGGCGCGCCGAATCATTGTATGTGATTGACAGCAGCGCGAGCCAATGGCTGCGCTGCTTTCAATCCATCCACTATAGCCAATCAACGACCAGGCTGATAGAGGTTGGGAGCGAGCGGCCGAGTTTCGAGGTGTCAGGTAAGTAAAACGGGGGGGCTGGGGGCGGCGGTATTATCAAAAGTTTTTTCACCTTTACAACCCCTTTAAAGCGGAGTTCCACAAAAAATGGAACTTCCGCTTTTCAGAACCCTCCCCCCCTCCGGTGTCACATTTGGCACCTTTAAGGGGGGAGGGGGGTGCAGATACCTGTCTAAGACAGGTATTTGCATCCACTTCCTGCATAGACTCCCATGGGAGTCTATGCCTCTTCCTGTCCCTCCGCGCTGTCTCCTGGGAAACACACAGGTCCCAGGAGATAGCGGGGACCAGTTACGATGCGCAGCGCGACTCGCGCATGCGCAGTAGGGAAGTGAAGCCGCAACGCTTCACTTCCTGATTCCCTCACCTAGGATGGCGGCGGCAGCTGCCGAGAATCAAGCGGGTTATCGGCGTCCCCTGCCGACATCGCTGGACCCTGGGACAGGTAAGTGGCCATTTATTAAAAGTCAGCAGCTGCAGTATTTGTAGCTGCTGGCTTTTAATATTTTTTTTTTTAGGTGGATTTAGGTGGACTCCCTCTTTAAAGTGCATCAGTCAGTATGCTCCTTCATTTACTGCTTACTGTATTTTTAGAATAGAAATGTGGACCTTTTTCTACCACAAGAGGTCGCCACCACCTACTAATACATAACATTAAAAGCTTCTATATTTTCTTTTTTTCCCCACAAGGTGTCGCTCTATAAAATAAAAAAAAAAAAGAAAAGGAAAAAAAAGCAGGGTGCATTGGCTGAATCGGTGTTGATCTGTCTTTGCCTTTCAAAATTATGACAGATACATGACCTACTCAAGCAGACAGTAATTATAGACGCTGGTATAAAGGGGAGTGTACTGCAGGCACGCGAATAGCTCTGGCCGCAAGGATCCACAGTGCCCTAATGCTCTAAATTATACTTATCAGCGACATGGTATTATTATATGTGTTGTAAGGGGGGTAGGCTCAACTAGTATTGGCAGCAGTAAACCATGCATGAGACAGGGACACCCAGGAACAGTCCAGGCAAGTTTGGCCTGCACTGTTATTCCGCAGGGCAGCAAAAAAACTGTTTCAGTGTACAGCCAGTTTGTAAGATAAAACAAAAAAAACCATCTGCTTGTCTAAACTCAGGATAGTTCCTGCCTAACCTGGTGCCCCCTAACTGGTTCCCCCACACAAACAGGCAGCACTTGTACATATTTAGTATTCTGTCATCAATCAGCTATTTCCTCCAGCAGCATCCTCAGCAGTGAAAGCGAGAGAGACCTGAGGATCAGACAGCTCATATACTGCATATATATATATATATATATATATATATATATATATATATATATATATACACACACACACACACGTACATATACATATATAGGGTTGTGCACTAATAATGAGGTCTGGCTACAATGTAAGATATGGAAAATCTGAATCGCCCCTAGGAAAAGGACACAAGGAGATGAAGAGTGGCGCTACCCCCCTAATGTGGGCTTGAGGCGAGTGCTAACACCCCCTCTAATGAAGTGGAGTAAACCCTAGATCACAGTGTAAGAAGTGATACAAAATATACAAACAAAACATATAGTGAAAAATGATAAGGAATTCCTAGAAGGACATGTGAGGTGAGTAGTGATGACCACACAAATGAGCACCAGCTACTGGTGCAATACACATGGATACAAACTATTGCATATCAAACATGATCTAGCATGACACTAGAAGCAGGTGAAAGGAGTAGTGTGTGAATGACTACAATGACTCCTAGTGACACCCCGTGATAAGTGAATAAAACCCGGTATCGTAATACCAGAAAAAACACACCCAAAAAATTAATAAAATATTAAATAAATAAACTGTGAAAAAAATATTGAAAAAAAACCCTAAAACTATAAAACTATATGTGAAATAAAAATGGAAACATTGAGAAAACTTAAAAAGAGTCAACATAAAATGTGAGGTAATGTAGAGAAAAGTTCCAAAAGTGCAGGTGTCTCCAATGCACAAAATGCTGTTGACCCGTGTCCACCACACCTCGGTGACGTGATTCCACTCCCTTGTGAATTGCAAACTCACCAACTGATAAGGCCTCCCACTCTTGTGTTTGGCCGGCAAAAAAACCTCAACCCACTCACATGGGGGTTATCATGCGACCAATGGTATCCACTGCTAGGTGCACCGAACAATTTCCTTGAGATAGTGATTCCACATATAAAATAGGAAAAAATGCTCCTATGGCGTGATATCGTTTAAAACATTTAATCCAAACTAAAATCAACACATATGCAAATCACATGGTAGATAAAATCAACTAGGCAATTCACTTCACAGCAATGAAACTGTATCACAGCAGAACACAGCAAAGCATGCAGCAACAATAGCACAGCACAGGACGGCCACGGCGGACCCAGGGAGTGTGAATGCCGGCGATCGTCTCACCCGTTCGCAGCCCACGTTCCTCAGCTGATCCCTGCTCCGTCACCCGCCGTCACTCCTTCCTCTAACAAACGTCTAGGATTGCCGTGTAGCCACGCCCCGACATGTTTTCGTTTTATATCTATAATGTTATTCTCATACCCTTTTTGGAGGAATCTCTCCTTCAATATGTTAGCTTTAGAGGTGTAGGTATTCAGATCCGAACAGTTACGTCGGACCCTTAACATTTGTCCTTTTGGTATGTTCTTTATCCAGGCGGGATGGTGTCCACTCCTGATGGACAGATAACTATTTTGGTTTGTGGTCTTGAAAAAAACTTTTGTGCTCAAGATATTATTGGTCTTGATGATAGTTACATCAAGAAAATTAACTGAGGTGTCACTAATGACATGATCTAGTCGAATATTGTTGGAGTTGTTGTTGAGTCGTGACATAAAATCTATCGCAAATTCCCTCGACCCCTCCCAAATGAACAGGAGGTCATCTATGAATCTACGGTAAAACAGCAGCTGGGGTGGTCTGCTGTTAAATACTTGTCTATCCTCCCATTCTGCTAAGAACAGGTTAGCCAGGTTGGGAGCATACTTAGCTCCCATCGCCACGCCAGCCTTCTGTGAGAAAAAATGACCGTTAAACCAAAAATAATTGTGTGTCATGCAGAAGTCTAAAGCATGACCAACAAAAACCTTCTGCATGTGGGGGATATCATCCCTCTTGCTCAACGCCCAGTTAAGTGCCAATGCCGCATCCTCATGCTGGATAATAGTATACAATGAGGCCACATCGGCCGTGACCAGGTATGAATCAGAGGTTGAGTTGAGTTTCACCTCCTGTAAAGAGCGTAGTAAGTCAGTTGTATCCTTAAGATACGCTTTAGTGACCCTCACGCTAGGTTAGAGGAATTTATCTAAAAACTCCCCCAATCTGGCTGTGACTGACCCTATACCATTCACAATAGGGCGTGCTGGTGGTGTTCTTATGTCTTTGTGAATTTTCGGTAGGGCATAGATGACTGGAATGCGACATGAACTGGGGACAAGATAACATTTTTCCTTAGGGCTAAGGGCATTGATGCTAAACCCCCATTCCACCAAAGCACTAAGTTGCGTTTTATAGCTATTAGTAGGATCTCATTGTAATCTTCAATAAGTGGTTCGATCACTCAACATCTCCAGCAATTGATCATGATAAAAGTCTTTCTCCAGAATTACCACACCTCCCCCTTTATCCGCTGGCCGGATGATGATGTCATTCCTCGCTTCTAGTGATTTAATCCCATTGATGATGTAGTCCGGATTGACTCTTTTAATTGGGTTCAATCGTTCCAAATCATCCAGAACCAGATTTTTGAAAACCTCTATAAAGTGGTTATTGGAGTTTTGGGGATTAAACAATGATTTATTTTTAAGGCCTGTATCTACTCTAGTAGAACTCATAGTAGTTCCCCCCCCCCCCCCCCTTGGAGCAACTGGGTGACTAAGAAAATGTTTTATATATACCTCAGATTTGTTAATGGGTTTCCTGGGTGCACATTTCAACCCCAAACTCAATATATTTAATTCATTATTATTGAGTTTTACCTTACTTAAATTAAAGATCCCATCTTTCAAGTGTCCCTCATTCTCTTTTTTGGGGTGTTTGTGTCTCCTTGCTCTACACCCCCTTCTTCTCTTGGAAACAGTATAGGGTCTCGGTTCAAGTACTGGTTTGTTCCCATCTTCCCTCCACCCCTGTTGTTGACTGGGCGGGTACCCCCTCTGGGAGTCCCCCCACCCCTCCCCCCCTCCCCCGGTGACCTAAAAAAGAAGCTGGTCCCGGTTTTGGATTATTGTAATACTGTCCATTGGGATCATAATCAATTAATGGTGCATATCTGTTATGAATGGGAATCTGATTTCCCATATCTACATGACACTCATGGGGTGGAGTGGGATACCCCTCTTGATATGGTTGGGGGTAGTGGAAAGTATTGTAATTGACAGGTTGATTGGCTCTATATTGTTGGTACGGGCGCGGTAGAGCATGATGATTATATTGTTGTTTGTATCCACCTCTAGCTCCATTATATGGCCTTGGTGAACGATAACCCTCTCCTTGTTGATAGCCCCCATAATACTGCCCCCCCGTGTTGTGGTCTGTGGTGTATTCTGCTCAGTGTTACCTTTCCCACTCCTAATCCCCAAAGGTATCTCCTGTTGGTTAGCTGATGCAGAATTGGGGACTGATAACCCCCATGTAAGTGGGTTGAGGTTTTTTGTGGGCAAAACACGAGAGTGGGAGGCCTTATCAGCTGGTGAGTTTGCAATTCACAAGGAAGTGGAATCACGTCACCGAGGTGTGGTGGACACGGGTCAACAGGATTTTGTGGATTGGAGACACCTGCACTTTTGGAACTTTTCTCTACATTACCTCACATTTTATGTGGACTTTTTTTAAGCTTTCTCAATTTTTCCATTTTTTTTTTCACATATAGTTTTAGATTTTTAGATTTTTTTTCAATATTTTTTTCACAGTTCATTTATTTAATATTTTATTAATTTTTTGGGTGTGTTTTTTCTGGTATTACGATACCGAGTTTTATTCACTTATCACGGGGTGTCATTAGGAGTCATTGTAGTCATTCACACACTACTCCTTTCACCTGCTTCTAGTGTCATGCTAGATTATCTATGTGCGTGTCACCGGCGCAAAACCAAACTTTATTTTGTTTTACTATGTACCAAGTATTAGGTATGCTGCACTCAAAAACGACCCTTCATTTAGATGGGTAAAAATATTAGTGAATATGTGTGAGTGCGCTGCCCCCTTTTCTATATATATCACCACCTGTATTCCTTACCAACTACCAATGATCAATATTCCACGTGCATATATTTAAACTATAGATCAATAAATCATATGTATAACAAAAAATCATATATATAACAAGAAAAGTCCTTCAAACATGTTGCAAATTCTTGTGTCCTTTAAAGTGACTGGCGTGCTCCTATGTTACTTCAATATGTGACTGAGTGGGACCCTCCACCATTCAGATTGGCCACTCACCAGATGTTTCACTAGGGGTACGCCTTTGGTTCATTCAGGGATAACCATTCCACACAGGTACCTCTTCTCACCAGTACACAACTTGTGTTCTAATACTCCTCATAGGAAAGCATAGGAACAGAAGGCGATCATAGCGCAATATGTTTAAACCATTTATTTTAAAAGATATCAAAGGTTAAAATCACTCACATTTAAAAGTGCCCTTTTGCCGGCACGAAGCTTTTCCAGCAGTTACGGACGAGCGTCTAATAGCATGGTTCGCCTGGTACTGTAAGCGGTCTCCACGCTTGGCTTGCACTCCAAGCCTCGTTTCCGTTTTCGTCCGGTCACGTGATGCGTGAAAATCTCCCAGCAGCCTCTACGCGTTTCGCATCATCAAATGCGTCATCAGGAAGCTGCCGTTTGATTGGTGCCCTTTCTATTTATACTATGTGTGGCCGGAAGTGTGCATTCCGCCATTTTAACTAAGGTGATGCTCCCATCTGTAACTTCCTTTCTGTTATCGCCATTTTGACTAAGGGTTTAAAATATGTGTAATGTGTTTAAGACATTGTAAAAGCCTCTCCAGCAGATATAGATGGGTTAACATCCCCATCAATCGGAATATTAACTAAGAAAATGTAAAGGGGAATTAGTGATATAAGCGTGTATTAAACAAAAGGGATAAACCCTTAGTCAAAATGGCGATAACAGAAAGGAAGTTACAGATGGGAGCATCACCTTAGTTAAAATGGCGGAATGCACACTTCCGGCCACACATAGTATAAATAGAAAGGGCACCAATCAAACGGCAGCTTCCTGATGACGCATTTGATGATGCGAAACGCGTAGAGGCTGCTGGGAGATTTTCACGCATCACGTGACCGGACGAAAACGGAAACGAGGCTTGGAGTGCAAGCCAAGCGTGGAGACCGCTTACAGTACCAGGCGAACCATGCTATTAGACGCTCGTCCGTAACTGCTGGAAAAGCTTCGTGCCGGCAAAAGGGCACTTTTAAATGTGAGTGATTTTAACCTTTGATATCTTTTAAAATAAATGGTTTAAACATATTGCGCTATGATCGCCTTCTGTTCCTATGCTTTCCTATGAGGAGTATTAGAACACAAGTTGTGTACTGGTGAGAAGAGGTACCTGTGTGGAATGGTTATCCCTGAATGAACCAAAGGCGTACCCCTAGTGAAACATCTGGTGAGTGGCCAATCTGAATGGTGGAGGGTCCCACTCAGTCACATATTGAAGTAACATAGGAGCACGCCAGTCACTTTAAAGGACACAAGAATTTGCAACATGTTTGAAGGACTTTTCTTGTTATATATATGATTTTTTGTTATACATATGATTTATTGATCTATAGTTTAAATATATGCACGTGGAATATTGATCATTGGTAGTTGGTAAGGAATACAGGTGGTGATATATATAGAAAAGGGGGCAGCGCACTCACACATATTCACTAATATCATGCTAGATTATGTTTGATATGCAATAGTTTGTATCCATGTGTATTGCACCAGTAGCTGGTGCTCATTTGTGTGGTCATCACTACTCACCTCACATGTCCTTCTAGCACTCCCTTATCATTTTTGACTATATGTTTTGTTTGTATATTTTGTATCACTTCTTATGCCCCGTACACACGGTCTGATTTTCCGACGGAAAATGTGTGATAGGACCATGTTGTCGGAAATTCCGCCCGTGTGTAGGCTCCATCACACATTTTCCATCGGATTTTCCGACACACAAAGTTTGAGAGCAGGCTATAAAATTTTCCGACAACAAAATCCGTTGTCGGAATTTCCGATCGTGTGTACACAAATCCGACGCACAAAGTGCCACGCATGCTCAGAATAAATAAAGAGATGAAAGCTATTGGCTACTGCCCCGTTTATAGTCCCAACGTACGTGTTTTACGTCACCACGTTCAGAATGATCGGATTTTCCGACAACTTTGTGTGACCGTGTGTATGCAAGACAAGTTTGAGCCAACATCCGTCGGAAAAAATCCTAGGCTTTTGTTGTCGGAATGTCCGATCAATGTCCGACCGTGTGTACGGGGCATAACACTGTGATCTAGGGTTTACTCCACTTCATTTGAGGGGGTGTTAGCACTTGCCTCAAGCCCACATTAGGGGGGTAGCGCCACTCTTCATCTCCTTGTGTCCTTTTCTTAGGGGTGATTCAGATTTTCCATGTATATTCTTTAAAGTGGCAGCCAGGGGCGTTGCTAGGGGGTGGCTATTGAGGCTACAGCCCCAGATCTGGGGTCCATAGCCCCGAGTCTCTTGCTGCAGGGTCCCTGCCTAACCAGCGGGTTGCAGGCTGGCTGCATGAGAGAGACTGGAGGAGAAGAGAGAAGCGAGCGGGCGGACGAGCAGAGATGACCTCTCTCTCTGCCTGCTCCACATCAGTGCTCTTCACAGCCGGGCCTCTTCAATTTGGGATCGAGGTGCGGCGAGCAGCAGAGAGATGACATCATCTCTCACTGCCGGTCACACATCAGTGCTCTTCCACCCTCACAGCACGGTGGAGTGGAGGTCACATGCTTCCTGTCATCGTGGAGCTCCACTTTGCAGCCAGACCCCCTTGCTTCAATGTCGGAGGTGCAGCGGGGAGCAGCGAGATGACATCATCTCTCACTGCCTGCTCTGCATCACCGCTCTCCTGCTCTCACTAAATGGAACAGTGCTGTCAGCCTGCCACCAATGCAGCGTCAATGCACATTTGGTAGCACTGGCTGGCATGGCAAGTTACAATCTACATCAGGTGGCAAGTGACAATCTGCAAATGGTGGCAGGAGATGTGGCAATCTGCAAATTGAGCCAGGAGACATGGCAAGTGACAATCTGCAAATGGTGGCAGGTGACGTGGAAAGTGACAATCTGCAAATGGTGGCAGGAGACGTGGCAAGTAATAATCTGCAAATGGTGGTAGGAGACGTGGCAAGTGACAATCTGCAAATGGTGGCAGGAGATGTGGCAATCTGCAAATGGTGGTAGGAGATGTGGTAAGTGACACGCCCAGGGCTCCCACTGATTCTGCAGTATGGCGAGTTGAACCACTTCATTATATATTAGAATGTAACAATAGAAATAATGCACTTTAATCACCCTGACACCAAATCAACCATGGTGCCACGATGATTGAAGCGCCAACACCAGCCATCACCCGTGAAAAATTGCTTAGGTCTCCCAACCCCCCCCCGCGGGCATGCAAAAAGCTTGGTGACCGCTGCTATAGGCTCTAGCCCCAGATCTTTTGCAGATCTATCAACGCCCCTGGTGGCAGCTATTATTGGGTCATTCTTCACCATACAGAGTGCAGTGGTGGTAGGACGGGGTTTGTCGGCTTTTTTCTTGTCCACATACAGTTTTTATAATGTAAGATATGGACCTAGGAGTGGAGACTTTATCCCCTCCAAATTTCTACAAAGCCTCCAGGCTCCAGAACCCAGAACAAAACTTAAAGTGATACTAATAGAAATAATTATTTAAAAAAAAAAAAAAAAAACATGTGTAGGGAAGTGTTCTTTTGTACACTGTCTGTGAGGTTGTTTACATTCATGCATAGTTGCCTACACTGTAAAAAAGTTACGTGGCGAAAAATGGGCATGGTTTAAGCTAAAGCTTGGGCGTGGCTTAAAGGGGCGTGACTCAAAGGGGGTATAGTTAGAGTCTGAGATGAACTAGGGATGGAGGGAGAAACAAAGGAGTTATATTTTTTTTCTCCACAAAAGTGGAGTTACCCTTTAACCACTAGCCGACCAGCCACCGTCATAATACTGCGGCAGGTTGGCTCTCCTGGGCAAATCGCCGTAGCTGTACGTCGGCCCTTTAAATAGCACGCGCCCGCCACGTGACGTAGGAGCTGATGCACATGCCCGGTGGCCGCGATGTCTGCCGGGCACCCGCGATCGCTCCTGAGAGAGAGAGAGAGAACGGGGATCTGTCAATGTAAACAGACAAATCCCTGTTCTGTCAGGGAGAGGAGAGAGATCTGCTGTTTCTAGTGATTAGAAACAGCGATGTCTCTCTACTCCCAGTCACTACACTGCCCCCACAGTTAGAAACACCTCCCTAGGACACACTTAACCCCTTGATCGCCCCCTAGTGTTAACCCCTTCCCTGCCAGTGACATTTATACAGTAATCAGTGGCTATTTTTAGCTCTATAAATGTCAGTGGTTCCAAAAAAGTGTCCAATGTGTCTGCCGCAATGATGCAACCCCACTAAAAATCGCAGTTTGCCGCAATTACTAGTAAAAATAAAAGAAGAAAAATGCCATAAATCTATCCCCTGTTTTGTAGACGCTATAACTTTTGCGGAAACCAATCAATATACGCGTATTGCGATTTTTTTTACCAAAAATATGTAGAATATATTTTGGCCTAAACTGATGAATAAATTTGTTTTTAAAACATTTTTTGGGGGGATATTTATTATAGCAAAAAGTAAAAAATATTTTTTTTTCAAAATTGTCGCTCTTTTAAATAAAAACCGCAGAGGTGATCAAATACCACCAAAAGAAAGCTCTATTTGTGGGAAAAAATAGACGTCAATTTTGTTAAAGCGACGCAGTGCTGTATCGCAAAAAATGGCCTGGTCATTAAGGGGGCAAATCCTTCCGGGGCTGAAGTGGTTAAAGCAACAGTGTCCCTTTTTGGTCTGGGGGGTTCCTAGTTAGTATTAGCCTAGGGAACGGTAAACAGCTCAGGGTAGCGACAGGATAGGCTTCCGATGGCCATTTAGATAGGTTAAGGCCCGGTAGCATTGATAGCCTATATTCAGGTATATAGTCTATATCAGGGATCCTCAAACTACGGCCCTCCAGCTGTTGCGGAACTACACATCCCATGAGGCATTGTAAAACTCTGACATTCACAGACATGACTAGGCATGATAGGAATTGTAGTTCCTGAACAACTGGAGGGCCATAGTTTGAAGACCCCTGGCCTATGTAGTCAGGTTAGGGACCAAGAGATAGGCTAGATAGGCCTGATATGCCTTGCAGGCAGGGCCGGACTGGCCAACCGGGATACCGGGAAATCCCCCGGTGGGCCGGTGGTCTGACTACCCCTGCGGCCGCCGGCCGCTGTGAGGGCAGCTGCGCCTGAAAGAAAAATGGCTGCGGGGGCCGGGCCGACGTGCAACTGCGCAGGCGCCAGCGCTGTTCCGAGGTTGGCCGTGCTCGGGAAAACCCGTACACGCTCGGCAATTTTCGGAAATGCGGGCGCATTCGCAGTGACACGATGGCGCCGAGCGGCGCCATTTTTAAAGGTAAAGCGGTTGCAGCGCTCAGTGTCTGGCGTCTGGTGGCCTGTGCCTCTTCCTGCGTCCCCCCACAGCCTCTGACCTCCTGCCGCCCCCCCTGCAGCTTCTGATCACCTGTAACCCCCTGCAGCCTCTGATCACCTGTCCCCCCCTGCCGCCTCTGATCACCTGTCTCCCCCCCTGCCGCCTCTGATCACCTGTCCCCCCCCTGCAGCCTCTGACCACCTGTCCCCCCCTGCAGCCTCTGATCACCTGTCCCCCCCCTGCCGCCTCTGATCACCTGTCCCCCCCTGCAGCCTCTGACCACCTGTCCCCCCCCTGCAGCCTCTGACCACCTGTCCCCCCTGCAGCCTCTGACCACCTGTCCCCCCCTGCAGCCTCTGACTACCTGTCCCCCCTGCAGCCTCTGACCACCTGTCCCCCCCCTGCAGCCTCTGACCACCTGTCCCCCCCTGCAGCCTCTGACCTCCTGTCCCCCCCTGCAGCCTCTGACCTCATTGTCCCCCCGCAGCCTCTGACCTGTCCCCCCCCGCAAGCCTCTGACCTCCTGCCCCCCCCTGCAGCCTCTGACCACCTGTCCCCCTCTGCAGCCTCTGACTTCCTGTCTCCCCCTGCAGCCCCTCTGACCTCCTGCCCCCCCTGCAGTCCCCCCCCCTGCAGCCTCTGACCTCCTGTCCCCCCCCCCCGCAGCCTCTGACCTCCTGTCCCCCCCCCGCAGCCTCTGACCTCCTACCCCCCCTGCAGCCTCTGACCTCCTGCAGCCTCTGACCTCCTGCCCACCCCTGCAGCCTCTGACCACCTGTCCCCCCCTGCAGCCTCTGACTTCCTGTCTCCCCCCTGCAGCCCCTCTGACCTCCTGCCCCCCCTGCAGTCCCCCCCCCGCAGCCTCTGACCTCCTGCCCCCCCCCGCAGCCTCTGACCTCCTGCCCCCCCCCGCAGCCCTCTGACCTCCTGTCCCCCCCGCAGCCTCTGACCTCCTGTCCCCCCCCGCAGCCTCTGACCTCCTACCCCCCCCTGCAGCCTCTGACCTCCTGCAGCCTCTGACCTCCTGCCCACCCCTGCAGCCTCTGACCATCTGTCCCCCCCTGCAGCCTCTGACTTCCTGTCCCCCCCTGCAGCCTCTGACCTCCTGCCCCCCCCTGCAGCCTCTGACCTCCTGCCCCCCCTGCAGCCTCTGACCTCCTGCCCCCCCTGCAGCCTCTGACCTCCTGCCCCCCCCCTGCAGCCTCTGACCTCCTGCCCCCCCTGCAGCCTCTGACCACCTGTCCCCCCTGCAGCCTCTGACCTCTTCTCGTCCCCTCCTCAGCCTTTGACCTCTTCTCGTCCCCTCCTCAGCCTCTGACCTCTTCTCATCCCCTCCTCAGCCTCTGACCTCTTCTCGTCCCCTCCTCAGCCTCTGACCTCTTCTCGTCCCCTCCTCAGCCTCTGACCTCTTCTCGTCCCCTCCTCAGCCTCTGACCTCTTCTCGTCCCCTCCTCAGCCTCTGACCTCTCCTGTGGTCCCCTCCGCAGCCTCTGACCTCCCCTGCACCATCCGCAGCCTCTGACCTCCCCTGCATCATCCGCAGTCTCTGACCTCCTGTCCCCCCTGCAGCCTCTGACCTCCTGTCCCCCTGCAGCCTCTGACCTCCTGTCCCCCCTGCAGCCTCTGACCTCCTGTCCCCCCTGCAGCCTCTGACCTCCTGTCCCCCCCTGCAGCCTCTGACCTACTGTCCCCCCCCGCAGCCTCTGACCACCTGTTCCCCCTGCAGCCTCTGACCACCTGTCCCCCCTGCAGCCTCTGACCTCCTGTTCGCACCCCCCTGCAGCCTCTGACCTCCTGTCGTCCCCTCCTCAGCCTCTGACCTCTTCTCGTCCCCTCCTCAGCCTCTGACCTCTTCTCGTCCCCTCCTCAGCCTCTGACCTCTTCTCGTCCCCTCCTCAGCCTCTGACCTCTTCTCGTCCCCTCCTCAGCCTCTGACCTCTTCTCGTTACCCTCCTCAGCCTCTGACCTCCTGTCGTCCCCTCCTCAGCCTCTGACCTCCTGTCGTCCTCTCCTCAGCCTCTGACCTCCTGTCGTCCCCTCCTCAGCCTCTGACCTCCTGTCGTCCCCTTCCTCAGCCTCTGACCTCCTGTCGTCCCCTCCTCAGCCTCTGACCTCCTGTCGTCCCCTCCTCAGCCTCTGACCTCCTGTCGTCCCCTCCTCAGCCTCTGACCTCCTGTCGTCCCCTCCTCAGCCTCTGACCTCCTGTCGTCCCCTCCTCAGCCTCTGACCTCCTGTCGTCCCCTCCTCAGCCTCTGACCTCCTGTTGTCCCCTCCTAAGCCTCTGTCGTCCCCTCCTCAGCCTCTGACCTCCTGTTGTCCCCTCCTCAGCCTCTGACCTCCTGTCGTCCCCTCCTCAGCCTCTGACCTCCTGTCGTCCCCTCCTCAGCCTCTGACCTCCTGTCGTCCCCTCCTCAGCCTCTGTCGTCCCCTCCTCAGCC
The DNA here is from genome assembly GCA_037952835.1 of Lithobates septentrionalis. NCBI lineage: Eukaryota > Metazoa > Chordata > Amphibia > Anura > Ranidae > Lithobates > Lithobates septentrionalis. Next base: position 413,040 of record JBBDGP010003164.1, on the reverse strand, counting down.
TCTGACCTCCTGTCATCCCCTCCTCAGCCTCTGACCTCCTGTCGTCCCCTCCTCAGCTTCTGACCTCCTGTCGTCCCCTCCTCAGCCTCTGACCTCCTGTCGTCCCCTCCTCAGCCTCTGACCTCCTGTCGTCCCCTCCTCAGCCTCTGACCTCCTGTCGTCCCCTCCTCAGCCTCTGACCTCCTGTCGTCCCCTCCTCAGCCTCTGACCTCCTGTCGTCCCCTCCTCAGCCTCTGACCTCCTGTCGTCCCCTCCTCAGCCTCTGACCTCCTGTCGTCCCCTCCTCAGCCTCTGACCTCCTGTCGTCCCCTCCTCAGCCTCTGACCTCCTGTCGTCCCCTCCTCAGCCTCTGACCTCTTCTGTGGTCCCCTCCGCAGCCTCTGACCTCCCCTGCACCATCCGCAGCCTCTGACCTCCCCTGCATCATCCGCAGCCTCTGACCTCCCCTGCATCATCCGCAGCCTCTGACCTCTCCTGTACCATCCGCAGCCTCTGACCTCTCCTGTACCATCCGCATCCTCTGACCTCTCCTGTACCATCCGCAGCCTCTGACCTCTCCTGTACCATCCGCAGCCTCTGACCTCTCCTGTACCATCCGCAGCCTCTGACCTCTCCTGTACCATCCGCAGCCTCTGACCTCTCCTGTACCATCCGCAGCCTCTGACCTCTCCTGTACCATCCGCAGCCTCTGACCTCTCCTGTACCATCCGCAGCCTCTGACCTCTCCTGTACCATCCGCAGCCTCTGACCTCTCCTGTACCATCCGCAGCCTCTGACCTCTCCTGTACCATCCGCAGCCTCTGACCTCTCCTGTACCATCCGCAGCCTCTGACCTCTCCTGTACCATCCGCAGCCTCTGACCTCCCCTGTACCATCCGCAGCCTCTGACCATCTCTTGTCTTATATCACGTCTGCAGTCTGGAGCAGAGTCAACAGTGGGAGTGCCTCAGGGATGGGGGTCATGGGAGAAGTCAGACATGTATAGACTATGGAGAGGAAACTATGGGATAAAACCAGAGCCACCGAGCTGGAGCCGACTGACTGAGCCCTGTACGGTGCACCCGAGAGGAGGTCAGTGACAGCGCTGCTAGGCCTACCTGAGAGGGGGGGGGGGGTCAATACAATATTGTAAGGGGGCACTGATATATAGGTTTCCCCCTTATATCAGTAAACCCCGTACCTTAGTGTTTTCTTTCTGCAGAAGGTGGTCTCTGGTCACCAGAGTCCTCCCCACATTCCCAGAGTTCCCCTTTACATCATAGTTTGCAGGATTCCACCTTACAGTGCAAGGGGGAACTCTGATGTAAAGGGCAATGCTGCAGACCCTGATGTAAGTGAGAACTCTGATGAAAAAGGGGAAAGCAATGGACTCTGATATAAGTGGGGTCTCTGGTCACCAGTGCCCCCCTTTTATATCAGAGTTCCTGCTTAGATCATGATCTGCAATGTTTCCCTTTATGTCAGAGTTCCCTTGCACTGTAAAGGGGAATCCTCCTGATATATGGGGGGAATTCTGTGTTGGGTTATATTAATCTGACCTTCATGTAAGAGGAGAAATATGGTGTTTGACTTTTGTTTAACTTAACACATTGCTAATAGCAGTTTATAGCTTAAATATTGATATTTGCACTGAAACCTGCCATTTACGGCACCTTTTTTTTGCAGTATCAGTAAAAAATGTGCCAGTAAATGCCATGATTTTTGCCAGTAAAAAAATAAAAAATTGCTGCTGTTTGTAAATTCCATGTCTCTCTTATCTATATATAATACACTCTTCAAATGTGCTTTAAAATGCATGGTTTTCCCTTTTGTGAACAAAAAAATAACGACGTTATGCAGTTGGGCTGGTATAAAAATGCTATGGGGCTGGTATGAAATTATTTCCAGGGCTGGTTTTTATTCCCAGTCCGGCCCTGCTTGCAGGTGGCGCATTCCAGACTTCTTTGCCATTGGTGTGTTCGTCTGTACAAGTGTCCCCAGGAAGCCACCGCTCCACAGATGTGTCAGCGTTCGTCCTCTCAAGCCGGGTTGTGTTACGCCTTGCAAGCCAGCTCATCAGGGGCCCCTGCAATTGAACTGTGCCACAGGGCCTAATTGGAGGTATTGGTGTTAAAGGCCTTTAGTTATATATCCGGATATATATAGCTACATATATACACTGTTCTTCTCAGACATATGTACATTCTTCCTGTTATTGCTTTGGTTGTATGTAATGCCATCACTTTATCATATATAAAGTTGTACTAATCACTTTCTGGTATGTCTGCATATTTTTAATATTAAAAATATATGTTGGGTGTATTAGTACTACTGCTGTGAGTTATTTTGGGTGACTTACTAGTTATTGTCCTAGAAAGGGATCACCTCTACATACACTGGAGCCCTGTTCTAGGTGGAGGCACTGGCAATTATATATTCATAGTCCACTCTTCCTTTAGCGAAGGCTTTGGCTCATTTGTTTACCTGCAGGTTAGCGTCATAGGCTGTGTGGAGAGGGCAACTTCATATGACCCCCCCATAACAGTGCTACACATGTTTTATCTACCTGCTTTGTGCAATGGTTCTGCACAGAGCAGCCCCAATCCTCCTCTTCTTGGGTCCCCTGCTGGCATTCTGGGCTCCTCCCCCCCTTCTGAGTGCTTCCATAGTAAGCCGCTTACTATTGGGGCACTAATGCATGCTAGCTCCCGAGCCCCGAGCCCTCTGTCCAATGAGATTGAAAGCAGCAGGAGCCAATAGCTCCTGCTGCTATGTCTAAGCCAATGAGGAGGGAGAAAGCTGAGAGAGTCACTGCTCTCATGCACACTGCTGAATCAAGATTGGGCTCAGGTATCTATTAGGGGAGCTGGGGAGCCACACACAGAAGGTTTTTTTTACCTTAATGCAGAGAATGCATGAATGTAAACCTTCAGCCTTTAGAACCACTTTAACATTCAGAAAAACTCTGGAGCCCCTCTCTATGTGTAGGCGAGAAACCTAAGTTTTACATATGTACATCCATAATCCTGCAGCCAATGTCTTGCAGTACTTAAAGATGATCTTCAGCCTGTTTAAAAAAAATAAATAAAAGTAAGCAGCTACAAATGCTGTAGCTGCTGACTTTTAATAAAAAGACATGTACCTGTTCAAAGATCCAGCGCCGTCCTCACCTGGGCCAGTTCTTTGCCAGTCTTTGGCTGCCCAGTGCCGGCATGTTTAGAGTGGGAAGCCACCTGTGACTCCTGTGATGTGTGAATGGTCCTGCAGCCTCATTGGACCTGTGGCGCATCCTTAGAGGTTGCTGGCAGAGGGGGGGAAAACTTCCAATGGAATCTGCTAGTCGATCTAATTGGAAGTGAGATCGGGTACCTACCAAAACTAGGTACCCACTCCCCCTCTCCCCAAAAGTGTTAGAGGAGGGCATAAACAGAACTTTTAGGGTGAAGTTCTGCTTTAATAAAGCACAAAATACACACTTAGCCAGGATACAGCCAACCTGGTTTTCTATTTTTTCATTTGCATTTTCAATAAAATGTTTTCTATTAAATACTGTTCAAACAAATTTGAGTGCTAATGAAGAACTTGGCTGGGGGTACTGGCACTCAAGTTTCAGCCACAGTGTGATTGTAGTGTCTTTTTATAGCAGGATAAATTATAGAATAAAATGTATACTTTTTATTTACAGTAAAAATACATTTTTTTTGCACTGGTCAACATTGAATTAAAGTGGTTGTAAAGGCTGAAGGTTTTTTACCATCATGCATTCTATGCATGAAGGTAAAAAAACCTTCTGTGTTCAGCCCCCCCCCCCCCAACACTTACTTGAGCCCCATCTTGATCTAGCGATGTGCACGAGAACCCAGGCTCTCCGGGGACTCTTCCTCCTCATTGGCTGAGACAGCAGCGGGAGCCACTGGCTCCCTCTGCAGTCAATCAGTGCCAGCGAGCCAATGAGAAGAGAGAGGGGGCGGGGCTGAGCTGCAGCCTTGTGCTTGAATGGACACGAAGAGCCACGGCTCAGGAGCCCCCAAAGCAAGTTGTTTGCTCTGGGGGCACTTGGCAGGAGAGACAGGTAAAACCGCTGCACAAAGCAAGTAAGTATAACATGTTTGTTACTTTTAATTTTAAAAAAATCTACATTTAATAACACTTTAAAAAAATGCATTCATGTGGATGAATATATAGGCAACCTAATTGTACAATCTTCTTTAGATCTATCATCAACTACGTAGTATAAGGGCCGCCGCCTACCTGATTTGATTCTAGTTAAATGGATTGTTTAGGTATGTCCACCTCCTATATAGTTTTGGTAAAGCTAAATCAGATTGTATAGTGTATGCCCAGCTTTAGAATTTGTCTTTCTGGTTACTCAAAAGCACAGTACCTTATAGCAGCAGGACCCTTCACTTTCTTTGTTTCTTTCTCCAAATCTTCATTGAAAACCCCTATTGTCTTGGTCCATCTCATGAAGCATTCCTTTGCGATACTTCCTCCACTATGCAGCATGGGCCAATCCCAGGTTCCTTCTCAGTTCTCGTCATGCAATTTTTTTTCCCCATCCATCCATCGACACAGACTGTATGGCAGGCCACTGAGCCACTCCTATCACATGATACTTTTAAAAATAACTTTACTCAAACAATGACTTGCATTTTTAGTTTTCAAACTGGAAAAACAAGCTTTTCATATTTCCTACTTGGGACTAAATGCTTTCTCTGCATTTTTTACATGCCAATGTGCAGAACCATCCAATATAACGATTTTGAGAATAAATCTTCCATACATTTCAAGTATGTTTTGTTTTTGCTTAGGGGGATGTTGTGTTAGGATTTCTAGAGACTTTGGACAAGAATAATTGAGAACTGTCTGATACTTTTTTATTTGCACCGACGTCCAAAATATTCTGGATAAGCTTTGAGGGTTCTGAGAACTAATAAGGACATTATGCCTCAATCCTCATTATTGCGATTTCCATTATATTCAAAGCTGCCCCTTCACACTTTGAGCCTTGTGATGCTTAAAGCACAAAAAAAGTAAGATTCTTTGAGTCAGTCTCACTTGGACCCTATAGATTTCAATGGAAGCCCATTGGGCAACAATCTTACCTTTTCATCCTCCTCTAAGTAAGTACTGTAGCTTTCCATCGGCCAAAACAGAAAGTCTGATAGCGCTTGAAAACTGTGTGTACAAATGTGTACAAATGTTCAAAAAAGAAAAATCTCTTGAGAACGCTCATGCCCAAAAGTGAATGGAGGCCCAGAAGAAGTTCATACAGCAGACTTATAGGGGTTGACTTACTAAAGGCAAATGGACTGTGCACTTTGCAAAGTGCAGTTGTTCCAGAGCTTAGTAAATGAATGATAGAAGTCAGCAGAGCTTCTGCTCATTGACAATCACGTGCAAGCAAAAATACAGTTGTTATTTTATTTTCCTTGCATGTGATTGGGTATTCTTTGCAAAGTAAAGATTTACCTCATTAACTAAGCTCTGGAGCAACTGTAAAACAACCCAGTTTGAAAAAGAAATGAATGGCAAAACATTTGTGCATAGATATTAAAAAACATTATAAATACCTTTCCCCCCCCCCTTTTTTTTTTTACCGAAGTGATCACATTCCCTCTGTTCTCAGCTACATAAGAGCTGGGGGGGGGGTGGGGAAGCAGCAGCACACTAAGTTTTTCACTAAAAGGCTGTGCAGGGGGGAGCGTGTCAAGATAAGTCTGATTATTGGAGAACAGGCGGAGTTTCCAGCGGAGCTAGAGAACTGACCGCAGTGTGATTTCCTGCTTAGTGTGGTCAGTTTTTAATAGGAAAGCAGAGTGATTGGCAGGATCACCGGGGATTTCACACAAAGGAAACAATACAAAGAGAACAGGATAATTTTTCATACAAGTACATGATACAGCAGGCACATATCAGAAATATGAAATGCTGGGGTAACAAACATTTTAAATAAATATAAAATTATACAACAAACTGTTTCACATTGTAACACAATAGGAAATCCATGCATAATTCTAAAGTACAATATAAAATAATCCTATGTTTTCTTTTAAACTCTTGCCACCCATGTAATGTGGTTTATGGCGACAAAAAAGGTGAGCTTTAATTCCCACATGCGTCCATGGATGGCCGAGGTTTGTGTGCCAAGACCATGCTCACTGCGCACTCGCAACACAGTGACCAAGCTGTTATAGACAGCCGGTGGGACCAGTTTCCAATCATGTCACCACTTTGATGGCCAATCACATGTGGTTACATGATTGGGCAGTCCTTCACACCCACTGAGTGAAAAGACTCAGTTAAAGGGACGCTGGGGCTGGTCAGGGAGAGATTAAATATTAATTGTTTTTACTCTGTTTCAATTTAAGCATTGACTTTTGGATAGAAGCAGACAACAGAACACTTAATCTGGCCATACACCAGTAGAATTTCATTTAAAAAATATTTGTATTAGGAACTTTTTTTTTTTCTAATGGTTGGTGGGTTTAAATCAATGTTCCATTTTGAACATAGAGATGAGAAAATTTGAAGGGACAGGATAGCAAAATGTTACCGACCGAACTTCTGATTGTTCCAATTGTGAATTTTGTTCAGGAAAAATATACATATTGTAATGAAACCTGTTTAATACGTCTGGGATTCCATTCAAGTAGTTGGTCTGGGTCAAATTTTAAAGGCTAGAATGAAATTAAGCGACCCAATAATGGCAAGAAAGAATGTTGTGAAGAGCATTTGAAGGAAAATCAAAAGCTTAAATGGCCAGCTTTAGTCTAACGGGTTGTAATTTCCAGTCCCATGGTATGAGAAATAAATATGTAGCACCCTGATATTTAGGCAGGGTTTCTAGTACATTTACCTGCCAGGCATAGTTGCCTTGGCCAATTGTTAGGGGATCAATTGATTCCACCCTAATTCTGGAATTGCTGTACTTCTCTCTTCTGTCACTAGATGGCCGGGTATCTGGTGACATTAGACAAGACAAGGGCATTGCAAGGACAGATTAGGAATAGATAGGGTATCTCAGCCAATGGGCAGGGATCTTCTTGGGTCCCTTGGCCTGCTGGGAGAGCCTATTTGGGTAAGGTCAGTTGATCGGGGTTCTGTGCCACCTGGACGACTATCTGGGTGGACATTTGTTGTGCTGCCCCGGGCTGCTAGGTCAGAGCCTGAGGCCTATCCCAGGGACATATGGTTGCTAGGCTGTCTGAGGGCCTATCCAGAAGCAAGAGAACAGCATAGGGCTGGGATTGCGGCTTGCAGTCCAACCAAAAGTGACGGTTCTGCTGGCCGGAGAACCTGTCATGGTCGGAGGTAGAGGGGAAGCTGTCGCCACTAAGGGACCATCCACCTTACTACCAGGGACTACAGTGAGTAGCTGAAGCAAGTACCAGAGCAGTATTCTCACCAACCGGGGACGGTGAAGAATTGGGAAACTTCAGCAGGTGCCAAGCCAGGGACCCAGCCAACTGAGGTGGCGCTTGCAAAGCAGCCTTGTGTGTCAAACCAGGGACCGAGCAGACCAGTGGGGTGACGCTTGAGGAGTATCTTGGATGCCAAGCTAGGGACCCAGCAGGGAAGTGGGAGTGACACTTGAGGAAGATACTGAGAGAGAGAAGATTGGAAGAGCTCAGGAGATCCAGTGGCAGTGGATCATCAAGTCTAGTGAGAGCGTTCATTGTAACTTTTGTTAGAAACTGTTCAAGATCATTTCCATAGGAGACAGCCTGTCTACACATGCAGATGTGGTGCTGGCTGGGTGCCTTTCCCTGCATGGCTGTCCACCTATAGAAGTCTCAGAGTCTTCTAATTAACATTGCAACTACTAAAGGGTATCCTGGCCCTAAACCCTCTCTCCCACCGTTCTGTTTAAGAGACAATAAATCTCTTTGTATTCAAGAAGTGTCTGGCGCCCATGAATCTACCTTGCACTACACCCACCATGCCTTGTAACCCACTCTACACAGAAGGATGTCAGCTATCCCTAACTCTGGAGGGTCTCATTAGACCAAAGGGGGCCTGGGACCTTGCTACAAATAGGAGAAGCCTTCTTAATCCAACGTATCTGGTGGACATTATACTCGGAGGAGTGGATTCAAAATGACAAAGAATTTTTGTGTCGTCATGCCAAAAATATTCCCCAAATCCTGATGCCCTTACTTGGTTGACAGATGTAGAATTTTCTTTTAAATTTATTTTGAACCTATGGCCAGGCTTTGGACAACCATTTACATATTCTTAATGTGCTGTAAATGAGCTTTAAATAGGAGTCCTCATGGACCTCTGAACATAAGAGAGCCCCCTAGTTTGGGTCTAATCCTATGCCTGGGCCCTCCTGTAGAACTGTAAAACACAATGGGTTTAGGATACTGATCCTCCTCACCCTTTATCCACCATCTTATGTCCACAGGTCACCAGGAACTCATACCTACCTCCTGTCCTAATCCTATACAGCAGAACCATACGTCATACACAAAGGGAGGAGGAGATGAGGGGTCATTTGTATAGGTCACATACAGTGAAAGGATGGAGAAGAGGTGGTTAATGTTCAGATGTGCAGGATACGGGAGGTGAGGTGTTAATATACATATCACTAGAGACAAGATGGAACATAGTGTACAGGGGAGGGGCAGGCAAAGGGTTAAAAGTGATTTCCACAATCAACCCCCTTTCTACCCCGAATCGGTTGCCTCTTGTGCCCTAGAACTAATAAATAGGATGTGCCCTGGTAATAGGAAAAATGGGTGTAAACATTACACTGATTGGTCATCACAGTGGTCTCATAGTACAGAGCTGTTTGGATCGACTCTGTACACTATGTCTGTGGTTCACAGCCATTAATGGGCATACTGGCCAATCAAGGGTTGCTATTTATAAATGGCACTTCAGCAATAGACATGTTTCTCCTTGACCTTTTTTACACATGGTTAGTTCACTCTTTCATTTTTTGTGACATGGAGAACTTACACGTTAAGCTAACTTTTTAGCGAATTGTACCTTGTCATGCAGTTCCTGGTGATTGTATAGTTTATGTCCCACATTGTACATATTTTTTTCACAAAAAAATCTCACATTCAAATTGTAATCTGTGTAGCGAGCTTTAGATTTTGAACACAGAATATTAACTGCAGCCACCTATAGAGGTCCTCCTAGAGCCCACACTAACATATGTTGTGGGCATGGCCATATTTGGCCAGTAATGTCAGCCACCATCCTGCCCTCCACATGACAAGTAGGGGAGCCGTCGTTCATGGTGAAGAGTGCCTTGGGTGCAGACGGGTCAGCAGAATCTGTTTTTTCTTTCCTTTGGTGAGTGGGGGTTTGGTATGGTTTTTCTTTCTTCATTTCGGCGTGGGGTTCCCTTCAAAATCCATACCAGGCCCGAAGGGCCTGGTATGGAAGGAAGGGTGGGGGTATGCCATTTTTTCCTGATTAATTTTATTGCCGGCAATTCTTACTTTTACATTCAGCTGTCAGCAGGGAACCCCGCTGACAACTGATGACTCATCGGTTGCTAAGGACGCGGTGGCTGGCTTCCCTGGCCGCTTCTTAACACAGTTTGTTAACCACCTGCCGCCCAACCACCTTCAAATGATAGGGTGCTGCTCTCATTCTGGGTGGAGGTCATATGATGTCGCCCCAGAACGGCCGCTCTGGTGCGCAGCACGGCGAACGTGGCCGCGCCGTGTTGCCAGGACACGGCGCGACCCCGATCTCTGTGAAGATTCGATGATGTGGCTCTTTAACTATGTGTTTGGCTGTGTCCAATCACAGACAGTCACATGGTAAATGCGGAAGTGTCGGTAGTCAGCTCTCATCGCCTCACACTGACAGAGTATGTGGCGAGGAGAGCCGATCAGCGACATCTCCTTGCAGGGGACACCCGGACAGGTAATCAGGGCAGTGATCATCACTGCCCTGATTACAGTAAAGCCCCCCAGTGCCAAAAATCAGTGCCCATCAGTAACACCAATCAGTGATGCCAGTCAGTGCTGCCTTTCAGTGCCTACTCATCAGTGCTGCCCATCAGTGCAGCATATTAATGCCTTCTAATCAGTGCCCATAAGTGCCACCTCATCAGTACAGCCTATGAGTGCCCATCAGTGCAGCCTCATCAGCACACATCAGTGAAGGAGAAAAATTATTTATGATGTATAGGGAGAATTACAAAATTTACAGACAAACAGAAAAACTTTTTTTTTTTCAAAATATTTGGTCTTTTGTCTTTATTTTTGTTAAAAATAAAAAACCCAGCAGTGATTAAATACCACCAAAAGAAAGCTCTATTTGTGTGAAGAAAATGATTAAAATTTCACATGGGTAAAGTGTGCATGACAGCGCAATTGTCATTCAAAAGCGCATCAAAATCACATGTTCTGAAACGCAAAACGCACTAGAAAACCGCATCAACGAGAAACTAGCCTTAAGGCTAATTTCACACCACTTGGTTTGCACACTTGTGCACTTAAGTGAATGTACGTTGACATGCTTTTTTGTTTTATTGAATGCATTGCATTGATGGACATTTTATTCAACAGCAGGAGCCAAAATACTTTTTTTTAATTTTTTTTTTTTATATGTAGCGGTACCCCCCGTGGGGCCACTGAGTGTAATAGTTCCACCTATCACCCCGTGCAGCCCGGCATTCACTTCCAGTCACTCTCCAGACAATGAACAGTCCATCAGCTTTGTTTTTGTTGTTTTATTGAGGGAATAAACTTGGATGGGGTAAAGGGAATATGGGATGCCCAGCTCAATAGTTTTTAACTGATGAAAATGTAGATTGGAACCTCTATTCACAGTCTCTAAAGCCCCAGACTCCTCCAGCACAACGCTTCTCAATGAACTGTTACTTCCTCTACTGTGAAATACTTGGTCCTATCGCAGGTAGCACATGGTCAGGTCCAACTCTGAATTAGGTCTAACTTTGTATATTCGCCATTTTTTAGCAGGTGACCGCAGGGCCCCTTTGGTGTAGCAACCAATAGCATTAGAAAATGTTCTTTTTGTGCTAGCTGTATCTAGGTGGACTACTGGTCCCAGTCAGTCCTTTGCGAACTCTGCCAACCCTCCTGGCCGCAGAAGCCCGACTTCAACGTAGGGTGACCATGACCACACGTCCCGGGTTGCCCGCAACAGTACCGCAATCGGCAGGTCTGTTCTAGGTCCTGGGCACCTTCATTCTGGGACAATACTGTGTCCCGGAATGAAGCTGACAGAGGAGCAAACCCCGCCATAGCGCTGGCACTCACTACACCTCCATCATCACCTGAGAGACTCTTCTACTGGCCAGGTCACTGGTTGCTAGAGCCGCCTGGCGTCTAGCAACCAGTGACGTCACGGCCGGGACTCCCTGCCCTGCATTCAAAAGCGCAGGAGTTAACCTCCTCCTCCGCGCCTAGTGCTCTCCACACGGCCAGCTCCGCCTCCACCACAGATGCCCACTCCACCCACCTCCTCTATCATCTCCGGGCTAGCTCCGCCTCCACCATGGATGTCCGCCAGCACAAACCTCCATCATCTCCGGGCTCCAGCATGCTTTAAAGCAGGGGACTCCCCAACCCCTGTGCCACACTGCCACTGGGAGGAGCCACAGCCGCGGGGGGGTGTTCACCTTCCCTGGGAGACCAAGGGCACTGGTGTGTTAGACTGGTGGCAGGCTGCGATGGCAAGTGACACTGCACAGTGGGCAGGCTGCGGGTGGCAAGCAACTCTGCACAGTGGGCAGGCTGTGGGTGGCAAGTGGCACTGCACAGTGGGCAGGCTGTGGGTTCAAGTGACACTGCACAGTTGGAAGGCTGTGGGTGGCAAGTGACACTGCACAGTGGGCAGGCTGTGGGTGGCAAGTGACACTGCACAGTGGGCAGGCTGTGGGTGGCAAGTGACACCGCACAGTGGGCAGGCTGTGGGTGGCAAGTGACACTGCATCTGGTGGCATGTGATGGTGACAAGTGACATACTGCATCTGGCAGCAGGCGACAGTGGCAAGTGACAAGCTGCACCTGGTGGCAAGCAACGTGGGCAAGCTGCATCTGGTGGCAAGTGACCTGCTTAGGGTTCCTACCAAGTCTGCATTATGGTGAGTTCAACTATTTCATTATATATTATAATGTAACAAGGTCGGGGACCACTGCTCTAAAACCCTTGTCGAGTTTTGAAATCATCTTTCTTTGGGAAGGGGGGGGGGTTGTCCCCGAATGGCAGTTTGGAAATGTGGTCACCCTACTTCAACGCCAGTAACATCACAGTCTCTCCCTCTGTTTCTACATCCACTCCTGGCATGCCCCTCCCAGATCTCCCGACTGTGCCTGTCACTCACTGAACAACAGGTGAATCCTTCCTGAAGATTTGCTCTGCAGTGTTCCCGCGCTGTCCTCTCCTGCTCCTGTTCAGGACACCCCTCGTTTGGGTTGTATGGAGGGGTTCCCTTACAGCTCCGAGCCCCAGCCCAAGGTCACCCCCCCCCCCAGACAGGGGGGCTCCCTCCAAGGCACCGACAGCCTAACACTTCATCTCTCAGTTCTTCCACCCAAACCACTCCTCCGTATCTGGGCTGACCCAAGGTATTTAAGGAGGCCTGCCCCTGCCAATCCTAGTTGGGGATTGGTCAGGGCTCCTTAACACACCCCAGACAGCGCCCCCTCTCTTCCCCTCCTCTGCTTCCAGAATTTTCTTCAAGCCAGAGGGAGGTAACCAAGAAGTGACACTGCCTGTAAGTCACCAACCTACACTAAACCACTCCCAGCTCCCAGATCAAAACAAACAGACCTAGCTAGGCCTGCCTAAATTTACATGCAATGGCCAAAAATCTAACTCTAGCACCTACCTAAGGTAGAGGGTGCTACACTTAATATAATGTGCACTGCAGCAATCTGTGATGCATTTGTAAAGCATTTAAATGGTGCAGGTATCATTTTCACCCAGCGCAGAGCATTTCTGTCAACTGGGCCTATTGGGAACAACAGATTTCAGCTAGTCATAATGGTGGGCCCATGTTAAGCAATGCACCCCAACACATGTGGTCTGAATGAGCCTTAACTGAAAAAGAAGTTTTTTGATGCAGCCTCCACCAGAGAGAAAAATTCTATCACATCTTGGATCTACAGGAAGTGAGAGACAATCTACGGTTTCCATCCGTACCATACTCAGTCCAAAATGTAAAAAACAATGACATTTTTGCTGAAGTTGGGTTCTAACCCCTTGGCGCCAGCTCTTGGCGGCCCTTCAAGGGCTTTAGAATGCCAGGAGGCAGGGCGATGGCTTAGGGCCATGTGCTCGCCATGATTGGCTGTCACATGATCGAAAAACTTCTAATCGCAAGCAGCGATCAGGAGGTTTCCTTTAGCCACCTGTCACTGTGCTGAGAGCGCACACAGTGCATGCTTTAGGCACAGCTCTATTGCACGCAAATATGAAGCCACTCTGCGCCAAGGCTAACAATCACTGAGAGAAGACCCACACAAGGAGTGCATTGTTTTCAATGAGTCGGCTGACTTGCACTGTGAGAAGGAAAAGTAAAGCACAACAATGGTGTAGCACTGAAAAGCAGACAGAAAAGCCTGACTATGTGATTAGCAAAAATGGATATCCTACATATTGCATATAATGAGAATTTAGACATAGAAACTTTTTTTATTATGTTGATAAGATTTTATCTGAAGATCCGTGAAGTCATCCTACAGGTAAGCCTGCACACGTGAACTTGGGCAGCTGAACAAAGACAATTCTTCCAACTTGACCAATATGGTTATCAGAAGGCAGAGGAAAGCTTTACTTAGCATTTCCAGTTTAACAGGTTCAGTCTCTTGTTATGCTTGCCAGGCCTGGAAGCATAAAAATACGTAGCTTCAGGCAGTTTTCTTTGTGTGCTTAGGTTTTAATCCAACATATGGACACTTTTGGCTAATTTGCCTCAAATGACTTTAGTAACCTCTGTCAGAAAGACAAAAACCTCTAAAAGAGCAATATATTGATCCACCAGATGGAGCACATACAGTCCATACCCCTGGTGGCAAATTACTCTGTATGGCTCAGTTTCTAATTTCCTTGCACTCGGATTGAATATTTCCTCAGTGGATGGAAAAGCTAGTAGAGGTTCTCCAGAATTGTCCATGGGGATTACAAACACTTGAGAAGGATGGAGATGAAGTACACTATTCTGGATCTTGTTCCAAGAAGCATAAAACCAGAAGTCACCTGACATAATAAACATGAGAGTATGAATGACTACGAGGAACGTGAAGTATGTTTAACGTTAGTGTTTAATGTTAGGCTGTCTTATGGCCCATTTGGATTATGAAGTTGCATCATTGAGGGCTCTGATAATTCCTCAGTCTACTTATCTCAAGTGGAGGTCCAGGAGTAGTAGACAGAGGAGAAATGGATCCAACAACACCTTCCTCACCAGGTTTCTAGTTTCTGAAATTTTCTTTAAACTCATGACAATGTATCTAGGAACCAATATTAGCAGAGGCATAATAATTAGGAAAATAATTTTGTCCAAATTTCAAGAAAATTGAATACAAACTGGTTGTAAAAAAAAAAAACAGGTCAAAGACTACAAATAAAATACATTATAATTTAGAATTCAATATCCATGAGATCATGGAAGTGACAGATTTCCACTTGTGCAGTTGAACTTCAGGTAAACATATAAAATACCAGTTAATGCAGTTATACAGTGGGTATAGAAAAGAATCACCCCCTATAAAATAATCACATTTTGTTGCTTTGCAGTCTGAAACAAAGACAGACACAATTTTTGTTTTATCCAGCTATATTTACTCTACAAGTGCAACTTATAACATCCAAGTGAAAGATATAACTCCATTATGTCAGAAAATGTTTTAAAATATTCAAAAACAGAATCACTGAGTTGAAAAAGGATCACCCAGTCAGCATTGACATGTCTTTTATTCCTATACCAAGATATAGGTATTGTTTACCTTGTCTTTTAAACTTTAATATGGAATAGAAATGTGTATGTAGCACCCTCTACCATAGGTAGATGCTAGAGTGAGGATTTTGGGGAAACTGTCAGTTCAGATAAAAATGGGCAGGCCTATTTGGGCAGGCTAGGCCTGCTTGTTTTGATCTGGGGGGCAGGGAGTGGTTAGTGCAGCAGTGGGTGTGGGTGTGACCACCTGTGCTTTAGTTCTGAGGTGCCTCCCCTGCTTCCAGGAAGAATGATCTGGAAGGGGGGCAGGACCTAGAACTGGAGTGGCAGGCAGCTCATGTGAGGAGCCCGGACCAATCCCTAACTTGAATTGGCAGGGGGTAGGCCTCCCATATAAGCTAAGATAACAGTCTGCTGGGGGGAGATGTCGGCTGGGAGAAGCGGAGAATGGAGTACTAGGCAGCAGCAGGAGCCCTATCCCATAGTTGCCAACAGTCCCGATTTTCCTGGTACAATCCCGATTTTGGGACCCTCGTCCTGATCGGAGGCCTCCCTGATTCGGGATTTTGCCTTTTTTGTCCAGGGAAATCGGGAATATTTGCTTTTGCAGCAGCTGGCTCCAACAAAATGGCCGCTGGCGCCGCCACTAGATCGTTCCCCTTGTGTTCAGTGGAGAGGGGAGGGGCTTGATCCGTGCAGCCAATGAATCGGCTTCTTTCTTCACAATACTGATGCCGGGGTTAGCTGCACGGATCGGCCCCTCCCCTCTCCACTGAACACAAGGCGCCGGCAGGCTTGTGGAATTTCTTCTGCTCTCTCTTGTCCCTCTCAGTGTAAAGCCCAGGCAGCGATGTAACTGTAATGTACAGGGGTGAGGGTAGTAACTATGTACAGGGGGGTTAACTATGTACAGGAGAGAGGTTAACTATGTACGGGGGGGTTACTATGTACATGGGGGGTAACTATGCACAGGGGGGTAACTAGGGGGAGAGGGGTAACTATGTACAAGGGGAGGGGGTAACTATGTACAGGGGGGGTAACTATGGCTCTGCCTGGGACACTGATGTAAGGACTGAGGCTGGGAACACTGGTGTAAGGACCGACTCTGCTGGGGGCAACTGATGTAAGGAGGGACTCTGCTGGGGGCACCTGATGCAAGGAGAGACTCTGCTGGGGGCACCTGATGCAAGGAGGGACTCTGCTGAGGGCACCTGATGCAAGGACGGACTCTGCTGTGGGCACCTGGTGCAAGGACGGAGTCTGCTGGGGGCACCTGGTTCAAGGATGGACTCTGCTGGGGGCACCTGGTGCAAGGACGGACTCTGCTGGGGGCACCTGGTGCAAGGACGGACTCTGCTGAGGGGCACCTGATGCAAGGACGGACTCTGCTGGGGGCACCTGATGCAAGGACGGACTCTTCTGGGGGCACCTGATGAATGGACGAACTCTGCTGGGGACACCTGATGCAAGGACAGACTCTGCTGGGGTCACCTGATGCAAGGACGGACTCTGCTGGTGGCAAGCGATGTGGCAGGTGGCACGCTCAGGGATCCCACTGATTTGGCATTATGGTGAGTTGAATGATTTCATTCTGTATTACAATGTAATAATAGAAATAATGCACTGCAATCATCCTGACACCATAACAACCATGGTGCCGTGATGATTGAAATGCTAACACCAGGTGTTTGGAGTACCTTTATAAGCGGATTGTTAAACTTTCTAGGATAAACATATTTCTATTGTTGTGTAGGATCTGGGGCTGCTGTCCCTCCATCCCTCTCCCCCCCTTTCCCCCTTTCCCTCTCCATCCCTCATTCATCTCAGACTCACCACACCCCCTTTGAGCCACGCCCATTTAAGCCATGCCCACTATTTTGCTTAAACCACACCCATTTTTTGCTTTAGCTTTGCACGCCACATTTTTACTTTTTCTATGCCACGCCTACAAACGCATGCCCCCCTAATTATAATAAGACTCCGCCTACAGCCAGAAAAGTGTCCCTACAATTTTTTCTACAATGTTGCCAACTATGCCATCCCCATCTTGGGGGGGGGGGTGCAAGGCCTAGCAGAGGAGCCCGGGAGAGCTGGGAAGGAGCTTCAGCTTTACACGGTCATAAATGAAGGATTTTTGTCCATACATGGTCATGGATGAAGTGTCCTGGAGGGGTTGAAGAAGCTGCCGGAACGTATGTCCAGGTAAAGTTCTCCATCATGGACTCGGGGCAGAAGATGGTCAGTGAGTGGACCACAGTGGAGTTCTGAATGAGGCATGCCAGGGGATCTGGGTGTGAGGCCAGAGGTGAGACTGTGGTGAGAGTGTCAAATCGCTGCGGCCTGAGGGCACAGGATTTGCAGGCCGGACTAGCTGGGAGCAGTAGTCCACCAATCACATAGCTCCCAACTGTCCCTGATTTGGAGGGACTGTCCCTGATTTGAAACAATGTCCCTCTGTCCCTCATTTTGGTCTGATCTATATAGATGTATATAAAATGCGCTTTTTATCTATCAAAAAGTGTTTTCCAGAGCTAAACCTTTCATCTGATTTCTAAATTGCTGCATTTGCAAATTCCAAAAGCCAATATAAAGGAATAGTAGTGGTAAAAAAGCATTTTGTGGGTTTAGGCAATCTTGTTTTCTTGTACAATTCTCCTTTAAGGGGGCGTGGCCAGGGGTGTGTCCTATGCCTGCATACTTTTGCTGATAGGTGTCCCTCATTCCCATCTCAAAAAGTTGGGTGGTATGCAATTAGCATATGCTACTAAATTACTAGGCCGCCGGGGAGAGGTACTCCAGACCTCTGGCCTAGTAACAGTGCAACCAATTCAAAAGAATTGGTCAAAAGAGGATGATGTGACAGGAAGAGTAAAGATCTACAGTGGAAGTTTGTGCAGGAGGGTGGAAGTCCTAGGAGAAATAGTCTGCATGGTGTTATGCAGGAGAAGGGGCTGTAGATATTACGTGTATATCAGTACTTCACGGCTCAACCTTTTGTTCTAATTCTTAAATATGATGGCAAAGCAATTATTCCATGGGCATCCCATATTTCCTTTCCCCCAACCAAGTTATATCCCCCAATAAACAAAACAACACAAAACGACTGTTCATTGTCTCAGAAGTGATAGGTGGAGGTCTGGCAGCAGGGTGACATGGTGGATGTTAGTTACTAGTAGCAACCAATCGCTACATGTATAACATTTTATGTATTGCAATTTCAACCTTTTAAGCGTAACTCAAAGTCCCATGGGCATCTTCTCCTTTTAGATACTTTTATCTACAGTTTAAGGTTCAGTAGTGTGATGGTCAGTGGGAAGAATGCTCCTTACGTTTGTGGTCATTGGGAAGAAGAATCCCCCTTTACAGATAACTAAAAAGAGCATTGGTGTCTGGAGTTACTTGTCCGATAATCAGAAATTGCTCACTTCAAGGAACCCCTAGCAACCTCTGGAGGAACCCTGGTTGAGAAGGCCTGTTCTGGAGCAACCTAATTTACTGGGATTAAATCAATGAAAGGTGACTTCAGATTGCACTGCTGTGTGCTGTACAGTGTTGCCAACCTACCAGATTGAAATTTACTGACACGACACCCACAATTTCCTGGCACAGCCAAGTTTTTACTGGCATTTCCAAAAGTTACAAAATTACAGTTTTAAGTGCAAATTTTAGTATTTAGACTACAAATAAGTACACTATGCAATTAGCAATGTGATTTAAGGTAGATATTAGGGCAAAAAACATATTTCTTATTTTATTTTCGATATAGTAAGTAAGTAGCTCAGGGACAGGACTCAGGAGGGCAAGAAATTAGAATAGGGAGGCACACACACTCATGCAGTTGACTCTTGGTCCCTTCAGTCCACTCCAGTCTAAACAGCACTGACAGTCCCTCTCCCGGCCTGTCCTGCTCCTTTCCAACAGACCCGCACACGAGGCTCTGGCCGCTCTGCTTGGCTTCCTTGCACCATGATATCACATGGCACGCTCGGGCACCGCCTCCACCATAGCTGCCCGAACACACTGTAGCATGGACTCAGATGGTCTCGGCCGGCTCTGGACCGAGCCGAACATCACAGCCATATTTTTTACTGGCAACTTTTTCCTTTTACTGGCATTTACTGGCAGGAGGAAATTGCCTGCTTTTTACTGGCTGCCAGTAAAAATACTGACGGTTGGCAACACTGGTGCTGTACCATCAATAAAATAAGATTGCCCTTCATACTGAAAGGTTAGCGAGGGAGGCTCGTGTGAGATTGAAAAGAACATGGGATAAGTGGTCTAAAGATCAGCGATTAGTGGCAGATAATCCAGTCTGCCAAGTAGGGTTTGGATTTGTGAGACAGTTGTGTGGACTTTTAAACTGGGTTGAACGAGAAAAATCCATAAGTTCTCCCATCCATGCTAAACAGTGTGGATGGAACAAGCTCCCCTGCCAGACATAGTGTTTTGACAACCAACACCCATGGCTACACACAACAAGTGAATGTAGCCAATTGGCTGGCTCCTTTGATTTTGCAATTGAAGTTTGTTGAGGCGTGTGATGATTTACAGGAATTGGCTGACATTTGAGCTGTATATGGCCAGCTTTAGAGAAACAAACCTACGTAGACAATGCTTCCTCTCTGTCAATACAAGTTCACTTTTTGTGACTATCAGCAGAATGAGCCCCAACTCTTATCTGAGATCTGCACGATTCTACAGCCACCCCTCATTAGGAATAATACAGTTCTGATGAAGGAGGGGTTAGCAAGAGGATCCTTCTGCATATCTTACAGCTGCAGAGTTGTAGCAATGATCTGCAGGGATAACAAAGCACTGTATTATATTTCCACATTCATATTGATTGGAATCTGATACTTATGAGAAATTACACAAAATGCGAGCTTTCCCACGTAGGGTTATCCTGCATATCGGAAACCGACACGTTCATATATTTGTTTATTTCCAGCCTGTAACGGGAACTCCATTTTTTACACAGGATGATTGTGTAGATATGGAGCTCAGTAATCGTACAGCTATGCAAACTGAAGTCTGTTCACTGGGGTAGAGTCAGGGGTCGCCCCATGCTCCAGGGCGGCTATCCTGTCACTTTCCGTTTTACATCTGGACAGGAGGGGCAGAATATAAAAGACAGCAATCCCCTCCATTTTATTTTTGCAGCTGCTAAAAGCCTGCTTCTCCTCCTCCCATCCTGCCAGCATTCAGTGGCTGCAGGAGGAAAATAGAGGGGACCAATTCCTGTATATGCTGACCCCATGGCCCCTCCTTTCCAGGTTACTGTTATTTCCTGCTGCCTGGGCCTTGTGCCCCCCCCCCAGAGAGCTTCTGGCTTCCCCCCCTCTCCTCATGCTGCGAGGGATGTTATGCCATTGTAGAGGCTATGTCATTTACTAGCCCATTCCTTTTCAGATTGAACACAGTGAGCGATCAGTAATTATAATTCCTGTTCATTCTGTGCAGCTGAGGCAGCCATAGAGCTTGAGGACCTCAATCTCCTCTCTCTGTCTCAAAAGTAATAGGTCTGTTTAGACCCCTGATATTTCACCAATGCCCCCAAACTGGGCTACTAAAAAATTGTCAAAAATACAATTGAAAGAAAAAAAGGAAGAAAAAAGAAAAAAGAAAAAAAGGAAGAAAAAAGAAAAAAAGGGAAAAAAAAGAAAAAAGAAAAAAGAAAACGGGAAAAAAAAAGAAAAAAGAAAAAAGAAAACGGGAAAAAAAAGAAAAAAGAAAAAAGAAAACAGAAAAAAGGAAGAAAAAAGAAAACAGAAAAAGAAGAAAACAGAAAAAGAAGAAAACAAAAAAAGAAGAAAACAAAAAAAGAAGAAAACAAAAAAAGAAGAAAACAGAAAAAGAAGAAAACAAAAACATAAAACTACTGACACCGTCCACTTAAGGTATGCCAAGTTTATTTTTTTGCAGCGACATTTGTTTTATTTATTTTTATTCTACGTTTTCCTTACTAGTCGATTCATTTTTTATTTTTTTTGTTAAAGAAAAGAGTGGGCACTGAACCCCAGTGATCTTTGATTTCTTTCATGATGTTCAGATAGACCTCCATCTCTCAAAAGGTTGCTTACCCCTACTCCAGGGTATTGAAATACATTGGAAAGGTATGTCAAAATGTGGACAGCTTCTCCAAAATCTTTTAAATTACTGTCTCTTTATGTAAAGATCTGAAATACTCTTCAGCCACTTGGAGTATCTTGGCACGCGGTGGCAGTGGCAAGTGGTAGTAGGGGTGTCCCAGGTCATCTTTTGCCTCGGAGACCACAAGCTTCAAGCTATGCCTCTGAGTCTGCTGGTAACCTACAGAGAACACAGCCAGCTTTTCACCAGGTATCCAGACTGCAGATTCCACCGCATCTGTACACAGATACAGTATTCATACCCCTTGAAATTTTCCACATTTTGTCATGTTACAACCAAAAACGAAAATGTATTTTATTGGGATTTTATGTGATAGATCAACACAAAGCGGCACATAATTGTGAAGTGGAAATAAAATAAATGGTTTTCAAAATGTTTTACAAATAAAGATCTGAAAAGGGTGGCGTGCTTTTGTATTCAGCCACCTTTACTCTGATACCCCTAACTAAAATCTAGTGGAACTAATTGCCTTCAGAAGTCACCTAGTTAGTAAATTGAGTCCATCTGTAATTTAAACTCAGTAGAAATACAGCTATTCTGTGAAGCCCTCAGAGGAGAACCTTAGTGAACAAACAGCATCATGAAGGCCAAGGAACACACCAGACAGGTCAGGGATAAAGTTGTTGAGAAGTTTAAAGCAGGGTTAGGTTATAAAAAAATATCCCAAGCTTTGAACATCTCATAGAGCACTGTTCAATCCATCACCTGAAAAATGGAAAAATGGAAAGAGTATGGCACAACTGCAAACCTACCAAGACATGGCTGTCCACCTAAACTGACAGGCTGGGAGGAGAATCTGTCCACAGGACAACTATTAGTCGTGCACTCCACAAATCTGGCCTTTATGAAAGAGTGGCAAGTAGAAAGGCATTGTTGAAAGAAAGCCATAATAAGTCCTGTTTACGGTTTGCGAGAAGCCATGTGGCGGACACAGCAAACATGAGCTCTAGTCACACGAGTCCAAAATTAAACTATTTGGCATAAAAAAATGCTATGTGTGTTGGAAAACTGTACATCACCCTGAACATACCATCCCCACCGTGAAACATGGTGGTGGAAGAATGTTGTGGGGATGCTTTTCTTCAGCAGGGACAGAGAAGCTGGTCAAAGTTGATGGGAAGATGGATGGAGCCAAATACAGGGCAATTTTAGAAGAAAACCTCTTAAGAGTCTGCAAAAGACTTGAGACTGGGGTGGAGGTTCACCTTCCAGCAGGACAACGACTCTAAACATACAGCCAGAGCTACAATGAAATGGTTTAGATCAAAGCATATTCATGTGTTAGAATGGCCCAAAGTCAAGAACTAAATCCAATTGAGAATCTGTGGCAAGAGTTGAAAATTGCTGTTCATAGACACTCTCCATTCAGGCCGATAGAACTTGAGCTATTTTGCAAAGAAGAATGGGCAAAAATGTCACTCTAGATGTGCAAAGCTGGTAGAGACATCCCCAAAAAGACTTCCTCCAGATTCCATACTGCAGGGGGTGCAGTACCATCACCATCCTGCCAACGAGACCCTCATGAATGCAGAGTACCTGAAATCTTGCAAGATGATGCTATGGCACAACACAAAGTTCAGTGCTTAGAATTCCCTGGAATCTTGCAAGAAAGATGGTAACATCCCCCTTGCGTTGGTACCAGTGGGGGTAAGGCAAGTATATTCCCCCTCTCCCGCGGGTGATTTTGACAGTTTAGTGTAGCAAATTAAAGCAGTCTTAAACCCAAAACCAAACATATTTCAGCTTACCAATTCTTAGATGTGCCGGCTGCATTAGTTTTATTTTTTAAGTTTTTTTCCTATTTTCAATTGATGATCCAGCCAGCAAGTCTGTTTTTCTAAAGAACAAGCTCTCCAGCAGAATGTATCAGTTACAGGGATGAAACAAACCATTTAACAACGACAGGGGTGGTTACAATGATCGGCCTTTGTTTATGTAAAAACGTTATACTAAGAGAAAAGAAAGCGGTTTGCTGTAACTACTTATACAGTGTAAGCTGGAGTCAGTCTTCAATTTGTTGGTGTATTTAAATCTGCTAGTACATTTAACGCTCCCCTCCCCCCAGGCCGATAATGCGACTTTCCAAAGGTGCCCCCTGTGTTACTTCATCCAGGAGTGGGGGCACTCTAATACAGGAGGTACAATATGTTACTGGTCAGATCGCCAGGTGATAACAAAGGAGAAAAAAAATCTCTAAAAAAAGGAAACTAATGCAGCCACTACATTGGATTGGTAATCTGCAAAACAATCAATTTTTGGTTTTAAGATGGTGGAGGGGGGTCTTTTCAGAATAAGCGGACAATTCTTTATTTACCAAGGTCCTTTCAACCACTTGCTGATGCCTGACGTCTACAGCGTGGCCGGCTAGTTCTGGGACGCCGTTATACGGCAGGCGCAGGCAGCGTGCTCTGTGATCAGTGCCTGGAGAACACTGCTAATCACAGATTGTAGTAAAGAGACAATCAGCTGCTTTTTACCATGTCATCAGCTGTGTCCAATCACAGCTGACCATGGATGCAAACAGGAGTCGGTTATCAGCACTCCTTTCCTCATGCCGACAGCATGAGGAGAGGAGAAGAGAGCCAATAACCGGCTTCTCTAAAAGGGCCATGTACACTGATAATCAAGGCACCGATTATCAGTGCAGTCCCAACAGTGCCCACCAGTGCTGCCAGTGCCTCATCAGTGTTACCTATCAGTGTTGCCTACCAGTGCAGCTTATCAATGCCTACCAGTGCAGCTTCATCAGCTTCATCAATGAAGGAGACACATTACCTGTTTGCAAAATTTTATAATAAACTATGAAATCCCTCCCCCCCCCCCCCCCCCGGTCTTTATTATTTTATTTAGCAAAAAATAAAAAACCCAGTGGTGATTAAATATCACCAATAGAAAGCTCCATTTGTGTGAAAAAAAATAACAATGTCGTTTAGGTATAGCATTGCATGACCGTGCAATTGTCAAAGTGCGACAGCTCTGAAAGCTGAAAACTGGCCTGGGCAGAAAGGGGGTAAAAGTGCCAAGTAAGCAAGTGGTTAAAATCTCCATATATGCTCATCTTTACATATGACATCTTTCACCACAAGGTGTCGCTCTTTTCACAGACATTCCACGAGGCAGAGTGTAATCAGCAGGCCATCAGGCCTGATCTGCTTCTCCCTGTTAATTGTAAGTCAGATTAGTGACTCATTAGAGCAGGCGGTAATTACAGATGCTGGTAAAGAGAGGTGTGTACCTTTGTAATACTGCAGACACACAGCTCTACCTCTAATTGTTACTGATCCAATTATTTGTTCACCAGAGACATGTTGTTATTACCTGTGCCAATAATACAGACAACGCACACCCAACCAATACATAGACAACCTGATCATGTATCACAATTCACCCAAAGATACACATCTGTCATGTACGCAGCTGTGCAATACGGGATAAAATATTGTATTATCTTTTATACAAACCTAGTTCCAGGTCACATATAGAAATTCCCTGTTGGTAAAATTTAAAACACAATTATAGAAATGGAGCCAAGTCACTGTACAGTATTGCTGAAAATCTGCTTAACCTAGCTGCACTGTTGGTCTTGGACTTTTTGGTGGTAAAGAGTAGGCTGCAAGACCTGACACTCAGATTTGCCTTCATAACATTACACCGTCTCCCTCTAGTATAGCATTTAACCAGACCTGGGCAAATTGTGGCCTCAGGACCATATCCAGCCCTTTGGCTGCCCCTATCTGGCCCTCAAAGCCTCAACCGTTGGCAGACCTCTCTGACGAGAATTGAAATGGAAGCGCCACACCACTGTTAAGAGGTCCAGATACGTCATACCATTAAAAGTCGGGGTACAATTCAAAAACGTAGTCAATGCATTTCAGGGGGCCAAGGACTACAACGTGAACACACCAGAAGTTAACTGGACCTACAATAGTATTTCTTCCAGTGTGGCTGCTGAGAAGATCTGTGCTTCTATGTCAGACCGTAAGAAATAACATTGTAGGTCCATTTCACTTCTGGTCAGAGGCAGCCCGCCCATAGGTGGCAAAGCCTACCCCCCCCCTCCAAAGATACTCATAATTTTCTTTAAAAGGTCCCTTTAAGAGTGTGCGGGACGCCAGACACACAGGTGTATGGGAAGTAGGACGTGCTGCAATCACTGAAAAAAAAAATAAATGATGGCCCTTTAAGGGTGTGCAGGGTGCCGGACACACAGCTCCTATGGGAAGCGTGATGTGTTTGCAATCATGCGATAGCAAACAAGAAGCTCTATTGGCTTCCTTTAAAAAGTCCTCAGGGTGCTGAGCTCTGCGCCCAGAACACTCTTATATAGCATTGTTCCCTGCTGTGGTTAGTGACGTCACTTCCGGTTTCTCTGACTCATACCGGCCGGTTCGAATGTGGATGGAAGGCAACTTGCTGTGAGAGCGAGGGGGGGGGGGGACATCTGATGTAAAGGGGGACTCCGATGGGGACACCTGATTTATAGGGGGATGCTGATGGGGACACCTGCTGTAAAGGGGGGACTCCGATTGGGACATCTGATGTAAAAGGGAGCTCTGATGAGGACACCTTACGTTAAGTGGTTTTATTTTCTTTTACTTGAAATGTGGATGTGATTGGCCTACTGTGATGGGCACAGTGAGGCTGCATATGATGGGCACAGTGAGGCTGCATATGATGGGCACAGTTTTATTTAGCAGTAATGATACATAATCACCTGATAAACGGCTATTTATAGTCCTGCATTACTAACAGTTTAATTTTTCAGTTTGTTTGCGCCCCTCCCAAAAATTTTGAGCACCAGCCGCCACTGCTTCTGGTGTGTTCACATTGTAGTCAGTCAAGCCCTGATGAAGGGGGCGCTCTTGGACCCCGCCCCCCCCCCCCCCCCCCCCTCCAAAACACATTGGATACTTTTTGGATTGTACCACTGACTTTTAATGGAAAAAAGTTGTATCTGGATCTTTTAACAGCGTTTTATTTTCAATTCTGGTTACATTACACTACAAGCCAAGGAGACTATGGAGATCCTCTGGGGTATAAAAGGTGTCTTGCCCAGGAACCAGATTATTTACACCAACATCAATACCCTAAGATCAAGATTAAGCCATACCAGCAGGATAACCCTATGGGTCCAGTGCCATCTTTCCCTTTTCATCACTGAGGAAGCTAACAGGCTCAGAGAGGCACGTGGACAGATGTCCACGTGGAAAGCTGCAAGCACTGGAAGGAGAGAGCCTGAGAAACTGATTGGTACAGCAGGAACGCTTTGTTCTGGTGGGAGAACTTTGCCAAGGAGACGTTCTGACGCTCTCCCACCACTCTGCTAGTGAGCCAAGTTCTTTCGGTGGTGCTGCAAAACCCAGGAGTCGTGCGCCTGTTCTTTACCCCAGGTCAGGATCTGCAGAAACCACTGCTGTTCCAATCCCAGGCTCTCTCCTTCTAGTCATGGGGCTTTCCAGAGGGCATTTGACAGGCAGGTGGCACCCCTTCACCACCTGATTAACTCTAATGCTGCACTAAACGGTGCCACTTGTCAAACTCTGCACCCAGAGTTAAAAATGCCACGACCACAGCTTGTGAACAGCTCCATCCAGTTATTTTACAGTTTGGGTGGGTGGCCGATGGGGCAGTAAAACTGCAACCGAGCCAAACGTTTTTTTCATCCCCAACTACCCATCTGAAAGAGACCCATTTCATGAGCAGTTGTACCCATTATTCCTAGCGCCAGGGTTTTTGTTTTATGTACTTATGGAAGTGATCCGTGTGGCAATTCATTCAGCTTCTCAACGGTGTGCTCAGATATCTTCAAAGTAAGTGAAAAGATGGAATACGCTTACCGGATGAGTTGGATTCTACTGCCATAAGCATAGAATCATATGCCCCTGTTGAAGATCTTTTGGATCGAAACGCGTAGGGTGTTTTTACTTACCCCATACACTGCTTTTATTCGTGATCACGTTTTATGGTTTTTGTTACCTGTACTGCAGTTTTTTAGCAATAAAAATATACGGAGTCACACTATGTGGAAGCATCCCTCTTTTCTCCACATGTTCTGGTGCATCGAGGAACCACTTACCTGTGGACACCACCTTTGACCTAGTTCCAGTGGACCGTGAGGGACATCTACGCCCGACAGAGGCTCTACCCTTGCCTCCATCACTCCACATTTCTGCCCTTGGTGGCACAAAGCTTTACTGATTCTATGCTTATGGCAGTAGAATCCAACTCATCCGGTAAGCGTATTCCATCTTTTCACTTACTTTGAAGATATCTGAGCACACCGTTGAGAAGCTGAATGAATTGCCACATGGATCACTTACATTGATTGTGGACTGTTGTGTTTCAGTAACACGTCACTATTGGGACATTATGTTTATGTGCACAGAGATCACTCATACGTGTGTTTTTTAGCGCTACATTTATTTAATTTATGGTATTCATTCTTGTCACATGGTTTGTAGCAGCTTATCCATTATTACCTATCTTCATTCTTTAGGGTAGCGCATTAACCATCCCCTTCCTTATGTACTTATGGACCTTCACAGGTCCAACATTATTAGTGAGCTGAATCAAGTTTGGTCCTCCACAACAGTCCTAGTTTCTCTCATGGTCCCTTGCAAAGATTATTTGCTCACCCCTGCATATGACTCAAATAGGCACAATATATTAAATTCGAGATTAATTTTATTCAATACTTTTTCCTTAAAGTAGTTCTAAAGGCTCAAGGTTTACCTTCATGCATGAAGGTAAAAAACTACAGCCAGTGAGAAAAGTGGGAGGCAGGGCGAGCCACGCTGTGTGTGTGAATGGACGCACAGAGAGCAGCTTGGGAGCGAGCCTGCTCGAGTGCCCCCATAGCAAGAGGCTTGCCATTGGGGGCACTCAGCTGGGGAGAGGGGCTGGGACCGCTGACAGGGAACCTAAAAAGAAGAGAATCAGGGCTGTTCTGTGCAAAACCATTGATCAATAGTTAATTGCAAGGTAGGCCTCCTCGTTCACATCAGTGCCTGACCTTTTAAATGTGCATTTGAAAGAATGGTCAAACATTCACATAGCCACACTCCTAAAAACAGCCTTCCCAAAATAATTGAAGCGGTTATAGCTGCAAAAGGGTGGGCCAACTCAATATTGAACCCTACAGACTAAGACGCCATTAAAGTTCATGTGCGTGTAAAGGCAGGTGTCCCAATACTTTTGGTAATATAGTGTAGGTACACAATATCTCTATAAACACCATTCAGTACTGAATTTAGCTAAAGAGAGCTTAGCAGTAGCTCTCTGCCTCAAACTTGTTTATCTTTTTTTTAAATCTAGAGTAGACTAAATTACTTCTGTGTGTAAAATATCAGCTTGAGCTATTGAGCTTTGCATGACAGATATTTCAGTTCTTCGTAGATGCTGGCACATACGATTGCAAAACTGTGTGCAGAGGCATGGTCACATCAAATCACCTGAAGTGATTGTCGCAGGTGCCAGCAGGGAGGTTTAATTGAGGTCAGGCAGACATATTGGAGGGCCAAAAGTCTGTGGCCACCTGACAGTCACACCTCTATGAGCTTGTTGGACAGTCTGTTGTAAAACCACGTGCTTTGACTTGCAAGACTTTCCAAACCTGTTTCCATGGTTGGGAGTGCACAGTCATCCAAAGTGTCTTTGTATGCTGTAGCATTTCGAGTGGTGTACACTTACTTTTTGGCTCATAATGTAGGAATGATGGCCCTCTTCGATTAACCCCTTCTTAATCCTGCCCCAGGCTGACCCTCTACATATCACCCCCTCTGTTCCAGGCCAGGGGTCTGGGCATCACAAATCCAGTGGCAATAGACCCAGGAAAGGGCATTTATTTTCTCAAATGCACATGCCCAGGTCTATGCCCCCTTCTTATTCTGAATCCACATCATTTCTAGACCGGATTGCTGCTGTAAACCTATCAGTCATTTTTATCAGTTTGCATTAGGCGGTACACTTTCTGGTACTCCTCTGAGGAGCGGTTGCACCAATTCAGCCCAGCGGCTTCTGGGCCACCTTTTAAACAATGCCATGTTTTCGAATTCAGCCAGGCAGTCCTCAATGTGGTCGTCTGGTAGCATCGGCTGTAAAAAAAAAAAAAATCACCAGCACAGATTCTACCTTCGTTACCACTGAGAGCAGGGCTAACCTTTTCTACTATCTCAGAGGTTTCCTGTCCCTCCGTGAGAGACCTGCTCTCCACAGTAGGCTCAACCACTAGCACTTGATGCCCAGGTTTAGACTCTCTGACCCTGGCAGACCGGTTGACAACCCCCCTCCGGGTCCTCGCTAATGGTTTATGCCCATGTTTAAGCACTTTGCGATTTTTGGCTACCATGTAGCATAGAGTATGACGCACGGCAACTCTGGGAGAGCGCATATCTTCCTGCAGGATGCTGTGGCTCACCACTCAATGATGTGACCTGTTCCCCGGCGGGGATCAAAGGGGAGTCCTTCCTCTGAGCACCAGAGAAATCACCTCAGGAACCCCCAAGATATGACAAGTCAGGCCCAGAGGGAGAACTCTCTGCCTCGAATCCTACAAACACCTCCAAAGGATCTAGGTCAGCTCCTGCAGGTTCACACATCTGACAGATTTCTTTACCGTTTACCTCCTGCAACACAGTATTTAACACTTCACATGGGGGTTTCTTCTTTTTAGGAGAGGCCCCTGAAACTTTGAACTTTTGTTCACACAAGTCCCAAAATAGGGGGCAGTCTCGCCCAAATAGCAAATCATGGGGTATCCCCAGGATCACTCCAACTCAGTGTAGCAGTTCCTGCAGTTGTGGACAGGGTTACATGGGCCATTGGATAGTCCTTGACAACCCCATGTACAGAGACCACTCCAATCTTTTTCCTGGGCATCAGATTACCCTGAAACCTATCCGATCGGAGCAGGGTAACCCCACTCCCTGAGTCAAGAAGTGCTACAACCTCCTGCCCATTAACCCGCACCACACTCTCAAGTGGGCTTAGATTGTTCATGGGACTAGTGGCAAAAGCAAACAGAGCCATGTTGAGCCATGTCACATTCCAGTGGCTCCTCCCGTCTTGGACACTAGGCCGCCATATGACCCAGTTGTTGGCAGGACCAACAGCGAACCTCACGTGGTTCCCGTTCTCCTTGCCGACTCTCAGGAGGGTTTGACGTTAGGGTGCTCCTAGCAGGAGTGTCAGGCACCCGAGGAGACACTATGCGTTCAACTGGTGCCATCTTCACGCTGGAACGCACTTCCTTAGAACGGACCAGCTCTCTGGTAATAGAGGGACTCTCCTGAACACTTTCTGCACAACTATAGTGCTCGACAGCAGCAGCCATCTCATCCAGGGACTGAGGCTCGGACTGAGCCATCCATCGGTGCAGCTCCTTAGGAAGACGATGCAAAAAGCGATCCAGTGCAACTCGCTCTACAATCTGAGTGGTGGTCTTTTCCTCTGGTTTCAGCCAATCTTGGAACAAGTGCATTAGGTGGTAGAGCTGCGCACGGGCAGGCTTAGCCTTGTCAAAGCACCAGCCATGGACTCGGTTCGCCCTTAAAGCGACAGTTACTCCCAGCCTTGCTAGGATTTCTGCTTTTAGGAGCTTATAAACCCGTGCTGATTCAGGGGCCAAGTCACAGTACGCTTGTTGGGGGTCTGTGGTCAGAAAAGGGGCCAGTAATCTACTCAGTCTTTATCAGGCAGACCTTCCCTTGCTGCAACCCGCTCAAAGATCGCTAGGTATGCTTCCACGTTGTCTAAGGCCGTCATCTTTTGCAGGGTCCGCTGCACTGCCTTCCGGGCATCACTCTTTACAGCGGGGTCACGTTTCATCATTTCAGCCTGCTGGGTCACCACCTTTTGTAATCCTGCTATCTGTTCACTCAGTAAGAGGTTTGTTTCCTGTTGTACAGCGACTGTCTGCACCAGGCTCTGCTCCCGCCGAGCCTGTGCTTGCACCAGGGCCTGCTGGGCCTCCTAATGGTGGGCCTGCGCTTGTGTATTAGCTAGTTACAGCTGCTTAACCACGTCCTCCATGGCTTGTTCAGAAGATTTCACCGTCTGTGCAGCTCTAACCCAGGACATGGGATTGGACCGGACCCCTCAAACTGCCCGATGCACACTCCACCAATTGTAAGGGATCAGAGGGGTGAACAGCTGGCTCAAAGACAGTCCAGTAAAATAAAGTGGCTTTATTCAGCAAAAATGGCAAAATAAACATAAGACAAGACAGACTTGTCTTGTCACACGGTTGTGCAGACACGTACAGTTCATGGTTGAGCAGCACACAGGCTTACAGGTAATAGTTCATAACTCCAATCAGAGCTACAGTCTTTATGTCGTTAAGCTCACCCAGCAGGTACACCATCCAGCAATGGACCTTTTCACACAGATCCAGCAATGGACCTTTTCACACAGATCCAGCAATGGACCTTTTCACACAGCCTGCTGCTGTGTCTCTCTCTCCTACTGAAACAGCTCCTCTCTGACACTCTCAGCAGGTCTGAAGGGTAAATACCTGCCCTCTTCAAATAACCCCTTCTTAACCCTGCCCCAGGCTGACCCTCTACACTGGTTATGTTTTATGTTGGATATTATGATGTTTATATGATTTTTTTTTTATACATTAGATATGCAAGCTCCTGAAAGAAGAGCCTAACATGTAGGTGCGATTTTTCTGAGAGACCTCTTACTGCGACTTCACGTATCTAGTAACCACTGGATGTATATTGTCATTACATGCTACTATCTTTGCACGTTTTCTATGTGTTATTTATGTATTAGAGGTGATACTAGAGTCTATGAGGTCACTCAAATATGTTTTTTTAATCTGTCTATATACAATGGTTTTAACTTTATCCAATTAAAAAAAAAGTTTTTTTTTTTTTTTTTTTTTTTTTTTTACAAAATTTACACGTGTGCCTACAGAGTCCATATGCTTATTTCACCCTCTTCAAACAATTCTCATTGTGTTACTTTTCTGACAACACTACGTGCTATTAGCAATTGCTGACCTTGTACACTGGATCAGCTCGAGGATTAGGCCATTACTTATTAATAATTTCGATATCAGAAAAATATGTTCTGCCCAACTGCTGGTGCAACAACTGTTAAACAGAGACTTTTATTGAAAAAAAAGAAATTATATATATATATATATATATATATATATATATATATATATATATAACGGCTGTTAATGCGGATCCATTTCTAAAAGCCCAGGTTCACACTAATGTGGGTTAGAAATCATGCAAGTTTAGCTGAACTCACACGGTTTCAATCTAGCAACACAGTCTGACTTCGGGGGCGATTCGACAGACATCTTTTGCATGTGCATGCACAGGTGTCTATTCAAATCTCCTCTGAAGTCACCAAAAGTAATACAGGAACTATTGCCGGCAATAGCTGCCGATTTGGCATGCGATTTGACATGTCAAATCAGATGCCAAATTGGCCAAATGTGAACGTGGGCTTAACAATAGTTGCCTGGTTATCGGACTTTTTTTTCCCAGGACTGCGGTTTAAAAATATTTAAGCCAGGTGCCCTCCCTGATGGCCAGGCAGCTATCTTTTTCTGAAGACATTCTGCAATGGCTATCCCTGTATTTTACTCATGATAGGTTGCCTTTAAAAAGGCTCCTGGAGGTACTCTTTGTAGATTACTGACTGTTCATTTTGTTGTAATTTGGTTAATGGTTTTTTTTTTTCCCTCTGATTTCCCACTCCAAAACGCACAGCTGCTTACACCTGGTTCGACACTGGCGGATTTCGAATGGACACCCTGTATCTAATCCACCATGGCGACGATTAAGGTAGTGTCATACAATACTCGTGGCTAATGCTCTCCTAACAAGCGCAACAGGTTATGGCTAGAGCTCAGGCGTTTGGGGACACAGGGCCTTTTTGTGCAGGAGACCCACTTTACTGATGGTTCTACACCTAAACTCCCAAACCACCTTTTCTCCCACTGGTATCTAAGCAACTCCCCAAAACCAAAATCTAGAGGGACAGCTATTGCCATTCACAAGAACTGCCCATTCCAGTCTATGGTTCACCGCACTGATTCCCAAGGGTGTTACATCTTCTTGAAAGGAACCATCATGGGTCAGGTCTATACATTTGCTACCCTTTATGCCCCGGACTCTCAGCAGCTCTCGTTTATCGACACAGTCCTCGATAGCCTAGCAGACTTCCGGAAGGGAAGATTGGTCTTGGGAGGGGACTTTAATGTTAGCCCTGACCGTACGGTGGACACCTCGGCATGTCGCTCCACGCATTCCTTTGCTTTCCTGAAGCACTTTTAACTCAAATAGCATCTAGATCCTGGTCATGGAGGCTCAACGAGAACCTCTTAGATGACCTGAGAGTGGTATCAGGGGAAGAGGAGACTGTCTCACTACTTCACTGAAAACAACAACGGGGCGGTTATTAAGGGTATAATTTGGGAGGGCCACAAGGCGGTAGTACGCAGCATACTTACTGCATGGGGTGCTAAAGTGAAGGAGAGACAGGCAGACTTTCAACGTGTTTTTGGGGCATTACAACAAGTAGAACTGAGGCACAAACAGCAGCGGTAGAGGCACTCAGGAAAATACGAGCTAATTCGAACATCATAGGGGTACCTATAGAACAAACTCTACGCATATGTGGATGACATCCTATTTTATGTCGTGGACCCTACATTCTCGCTGCCGAACCTGATGAAGGAACTGGAAACTTATAGCCAGGTCTCTCACTTTAAGAAACTACACCAAATCGGAGATCTTACCGATCGCGATTCCTTCTGCTATGACCGCCACCCTGAAAGGGGCATCCCCTTAACTTGGGCATCCTCCTCAATTTGGGCATTCAACTTACTAGCAGCCTGAACGCTCTATATGCACACAACTATGTCCCCTTACTAAAGAAGCTTTGATTAGACTTGCATTCTTGGGATAAAGAGACTTTGGCCTGGGTGGGCCGCACGAACATTATAAAAATTACAATCCTTCCCTGCATAAATGTTTCTCCTGCAGATGGTACCTGTTCGCCTACCCAGTTGCTTCTTCAAGGAGCTCCGCAGTCTTTGTTGGGTTTGTGTGGAGAAATAAGCAGCCACGAGTAGCCATGGCTTTGCTACAGCGGTCCAAGCGAAATGGAGGTCTGGGTCTGCCTGATGTTCGCCAATACTATCAGGCGATAGTTCTGCAGCACTTGACTGGAAATTTCACACTTCCTCTAAATTATGGGTCTCACTGGAAAAGACTATCGCCAGACGCAACCTTTCGCATGCTCCCTGGGTTCCGACTGGGGACAGACGTCTCTCTGACTGGGTGTCACCATTGACCACCCATTCTTTGAAAGTCTGGGATATGCTGATCAGGTGGAGCTCAGTAGAGTCCAGAGCTCAAGAGAATAACTACAAGCTGTTGACCAGGTGGTATCGTGTCCCCACGAATTTAGAAAAAATATACCCCACACATCCTGATGTATGCTGGAGAGACTGCGGTCAGAGAGGCACTTTCCTCCACCTATGGTGGGTATGCCCCCTAATTCAGCCTTTTAGAGCTATGGTGTGCAAACATGTATTCGGGGGCCTTGGGATATCCCTTTCCAACTCCCCGAAATGCCTTCTCCTCCTGTTTCTCCATATACCACTCTCTCGCTATAAACGCAGTGCTCTCCCTAACCTTCTCAGTGCTGCTAAGCGCCTCATACCGGTTCATTGGAAAAGCTCACGGGGCCCAAGCGAAATAGAGTGGATGGGGAAGGTCAGGGAAATCATGGAAGTGGAGGAATGGCTTGCCGCCTGCAAGGACAAGCAAAAGAGGTTTGATTCCATATGGGCGGGTTGGAGGGAGCATACATCTGGATCAACCGCAACTTCGTACCGCCTAGACATACCGGTAGCTTTTCTAGCACTGACAAAACCCACATTTAAACAACTAGCCTTGGCGGAGTGTAACCCGTCCAATGTCATCTAATCGGGTACCACATTTAAGTAGCTGTGAACACGGAGACTACATTCTTCGAGTGTGAACAGGAGCCTAGTAACAGTAACTCATGCCAATAGAGATTCATTTTCTGTGAGCTTTATGCACATTTAAGTGTACTTCGCAGAGAAGGGGTCTCTTCTCTCTACTGACAAAAGGGCGAAGGGACAAGTCCACTGGGACTGAACGCCCAGGACGTAGGAGAGTCCCCCTGGGTTTAATAGCACCAAGGTAGCCCTTGGCTTCTCTATAATAACTAATAATTGTTACCTAGAGTGCGAGTGACAACTCCTGGAATTGTTATTCTCAGTAACAATTTAGGTATACAATCTCCCCTTTTATTTTATCCTATTTCCCCTTCTTTTTTTAAACCTTGATTTGATCCTTGTTCAATGCTAAAATAAAAATAAAGATTATTCAAAAAAAAAAAAAAAAAAAAAGGCCCCTTTCACACGGGTGCCTCTATGGAATGGATTCTGCTTGCTCAGCAGGGGAAATCCCTCCACTGATCCTTGCTGTTCAGAGCAGACACAGACACAATTCCGCTCTCCTCTATGGGGAAGTTGGGTGGAAACGGACCAACAGTCCGCTTTCATCCAATCATAATAAGATCCGTCCCGCCAGACGGATGGAAAATAGGACCATCATCCACCTGGATTTTGTAGACAGGATCGGATCTGATGGTGGGTGTCAGAAAACATGTCACCGCTGACATTAGCCGCTCCATAAAAGTAGACTGCAAGGTCAGATCAGGTCCGCTTGAAAAAAAAATGTTAGACGGACCTGATAGGAAAGCCCACGTAAAAGGACCCTTTAGTGAGTACGCCTCTCAGCAAAACACCTGTGAGAGAAGACTGCATTAGAAGCAGCAACATCTCAAAAGCTAGTTATAGAAGTTTGGGGAAAAAAAAAAAAACAAACTCACATACTCGCTTATTTGCAGCATCAGGCTGATGCTGCAGCTGTCCTCTGCTGGCTCTAAGCTGGAGAACTGACCAAACACATGACGACAACTGATCGCTCAGTTCTCCAGTCCACTTTGAGCAGAGGGTGGTGATGGTCAGTCATCACTCTTTGCTTTGCCCCGGGCTGTAGAGCAGCTGGCTCAGGCTCTCAGGCAGAGTGGCTCTGACATCAGCTGACTGTGGGCTTAAAAGTGCACTCCTGTGAGCCACAAATATGGCCAAATAAGCTTTGGCCATACTTCTCTTAATAGATCTGAGACCATATACTGGAACAAACTTCGTGAAAGCAAAATTTCTACCCCAAAAACGGGCACACCATTTAAAAAAAAAAAAAAAGGGGAAAGAGGGACTGGCAGGATCATCAGATATTTCACACAAAGAACAGGATACTTTCTCATACAAGTACAGGGTACAGCAGGCACATATCAGGAATATGAAATGTTGAGATAACATTCTTTAAACAGGTGTCAAGCAGAGCAGAAATCTCCCTAAGACCCCTTTCACACCGAGGGCGTTTTGCAGGTGCTTTAGCGTTAAAAATAGCACCTGCAATCCGCCCTCAAACAGTTGCTCCATTGTTTCCAGTGTGAAAGCCTGAGGGCTTTCACACCAGCGGTGTGCTGAAAGGACATCAGAAAAAGTCCTGCCAGCAGCTTCTTTGGAGCGGTGAAGGAGCGGTGTGTTTACCGCTCCTCCACCGCTGCTCCCCATTGAAATCAATGGGGCAGCGCTGTGATACCGCTGGCAAAACGCCGCCATTGCGGCGCATTGCGGGCCGTTTTAACCCTTTCTAGCGGGGTAAAAGCGCCCCGCTAGCGGCCGAAATGCGCCGCAAATCCGACGATAAAACGCCGCTAAAAATAGCGGCGTTTTACCGCCAACGTTATGAGCGGCTCAGTGTGAAAGGGGTCTAAAAGGGGCACAGTTTATAAAAACTTTACAGTAGTATAGAAAAGGGTTACAGCCTTTAATTACTGTCTCTAGGTTTTAATTGCTGTCTCAGTGTCCCTTCACTGGGGATATTTCCCCCCTCACTTCCTGTTCTGGTGCCAGGTGTCAAAAGAAGGTGCAAGGGGAAATATCAGCCAATAGATTCACAGCCTTCCCACAGATATACAAAAGTGTGGCAGGATGCAGCTCAATGAGCTCCCGGGCACCTAAACGCACTAGTTTCTTTATGTTGTACTGGAGAATGCATCCCTGTGCATTAACCCTAAAAACGCTGCAATAGAAAAAAATAAAAAATACACACTATTTTAATGAAATGTTTATTTTTTTCCTTAAATAACATTTAAAACAAAATTGTACATCGACTAAAAGGGTCATCAGATGCTGATAAGACCATAAAAACATAAAAGTCATAATAAATTGCCCCTGGTAGAGGTGCATGGACAAACTGCATTCAGTGTGGTCACTATGCGGTGGAGATACTGCACATTTAATGGCTGCATCTAATTATTAAGAATGGGGACGTCCTGCTTTATATCAATTTATATGATGGAGAAACGCTCAGAGCCATTTTATTGCAGATTCTCCAGTTAGCCTAGTAATTTATGTAGGTACACATGGTATCATTGTGGTGACCAGCTAGCATTTGGCAGCATACAAAATATGCACAGTGCTGAGGTCAGGCAGATTAATTGTAGTTAGATGCCTTTGGTTATCTAAACTTGGCCACACATTACAACCTGACTGTACCATTTCCATTAGATTCCCCCAACAACTATGTAGTAAGAGGGTCTTCCTTAAAAATCCAAACCCTCTATCGATGTTAATCCTTTGATAGTCAACATTTTGTACTGTACCGTTTTTCTTTCTGTTTTATACTCAATAAAAAAGTTTGTAAACAAAAAAAAAATCCAAACCCTCTACATCCAAAATAGGTAGGTCCTCAATAGAGAAAGTTGTCATATCTAAAGGGGATTGTACAATCAGATAAAAATGTGAGGGTGCACCTTGGCCTTTGTTGGTAGGGTGGGAACTGCACAGCTCCTATTCAAGCTAAACAGATAAAGTGGAAAGCCACAGTCGTTACACCAAACAGTAACCACACAACAGTAATGTAAGGTATGTTTCCTATTAGTAAAACTAAAAACATGGAAGTTTATGGAGTTCAAGTAGGGTTTCTATCATCCAATACCATTTTTCGTCTGTCAGTTAGCCTCAAGGATTTAAAAATAAACAGGATAAAATAAACATGACTGTTTTCAGTCACGTTTTAACAAAAGAAGTGTAAGTACAGTATGGCGCTAAATAAAAATCAATACTAAAATAGCAAAAAACAGCCAATCCCAATCCAACCAATTTTTGGCCAATTCCCCTAAAGACGTCATCTTTTGATGAAACGCATCAGGTGTGGCCTACGCATGATGTCATCACGCTAGCTGTCCGCCGGAGTTGGGCACCCGTTAGGCTCGGTTCACACTGGGGCGACTTGGGATCCGACTTGTCGCCCCTCAAGTCGCCCCAGAAAGATATTCCCAGACAGTGAATGGGAGCGTCTTAATAGACACTACTGAAGTCGCTCCGACTTCAGAGTGTACTCCCTGTACTACTTGGATCCGACTTGGTAGGCGACCTGTACCATAGAAATCAATGGAAGTCGCCTCCAAGTCGGATCTCTCTCTAAAGTCAAGCGACTTTGCAGGGAAAAAATTTCGTTTGCCCAGGCAAACCCCTCCCTCCCAGAGAGCTGATTATCCTGTGATTGGCCACAGCCAAAGTCGCCTGTCCTGGAGGCGACTTGAAGTCGCGTTGTATTTTGCTAAAGTCGCGCTGAAGTCGCGTTGAAGTCGCCGTACAAAGTCGCGCTGAAGTCGTGTTGCCCCTGTGTGAATCGAGCCTAAACCACCTGATTGGAAACAGCTCCTGGGATGTTTAGCGACATTGTAATGGAGACTCTGTAAATGCAATTATAACATTAAAGAGACATTATTGTAAACATATTACGCTATGAAGTAGGTCTTTGCGGCTGTTCATTCCGCAACTGGTTGCCAAATGACAATAGTAATCAGATGACAAGCAGCATATGAAGACTCAGATTGTAAAAGGTGCTTTTGACCATTTTGTTTATAAATGGTCCATAGTGTTTTCTAAAAGGGTCATTTTCTTACTTGGCATGGAGTGGTGGTGACAAGCACTTGGAGAACCTTACTGACTTAGTACTTTATTTTATGCTTTGTTGACCTTTATATGGTCTTTACTATAGGGTTAGAGGCCATTACCTGCAGTTATATTGGCACAGAATCATATATTTTCTCTCACGTTGGAGTTTTTCTAAAACGAATAAACATTTCCTCACCATCTTGCACTTTATGAAATGGGACTTTCTATTTATTAGGAAATGATCTGATATGTATGTAAATTTGTAGATATTTGTGTTACATATTGTATTGGCTGTTTTTTGGGATTGTTATTTTGATTTAGCGCCACACTATATTTCTACTTCTGGTGTTAATTTGGTATCACAAATTGTGTAGGTAGCTTCGTCCAGGTATTTGTTTTACTCCAGTACAGATAGTCATTTAGATTTTAACGTTTTAACAAAAACCAAGGATGTGCCAGGACAGAAACATTCAGGGAACCATGGTAACACCATTCCACATACAGAGACAGGACAAACACCAGAGCTTTCCATTAGGCCCTGTGGCAGTGAAGACAGGAGATCCACTCCTAAATGAAGAACTAATGTCCTCTGCATATGTGGCTGTGCACTCAAAATTTTGTCAGAATCATTAAGGACAGGGAGAAATGCCAATATTCATGGGCACATACTCAAAGCTACTGTTTGAATAAACACCAGTTTGTGATTAAACAAGGATAATCTAGAAGGGACAGTCCACCCAAAAAGAGGATTTTAAACTACAGGAATCTAGGGAGGGCGATGTCATCCGTTGTCTTGTCTTTTTTGTACACAGTACTTCTTGTAAGCTCTACCTACTAAAATTCCGCTCTATAGTTTGTGACACTGTTTGTATCCACCTTTGCATAGACCTACTCCATTATTAGAAAAAAAAAAAAAATTGTATATACGGAGATGGCCCCAATTCTCCTTTTAGGAGTTCTATATTTGCTTCTATAATGCAAGAAGAGTTATGGGAGCATTTAAAAAGGTGGGCAGGAACAGATCCAGAAAGAACATCAACCTTAAGAAATAAAAGCATCAAGTGGGTGACTAACAGAATGCACTTGTAACAAAAGTGTCACTTATGGGTGGGCTTAACTTTGTGTATCTAAAGCCAAATTGTTTTGGATAGAGTAAGGATTAGAGCCCTTGACAAGTTTTTATTGTTGTCTGACACCACTGAGGAGATTCACCCCATTTATAATGGTGACCATTATCCCCAGGACTAAAGTTACTGGTGGTTACTGGACCAGAAAGTAAAGGGGAAAACCCCATGGAGGGAATTTCCTTCACTTTGGACAGATCTCTTCTTCTGT
This sequence comes from Lithobates septentrionalis, assembly GCA_037952835.1. Classification (NCBI taxonomy): domain Eukaryota; kingdom Metazoa; phylum Chordata; class Amphibia; order Anura; family Ranidae; genus Lithobates; species Lithobates septentrionalis. Next base: position 372,643 of record JBBDGP010003164.1, on the reverse strand, counting down.
CTATGATACAGAACGTGAAGAGAAAATTCCCCAATGAGACACAGAAAGCCAAAATAAAATGGTTTGGGGTTTTACCCTTTCTTACGACATCCAAAAATGATTGCCAATAGATATACTTTGGTTATCATGAGCCTTATGGCTTTTGTTTCAAAGTTGGAATTGTAGTAAAGTCATTGTTGAGGTACAATTATGCATTACAGCTACATACAAGACAGAAAAGTAGAAGTGGATGACAAAGTCTTCTAACTCTAAGAGTTCTTTACTTTTTCTGGAGTGTTCAGATAACTTTTCAATTCTGTTTTCATCCTACAGAAATATCTTCTTGACTTATCTATTTTGTTCTTGGTAGCTAATTTCCTGTTTGTTGTAATATTTTATCATGCCTAAATGCTATCCCTCATCATTCTTCACTTAGTCTCTCCCTCACATTAAGTGGTAAAGTGTCCAGTAACGAATGATCCACAACAAGACCTGATTTCTTAAGAGCAACACAATCTCCAAGTTCCTGAGGCAAAACATCAATCATGTTCCCTTTTAATTCAAGCTTCACTAAGGACACAAGAGACCCAATTTTTGGGGATAAACTTGTCAACTTATTTTGTCCCAACTTCAAAGTCTTAAGCCTTTGGCAGAAGAAAAGCTCATTGGGAAGATCTTCTAAAAAGTTTTTAGTCAAAGCCAAAAACTGCAACATCTGTAAGACTCCGACTTCTGGTGGCAGCTCACGGATCTCATTGTGGGAGAGGTCAAGGTGGCGGAGTTTGGTACAAAGGAAGAGCGGAGATGGCAAAACAAGAATCTTGTTACGATTTAAGCACAACTCTTCTAGTATCTTCAGTTTACGAATGTGGTCAGGGATGTAAGCAATTTGATTGTGCCAAAGTCGAAGAACATTTAGTTTTCGACAGTGTTGCAAACTTATGATCTCCTCTATGGTGTGCAAGTTATTCTCCTTTAGGTCCAGCAACTGCAAATTGGTAAGGCTGAAGACTGCATGAGGAATGCGTTCTAAATCACATCGAATCAACTCTAATTCTTTCAACAAAGAAAGCCTTTTTAAAGCGTTAAGAGTGACAAGCTTTGTCCCGTCATTTTGAATACTAAGTTTCTGTAAGTGGCTAGCCACATCTGTAACAGTCTGGGGGACTTTAGAAAGATTGCTCTTCAGAGTAAGAACTTTGAGGCCCTTTAGCTCCCGCAAGCTTTCTAGTGTACCCGTTTTTGAGAGGTCTTGAGACAAGTATCCAATCAAGTGAAGGTCCTCAAGGGCACGAAGGCTAAACACCCAAAGGGGAATTTCTTTAACATCATCAAACTTTATCTGAACGACTTTGAGGTGATCTCGCAGGTAAGCCATGGAGGCGTGTTGCACTTTGGCTGGACAGTTGAACAAGGACAATTCTTCCAATCTGACCAACTTCGACACCAGCGGAGGGATCAAAGCTTCAGTCAGCATTTCCAGTTTTAGAGATTCTGTCTCTGTCACCTCAAATACAGTATCTGGCAAGCCTGGAAGCTTAAAGAGATGTAGCTCGAGGCGGCCTTCCGGTGTATGCTGAAGTTTCTGTCTAAGTTTATCAGCTGGCCACTCGTGGTTAAGATTAAGCTGCCTCAAACGACTTTCACTGACCTCCGATAAAAAGACAGCAAACCTCTTAGAGTAAAGTGAATCATATTGATCCACCAAGTGGAGCACAAATGCAAAGTCATTTTTGACATCAGGGATATCTCCAATCCCAGTTTCCTCCCGCACAGATCGGAAAGAGTATTCCTTTAGCGGACGACGAAAGAGCCAATACAGTGTATAAAGACAAGTCAATCCATAGACCCCCAAGAAACACAAATATGAGATAGCCAGTTTAGAGAAGAGGTGAGCTTTGGTGTGGTTGCAGCAGAAGCTGTTATATCCAGTCATATCTTCAGTGTGTACACTACAGGGAACAATAAAGTGTATTTTTCCTACCAGCACAGCATTATAGATTGTGATGAGGACAAATTTGCAAGTTTTCAGTATTGTCTGACGCATGTACATGGAATAAAGAAGATCTCCTTCTTCTACATGATGTCGAAACTTTTTAACTCTCTCAAAAAGTGCTTTAGCCTGCTCGCCTTCCTTTTTGTCCAAAACACTAGCTGAAGGTGTCTGCGCCACTAGCTTTTCTGGAACTGGAAGTTCAGCAGTTGCAGGGCTATTCTCCTCAAAATTAGGCTTTGAAAGCTCCCTGTCCATGGTCTTCTCCTGGTTAGTTTCTCCAGAAACTTCAGAAAGTGCTCGAGTTGTCCATGGGGAATCAAAACACTTGCCTAAGATGGAGATGAAGTGCTCTATTTTGGAGCTTGTACCAGGAAACTTGAACCAGAAATTGCCAAAGATAATAAAGATAAGGGTATGGATCACTACAAGGTATGGAAAGTATTTTGCATACCAATGCAAGGCTGTCTCATAGCACATTTGGTTTATGAAGCTATATTGTTGAAGGTCCAAGTTGTTCCGTAGTCCACTCATCTCACGTGGAGGTGAAGATGTAACAATTGGGGTTGGAGTGAAGGCAGGCACATCATCATCTTCACTTGCATTTGTGGCTTCCACATTCTGGGTGAACTGTTGACAATGTATTTGAGAAACCTTGTCAGCTGAAGTATGATTGGGAAGACAAATGATTTTGTCCTGAGTGATCTGTTGAGAGACAAAACAAATTGTTTAAAAAAAACAGACAAAAAAAAAAAAAAAGAAAAACTAAAAAAGTAAAAATGCATTTAGTCCAGTATATCACCAAATAAGTGCCAGATATTAATTGAAGAATTTTAGTAATTTAACCACTTGACCTTTGGAAGATTTAACCCCCCTTCATGTCCAGGCCATTTTTGCGATATGACACTGCGTTACTTTACCTGACAATTGCATTGTCATGTGACACTGTGCCCAAATAAAATTTATGTCCCTTTTTTTCTCTCAAATAGAGCTTTCTTTTGGTGGCATTTGATCACTGCTGCCTTTTTTTATGCTATAAACAAAACAAAAAAAGACGGACAATAAAAAAAAAAAAAGATTTCTTCATAAATTTATGCCAATATGTATTCTGCTACATGTTTTTGGTAAATAAAAAAACCCCCATTAAGTGTATATTGATTAGTTTGCACTAAAGGTATAGCGTCTACAAACTATAGGATATATACAGGAATTATTTAATTATTTTTACTAGTAATGGTGGTGATCAGGGACTTATAGCGGGCCTTCGATACTGAGACACACATTCTGACACTTTTTGGGAACTAGTGACACAAATACAGTGGTTGTGCTAAAATCATGCTCCATCATTGTACTGACACTGGCTGGGAAGGTGTTAAAGAGCTAGGGTGATCAAAGGGTTAAATATGTGCCTAGCCAGTGTTTTTGTGTAAACAAACACAGTGTGGCGCTTTCACCAAGGCAAGTAATGTATTTTATTCCCGGCTTTGTGGGGAAAGAAAACTCAGTACTTCCCCGCTGACAGGACAGAATTCTGCCTTGTTTACATAGCTCAGTCCTGTGTAAATTCCGGACGATCGGCAGTGGCCGGTGGTAATCTGCTGTTTAATCACAGCAAGGTCAGGTCGCCAGCAGCGTGCGCCCCCTACCCAGAAGTTTCAGTTTACGTACTGGGTACGTGATCTGGTGCAGCAGAGCAGTCTTGCCGTATATCTAGGTTATATGGTCGGCAAGTGGTTATTTTTGAATTGGGGGGCCATTTTCTATAGTGCTATAATTTCCTATATTCTGGACTAATCTAGGCTCTACATTAATAGGTTATTCCATTAAAGAAGATTTCAGCTGTTGCTATATGCTAGATTAGCCTCTCTCAACCAGGTTGCCGTTTGAGTTCATCAGGGGTGCCCCAGGCTTCTTGACCTGCTGCTCCTTCCTCTACCATCAGTACTGTGTAAATGAACATTTCACCGTGCGGGTGCGGGACGCATTTGACAGGTGGTGAAGAGGCCATGTGTTGCCTCCTGTCTGTTTTACCCCCCTAAATGCTACACCACAATGTCACAACCACGTACAAAACAGTTTTAGCATGGGCTCATTCATCTGAAGGGGGTACAATTCTGCTGTGGCATGTGTATAACCTCAGCCCTACAGCTTAAGGGTGAGCAGTTGGGGGGGGGAGCGGTAAAAATATGGTTCAACCGTGTAGTTTAACCACCCCAAACCTCACGCGTGAATGACTCCTTAGACTGGGGTGCCTGAAGACTGAAAATACTTTTGAGGCTCCATGCACACTAGTGTTTAAGCTTAAAAACGCTGAAAAAAAATGCTGGATAAAAAAAAAAAAAAATGAAAAAATGCTCATAATAGCTTTTTTTTAGTAGCGTTTCAGGGCGCCTTTTCGCTGCTCCTAGCCCCTCCCTCCCTTTGAGTGCCCCCCCCCCCCACAGTAAGCAGCTTGCTATGGGGGCACCTGAGCCGAGCTGCAGCTCCATGTGTCCATTCAGACATGGAGCTGCTGTTAGGCCCCACCCCTCTCTCTCCTGATTGGCTGACTTTGAATGACAACAGTGGGAGCCAATGGCACTGCTGCTGTGTCTCAGCCAATCAGGAGGGAGAGTCCCAGACGGCCGAGGGATTCGTGGACATCGCTGAACAGAGATGGGGCTCAGGTAAGTATTAGGGGTTGCTGGAGGGTGGCTGCTGCACACACAAAGCTTTTTATCTTAATGCATAGAATACATTAAGATAAAAAAACCTTCTGCCTTTATAACTCCTTTAACCACTTAAGGAATGGTAGATTTTCCCCCTTAACGACCAGGCAATTTTTTGCAATACGGCATTGCGTCGCTTCAATTAAGCAGTCGTGCGCCACTGTACTCAAACAATATTGACATCCTTTTCTTCCCACAAATAGAACTTTCTTTTGGTGGTATTTGATCACCTCTGCGGCTTTTATTTTTTGTGCTATAAAACAAAAAAAGACCGACAATTTTGAAAATAAATATTTTACTTTTTTGCTACAATAAATATCCAAACAAACATTTCTTCATCAGTTTAGGCCAATATGTATTCTTCTACATTAACAACTGGGCACTTAAACACCCTTCCTAACCAGACCAATTTTCAGCTTTCGGTGCGCTCACATTTTGAATGCCAATTACTCAGTCATACAACACTGTACCCATATGATATTTTTGTCCTTTTTTTCCCACACAAATAGAGCTTTCTTTTGGTAGTATTTAATCACTGTTGGGTTTTTCTTTTTTGCGCTATAAAAGAAAAAAAAGACTGAAAGTTCTGTAAAAAAATGAATTTTTCTTTGTTATAAAATTAAATTTTTCTTCATAAATTGTGGCCAACATTTATACAGTACTGCTACATATCTTTGGTAAAAATAAGTACAAATTGGTGTATATTATTTGGTCTGTGTGAAAGTTATAGAGTCCACAAGCTATGGTGCCAATATCTGAAAATTGATCACACCTGAAGTACTGACGGCCTATCTCATTTCTTGAGACCCTAACATGCCAGAAAAGTACAAATACCCCCCAAATGACCCCTTTTTGGAAAGAAGAAATCCCAAGGTATTTAGAAAGATGCATGGTGAGTTTTTTTGAAGTTGTCATTTTTACTCACAATTCTTTGCAAAATCAAGGTTTTTTCTTTCTTTTTTTTTTTCACAAATTTGTCATATCAGCAGGTTATTTCTCACACACAGCATATGCATACCACAAATTACACCCCAAAACACATTCTGCTATTACTCCCGAGTATGGCGATACCACATCTGTGAGACTTTTACACAGCGTGGCCACATACAGAGGCCCAACATGAAGGGAGCACCTTCAGGCGTTCTGGAGCACCCAGGCCAATTCTGACATTTCTCTTCTACATGTAAAAATCATCATTTATTTGCTAGAAAATTACATAGAACCCCCAAATGGTATTTGCACGGCAATTTTTCGAATGCGTTTTTTTTTTGGAAAAAAACAAACAATTTTGTGCTTTTTAAAAAAAAACAAAAAAAACAGTAAAGTTAGCCCAATGTTTTTGCATAATGTGAAAGATGAACTTACGCCGAGTAAATAGATACCCAACATGTCACCCTTCAAAATTGCACACGCTCGTGGAATGGCGCCAAACTTCGCTACTTAAAAATCCCTATAGGCGACGCTATAAAATATTTTACTGGTTACATATTTTGAGTTACAGAGGAGATCTAGGGCCAAAATTATTGCTCTCGCTATAACATTCGCAGCGATACCTCACGTGTGGTTTGAACACCGCTTTATTTTAGTTTGACACTTTTTTCCAAAAAATAATTTTTTTGATCACTTTTATTCCTATTACAAGGAAGGTAAACATCCCTTGCAATAGGAATATGGCATGACAGGTCCTCTTTACAGTGAGATATGGGGTCAATAAGACCCCACATCTCAACTCTACGTGGGAAAGCCTAAAATAAAAAAACAACAATCCTGGCTTCGATCGTAGCGGTGAGTCGCTGTAGCTGCAGGCATCATTTAGATATCCCCACACAAAGTCAAGGACGTCATGACGGCAGGCGGGAAGTGGTTAAAACGCATTTTTTTTTAACACAAAGTTGTCCATTTATACAATTTTTCTAACACATAGCATGTACATACCAAAAATATAACACCCCAAAATAGATTCTTCTACTCCTCCCGAGTACGGTGATACCACACATGTGAGACTTCCACAGCCTGGCCACATACACAGGCAGGGTACAGCAGAGTACGGCAGGGTACAGCAGAGTACGGCAGGGTACAGCAGAGTACGGCAGGGTACAGCAGAGTACGGCAGGGTACAGCAGAGTACGGCAGGGTACAGCAGAGTACGGCAGGGTACAGCAGAGTACGGCAGGGTACAGCAGAGTACGGCAGGGTACAGCAGAGTACGGCAGGGTACAGCAGAGTACGGCAGGGTACAGCAGAGTACGGCAGAGTACGGCAGGGTACAGCAGAGTACGGCAGGGTACAGCAGAGTACGGCAGGGTACAGCAGGGTACGGCAGGGTACAGCAGGGTACGGCAGGGTACAGCAGAGTACGGCAGGGTACAGCAGAGTACGGCAGGGTACAGCAGGGTACGGCAGGGTACAGCAGAGTACGGCAGGGTACAGCAGAGTATGGCAGAGCATGGAGGGATGGCTGAGCATGGATGGACGGCTGGATGTGACTGCAATTGTCACAGAGCAGCGCTGTGGGCACTACAGATCCAGCTGCTGCCATTCGATCTCTCCCCCTCTCCTCTCACACTGTACCGATCGGTACACAGAGGGGAGAAAGGAACTGGCGTCATGACATGGATGTTCTCAGGTGCGCGCCCCCTGGGGGCGCGCAAGAGCAGGATTCTGGGAGGTCTCTGTAGCCGTCATTCGGCTATGGGCCGGTTGGCAAGTGGTTAAAAAAAAAAAAGAAGCCACACACACTAGTGTGCATGGAGCTTTAAAGAGGAACGGCAGTCTGCTCACATAATTTGTAATAAAAACCATCTTTGCCATTCTGTTATAAAATAAGAAAAATAAGAAAACGTCTGGTGTCACCAGTAGCCCTTATGGGACTTTAAATGAGGTGGGCACCATTTGGCTAAGAAGCATCATAGCAGTAATTGAAGTATAAAGTATATGCGTTTATTCAGGTAAAAGTCATGCATACATTAAAATAATCAGCAATGGCCAGTTGTAAAACATACATACATATAAAATGAACAATGGGTACATAAATGGATAATAAAACATGTAATACATGGGCATCTGGTGTACCCTAAGAGTAAAAAACATGTGATACACAGGCATCTAGTGTAGCTGGCGCGTTTAGAAAGACCTAGCTCGCTCTTCAGGGGTTGAGTGTATGGATGTAACCAACATAGAAGAATATAAATGGGTAGGTGGTATAGTATTGATAAAGTAGTTGCAGAGCGTGGGAGCCATGATGTAGGAGCCCATACTCACCACTAAATGAGGCCAAAACGACAGGTGTGCAGTTCCCAGAGGCAGCAGCAGGTGTCTCACCCGGGAGTTGAGGAGGCGGAGCCAAACGGGACCCCGGTGGGGGAAACCAAAGGACAGGCATGGTGCGCATGCGAGTGTGTCCCCAAGAATCTCACTGGGTCCATATGTAATAAAAGCTGTAGGCGTAAATAAGTATAATAATGCATTAAGGCTCCTTTCACACTTATACGACTTCAAAGTCGCACGATTTTACCGCGATTTCGCGGCCGCGATTTTACCGCGATTTGGGAGCAGTACTGCTTTGCCACGTTTTTGGCATTAACAAATGAAAACATACAGTAGTTGGTATGAATCATAAGGGGGAACTCCACGCCAAGTTTTAAATAAAAAAAACTGGCGTGGGTTCCCCCCCAGGGGCATACCAGGCCCTTAGGTCTGGTATGGATTGTAAGGGGAACCCCCTATGCCGAAAAATCGGCGTGGGGGTCCCCCCAAAATCCATACCAGACCCTTATCCGAGCATGCAGCCCGGCCGGTCAGGAATGGGGGTGGGGACGAGCTGGCGCCCCCCCCCCCCTCCTGGACCGTAACAGGCCGCATACCCTCAACATGGGGGGGTGGGTGCTTTGGGGCATGGGGGGGGGGCGCCCTGCGGCCCCTCCACCCCAAAGCACCTTGTCCCCATGTTGATGAGGACAAGGGCCTCTTCCCGACAACCCTGGCCGTTGGTTGTCGGGGTCTGCGGGCGGGGGGCTTATCGGAATCTGGGAGCCCCCTTTAATAAGGGGGCCCCCAGATCCCGGCCCCCCACCCTATGTGAATAAGTATGGGGTACATGGTACCCCTACCCATTCACCTAGGGAAAAAAGCGTCAATAAAAAATACAGTACACAGGTATTTAAAAAAATTTATTAGGCAGCTCCGGGATCTTCTTCCGACTTCGGGGGTCCTCTTCCGACTTCGGGGGTCTCTCCGGCGTCTTCTCCCGGTGTCCGCATCTTCTGCCGGCTCCACCGCTATCTTCTGGCGCTCTTTTGCCAGCGGTGGTCCGGACCTCTGGATCGTCTTCTTCCCTCTTCTCTTCCAGAGATGTTGACACGACGTTCTCTCCAGCCAGAATGGTCTCTGTGCGCAACACAGAGACCATTCTGGCTGGAGAGAACGTCGTGTCAACATCTCTGGAAGAGAAGAGGGAAGAAGACGATCCAGAGGTCCGGACCACCGCTGGCAAAAGAGCGCCAGAAGATAGCGGTGGAGCCGGCAGAAGATGCGGACACCGGGAGAAGACGCCGGAGAGACCCCCGAAGTCGGAAGAGGACCCCCGAAGTCGGAAGAAGATCCCGGAGCTGCCTAATAAATTTTTTTAAATACCTGTGTACTGTATTTTTTATTGACGCTTTTTTCCCTAGGTGAATGGGTAGGGGTACCATGTACCCCATACTTATTCACATAGGGTGGGGGGCCGGGATCTGGGGGCCCCCTTATTAAAGGGGGCTCCCAGATTCCGATAAGCCCCCCGCCCGCAGACCCCGACAACCAACGGCCAGGGTTGTCGGGAAGAGGCCCTTGTCCTCATCAACATGGGGACAAGGTGCTTTGGGGTGGAGGGGCCGCAGGGCGCCCCCCCCATGCCCCAAAGCACCCACCCCCCATGTTGAGGGTATGTGGCCTGGTACGGTCCAGGAGGGGGGGGGCGCTAGCTCGTCCCCACCCCCATTCCTGACCGGCCAGGCTGCATGCTCGGATAAGGGTCTGGTATGGATTTTGGGGGGGACCCCACGCCGATTTTTCAGCGTAGGGGGTTCCCCTTAGATCCATACCAGACCTAAGGGCCTGGTATGCCCCTGGAGGGGAACCCACGCCAGTTTTTTCATTTAAAACTTGGCGTGGAGTTCCCCCTCTGGATTCATACCAGACAGCTGTCAGCACTGCCTGTCGCTCTTCGGGAAAGGAAAAACAAGTTTTCCTTTCCCGATCAGCGAGCCAGGCTTGTGCTTACAAAGTCGTGCTGAAGTCGTGTCTATATTATTCAGGCACGACTTGCATGCTACTTCAGGGTTTAACATTGAGGTCTATGGAGTACAACTCGCATAGAAGTTGGACCAAAGTAGTGCAGGGACTACTTTCAAGTCGGCACGACTTAAAGTCGTGCCAATATGAATGGTAGTCATTGAAAATCATGGAGAATGACTTGTCATACGATTTTGCAGTACAAAATCGTGGGACAAGTCATGTAAGTGTGAAAGGGGCCTAAGTACTAATGATATGTATATGTTTCTGTATGAATAGAGAGCCTGAGCCAAAGGTAGTAAGGACATAGGAGACTGAAGGGGGAAAGGGAAAAATGTCAAAGAAATGCCAGCAAGTGGTGAGAGTCAAAGGAATGGGCAAGAGAGAGAGAAAAAAAAAAAAAAGTAAAAGAAACCAGATACAAGTTGAAAAAAAATAGTGACAAAAAAGCAAAAAGTGAAATGAATGCTCAGAGTGAGCCATGTGCAAGTAATGAAGTGTACCTAGAGTTGGTGGAGAAAGGCGAGTCTGGCAAGTCTGACAGGTGAATCCACAGGTGTGTGTGTCCTCTGATGCAAAGACTGAAATGCACACCATGTCAGCCCTCCAATAAATACCCCCAGGAAATCCAGCAGGGCTCCGTTCCCAACGCCATGAGTGGATGGCTGACACATGAGCAGGAGCACAGGAGGCGCCCAGTGTCATGGGGGGCGTGCAGCCACACGCGCCCCCCGTGCATCCAGATGGCCTGATTCGTCCAGCCGCAATGACATCACAAAATCGTAGACACCACGTGGTCAGCATATATGCATGGCGTTGAGGTGTAGGTGTCCCCACCCGCTCATTCTGAAATTTCCCTCCAACCACTTTGCATATTATTTTATATATACTGCCATTCTGTACTTGCCAAATATGCTGCAGAAATCTCCCTTCACTGGCCGCAGCCATTTTAATTGTGGTCTCCTAGAAGCTAAATAGTGTTATCCTAGGTGTCCATGCACACTACTATTAGCGTTTTTTTGAGCTGCAGCGTCTAAGAACAGAAACAAAATAAACACTATGAACAGCCCATCTATGGCCAACTAACAGCTTAATGGTTTGTGCACAGACAGGTCTACATGAATATGGATGTATAGGAAGAAATAACATGGCTCCAAAATCCTTTAAACTCCCTATATGATTTTTTTTTGCAGAACGGCCACTAGCTGTATTTTTTTGTGCCACATCCAGTGTTAAAGCTACACAACAAAAGAAACCCCCTAGTGGAGGACTTTTTAGGCACATAAAAATTGTAAAAATGTTTTTAATACAAATATAGTTCATTAAATTTAAACAGTAAAAATATAGTAATGATATAACATATACTATTAGGAATGCATATCAAGCATTTTGCATCAATGTACATATCATAATAAAGATGCTCTTGCATCCAACGCGTTTCGGTGTGTGTGTACCTCCTTCCTCAAGTGTGGGTGTGAGCTAGAAACATTTCTATCCTGGAAAAATATATTGGAAAAACAAGTATAAGCATTGTAACATTCATATGAATATAATACTTACGTATTTATAATGTACTGCTGGGTAAAAAGTCTGACCGTTAGGGAGGATGGGATTTTTTTGTGTGAGCATGAATTTGCAATAATTACATGCCCCACATTTGAAGGTTCCTCTATATTTGCAATGGGGTTGATTTGTTTCTCCTTTAAATTCGCCGGTGACAATCATATCCCTTAGGGATGTGGCTCGTTTAAAAAGGTAAAAAGTGGTTTGGGTGGGACAAACTGTCCCAATGATGGATTAAATTGGAGCATATGCCAATATTTATCTATAATGGTTTTTATTTGTTTTTGCTGATTGCTATATTTAGTAATAATTCTAATGGCATTGGTGTCATTTTTGGACTTCTGAGAGTATAATAATTTATCCCTTGATTGTAGGGAAGCCTGTTTAACAGACCGTTTTAACGAGGCATGAGAGTAGCCTCGCTGTAACAGTCTTTCGCGTAATTTGTTCGCTTCTATTTTGTAAACAGAATCATTTGAACAGTTTCATCTTACCCTGAGGTATTGGCTATATGGAATGGAATCCATAATTGGCTTGGGGTGGAAGCTGGTAGCATGCAAAATTGCATTGTTCGATGTGGGTTTCCTATAGAGCCTACTCAAAAGGGCTCCCCCCTCCCCTCTATATGTCTTCACATCCAAAAAGTAACTCACTTATGTGTTACTATTATATCCTTGTAGCTTCTACCTGCACATCATTAATACCAATTGCTGAGTCCCCAAACAGCCACCTTTCAGGTATGATCGAATGCCCTTATACATAATTATATATTTTTTTATTACTTAAATAAAATTAATATGTCTTACTCTAAATTAAGTAAACTTGACACCCTACTATACATTTTTTATATTTATTTGCAGGATCTGCCTTTCGGCCTCAGTTGAATTCTCAGAATATACAGTTTTTTTTCCCCCTTTTTTTGGGGGGGGGGGGGGGGGGCAAAAGATGTTCTTTTTTCCTCTTTCACGGTCACCATTAAAAAAAAAAAAAAAAAATTATTCAGTCATTTTTTTGAACAAACTCTTTCAATCTGGGTATGGATACGAAATAGTTTCAATATTTTAAGAAAATAAGCTAAGAGTCGCTATTTTTCCTCTGGAGCCAAGAACCTACCTGGTAGACAGACCCTGCGATTGCTGTTGTTTTTAATTAGAGTCTTATGGAATGCCAAGTCCGCAGTACATTATAAATACGTAGGTGTAAGAATTGTGGAAATTAGATTGGAAAGTATTATATTCATATGGATGTTACAATGCTTATACCTGTTTTTCCATTATATTTTTCCAGGATAGAAAGGTTTCTAGCTCACACGCACCCTTGAGGAAAGAGGTACATACACTCTGAAACGCGTCGGCTGCAAGAGCATCTTTATTATGATATGTACATTGATACAAAATGCTTGATATGCATTCCTAATAGTATATGTTTTATCATTACTATATTTTTTAGTGTTTAAATTTAATAAAACTATATTTGTAGTAAAAACATTTTTACAATTTTTTATGTGCCTAAAAAAGGTCCACCACTAGGGGGTTTCTTTTGTTGTTTAAGCTCCCTATATTGGATATACATTAAGCCAGATTAACAAAGGAGACATGGAGCTCTGTACTGGAGATAATAGATCAGCATAAATGTATATGAAAGCAACGCTAAATTACAGTTTACTGGCAAGGAAAGGAGGAACCTGATCCAATTTTCCAGGAGTAAGGAGACCATTTAATGGGCTTTCTGCTTTCTTACTATCCATAATAATGAACGGAAATGATGTTTAATGTACACATCTTCCATTACATGTAAACGTGTTGGCATGCACGGCATACGTTTAAAGATTAGAAGAACCAGCTTGCATCTTTCCAGTTATTAAAGGATCCACCATAAAGTACTATTTCATGTGACTGTTTCCTATACTTCTCAGCAGTGGCGGCCGCTCCATTAGGGGTACCGTTTCTCTAATCCATGGGCCTGGTTGCTAATCTACATGCAGGGCACCAGGCGCATGGATTTCAATGGGCTTTTTTTTTTTTTTTTGAAGCACACGATTACAGCCCGAGGCTCCAATTGGCTTCAAAAAAGTTGTGTGACAATAGCGAATATTCGCCATTATCTTCCCGCTTCTCCTCCCAGCCAATCAGGAAGAGAGTCTTAAGACCCAATTGGCCGAGAGGAGAAGCGGCCGTATTGGCCACAGAGGAGGAAGCCATTGAGGAGAAGCCGCAGGGGAGACGTGCGGAGGGGGGAGGCAGAGCCGAAGATGCACGCGACTTAGGTGGGGTAAGTGAGGGGATGGTGGGCAGACACAGGGCTGCTGTTAGAAATCATGGTGGCCCATACAGTCTACCTGACAGGGCCTGGGGCCTGAGCCCGACCACCGCTCTCCCCCCTAGCCCACAGGCAGGAAGCAGAGAAAAAAGGAGGTAGCGTTTACTGTGTGCTGTGGAGAAATAAGGATGTGGCAAAACTGCACTAACAGTGGGAGGGCAGGTATCAGGTGTATGTATATAATTTACAAAATGCAGGTGTCAAGAATATGTATTGTACAGAGTGCAGGGGTCAGGACTATGCAACTTACAGAATATAGTTTCAGGAGTATGTACCGTACAGTTTGCAGGAGTCAGGGGTATGTACATGTGCAGGGGTCAGGGGTAGGTAATGCATGGAATGCAGGGGTCTGAAATATGTAATGTACAGAATGCAGTGGTTAGGAGCGGGTAATGGCAAAGGCAGCAAATGGGGGTTATACAAAAATACCCCTTGAAGCCTGTCAAACACCCCCTGTAAACAGATCCACTGTGGTTAACTGTTCAGAAGGCAACAAAAGTGTAGCCCAATATACAGCAGTGCCCCTCAGATGTGTCACTCCAAACGTGCTTGGTATTACCCAAGGGTTCAAATGCAGCATTGCAACCATAGCACATTGCACCTACTTGTGGCCAGTTTCCTTGCCTGGCCTTTGGATCTCATGGTGACAGCTCTTTGATGATGGTTTGCTGGAGCTTTTCTCTGTGATCTTCCCCTTTTTTTAATCCCCCCCCCCCCTCTCTCTTTTTCACTCTCTCAATCCCCTTTTCATTCTGGACTTGCTATCTCCCCAGCACGCAGATTAGATACCTTCGTGCATGCACTCTTTACCTCAAGCCTCTGCCAAAAATTTAGCTGTGATTTATCATTTGGGGTTTCAGATCTTGTCACATGGAGCTCTCCCCGTGAGCTTTCCACAGACCCCGAGCAGGAGTGCAGGCTTTTCATGTGTGCATCTTTGCAGCCATTTCGAAACCAAATGTCTCCGGGTCCCTTGTGTTGAGTGGGGGACAGCAAGCGGACTATTTCTTCACTTTCGGGTTTAGGCAGATTAATCCACCGCAGCGCCCCCAGCCGGCTGTGGTGTATTCACATTGAAGAGACCGGGCGTCAAACTGTGTACCGCACTGCAGCGGATTAATCCGCCTAAACCCGACAGTGAAGAAATAGTCCGCTTACTGTTCCCCAGCCCCCACTCAACACATTGATGGACAGGATTTGGGAGTCCCAGTCTGCTCTACCTCCGAGCCCCCCCTTCTGGGATGGCAAATCCGGGCCCGGAACAGAAGGACTGGTGGTCCCCCCCCCCCTTATCAGCGACCCTGTGCAGACGAAGTGGTGGGTTTGGTTTACCGACCGACGGGGCGGGTTTAACCGACCAGGGGGGGTTTGGTGCTTGGTTTGTTTGCCACCCCCCCAAAAAGGGAGCACCAGCCGCTACTGCTTCTCAGGTATTCTCCATGAGATCTCTGTGCCAAGTTCTTGGCATGGTATACCTCCTGAGCCCATTATACAGGGTTTCACTCTCCCTGATGGAGTTATTAATTTTATACTATGAAGAATGTTAATAGGAGGAGCTGGAACACAAAGGAAAGGCAGGAATAACCAAAACCCCCAGCTGGGCAAGAACAGAGTTGGGCATTATGGCAGGGTGTTAAAAGCTGGGCATTAAGGCCCCTGGAGCCACCAAGACATACAAGAAGCCAAGAATCTGTAACAAAGTTTGTTAAAATCCCTGTAATGTATATTGATCACCCAGAGGGTTTTTCTTTTCTTCAGCAAAAGTGGAGCCACTCTTTAAAATCTAGAGATGCTCAGCACATGAACTACAAAACAGAACACAGGTTAGGTTTCGGGGTTGTGGCCACAGGTTTAAAGAAGCTGACCTAGGCAGGCCTCCACTGCATCTTCACAGCACTCTGCAAGCTTATAGGGTCTCATACGGTTATAAAATTACGTTTTGGCGTGGTCCACCTCAGTTTGCTTGTATCAGCCAAGAAGGCAGATGAAACCTGACTGCTTTTAATTTTTTTTTTTTTTACATGAAGCCCTCTTTAGTATTCATAAGAATAACCTACCTGCAGGGTGCATCCAAAAACCCCAATCATCAGCATTGCAACGGTTATATATTCAGCCAGGACATCCCACCAGGGCTTCAGGACCTTAAAGGCTGGCTGTTGCTCCGTAAACTGCTTGAACTCGGCCACAGGAATCATGGCAGCAAACTAACCTGAAACAACAAGAAAACATTAAATAAAGTTGTTGATTTCTGTCACACTTTTGCCGGTCATTGCATGTAGCCACCATTACCACACACCCTGGATCATATTCGCACAGCTGCCTAGAAGAACACACAGCTCTGGGACTCCCCTCTATCCTCTCTGTCACAAACAGTACACTTATCAGCATAATGAGCCCATAACTCTTATCTGAGACCTGCAGAATTCCCCACCCATTGCTCTCCATTCGCTCTGGTAAAGGTGGGGTTAACAAGAGGAAGCTTCTGCAAGTCCTGCAGTTACGGAGTTGTAGCAACGATCCGCAGCTGTATTACATTTCCACATTTATATTGATTAGAATCTGATACTTATGAGAATTGGCACAAAAACGATGCACTGTGACCTCAGCATCCTTTGTAAGGATACTCCTGTAGGTTGGTCCCACAGTATTCATCAGACTGAATACTGATACAGTTATTGATGGGAAGCTGTCAATAGGACCCTTGTGTAGATACGGAGCTCAGCAAGTGTACAGCCTCACAAGTGTTCCTGATCACAATGTAACATGAGGCTGATGGTAAACCACAGAGAGCAAGGCCAGGCTTTTCACCTGCAGATACTGCCAGATCTTAACCCCTTGGCGCCACTGGACTGTGCTTTTTTCCATAAGGCCATATATTTGCGTGCCTATATTTTTCTGGGAGCGCGCCACACATCACGCTTCCAGCACAGAGACCAGGGTCTCCCTGAGAGCCATACTAACAACCGGGACCTAGAACTCCTGATTCCGGGTCACCTGATCGCTGCAATAGCCTCTCGTTGGCTATCATAGTGACCAGTCACTAGGTGCCAGGGTTAGTGTTTAGGCCGAGGTTGGGGTCAAAGGTCAAGGTCAGTATTGTTTTGGGCAGGATTTGTTTTGTTAAATTAGTATCAGTGTGGTTTAGGTAGGATAAAAACAAAAAACAAACAAACAAAAAAACAAAATGCGCACTTTTGTTTCTGAACTGTACACATGTGGTATTATTGTGATCGTCAGGAGCAGGAGAATTTAATTTTGGGTTATTTGTCGGAAGGTTATGGTAGTAGCAAGAAATACAGCAAAAAAAAAAAACACACCTCAGGACAGTGCCTTGAAAAATTATTTATACCCCTTGAAATTTTCCACATTGTCATGTTACAACCAAAAACATAAATGTATTTTATTGGGATTTTATGTGATAGACCCTATTAGATTGTAAGCTTTTCTGACCAGGGCCCTCTTAATCCTCTTGTATTTTATTGTATTATAACTATTGTCTCCCTTTTTATATTATAAAGCGCTGCGTAAACTGTTGGCGCTATATAAATCCTGAATAATAATAATAAATAATAGACCAACACAGAGTGGCAAATAATTGTGAAGTGGAAGGAAAATGATAAATGGGTTTCAACATTTTTTACAAATAAATATGTAGATGCAAGGGCGGTGGAGTGGGGGGGGGGGGGGGGGATGGAGTCCTGGTCTACAACCAACTGAGTGACCACCTCAAAGAAAAACCTTCTTGATCCCCTTCAGTCTGGATTTTGCCATCAACACTCCACAGAACCTGCTCTTCTAAAGAGCACAAAAACCAACAGACACTATTCTGTACTCCTACTTCTGGACCTTTCGAGTGCTTTTGATACGGTTGACCACCCCCTCCTGATACGCTCTCGGGCTCCGCGACTGCGCTCTTCGGTGACTCGCATCCTACCTATCCCAACGCACCTTCAGTGTCACAATTATTCTTTTTCCTCCTCTCCTCTTCTCCGTCGGGGTCCCCCCAAGGTTTTGTTCTTGGACCTTTCTTATTTTCAACCTACACCTCTTGCCTGGGTCAGCCGATTGCCTCACATGGCTTTCAATATTTCTACGCTGACACCCAAATCTCTCCACCCCTCAACTCACTCCATCAGTCTCCTCTCGCGTCACTAACAGACATATCTGTCTGGATGTCACACCACTGCCTCAAACTCAACTTGTCCAAGACAGGGCTCATACTATTTCCTCCCCCACGTGTCTCTTCCCCTTAACTTCTCTGTCAAGAGCAAAGGCACAACCATCCACCCATCCCCACATGTCAGGGTGCTAGGTGTTATCCTGGACTCTGAACTCTCCTTTCGGCCCCACATCCAATCAGTTTCCAACGCTTGCCGCCTCAACCTCCGCAATATCTCCAAACTACATTCCTTCCTAACCAATAAAACCACAAAGCTCCTGATTCACTCCCTGGTTATCTCCCTCCTCGACTACTGCAACTCCTTCCTCATTGGCTTACCTTTAAATAGACTATCCCCCCTTCAGTCCATCATGAATGCTGCTGCCAGACTCATCCACCTTACAAACCGCTCAGTGTATGCTACCCCTCTCTGCCAATCCCTCCATTGGCTGCCACTTGCCCAACGAATTAAATTCAAAATTCTAACAAGTTACAAAGCCATCCACAACTCTGCTCCTAGCTACATCACTAACCTAGTCTCTAAATACTAAACCTAATCATCCTCTTCGTTCCTCCCAAGACCTCCTGCTCTCTAGCTCCCTCATCACCTCCTCCCATATTCGCCTCCAGGACTTCTCCCATGCCTCTTCCATACCCTGCCTCCCCCTAACAACTGTTAGTTTATTTTCTTCATCAGCTCACCCTCCACAGTTATTACTCTTTTGTATCACTTGACCCTCCCTCCTACATTGTAAGCTCTAACGAGCAGGGCCCTCTCATTCTTCCTGTATTGAATTGTACTGTAATTGTACTGTCTGCCCTACTGTTGTAAAGCGCTGCGCAAACTGTCGGCGCTATATACAGTGCCTTGCAAAAGTATTCGGCCCCCTTGAACTTTTCAACCTTTTTCCACATTTCAGGCTTCAAACATAAAGATGTAAAATTTAAATTTTTTGTGAAGAATCACCAACAAGTGGAACACAATTGTGAAGTGGAACGAAATCTATTGGATATTTTAAACTTTTTTAGCAAATAAAAAACTGAAAAGTGGTGCGTGCAAAATTATTCGGCCCCTTTACTTTCAGTGAAGAAAACTCACTCCAGAAGTTCAGCGAGGATCTCTGAATGATCCAATGTTGTCCTAAATGACTGATGGTGATAAATAGAATCCACCTGTGTGTAATCAAGTCTCTGTATAAATGCACCTGCTCTGTGATAGTCTCAGGGTTCTGTTGAAAGCGCAGAGAGCATCATGAAGACCAAGGAACACACCAGGCAGGTCCGTAATACTGTTGTGGAGAAGTTTAAAGCTGGATTTGGATACAAAAAGATTTCCCAAGCTTTAAACATCCCAAGGAGCACTGTGCAAGCGATCATTTTGAAATGGAATGAGTATCAGACCACTGCAAATCTACCAAGACCTGGCTGTCCCTCTAAACTTTCAGCTCAGACAAGGAGAAGACTGATCAGAGATGCAGCCAAGAGGCCCATGATCACTCTGGATGAACTGCAGAGAACTACAGCTGAGGTGGGAGAGTCTGTCCATAGGACAACAATCAGTCGTACACTGCACAAATCTGCCCTTTATGGAAGAGTGGCAAGAAGAAAGCCATTTCTCAAAGATAGCCATAAAAAGTCTCATCTAAAGTTTGCCACAAGCCACCTGGGAGATACACCAAACATGTGGAAGAAGGTGCTCTGGTCCGATGAAACCAAAATCGAACTTTTTGGCCACAATGCAAAACGATATGTTTGGCGTAAAAGCAACACAGCTCATCACCCTCAACACACCATCCCCACTGTCAAACATGGTGGTGGCAGCATCATGGTTTGGGCCTGCTTTTCTTCAGCAGGGACAGGGAAGATGGTTAAAATTGAGGGGAAGATGGATGCAGCCAAATACAGGACCATTCTGGATGAAAATCTGTTGGAGTCTGCAAAAGACCTGAAACTGGGACGGAGATTTATCTTCCAACAAGACAATGATCCCAAACATACAGCAAAATCTACAAAGGAATGGTTCACAAATAAACCTATCCAGGTGTTAGAATGGCCAAGTCAAAGTCCAGACCTGAATCCAATCGCGAATCTGTGGAAAGAGCTGAAAACTGCTGTTCACAAACGCTCTCCATCCAACCTCACTGAGCTCGAGCTGTTTTGCAAGGAAGAATGGGCAAGAATTTCAGTCTTTCGATGTGCAAAACTGATAGAGACATACCCCAAGCGACTTGCAGCTGTAATCGCAGCAAAAGGTGGCTCTACAAAGTATTAACGCAAGGGGGCCGAATAATTTTGCACGCCCCACTTTTCATTTTTTTATTAGTTAAAAAAGTTTCAACATTCCAATAGATTTCGTTCCACTTCACAATTGTGTCCCACTTGTTGGTGATTCTTCACAAAAAATAAAAATTTTATATCTTTATGTTTGAAGCCTGAAATGTGGCAAAAAGTTGAAAAGTTCAAGGGGGCCGAATACTTTTGCAAGGCACTGTAAATCCTGAATAATAATACGTGAAATATGTGGCGTGCATTTGTATTCAGCCCCCCTGAGTCAATACTTTGTAGAACCACCTTTCACTGCAACTACAGCTGTAAGTCTTTTTGGGGATGTCTACCAGCTTTGCACATTTAGAGAGAGTGACATTTTTGCCCATTCTTCTTTGCAAAATAGCTCAAGCTCTGTCAGATTGGATGGAGAGCGTCTGAACAGCAATAAGTTTAAGTCTTGCCACAGATTCTCAATTTGATTCAGGTCTGGACTTTGACGGCCATTCTAACACATGAACATGCTTTGAGCTAAACCATTCCATTGTAGCTCTGGCTGTATGTTTAGGGTTGTTGTTCTGCTGAAAGGTAAACCTCTGCCCCAGTCTCAAGTCATTTGCAGACTCTAACAGGTTTTTTTCTAAGATTGCCCTGTATTTGGCTCCATCCATCTTTCCATCAACTTTGACGAGCTTCACTGTCCCTGCTGAAGAAAAGCATCCTCACAACATGCCACCACCACCACGTTTCACGGTGGGGATGGTGTATTCAGGGTGATGTGCAGTGTTAGTTTTCCACCACACATAGCGTTTTGCTTTTAGGCCAAAAAGTTTATTTTGGTCTCACCCCAGAGCACCTTCTTCCACATGTTTTGTGTCCCCCACATAGCTTCTCCCAAACTGCAAATGGGACTCTCATGGCTTTCTTTCAACAATGGCTTTCTTCTTGCCACTCTTTCATAAAGGCCAAATTTGTGGACTGCACGACTAATAGTTGTCCTGTGGATCTCTGCAGCTCCTCCAGAGTTACCATGGGCCTATTGGCTGCTTCTCTGATGAATGCTCTCCTTGCCCGGCCTGTCAGTTTAGGTGGACAGCCATGTCTTGGTATGTTTGCAGTTGTGCCATACGCTTTCTATTTTTGGACAATGGATTGACCAGTGCTCCGTGAGATGTTCAGATATAGAGATAGAGAGATGTTCAGAGATAGAGATATAATATATATATATATATATATATATATATATATATATATATATATATATATATATATATATATATATATATATATATATATATATATATATATATATATATATATATATATATATATTTTTTATAACCTAACCCTGCTTTAAACTTCTCAACAACTTTGTCCCTGACCTAGCTGGTGTGTCCCTTGGCCTTCATGATGCTGTTTGTTCAATAAAGGTTCTCTAACCAACCTAACAAATCTAAACAAAGGGCTTCACAGAACAGCTGTATTTATAATGAGATTAAATTACACACAGGTGGACTCAATTTACTAACTAGGTAACTTCTGAAAGCAATTGGTTCCACTAGATTTTAGTTAGGTGTATCATAGTAAAGGGGGGCTAAATACAAATGCACGCCCCACTTTTCGCATATTTGTAAAACATTTTGAAAACCATTTATAAGTTTTCCTTCCACTTCCACCACAAGTATGTGCCACTTTGTGTTGGTCGATCACATAAAATCCCAATAAAATACATTTACGTTTTTGGTAGCAACATGACAAAATGGTGGAAAATGTCAAGGAGGTATGAATACTTTTTCAAGGCACTGTATGCATTACCATTTACCACCAAATGAAAGCCCAATTTTTCCTGAAAAAACAAGGTATAATCCACCTGGACGCACAAAGTAGTTGCGAGACTATGTACAGTTTTACGAACACGTCTAAGTTGCAAAATTGTGCTAAGGTATTAACATTAGTTTTATCCTTAAGCACAAATGGGTTAAAAGCAAATTGTAATGACGGACACCCCCTCTACCGCCTTCTGAAAATGCTAGTTGCCTGCCTGCTTAGGGTTTTCTCAGTGGTGCTGATGCCAGCTATGGCCAGACAATTACCATTTTAAAGTCAACAGCTAGCAATGGCAACATCCATATTTCTCATGACAGGTGCACTTTTAACCTTATTGCTGCCAGAGAAGTTTTTTGCATTTTTTTTAGCACGTTTATAAAATAATTTTAGGCCTGAAAGTTACATAAACCTCCCAAAACATGTTTTACATTTGTTGCTAGGATACTGGTGGCCATTGCTGCCTAGTGTCATTTATTGCTAGCACACAGGCAGCTCTTGTGCTCAAATAGTGTATTTGCGCTTTATTTATGTGAACAGCACCACAGATGCAGCCACATCCCCCCCAAAAAATCCAGCCAACTCCGCTGTCTTAAAAGAGAAGTATGGTATATATACACCATATACCGCTTCCTCCAGTCTGAATATAGATATCAGATATTCCAAACTGCTGACAACCAAGAACTAGACAGTACTCGTTTTGGATGCTGAACATGAACTGATTTGAGATCTCACACAATTATATACAGTACATCAGGATGACAATACAAACTGTAACCAGAAACCTAATTAGAAAGAAAGAAAAAAAGAGCGCACCAGCCTAGTGCATTATCCTCGACAGATTTATTAATTAAAAACAAGATAAAATCTACTCACAAAGGTTGAAGAAAAAAAATCGCATTTGTATATGCCACAGCGGCGATTAATCCAGTGGTAGCAGTTTTCCAGGTCCCAGGAAGGAGGCGTACGGACTACTGCTGGCTAACGCGTTTCGAAGGTTACCCTTCTTCATCAGAGCCTGTGGCATATACAAATGCGATTTTTTTCTTCAACCTTTGTGAGTAGATTTTATCTTGTTTTTAATTAATAAATCTGTCAAGGATAATGCACTAGGCTGGTGCGCTCTTTTTTTCTTTCTTTCCATTTGACATTAGGACATCCCATCCTTAAGAGCAGCAAGGCCGAAATCCATAGTCCTTCCTGAACCCTTGGGATCCTTTAGCTAATACACCAGTGCGCAAGAGTATTTTGCTTTTTTGCAGAAACCTAATTAACATGAGCTAACTAATCATTTACCCAGACTAGGTGACTCAGAGAAATGACCTTTCAGATCAGCCTTGCCATCTAACTCACAACTTACAATACACATAAGTAGAAACACATCCCCCAATAGTTTTCTAGGAGACAAAGGTGTGTTAATGAGCACAATTAACAATGGGTGAAAGACCCTCCAGACTAGTAGACAACAGGAGATCCAGGGCTTTCCATATCTCATCAGCATTCCTTTCACATACATCTGCTATGAGTCCCACACTGGCAGAGACCTTCATGGCCTTTTGCATTACATAACAGAATATCTTCCTAAATGCTTGTAGCTCCCTCAAATGCCAGGGCCCATAGTCAGTAGGCAAGAAGCTAGCATTCAGTCCCCTCCAAAAGCCTGCGTCTCGGGTGAGTCTCACACATATGGCCAAAGCTTTTTTTGGCCATACTTTTCTTGTGAGTCACAGGGGTGCAATTACGTTTGCCATCCTGTGACCTAGAATCATCATGGCTGCTCCAGGCTGCCCGATTGCCAGTTGGCTCCAGCTCTCCACTCTAAAGGAGCAGGGTAGAGAATGGTGACAGAGTAACCACTCTCCACTCCGAGCAGCGATTGCTCAGGTCTCGGTCTTAGAGATAACATGGGACTGCTGCAGCACAAAGGGGAGTATGGATGTTTACTTGTTTTTGAAACCCCAATCTTTTTTGACTGCTTCCCCCCACCCCCCCAAAACAAAAACTAAAACAAAAACACCCCCCCCCCCCACTATATTAAAATAAATAAAAAGGAGCACAATACACAACTTTACTTACATAACAACACTATGTATTTACGTTATACCATTCAGATAGATCGTAAGGATGGGCTCAGGCGTGTTCGCAACTCTACGTGCCCACCAGGAAACCGACACTCCGCAGCACTAATCACAGGCAGTGAGACATTTCCCGATCCGTGGCTGCACAGAACGGGAGTTGCGAACACGCCTTATCCCATCCTTAATAGATAATGTATCTTTTTCAAATCAGAGGGTCATGTGGACTTTGTACTGTATTGATTAAGTGAAATTACTCAACGGATCCCATATCTATTCTTTCACCAGAATTTTGGATCTCCTGTTCTTTCTGCATAAGTTGCAGCATGACCATAAAGAATTTGAGCTTGTGTCCCGCCCCACCAGTCCAGCATTACTTTGCCACCTCCCTCCCAGTGGCAGAATGTGGTCCCATGTTGAATTAGTTCCTTCAACTCTTCTGTACCATGCGGTTTAGTCCATAAGGTCTCCATACTGCGGGTCCAGTCCCGGATACTTTGGGGAACTGACTGCAGGAGAGGGAGCCAGAGCATCAACCTCCTTCACTACAGAAAGACCTGTCATTTTTACTGTCTGGTTACTAATACATTGCCACCAGTTCATGGTTACTCATAGCAACTAAACACTTCCCTGCTGAGTTAACTCTTCATGGTGGCCTTTTATTCCTTCATCCTCACTCCGTATGTGCTTTACAGGCCCCGTTCTTTTAGATACGCCATGTACCTCCATGCACCGCTTTGAATTACTTCAGACCAGGCATTAAAAAAAAGGAGAAGCCCAGCCTGAGCTTTTTAGGCTGGGCTTCTCCTATGGGTCACAGGAGTGCAATTAGTTTTGCACTCCTGTCAACCATTTTCAGCGGAGAGCGGTCTGATGTCCGCTCTCCGCTGACATCACTGAAATCAGTACAGGCAGAGCGTCATCCCAACTTAGGAAGTCTGGATCCGCCAACTGCCTGGAGTGATGGCAGTCTCAGCGAGCCGCTGAGGTGGCCACACCCCCCTGCCCCTCCAGAGCTCAGCGCTTCAATGAGTGTGGAGGAGCAGAGCCGTTCGGGGAGGTGAGAGAACCGAGCCTTTGACGGTGTTCGATGGCTCGGTTCTCAGTGAAGAGGCAGCGGGGGACAGATGCGGCATCGGACCAATACATCCACCTAGGCAAGTATGAATCTCCAAACAAAACAAAACCCATACTTTTCTTTTAGGGGTCATTTACACTTGCTTCGGCTTCAACACAAGGCTTCGGACAGGCTTTGTTAAAGCTCTCTGAACGCTGTCACTAAATAAAATGGTTAGCTTACAGTGCTGTTTACACCTTGTTTTTGCTTTGCTTCACTTCAAAAATGCTACCCCATGTAGCTTTAGCAATGCTTTAAATAGTCTTCAAAGCCCCAACCAAAGCCCCAACCAAAGCCCCAATCAAAGCCCCACCCAAAGCCCCACCCAAAGCCCCACCCAAAGCCCCACCCAAAGCCCCACCCAAAGCCCCACCCAAAGCCCCACCCAAAGCCCCACCCAAAGCCCCACCCAAAGCCCCAACCAAAGCCCCAACCAAAGCCCCAACCAAAGCCCCAACCAAAGCCCCAACCAAAGCCTCATCGAAGCCCCAACCAAAGCCTCATCGAAGCCCCAACCAAAGCCTCATCGAAGCCCCAACCAAAGCCTCATCGAAGCCCCAACCAAAGCCTCATCGAAGCCCCAACCAAAGCCTCATCGAAGCCCCAACCAAAGCCTCATCGAAGCCCCAACCAAAGCCTCATCGAAGCCCCAACCAAAGCCTCATCGAAGCCCCAACCAAAGCCTCATCGAAGCCCCAACCAAAGCCTCATCGAAGCCCCGACCAAAGCCTCATCGAAGCCCCGACCAAAGCCTCATCGAAGCCCCGACCAAAGCCTCATCGAAGCCCCGACCAAAGCAGGTGTATAACAGGACTGTAAGCCAACCATTTAAATTAGTGACAGGGGCTTTGACTGGCGTTCAGAGATCTTTAACAAAGCGTGTCCAAAGCCATGTTTTGAAGCAAGTGTAAACTAGCCCTTAAACAGCTGATCAGGCTTTACTGGACAGCTCAGTAATACAATCCAACAGTGCAATAATAGTTCATACCCAGCTAGATAGACCCAGGCTGCCCAGTGCATACCTTCCCCAAAGAAGAGTATATAAGGGGTGGAATCCTGATTTAGACAGACTTTTAAAGTGCGCTCTCGATGTTGCCGGCGGTTACATTTTTAGGCTTGGCTTCTCGACACTATCCCATGCAGGCCACAGACACACCAAGCAGAGCCATCTCCTTATTTATATACAGGGTGGAGGACACAGCCCAAAAACATCTGGGAAAATGCATGGAGATTGACTTAAAGAGGAACTGCAATCTGCTCACATAATTTGTAATAAAAACATCTTTGCCATTCTGAAGCTTCCCTTCAACCACTTTGCATATTATTTTATATATACTGCGATTCTGTACTTGCCAAATATGCTGCAGAAATCTCCTTCCACTTAGTCTGGCTGCAACCATTTAAACTGTGGGCAGCTGAAGCTGCTGGCTGTTCACTTCCTGGATTTACACAGACATACACCTCCAGCTCTGCAGCTCTCATTGGCCCTCTTATGACTCACCCCTCCTCCCTTCTTGGCAAACTCTCACGGGAGAGAGCGAGCTGTGCATGATGTCATAAGCCTATGCTTTTACTAGACAAGAAACAGGAAGTGGGCTGTATAAGGTATTTACTGGCAGAAAAAAGAATTTTACTATCCAAAGTTAAAACAAGGGCAGTATTTGAGGTGCTGTGCTAGGACCTCTACAGTGTATTAGAAGAAGAAATTCCCACTTTCCAAACGTACCAACTAAATATCTATAGAAGAAACTTCAACTACACAGGAATCTTGGTAACTTCTAGGACTGGGGACATTTCTTGCGGGGTTTTTTTATTTTTTTATTTAATCCAGCAGTATATGTATAGAAAATTATTACCTGATGTTCTTTCCAGCTGGGACTTGGAGAAGCAGTATTTCAAATCTCTGTATGCATCCTGACCCCGAATATGTTGGTCTGTGAAAAGAAAGGAAAAAGGGTTTTACTTACTATCCAAGCGAACGCCTTTATTACCCAATAGTATCAAGCCCCAGATTGACATTATAAAGTTTTTTTCCCCTATTATGTTTTTTTAGGTTTTGAATAAAGTATTGTAAAGATTTAAAGCTGAACCTTGGGCACAAAAATGTCCATTTGATTATATTTCACAATAGCTACAAATAATATAAAAATTACTATGTGCACCAAATGCCTTTACTAACCCAGATATTACTTTGCAAAAGCCTCTGTGTGACATCTCTATACACTACATAGCCTGTACAGAGAGCAGACTCCACCCACTACAGACGGCCTGAAAAATGACAGAAGGGGGCGGAGACAAGACCAGTCACCCTGTACAAGGAGAGAGCAGCAGTGACCGGTCTTTATTACAGGAAGCTCCTGCACAGAGGTAAAGTGTCACACTGGATTACTGCACAGATCTGGAAGAAATACACCCAGCACACCAAGATTCAAGAAGAATACACAAATGTATTTAGACAATATTTCCTCATCCTGGAGTTCAGTTTTAACCACCTGTCGACCGCTCACAGTAAATAGGTATACTGCGAGTGGGCGGCAGGTGCAGGCACAATCATGTACCTGTAGGTCAGCTCTTTCTTCGCTTCCCCTCCCAAAGAGGCGATAGGAAGTGAGGGAAATCCACCCTTTAACAGATGTCACCACTGCATGTGTCCCCTTTCTTATTCTGGTGACCACTGTAAAATGTATTTCCCATCACTTTGTTCCAGTTCAAACCATGTAGCCAAAATCTTAAAAAAAAAAAAAAAAAAACAAAAAAAAAAAAAAAAAAACCAACAAACAAAACACACATCTGTGTGGGCGCGTGTCCTCAAACTCACATTACATTTGGGGCCCTGAAAGAGGCCTTAAAGTCAGTTTAAAAAAAAAAAAAGAGCCAGGTCACATTCAAAATATACTGCAGTTGCAACCTGTGTCAATTAGGGATGGGCGAATGGTTCAGCCCAAGCAATAGTTCAGACCAAACATTGGTTGTTCAGATGTTCTACCCCCTTCCTGCCCAAGCCAATTTTCAGCTTTCAGCGCTGTCACACTTTGAATAACAATTGTGCAGTCATACAACACTGTACACATATGAAATTTTTATCATTTTTTCCCCACTAATAGAGCTTTCTTTTGGTGGTATTTGATCACCTCTGCGGTTTTTATTTCTTGCGCTATAAACAAAACAAGAGTGACAAGTTTGA
Organism: Lithobates septentrionalis; assembly: GCA_037952835.1. Lineage (NCBI taxonomy): Eukaryota > Metazoa > Chordata > Amphibia > Anura > Ranidae > Lithobates > Lithobates septentrionalis. The sequence goes on along the minus strand of JBBDGP010003164.1, from coordinate 344,186 downwards.
AAAAAAAAACCACAATATTTTTTACTTTAATATAATAATAGTATATAATAAATATCCAATTTTTTTTTTTTTTAAACAAATTTTTTCTTCAGTTTAGGCCGATACGTATTCTTCTACATATTTTTGGTAAAAAATATTGCAATAAGCATATATTTATTGGTTTGTGCAAAACTTATAGCGTCTACAAAATAAGGGGATAGATTTATAGCATTTTTATTATTTTTTTTTTACTAGTAATGGCGGCGATCTGCGATTTTTATCATGACTGCGATATTGTGGCGGACATATCGGACATTTGACACATTTTTGGCACCATTCACATTTATACAGCAATCCGTGCTATAAAAATGCATTAATTACTGTATAAATGTGACTGGCAATGAAGCAGTTAACCAGGAGGGGGCGCTGTAGGGTTAATCATGTTGCTAGGGAGTGATTCTAACTGTGGTGGGAGGGGACTCACAAGGGGAGGAGACCGGTTTTCCTCTGTACATGGAACACATCATCAGTCTCCTCCCATCTGACAGGACGTGGATCTGTGTGTGTTCACACACAGATCCACGGTCCTGCTCGGTTACCAGGCAATTGCGGGTGGCCGGCGTCATCACGGCCGCCGGGCACGTGCACCAGGACACGAGTGACGCGGCGCGCGCGCGCCCCCTGGGGGACCTGGAAGGGCAGTCATATGACAGGGGCCCAGGATAACAGCTACACCGTCCCGCCGTCATATGACGGTGGGCGGGCAGCAAGTGGTTAAAGTCTATGGGACATTAACATGAAAAGTCAAAAGTGCTCATTTTAAAGGCTTATATGCAAGTTATTTCATAAAAAGTGTTTGGGGACCTGGGTACTGCCCCAGGGGACGTGAATCAATAAAAAAAAAAAAAAAAAAAACTGCCGTTTTTTCGGGAGCAGTGATTTTTTTAATGCTTAAAGTGAACCAATAAAAATGAAAAATTCCTTTAAATATTGTGCCTGGGGGTTGTCTATAGTATGCCTGCAAAGTGGCGCATTTTTCCTGTGTTTAGAACAGTACCACAGCAAAATGACATTTCTAGAAGGAAAAATAGTCATTTAAAACTGATCGTGGGGGGGGGGGGGGGGGGGGGGCGTAGCCTAGCGCATGGAGAAGACAGACGTACTCTCCTGGAGCTACCGCACACACCGGACTATCTACAGCTCCCAGCGCTCTTCGGAAACCACAACAAAAGGTTGGTAATTGGGAGGAGAGGTGGGGGAGAGGGCCACCAGACACGCACAAGGAAGGGGAAATCGGCCGTTTTTTCACCCGATTGGGGCCGAATCAGCACACATGCGGCCTCACAGGGAGCTGCTTCACAGCACTCCACACCATACATGAAAACCAGGCAGCGCTCCAGATCCCCAGCAGACTCAGAAAACTGATCCATTCCTTCTGCCTGTCACTCCCCTGAATCACACAGATCCTTCAGTAGCTGGGACATGGAGGCTTACATTAAGGTCCTGCCAACCAGACATGGTTTTGAAGCCTGTGTGCAGAGACTTGAACACTTATATAAGCAAGAGATGTCAGAGCTGCGCAGAGATGTTACAAACAGGCTGGAGGAAGTGGAACACAGTGTAGAGGAGACTGTTTGCACACTACAATAACATGAAGCCATTCTACATGAACATACCCTGCAGATGCAACAAATAATGTACCACCAAGATGACCAGGAAAACAGGGCCAGACGCAACAATATACACATCCGCGGCCTCCCAGAGTCTGTTGAGACCAAAGACCTGGCCCCTGTTGTCATAGCCATGTTTAATGAATTGCTCCAAAAAGCCAAAGATGCCCCTCTGGAACTCGATCGTGTGCACAGAGCCCTAGGCCCTAAAAACCCAAAGGCTGACCTAATGCAAGCAGCACGCACGGAAAAGGCCATATACTTTAATGGCACACAGGTTTTCCTACTTCCAGATCTCTCCAAGCTGGCCCTGGATATGCGTTGTGCGCTGAAACCACTCACAGGAGCCCTGCAAGCAAATTAAATACCGCTGGGGTTTCCAGTTTAACCTTTTTGCCTCCCATGATGGGAAGTCGGCAACATTCCGCACATTGGGTGACCTCCCAAATTTCCTCGGGACCCTTGAGCTTCCACAAATCCCTATCCCGGATTGGCCACTTCATGCAGCTACTCCTGGACTCCGTCGCCACAGGCGGGCAGAAAAAAATCCATAAAGAACAAATGTTCCAGATCGGAAGCCTCCAAGTTGACAGCTGGATGAACCTCCACTGCCGGCATCAGACCCGTGAAGACGTCCCTGATTTCAGTTCTGTTGGGACATTACCTTACTAACCTACCTTTTATTTTCCCCCATACAGGTTTTGATTTTCTACTTAGAAATGTGTACTCCTCTTAAACAAGTCTTACCCTCTGTTATATATTGTTACTCCTCTCCCACTTTGGGACCCCCCCCTCCCCACCTCGTTATAAGTTATTGTTATATCTAGAGCTAGTAAAAAGGACCCTGCATGCTATCCGAATTACACAGTATCTTCCTAGGACTGGTCCTCCCAGATACCTACCTACTGCTCTACAAAATGCTCATAGCAATACAGGGCCCTGAGCTATTGTGTTCACAAAAGAAGTTTAATGTTGTTGCCCGGTGTGTGCGGGCCCTTCTATGCACTAGCTGCAACCCCCCATTTAGGGTTTTCAGTGCCCATAGTGGTCTTAGCTGACATGTTGATTACAACACTAATAGTACGGCCATAGGTGTGCGCAGCCTAATGCATTAGGGTGTGCACCCTTAAGCTCAAACATACATGCATGTGTATGTATCTACATATATATGACCCCGGTACATTGATCTCCCTGCTGGCACAGTGAAAGAGAAAAGGATAAACACTTCTCTTATGGCAGAGCCGGTAAGAGGGAGATCTTTCCCATTTTCCTGTTGCTACACAGGACGATAACACTAATGCTCATGGGGGGGGGGGGGGGATTAGGGTGTGCCTGGGCTCACCCGGCACACCCTGTGCGCACGCCTACGAGTACGGCCCTTGAGGCCTTGGTTTTCTAATTTTCTCTCTCTTTTTCTCTCCCTACAACCTCTCATACTTACCTTCTACCTGTTCACCACTAGATGTCGCTCTATTCCCTCCCAACCCCCACCTCTCCCCTTTCTTGAGACAGCGAGCCTTACCTACACCAATATTCGCCTATCCCCCAAGCTATTCCCCCCATGGCAACACAAGCCTCCTTGAGAGTCTCCTCTCTAAATTTTAGAGGCCTCAATACTCCAGAGAAGACAAATATTGTATCATTTCCATAAACTCTGCACCCAAATCCTCCTCCTTCAGGAAACTATCATTAGTAGATGTGTGGAGAATACTACATGCATTACTCTCCCGCACACTCCTCTTACAGTAGGCTAGACTACATTTTCGTCTCTCAATCCTTAATGGATTACTCCACCGCCTCCATAGGCCTCACCCTTTGGTCTGACCATGCCCCCATACACATGAGTTTAGGAAGCATCCCCACACATAGGAAGAGATCCTCTTAGAGGTTGAATGACAACTTATTACATGACTCAGACTGCACTCAAGACAGCATACAGACAATCAAAAACTTTGTAAAGGATCATACACATGACACCAACCCGCTTACAAAATGGGAAGCACTTAAATGTGTTCTTAGGGGCAAATTCATACAACACGGCTCCCGACTTAAATGTGCACGCACGGCAGACATAACACGTCTTAACACTATAGCTTCCCTGGAATACTCCCATAAACAAACCCCTGACCCCACTGTACAACTAGAACTGCTCAACGCCAGAAGAGACCTCCTGTGAATCTTCGCGGAACGCTCTACGCAGGCGAGAGATTAAAGGGCGATTTGCCCACTACTCTCAAGCCAATAAGTGCGGCAGACACCTCGCAAATACACTCCAACCTCGACAAGCACTGAAACCTATCCCCTTTATCAATTCCTCTACAAAAGGCAAAATACTGACCAACGCGGCTATAGCCGAAGAATTCCGACAATACTATTCCACCCTATACAACCTCACCCCATGTACCACCAACCTTACCCCACACGAGTAAACCGACACAAGACTTACTTTCATATATCCAGGAAACCGCACTACCAACCATTCGGATCTCTGACACGGAGGAATTCGATTCTGCCCTGTCCGAAGCTGAATTTCAACTTGCCATAAAAAGCCTTAGGAACGGTAAGAGCCCAGGTCCCGGCGGGTTCACCCAACGTTTTTACAAAATGTTTCCACTCATGCTGGCTCCCCTCCTGGCAAAAGCATTTAATGCCATAGACTGGACCCTCACCCCCTCTTCTACCCTACTCCAAGCCCAAACAGTTTTAAGCATTTTTAAGTTTTAAGCATAAAAAAATAAATAACTGCTCCCGAAAAAACGTTTTTAAAAAAAATGTTTGCATAGATACATGTCCCCTGGGGCAGGACCCGGGTCCCCAAAACACTTATGACAATAAATTGCATATAGGCCTTTAAAATGAGCACTTTTGATTATTCATGTTTGTGTCCCATAGACGTTAACGGTGTTCGTGTGTTCTGCCAAATTTTTTGCCCGTTTGGTATGTTCTGGTGTGAACTGAACCGGGAGGTGTTCGGCTCATCCCTAGTGTCAATATTAAGTTAATGACACCCCAAACACAGGTCTTAAAAATGCATTGCGTTTGTACAAAAAGTACCATGCAATCTGGTTGCAGTGAGTTTGCAAAAGTATGCAAGCCCATTCAAAATGAATAGGCTGAAATGGCACTGCAAAGAACTATATGTGAATCGCACAAGAATGCACATCACATTCTCGAGGTGAACTGGCCCTATAAAAGTCAGCAGCTACAAAAAATACTGTTGCTGCTGACTTTTTTTCTCCATATAAAAAAAAATAAATAAAGACACCTGTCCAGGGGTCCAGTGCTGTCCTCACCCAGGCCGATTCTTTGCCATTCTTTGGTTCCCTGGCACTCCCCACTGAGCTTTGTGAATAGATCCACAGCATCCTGGGACCAGCAACGTCTGCCTAGGAGGTTGTAGGCTTAGGGGGGGGGGGGGCTTGTAAACTTCCACTGGGATGACCTAGAACTAGGACTACCAAACACGTTACAATTATTTGCTGCTGGGTTTTGAAATAGAAATAATCAGATTGGTTGCTATGGGCAACACGAACGCCTTCTTTCTTCCATGACAAAACCGATGTTGCATGGATTTAAAGACAGACTGGAGGAAAGTGTCTGTTACCTATAATAACCAATCAGAATGTTCAATGCAAAAGGTACTGCAGAAATAAGGTTATGATGGGTAACAAGCACCACTTTGCAGGTTCTATACGTCGGTCTTGTGGTGTCTGGGCTACACAAAGCAGGAAATGGGCTGGGAGAGAAAACAAACAGCTATTTTCAGCTCCTCTGCACAGATCTGGAAACTTTTACACACACCACCCTTATGTATCATGTTCCAGCCACAATATTCCTTAAGAGTAATTTGCTGACGCACTGGCTCTCTGCTCGCTGGAATGACATAATACTACTACAGATGTTCTATTCTGGACATGGGCCGGCTCTAGAACAATGCTACCTCCTCGCTTTCAGATTGCCAAGGACAACACCTCTACTTTCATTTCTGAAAATATATACATCATTTTTATTACACACACAGTAAAACCTTGGTTTGAGAGAGTTTTGCAAGACAAGACAAATATTTTAATACATTTTGACTTGATATACAAGTAGCGTCATGTCCCAACTGATTATAAAAGAGAAGAGAGGCGCCTCTGAGTGTAGCAATATGGTTACATTTAATGAAGGTACAACATTTTAGCAACATCTTGCTACACTTAGAGGGGCCTCTCTTCTCTTTAATACTCTGTAGCTCCTGCTGGATTTTGCTTCTAATCCCCTTGTGGAGGCCTCCATTTGTGGATGGACATTTTATGGTTACACAACCTGGTCACATTGCTATGATCTTTTTATATGGACTATAAAAACGGAAGGACTTCTGAATAAATGGTTGTGGAACGAATCATTTGAGTTTCCATTAGTCAGGTCCATAAATATTGGGACATCGACACAATTCTAATCTTTTTGGCTCTATACACCACAACGGATTTGAAATGAAACGAACAACAACAACAACATGTGCTTTAACTGCAGACTTTCAGCTTTAATTTGAGGGTATTTACATCCAAACCAGGTGAACGGTGTAGGAATTACAACAGTTTGTATATGTGCCTCCCACTTTTTAAAGGGACCAAAAGTAATGGGACAATTGGCTGCTCAGCTGTTCCATGGCCAGGTGTGTTATTCCCTCATTATCCCATTTACAAGGAGTAGATAAAAGGTCCAGAGTTAATTTCAAGTGTGCTATTTGCATTTGGAATCTGTTGCTGTCAACTCTCAATATGAGATCCAAAGAGCTGTCACTATCAGTGAAGCAAGCCATCATTAGGCTGAAAAAACAAAAACAGACCCATGGATTACAAGCATGTTTCTGGAATGAATAATGCTCACAATCCAAGGTTTTACTGTAAATTTGTATTATATACACACACACACAATATATATATATATATATATATATATATATATATATATATATATATATATATATAACATCACATGCACACACACACACACTGGGGCCAATTTAGATAGAAGCCATCAAGCCAATGGATGAACCTACCTTGTTCAGAAAGCAGTACTGCTGCCTCCCAAACTTAAAAAAATAAAATAATAATAATAAAAATACTTTGACTTTTAAAATTGACAATTTTACATGACTGGATTACGCCACAACTTAATGGGTGAGTTTGACAGGCGGCATCAGCCTACAAGGCAGTGCAAGGGGGAACATTGGTCAAAACTGGAACAACTGTACATGGCAACCAATCAGCTTCTTCATCTTCAGCTTGTTCAGTTAAGCCTTGAAATGAAAGATAGAAGGCAGTTGGTTGTCATACACAGCAGCTCCAGATTCTGTTTGCTCCAGGGTTGATAAATTCCCTCCAACATTTATAGGCATAAATGCTGAAACTCAGCAATCAGATTTTAGCTTACTGCAGTAAAAGATGATCTCTAATTAGCTGTTAAAATTAATCTAAAGCCAAAAAACTTTTTCCCAAATTTTGGATAGGAGCAAGGGAAGGTTAGAACAACTTTTTTTCCCACAAGATTAGGGAAAATTCTCTTTACTTTCTGTCCAGTAGACTCAACAGGAAGTGGCAGGATATACAGTGCGTTGCAAAAGTATTCAACCCCCCTTGACTTTTTATCTATTTTGTTACATTACAGCCTTTAGTTCAATGTTTTTTTAATCTGAATTATACAGTGGGGACGGAAAGTATTCAGACCCCCTTAACATTTTTCACTCTTTGTTATATTGCAGACATTTGCTAAAATCATTTAAGTTCATTTTTTTCCTCATTAATGTACACACAGCACCCCAGATTGACAGAAAAACACAGAATTGTTAACATTTTTGCAGATTTATTAAAAAAGAAGAAATGAAATATCACATGGTTTTAAGTATTCAGACCCTTTGCTGTGACACTCATATTTAACTCAGGTGCTGTCAATTTCTTCTGATCATCTTTGAGATGGTTCTACACCTTCATTTGAGTCCAGCTGTGTTTGATTATACTGATTGGACTGGATTAGGAAAGCCACACCTGTCTATATAAGACCTTACAGCTCACAGTGCATGTCAGAGCAAATGAGAATCATAAGGTCAAAAGGAACTGCCTGAAGGGCTCAGAGACAAAATTGTGGCAAGGCACAGATCTGGCCAAAGTTACAAAAAATTTCTGCTGCACTTAGGTACCTAAGAGCACAGTGGCCTCCCTAATCCTTAAATGGAAGACGTTTGGGACAACCAGAACCCTTCCTAGAGATGGCCAAACTGAGCTATCGGGGAGAAGAGCCTTGGTGCGAGAGGTAAAGAAGATCCCAAAGATTACTGTGGCTGAGCTCCAGAGATGGAAGAAAGTTGTAGAAAGTCAACCATCACTGCAGCCCTCCACTAGTCAGGGCTTTATGGCAGAGTGGCCCAACGGAAGCCTCTCCTCAGTGCAAGACACGTGAAAGCCCGCATGGAGTTTGCTAAAAAACAACTGAAGGACTCCAAAATGGTGAGAAATAAGATTCTCTGGTCTGATGAGACCAAGATAGAACTTTTTGGCCTTAATTCTAAGCGGTATGTGTGGGGAAAACCAGGCACTGCTCATAACTTGTCCAATACAGTCCCAACAGTGAAGCATGGTGGTTGCAGCATCATGCTGTGGGGGTGTTTTTCAGCTGCAGGGACAGGACAACTGGTTGCAATCGAAGGAAAGATTAATGCGGCCAAGTACAGGGATATCCTGGACGAAAACCTTCTCCAGAGTGCTCAGGACCTCAGACTGGGCCGAAGCTTTACCTTCCAACAAGACAATGACCCTAAGCACACAGCTAAAATAACGAAGGAGTGGCTTCACAACAACTCTGTGACTGTTCTTCAATGGCCCAGCCATTGAAGAACTGACTTAAACCCAATTGAGCATCTCTGGAGAGACCTAAAATGGCTGTCCACCAACGTTTACCATCCAACCTGACAGAACTGGAGAGGATCTGCAAGGAGGAATGGCAGAGGATCCCCAAATCCAGGTGTGAAAAACTTGTTGCATCTTTCCCAAAAAGACTCATGGCTGTATTAGATCAAAAGGGTGCTTCTACTAAATACTGAGAAAAGGGTCTGAATACTTAGGACCATGTGATATTTCAGTTTTTCTTTAATAAATCTGCAAAAATGTCAACAATTTTGTGTTTTTCTGTCAATATGGGGTGCTGTGTGCACATTGAGAAAAAAAAAAAAAAACTTAAATGATTTTAGCAAATGGTTGCAATATAACAAAGGAGTGAAAAATGTAATACTTTCCGTCCTCACTGTATGTGATGGATCAGAACACAATAGTCTAAGTTGGTAAAGTAAAATTAGAAAAATATATACATAAAACTATTTTTCAGAAATAAAAAAAATAATTGGCGTGTGCGTATGTATTCACCCCCTTTGTTATGAAGCCCATAAAAAGCTCTGGTGCAACCAATTACCTTCAGAAGTCACATAATTAGTGAAATCACGTCCACCTGTGTGCAATCTAAGTATCACATGAACTGTTATTACATATACACACACCTTTTGGAAAGGCCCCAGAGGCTGCAACACCTAAGCAAGAGGCACCACTAACCAAACACTGCCATGAAGACCAAGAACTCTCCAAACAAGTAAAGGGACAATGTTGTTGAGAAGTACAAGTCAGAGAGTTAGGTTATAAAAACATCCAAATCTTTGATGATCCTTAGGAGCACCATCAAATCATAACCAAATGGAAAGAACATGGCACAACAGCAAACCTGCCAAGAGACGGCCGCACACCAAAACTCATGGACCGGGCAAGGAGGGCATCAGAGAGGCAGCACAGAGACCCAAGGTAACCCTGGAGGAGCTGCAGAGTTCCACAGCAGAGACTGGAGTATCTGTACATAGGACGACAATAAGCCATTCGCTTCATAGAGTTGGGCTTTATGGGAGAGTGGTCAGAAGCCAAAACCCATTACTTTCAGCAAAATACAAAATAGCACGTTTTGAGTTTGCAAAAGGGCATGTGGGAGACACCCAAATTGTATAGAGGAAGGTGCTCTGGTCTGAGGAGACTAAAATTTATCTTTTTGGCCAAAGAAAACGCTATGTCTGGAGCAAACACAACACCCAAATAACACCACAGGATCTCTTGTTCGGGACACAAACTGCTGTAGCTTGTTGAACCTGGATGCCTGTCTACCTCTGGCCATCCCAAACATTGGCAAATTTCCTGGAACACTCCTGGGTGTAGGGACCATTCCCCCGGGCAGATTTGCTGGCAGCTGAGATAATCTGCCTTCCAGTTCTCTAATCCTGGGATATGGACTGCCGATAGAAATCAGCACATGTCCCTCTGCCCAGGCTAGTATGTGGTTCACCTCCTTCAGAGCTTCCTGGTACTGCCTTGGTGGTGTATATAGGCCACTGTAGTGTCATTGTCAGACTGAACCCTGATAGGGCAGTCCTGAAGCTCCACCATCCATGACCGTAGGGCCAGACGTACTGCCCGTAATTCCAGGATGTTGATGGGCAGGATCTGTTCTGCCCTTGACCAATCCCTTGAGCTGTGAGCCCCTCTAGGGTCGGTCCCCAGCCTGAGAGATTGGCATCTGAAGTCAGTACTCTCCAAGTTACCGGGAAGGATGGATCTTCCCTTTCGCAGGTTCTGATCCTGCAACCACCAGTTTAGGCTTAAAGTGGGGTTCCACCCAAAAAACAAAACTACCTGTAAAAATTCTAAAAAAACAAAAAACAAAAAAACATTTGGATATTTTTTTTTTTCACTTACCTCTAAATGCCTGTTGCTAGGTGGTCCCTCGTAGTCTGCCTGTCCCTTAGCCTGGGCTGGTGACATCACTTCCCCCCTCGGCACAGGAAGGGCTCCGCTCTGCTCCCTCCCTCCTGTCAATCATCTGGGACCCATTACAGGTCCCAGGTGATTGAGCGGCCAATCACGGCGCACGGCGCCGCTCGCGCATGCGCAGTGGGTGCCAGGCTGTGAAGCCACAGCCCGGCGCCCACAGTTGAAATGCCGGCGCCGATGAGCGAAGGGGGGAGACGAGCGGGGCTTCGATCCCCCGCATCGCTGGACCCAGGGACAGGTGAGTGTCCAATTAAAAGTCAGCAGCTGCAGTATTTGTAGCTGCTGACTTTTAATTTTTTTTTTTTTGGACGGCCCCCCTGGGTGGAACTCCTCTTTAAGCGTGCCCGAGGAGATAAGAACATTGGATAATCCAGGGCTTGTCCTCTTCTGTTCCAAACCAAAAAGAAGTCTTGTTGTAGAGGCCTGGAATGGAACTGGGTATAGGGCACCTCCTTGAGGGAGGATACCATCCTCCATAGAGGACTCATGCAGAGCCGAATGGACGGTTGTCTGGTGCCCCTTATTTGATGCACCAGATTCTTCAGGGCACAGATCCTAGTCGGTGGCAAGATTACTCTTGCTTGGACCGTATCTAGGATCAGACCTAAATCTTTTAGACTTTGAGCTGGTCTCAAGGTTGACTTTGGTATTTATGATCCAGTCTAAGCTTTCCAAATACCGCACTGTTCAGGTTATGCTCTGTTCTAGAGCCTGTAGTGAGTGATCTCTGAGCAAGAGGTTGTCCAGATACCTGAGCATCAGGATCCCTTGGGCCCTTAAAAGACCCAGTACTGGTGCTAGGACCTTTGTGAACATCTGGGGAGCTGTGGCAAGCCCAAAGGGTAAAGCCACAAACTGACAATGATGTTCCTCTACTGCAAATTGCAGGAATCTCAGATGAGGCTGAAAGATAGGTACGTGTAAATATGCGTCCTTTATCAGGATGGAGGCTAGAAAGTCTCCATCTTGAGCGAGGCTACTACTGGGCAGACAGACTCCATCTGAAAGGACTGGATCAGTAGATATTGGTTCAGGGATCTTGGGTCCAAAATGGGCCTTGTGTCCCAGTTTGGTTTTTGAACTGTAAATAGTTACTAGTAAAACCCTGCTCCCCTTTAGGGTACAGGAACCTCTACAATCACTCCTTGATGCACTAGATGATGTAGCAATAAGTCTTTTTGGAGGATCCGAGGGAACGCTGGATCTTAAAAACCTCTAAGGGGGAACCCCCGCAACTCCAGCTTGTAACTGCGGATATAGCTGAGGGGACCCACTCATCCTCAACTATTGTTCTCCAAATGGCCGCAAAGTGCAGCACCCTTCCCCTCACCCAATGGTTTGCCCCTGGCCCTAGCGCTCTGTTAGCGGCGGAACTGCCTTGGCGCTGAGACGTTTGAGGAAGCAGTCCCTGAGGTTTTAAACGAGGGATGCCTGGTGCTTTTCTTCACGGGAAGTAGAGAACTCTTCCCTCCAGAAATCTTTTGGATATATTTGTCCCAGACAAGAGAGACAAAAATGAGAAACCTGCTGTATTGAATCCTTTAAAGGCGTCAACAGCATAACACAGCGCTCAAGAAATATCTGCTTTATTTTCAGGCATATCATCCTCCTGGTTAGACCCGTCAGGTCGTCTGATCTGATCCTTTACGGACTGGCAGATACCAAATTGCTGCAACAGCTGGCCAAAGAAAGCCTTTACTAATGACTCCAATTTCTTGTCAACAGGGTCTTTAAAGCCCTTTGCGTTATCGGACAAGTCAAGTTCTTGTTTAAAGGAAGAGACTGCTGCATCTATGGCTGGCATGCTCCACTTCTTAAGAGGTTTTCCCTTTTATATCCCATGGATGAAAAGTTTAAGACGAACAAAAATCCTGTAAGGATGTTTCCAATCAGCATACACCACCCCTTCCAACAGAGGGTGTAAAGGGAAAGCCTGTGTGGCCTGAAGAGGCCTCAGGGATCCCAAAGAGGACCAGGGAGGCTCAGTAACCTCTGCAAGAGGAAACTTAAAGACCGAACGAACCATTTTGGTAAGAGTCAGGATAAAAAGCCTCTGAGATTGAGAGGCAGACACCAACTGGATATCTTCTTGTCCACATTTCTCGGAAGCAGACTCATCCGCCAGGCCATCCACAGAATCCTCAGCTTTAAGCTCTTCCCCATCCTCAACCCATTCCTGCTCCAGACTAGGAGGCTCCGGGGAGGGGGATCTGTCACGCTTCTTGCCACCCTGCAGGATGGAGGCAATCATGCCAGCAATCCTGTGCTCTAACCCAGCTAGGGCTGAGGACAGTTCATCCTTAGCGATAAAGGGTGAAGCAGCAGAGTTGACTGTAGGCACAATCCCAAAGAGGCACAGCGGCTCAGATTGCCCGGAAGCCTCTGGTCCTTCAGGGGATACAACACTAGGGATATGACTAGGTTCATCGGGAACTACTGATGACATAGGTGTGCCCTTCCCTGTAGTGTTAGTCCTGCTCCCCCCCCCCCCCCCCCAAGACATTTACTAGCCACAAAAAGGGAGTGTCTGGATGTAGTATTAAAACACCTCAGAAGGGAGACCATTTAATAGGGCTCACCAAGCCCCTATGCAACAATCCTGCCAAGCAACACCTGGTGACTCACGTGACCCGGGTAAGGAGAAATTACCGTATATACTCGAGTATAAGTCGTTCCGAGTATAAGTCGAGGCCCTAATTTACCACAAAAAAAAAAAAAAAAAAATGGGAAAAACTTATTGACCCGAGTATAAGACAAGGGTGAGAAATGCACAGCTACTGTAAGTGGAAAAGAGGGTCAACAATGCCCATTTGCAGCATCATTGTGCCCATTTGCAGCCATAGGTCCCCTGAACTTCAAACTCGGTAGTTAAGGGTTCCTAGATGCCCCCTAGCTGCAGCCAAAATTTGGGGTCTCTGAACCCAAAGGGTCCGAAATGACATTGCTGCAGATGGACACAGTTGCCTGAATTTGGGGCCCTGTATCTTGGGGCCACTTAGTGCTAAGAACCCCAAATTTGGTGAGCAAACACAGTGGAACTAGCACCATAAAATTTCCAAAGCTGGTGTTTCTAGCACCAAGTGGCCCCGAGATACAGGGCCCCAAAATTCAGTTCAGAAAATGTCAAGCACTTTTCTGCAGCAGAGAATGACATTTTCTGAACCGTTTTTGGGGCCCCGTATCTCAGGGCCACCTGGTGCTAGGAACCCCAGCTTTGGATATGTTGTGGTACCAGTTCCACTGGGTTTGCACACCAAATTTGGGGTTCCTAGCACCAAGTGGCCCTGAGATACGGGGCCCCAAATTCGGAAAATGAAATTTTTTGCTGCAGAAAAGTGCTTGACTCGAGTATAAGTCGAGGGGGGCACTTTCAGCACAAAAAAATGTGCTGAAAAATTCGACTTATACTCGAGTATATACGGTAACCACTGTAAATGCCTGGTTCAGAGCCTGCTCTGTGTCCCACAGCTGCCTTCTGGAAGCACTGCATGCTTGGCAGACACAGCTTAAATAAGCTGGCTGTGCGCCGGAAGGTTCTGTGTATGCACACGTGTGTGGTCCCGGCGAACGGGCGTGGCTGTATTCGCGTATGACGTGAATCTTCATGCACCAGATAAAGGCTATGGCAGAATGGGCAATGAAGCGACGTGCGCCATGGCCACCAAACAAACTGCTGAGCCCAGCAGCGCTCTTGTGAAGGCACGTGCGCCATGGCGAACCAAGATGAAAAGGCGCACCGTCGTGTGCCATCATACAGGTAAAAAACAGCCAGATACAAGCAAAAAAAAGGTACACTTTTCAAAACACCCACAGCTAGCCCAAAACTCCCCCGTATAGTCACAGCACACAGGTGTCCAGCCTCTAGCTAGCTTGACTGATTGTTACAATCACTGGGACACCCCACAATAATAAAGGGGTTTCACTTACCCATCCAGGCGCAGGGCAGCTTAGAAACTAAGAGCCCAATCTTGACACTTCATGGTGGGTTCCTGTCACTTGAGGACCTTCAAGGACTGGGTATCCTTTTCATGTTTAGGGTCCACTCCCTTGGACCTGTACAGCGCCCCGCAGGAATGCCTTAGCGCTGTGGTGTTCAGGATTCCACTTCGCAGGGTCCAGCACCCAGAGGCCACATTACAGGCAAAACCTCACAGGATCTTGAGTCTTCTTTGCGAGGCTCGGGTAACATTTATCTAGGCATATAAAGCCTGTGTCAAATGGATCCGATTGGTCAATACCTTGATTCATTTAAGAAGCGTTTGTGGGACTAGAGACCTGGAGCTCAGAGCTCAAACAACCGTGCCATCCACCTTGCAGACACTAGTAAAAAAACTGAAGTACTTCCTGTATGGGTGGGGTTATATAGGGATCACTTCCTGTCTAAAGACCTTTGGTCTACCAAGGTCCATTCACCTGGAGATGAAGTATAACCCAGCAGGTAATGAATATTAGCCTAACTCTGTGTCCCATGATGTATGAAAAAGAAATACTGGCGCCATTTACAATCTATGTCCCAATATTGTGCATCAAAGTGCATGGACCCAAAGACAGATTTACACTCTATTCCTTTTCTGGTGACAACTCAAAATGTTGGATTTACCCCTTACAGTTATCTCAGCGGACGTTGGCAATCAGGGTAATTACAGAGAGCAAATCTTGCAAACGAGGACACAGGTCACAATAAAGCCCAACAGTGGTTCTAATCTCACTGCTCTAGCTAAATCTGAAAATAAATAAATAAGAAAAAAAAAAAAAAAAAAAGTTAGAAGAAGTTGTGCCTTTAGTTATACTTTAAATATTACCGTGCTCTGCCTCTCAGCTTACTAAGTAACCCTGAATATCCAATCTCAATAAAAAGATTAACATTCTTTATATGCGATTGCTTCTAATTCCTGGAATGGCAGGACTGAGACAAACATATTTAAAGTGCACATGTCCGTCATGGGTTATGTGTAGCTTTGGCCCAGGTTATTTAATTTATGGGCTCTTTAGGCTGGCCACATGAGGTGCGTTTGGCTTGACAAATGTGGATTTTTAAATTTGGCCAACAAAAAACCTTGGCTGAACAGTGATCATATCTAACCAGATGCAGGCACTTTTTGGGTATTCTGAAATCCACAGGGGCTGGCTGTCAGAATACAATAGAGATGACACTGCAGATTATTCCATCCATGTTTAGAGTAGATGGATGAATCAAGTGATCTCGCACATTCAGCTTACAGGGCTGAAAAAGAGAAAACTTAAAAAAAGTGGTTGTAATCCCTCCCATATACCAAGTGAAGTGACTAGCCTCAGGTAATACACAGAGATGAAACAAATCCTCCTACAAAACTTGTACCTGTTTATCTACAGCTATGATTCCCCTAGAGCCATTGAAAGTGCAGAATTTACAGAGGATCTCTTAGCTCTGAGAAGCAGGAGGTGGAGGGCTGAAGTGTAAGTTCACCTTTACAGAAAACTCTAAAGGTGAACGTACACAGGTCCCCCCTCCTCCCCCCCCAGTCCCGCTGACCTGGACATCTCCAGTTCTAAGCCCCGGTATAGCCCTCGTCAGGAGGGACTTTTGGAGCATTATAATTGGACAGCGCCCTCACATGGGCAGCGCTGACCTATCAGCAGCTGCATAGCCCGTCCTGTCAGCTATGGAGAAGACGCTTGGCTGCAGAGAGGATTTCTAAGCCCCGGGCTCCTGGCATGGAGAGGATTTCTAAGCCCCGGGCTGCTGGCATGGATATACCAGAGCTTAGAACTGGAGATTACCGCCCTGCAGGTCAGCAGGCCCGGGATGGGGCGGGGGTGGGCGAGGAGGGGGGTCTGTGTAAGTTCACCTTACAGATTTTTCTTATTTAAATTATTTAAAATTAGTGAGAGCTCAGAGCTGATTGGAGGCAAGGGACACACCCCCCTTCACACAGCACACAGGAACAGAGCTGAGGCTGTCAATCAGCAGGAGCTCCCTCCCACAACTTGGTGTCAGGAAAACTTTTCATAAGTGACTCATGCTTATAGCAGAGGAATGAGGCAGCAGAAATAAATGAGACTTAGTGCTCTGAATTGAGACAAGCACACACTAAAGGGATATGCTTTTATTTTGCTCATATTTCATGTCTGAGGTTTACAACCACTTTAAACGCGTATGGCCAGCTTTATACTAAACCATGTCCCTTATAAAATATATAAAATGTCCCCCTTACTAAACAAGAGGGCGCCCTGCCAAAAAAAAAAAAAAAAAAAAAAACACATTGTGTGAAAAACAAAAAACAAACTGAAAAATGTAACTGTTAGTAATGTAGGACTTTAAATAGCCATTTATCAGGAGATTATGTATCATTACTGATTAATAAAACTATGCCCATCATATGCAGCCTCACTGTGCCCATCACATCCACATTGCAAGTACAATAAAACCACTTTACATCAGGTGTCCCCATCAGAGTCCCCCTTTACATCAGATGTCCCCATCAGAGTAGTCCTTTACATCAGATGTCCCCCATCAGAGCCCCCCCCCCCCTTAAAATTAGATGTCCCCCCCTCGTACTCACAGCTCTCACACAAGTTGCCCATCATCCACATTTGGACCTGCGGGGAGGAGTCAGAGAAACCAGAAGTGAAGGCACAGGACCCGCCAATCACACACCACAGCATGGAACAATGCTATAGAGAGTGTTTTCGGGGCGCAGAGCTTAGTGCCCCAAGGACTTTCTAAAGGAAGCCAATAGAGCTTCTTGTTTGCAATCACGTTATTGCAAACACGCCATGCTTCCCATAGTAGCTGTATGTCCGGCGCCCTGCACACACTTAAAAAGGGCAATTATTTTTTTCCCCCCATTTTTTAAATTTTTTGATGAGGAGCTTGGGGGGGGGGGGGGGGGGTGCTGCCACTGGTGTGCACCACCATGGTGCTTCTGATGAGATCCTGGGAATGATGCACATTCCAAACCTCATGAGAAGACCCTTCATCATAGCTCAGGAGCATCTTCTTGCAAGATCTGGTATCCTCATCGTTTCCAGGATCTTGCTAAAAGGATCATGACATCCCTCTCACCTAGGTGTTGCAAGGGTAAAGAAGGGAACTTTTATGAACGTTCAAAAATCTATCCATGTAAAGTACTGGATTTTATCGTAGACTTGAACAGCAGTACGTTATCCAGACACTACTTATAAGTGAAGAATAAATGGGTTCTTTAAAAGAAATTCCCTATAACTTCCACTGCTCCAGAGGTTAACAAAAAAACACTAATAGTTCAGGTAGTCACATTCGAGTGTACAAAAAAAAAAAAAAAATAAAAAAGGGACCTGATCAAAAATAGTGACAGCCCTATTCTGGCTAGGAACTTCGTAAAATATTTAGATAGATGAACACTTCTTCTAGCAACCCTTCAGAATTCTTTTGCCATTCTGAAATTTGAACATTGGATTAGTTACTGCGAGTGAAAAGAAAAGTTCTATTCTGTTAGAAGCCACTAATGCCTTGTTTCCACTGAGCGGATCGGTTCGGTACGCTATTTTGGGCGTTTCCATTATGAAAGTGGCCCATACAACCGAACCGTTCCATTCAGGGTCCCACTTCAAATGTGGGGCCATAGAAAATGGAACGGTTCGGTTAGGGCGGAGCTACGATACATTCCACTGATTGGCTGACAGAAAACCCTCTGCTGTGCTATGCTGAGGCATTTTTTCTAAACCCTGTATGGCCCCTTGTGGTCCCACTTGCAGTGGAAACGCTCACCAGAATAGACCGGACCATTCTAGGCCATTCAAACTGTACCGACCCGAACCGATCCGCTCAGTGGAAACAAGGCATTAGTGCCATCTTTCCTTCCCAGCACTTGAGCCCACCATCACAGCTCCTTGGCCTCCTCTTCATCAGCGCAGGCACCAGCACATATCCCTCCAGTGCTAGGAAGCATGAATGCCTGACCATTGACTGATTCTCTAATAAGGATGGGGGGGTGGGCAGATTAGGATCATACAGCAGACTTCCTGGAAGTAAATGGAAGTGCTCTGGTTTCTCTCAAGCTACACACTATGGAGGTATGCATCTACAGCTGGGGCCTGGGACCGTGTTCTTTAGCTGTCAACCCAGAAGAGAAGTTTGTAGCATGATAAGGAAATTATGTGCCGAGTGTGCTCCTGAAACCAGTCATCATGGATAAGACATTAAATGGTTCTGGCTTAAATCAGAATGGGATTTTTCAGACTGAACAGAATACAGAGAGTTCAAACCTGAAAAGGTCTGTTTGAATGCCAACATGCCTGGATCTGCAACTGTAACATGCATGTGTCGAATTATTTCTCTCTGATATCGAGACAAAGTAAACATATCCCCATCAGTTCCAACTGAAAAGAAGAAGGACAAAAGCACATATTACAAGAAAAGAATGAAGAGTCACAATCAAGGTATAAACCATCACATAGAACGACAATAAGTCTGGTCAACATTAACCATGTGCAAGAGGTGCAATGCCAGAGGACGCCATCCTCTAATAGCTAGATTTAAACCTCTCAACCAAAAATTAAAATTCATTAGGTCATATTTAGCAGGTATAATCCTATAAAATGCTCTGGGCACTTGTTCTCACAGCCTCTCCCTCTTCTGTTTCAGTAAAAGCTGCCTGGCCTCCCAAGAAGCCCAATTTATTGTGGGGTGACATAGCAGCACTCAGTGTTAACATGTCTTACCCTGTTGCAGGGTGAAGCATGTCTCTTGCACAGGAAAATGAACATGATTTACCTAAAGGATAACTAAAGGTTTGGTTTAAAAAAAAAAAAAAAAAAACCAAGAAAACAAACATGTTATACTTCCCTCCTCAGTGCAGTTGGTTTTACAGCGTGGCCCCAATCCTCCTCTTCTGGGGTCCCTCAGCGGTGCTCCTGGCTCCTCCTATTCTGGAGTGCCCTGTTGGAGAGCCGCTCTCCCTCGGGGCTCCCGTGCCCTGCTGATGCGTCTATTGACACAGACAGAAGGAGCCAATGGCTGCGCTGCTATCAATCTATCCAATTAGGACCCGAGACACCAGCTGGAGCTGGTGTGCTCATCTCCACCGCTGGAAAGACCGGGTTCAGGTAAGTAAAAAAGGGGGGCTCTGGGGGGCAGCTGCAGCACAGGAGGTTTTTCACCTTAATGCATAGAAGGCATTAAAGGGGGGTTCCACTCAAATTTTTAACTTAATCTTACCCCTTCAGTTAATTGCATAGATGTTCAAATGCCGCACGAAAAAATTTTTATCGCTGTAATTACCTTTATATTGTACTTTATTGTGGCACTTCCTGTCTCTCCTCCCATGGGAGTAGGCGTGTTTATTGCCTTTCCCCGGCGCCGCACTGTCTCCTGGGAGCTTAGTGTCAGGCTTCCCAAGATTCAGTGCGGAAACAATGATCATGCGTGTGAACAAGCTGTGAATGAACAGCATTCACCGCATCCAGGAAATCAATGCTTGTGGGCTTCACATGCCCACAAGCAAGATGGAAACAGCCAGCATCACATTTTTTAAGTTATTCTTCAGTAGGAAAAAACAGACAGAGGCGGTATTATTACACCCAAACTAAGTATGACCTAAAAAAAAAAAAAAAAAAAAAAAAAAGGGAAGAAGGATTGGTCACAGGACTCCCGTTTTAAGGTGAAAAAAACACGAGGGTTTACAACCCCTTTAAAAGTTTTATCAAAAGTCAGCAGCTACAAAAACTGTAGCTGACTTTTAATAAAATAGACACTCACCTGTCCCAGGATCCAACGATGTGCTCACCCGAGTCGTTCTTTCCATCGGTGTTCTATATGAGCATTTTTTTCTGCCAAAAGGAAATTTGTTTTTTTTAAGCCCAGTGTGCATGGATCCTTAGAGAACTTCCCAAAACATGACCTACTTGAGGACCGAGGCTGGGAACCACTGCTTTAGTAAATCAGTCCATTCAAAATGTTATTCAAGTGGAAATATCAACTCAAATCAAGCATGTACTCAAAAGGTTGGAACTCCTGACCTGAATATTTGTTCCAGACCAGTTATTTATCAAGTACAAAACCACCAAGAGAAAAAGATTGATATAAAAGAATGGGGCCTACCATTGTTGGCCTAACAGGTTAGGTTTAGGATTGGCATAGAAATTCAACAGTGGTAAGCCAACCGTCTAGTTTCTTTAAAAAGGTCAAGTTCATCCAATGAAATTTAATCTTAAAATTATAGGTGAACACTGATGGCTAGCCCCTGACTTAAATGTGTTGGATATTCCAGCTGTGGAGTCTCGCTGCCAAAAATCTCAACTCTCACCATAAAGTTTTGGTTGTTCCCACCTTTATATGTTCACACTCCTCCTGTTGAGGAACTCTACAATATAAACAATCCAACAGGGAGACCGGAGGCCCCTTAAATAGCCACAGCAGATGTGTAGACCCAAAAACTGACCAGAAAGCTCACCAGAGGCCTTGAGAGAAGAAACGATCAGATGGCTGATCTCTCCAGCATCTACCCAAATACTGAAATATTGTTTTTTGTTGGATTGCATAGGCAAATTTAGAACACATCTGTGCTGGATAATGTTGGTTTTGTTTTGTACTACATATGTATGTGGAATTAAAATATGCTGCTCCATGGTGGGTATCATTCTAACTTTTTGCCTAGGGTGGCATGTAAATAAAAGGCAGACTAAGGCACCCATCACCTCTCATGCAACAGTAATGCTACATGTGTTTGTATTCATAGCATTTCAAAAGCTAGAGAACATCCTGGCTTTTTATTTTCTTGCAAGAACAGGGATTAGGGTCATTAAACCAACAAAATTAGTCTTTACTACCATCACTATGGATAATTTAATTGATTTAATCAATTGGAAAGTTAATTCACCTCTGTCTGCCAAGCAGCAGTAGTAAGAAGTATCAGTCATGGGACTCTGATCCCTTGGAAAACACAAGTCACCCCCCTTCCCGGTTAACGTCCACTAATTAAGTCTTTATTCCTGTTCCCCCAGAGTTTATATTCTCCTTTTATGTTGTAATCTTCCTTGGCTCTCTGCCTAGTTCTCCCTAGAGGAAGCAGCCATATTATTTTTATATACTGTAAGCTTTTGGTCATCTAGGGCAGCGAACAAACCTAAGTGTTCACCTAGTCCTCCAAGTTGACAAACGGATTTAGACTTTTGAAACCGATCCAAGGATACAACTGTAGCCATAGTAGGCCAGGCAACTACTGGGATCACCACTGATTGCCTGTAGAATGAACTATACAGACAGCAGTGGCATTATCGGATTATAAAAAAAATAGATGCATAGTTCAGAACTTCTACTGGAATAAAATCAGCATGTTTCAGTACTGGGAGAGTTCATAGGAGGCTGAACAGCTGGGGATCCCACCACCAAATTGAGGACATCCGATACTGTGGGGGAAATCTCTAGGATTGAAAGTGAATATTGCAGCAAAATCTGGTTTCATTTTAACTTTTAAATGGGCCATATTTATATTCTTGGATGCATTTCTGAATGTGCAGTGCAGAATGTGGTGTGAGAAACCAGTGTTCCATGCTTGTTTCCCACACAACATCCAAAATGCACTGCACTTGTGATCTGCAGCGGGGGTGAGTGCTGCTAATGACACCCCAAACACAGGTTGCAAATAATGTGTTTGCCTGCACCAGATTGAATGGCACAGAAGTACTGGTTGTGTTTTGTACAGCAGTGCATGCAGTCCAGCACCATTTGAGGGGTCACCATTCTTCCCCACCACCAACAAGGCGGCACCATTCTTTCCCACCACAGACACCAACAAGGGGGCATTATTCTTCCCCACCACTAACACCAACAAGGGGGAATTATTCTTCCCCACCACTAACACCAACAAGGGGGAATTATTCTTCCCCACCACTAACACCAACAAGGGGGAATTATTCTTCCCCACGACTAACACCAACAAGGGGGAATTATTCTTCCCCACGACTAACACCAACAAGGGGGAATTATTCTTCCCCACGACTAACACCAACAAGGGGGAATTATTCTTCCCCACGACTAACACCAACAAGGGGGAATTATTCTTCCCCACCACTAACACCAACAAGGGGGAATTATTCTTCCCCACCACTAACACCAACAAGGGGGAATTATTCTTCCCCACCACTAACACCAACAAGGGGGAATTATTCTTCCCCACCACTAACACCAACAAGGGGGAATTATTCTTCCCCACCACTAACACCAACAAAAGGGGCATTATTCTTCCCCACCACTAACACCAACAAAGGGGCATTATTCTTCCCCACCACTAACACCAACAAAGGGGCATTATTCTTCCCCACCACTAACACCAACAAAGGGGCATTATTCTTCCCCACCACTAACACCAACAAGGGGGCATTATTCTTCCCCACCACTAACACCAACAAGGGGGCATTATTCTTCCCCACCAACACGGGGGCATTATTCTTCCCCACCACTAACACCAACAAGGGGGCACCATTCTTCCCCACCACTAACACCAACAAGGGAGCACCATTCTTCCCCACCACTAACACCAACAAGGGGGCATTATTCTTCCCCACCACTAACACCAACAAGGGGGCACCATTCTTCCCCACCACTAACACCAACAAGGGGGAATTATTCTTCCCCACCACAGACACCAACAAGGGGGAATTATTCTTCCCCACCACTAACACCAACAAGGGGGCATTATTCTTCCCCACCATTAACACCAACAAGGGGGCATTATTCTTCCCCACCACCAACACCAACAAGGGGGCATTATTCTTCCCCACCACTAACACCAACAAGGGGGCACCATTCTTCCCCACCAACGCCAACAAGGGGGCATTATTCTCCACAATTACAAATTATGGGGCACAATTCCTCCCACCCACACCAATAATGGGACACATTTTTTATTACTCCTACCACTGATTCAAGGGAATTTCCCACAAAAATGCGAGATAAATCATTGGAAAAGTCTGACAAACTCCTTCTTCCCTTTGCAAAAGATAAAGAGAGTTTGATCTGAAGTCAGGCTTTAAAATTAGAGCTCCGCACTATCCAGTCCATTTAAAAAATGTACATACACTTCTCACTAAAATTTTTATTGCAGGTTAGAGAGAGAACTTCTGATGCAATTCTTTGGTTTATTTATTCTTTGCTAATTCCATTCTGCAGAAAAATTGTGTGCTGTATGCAGAGATTAACCTATTGCGTTGCATCTCTTCTTTACTATAAACAAATTAAAGTCATAAAACGTCTAGCAAGATGATTCATTGTGGCTGCCTCTCCCTCTTAATCTTAATTTCAGTTCTATGTATAGCAGGCAGTGTTTCACAGATTTTTCAGGCTTCAATGAAACAAGACTAAAGTCTAACCATGGAAACTTGAAAATTCTCCATTGCAGTAGGGTTGTGCCCGCACTGCAAGGGTTAATGGTTCGTTTAGGTCTAGGGGACTAGTTAAAGTAAATTTACTCAATCCTTAATGCTGCTAAACTGCTCTTGGCAGAGTATTTTCTCCTATGCTCCAGTAGTCCAAGATCCCAACATCACTAGACCAATGCAGAGTCCATGGCCCTTCACTGAACGTGAGGACTTCAAGGGACAGTCTACGACTGGAGCATGGGAGAGTGGAGGATCAGGTAGGTATCGATCTCCCTGAGACTAAAAAAGCAATTAACCCATGCAGCATAGGTGCAACCCCACTGCGAGGGATCATTTTCAAGTTTCCCAGAGTTGAGCTTTAAGCTGAACTCCAGGGAGATCTTAACCTCTTGTCAATTGCGCTGCAGTCAAATGATGGCTACAGCATGGTCGAACATTTCCGGGAGGCCGTCTATTGATGTCCTCCTGTGATTGCACTTTCCACACGCCCCATGCGGCACGCATC
This sequence comes from Lithobates septentrionalis, assembly GCA_037952835.1. Taxonomy (NCBI): domain Eukaryota; kingdom Metazoa; phylum Chordata; class Amphibia; order Anura; family Ranidae; genus Lithobates; species Lithobates septentrionalis. The sequence continues at coordinate 319,854 of JBBDGP010003164.1, read as the reverse complement.
GGCAGGGAACCATGATCGCTGTGTCCCTCGGGCACAGCTTATCACAAATGGGGGTAAAGAGCCAATCACAGTGGCTCTTTACCATGTGATCAACTGTCTCCAATTACAGCTGACCACAGTGTAAAAAAACAGGATTTGCCGGTTATCTGCAGTTCTCTCCTCACGCTGACAGCCCATGAGTAGATCTGGTAAGTGGCAATCCACACAGGGGACATCTACACTGATAATCAGGCACTTAACATAGGTATCCTGATCATCAGTGCCACATCATCAGTGCCCATGGGTGAAGGAGAAAAATTAGTCATTTACAAAATATTACAAACTAGAGCTGCATTATTCTGGATAAAATGAGAATCACATTTTTTTTTTTTTTTTGCTTAGGATAAAATATCACGATTCTTGGCGTATCTTTCACATTATACATTAAAAATAAATAAATAAATTGGGCTAACTTTGCCATTTAGTTTTTTTCATTGAAGTATTTTTTCCCCCAAAAATGCTTTTGAAAGACCACTGCGCAAATACAGTGTGACATTAAATATTGCAACGACTGCCATTTTATTCTCTAGGGTCTCTGCTAAAAAAATTATATATAATGTTTGGGGGGTTCCAAGTCATTATCTAGCAAAAAATACGGATTACTTGTAAGCAACAAATGTCAGAAAAAGGCTTAGTCTAAGTGGTTAAACTGCCCTCATTTATAAATAAACAGAAAGATACAATGTTTCTTCTTATCTCTCTTTGAGCACTTTGTTGATAAATATTGCCAGCTGCTTTCTTTTTTTGATAGCTGTGAACTGCTCTGCACTTGTTTACATGAAATTGTGGAAATGCTGGATTAAGATTGTTTGAGGGGTTGAATTAAGATTGCGTTTTTTTTTTTTACGAATAATTGTGCAGCTCTAACAGAAACTAAGAAAATTTTTTTTTAATTATATATATATATATATATATATAATTCTTCTTATCATATACCACCACTCTGTCTCAAAAAATGTAAAAATTTCATTTGGGTACCCAATGTTGCATAGCCCCGTAATTGTCAAAGTGTGACAGCACTGAAAGCTGAAAATTGGCCTGGGCAGGAAGGGGGTGAAAGTGCCTAGTACGCAAGTAGTTAAACAAATTTCAAACTAGTTATATAAAATAATTGAAATAAAAAATAAGAAATAAAAACAAAACAATTGACACCAGCCTCTCTTGATCAGCAGCACTAACAAAGGGAGAAAAAAATAAATAAATCAGGTCTTTGCACGGAGCACATACGAAACATGCTGACAGAAGGAAAGAGCAGAGGCATAACCTCATCAACGTGCTACTGCTCTTTCGTAATCCAATCAGGGACTAAAGTGGGTTAAAGAACAGGCTGTGTTGCTTAGCTGCACTTGAGGCAATAGAGAGGTCAAGGTTCTGGCTATGCTGTCTGGCAGGGATGCCTTGATCAAAAAGCCTGGCTGAACAGAATTACAAATCATTTGGAATTTAAATCCATATACAGGTGCATCTCACACAATAGAATATCATCAAAAAGTTAATTTCAGTAATTCAATTCAAAAAGTTAAACTCATATTTTATATAGATGCGTTACACACAGAGGAATATATTTCAAGTATTTCTTTCTTTTATTGTTGACGATTATGGCTTACAGCTAGTGAAAACCCAAAATTCAGTATCTCAGAAAATTTGATTATTACCCAAGACCAATAAAAAAGGATTAATACAGAAATGTATGTCCAATTACAGTATAGTATGCACTCAATACTTGAGTAAAAAATTAGGAAAATGAAATCAGCATCTCCATAAAGCTGGCCAGCAGAAGGAAGCATGAAGTGCTCTAAAATTTCTTGGTAGAGGGCTGCGCTAACTTTGGACTTGATAAAAACACAGTGGACCAACACCAGCAGACGACATGGATCCCCAAATCATCACTGACGGTGGAAAATTTTGCATTTAATTTGGAAATCAAAGTCCCAGAGTCTGGAGAGGCGAGGAATAGAAGTTGCATGCGGTCCAGTGTGAAGTTCAGTCAGTGATGATTTGGGGAGCATTCTTATATGCATTTCAACTGCCATTCAACTTTAAAGCACTACAAATCATCAGCACAGTACACAAGGAGCTGGACTGTCAAAGTCCAGTACTGGTGACCTCTAGACAGCGGAGCTCCGTAAGAATTGATCAAATAATTTCATTGGGTCAGGTGTAAAAATGCTCGACTATCATAGTGACCAGACTGCTGCCGACTTTTTCTAGTGTTGGTTAGAAACAAAAGGAACCCAAGCTTGCAAGGACGACAAAGCCACTTATCTTCTGCACACTTTTAAACATACAAAAACCATAGATTAGAATTAAAAGGCATAAAAGGGAAATAAAGGCTGGAGAACATTTTGTAAATAAGTCCAGAGTTCAGGGCAAAGCCTTGAAGAACAAAGCCTTTTCAGTGACTGTCACAGAACTTGTAGGACATGGAGCTCCTGGTGCACGGCTACTTTTAAAAGTAAGTAAAAGGACATCTCCACCAGCAACCTGTACTGAGATCAATACATACACTTAGAATATGAATTTATCTGCAGTTACGAATGATCAGAAATAACGAATGCCGTATTTAAATGAATGAAACAAATAATAAATTAAATAACGTTTTATTATTATTAATTATTAAATTTGATCCGTTCCATTTGTTAAGATCCAGCATTCGTTATTTCAGATAATTCTTAACTGCGGATAAATTCTTATCGGTTGCGTTCACCAAGCCAGATTTGAAAGGAAATTCCAATAACTATAATAGTAATAGTCAAGTTATTTCAGATTTTCAGGTTTTTCGAATTTTACAAATTGCGATGATAATGAATGACCCGAAAAATGAAAAAATAAAATAAAAAAAATGAATGAAACAAAAATCAAACTAATTTTTCGGCAATGCACACATCTACTGGCTGTCACTGCTTTCAGAGTTAAAGTGGAACTTTAGTCAAATAATGAAGTCCTATTAGAGAACTTCAGGATGGGCTCTTTTGCAGGTATAGAAATGTAAAACCATTAAAAATAAGTGTCTATATGGTTTAAAATTCAGTAATACAATGTCTCACCCAGGGGCGGACTGACAACTCATGGGGCCCCCGGGAAATAGATCATAGGGCGCCCCGTGTCTCTGCCCACACGCAAGCCCCACCCACACAAGCCCCAGCTACATAAATCATAGGGCACATGCATCACATGGCACACAGCAGAGCACAGGGCACACAGGAGGGCACTGAGCACATAACAGGTTATGGGGCACATCACAGGGCACACAGGAGGACACATAATGGGGCACCCAGCAGGGCACTGAGTACATCAGGGGGAACACAGTAGGGCACATTACGGGGCATACAGCAGGGTTTATTATGCTGTACACAGCAAGGCACATTATTAAGCACAGCATGGTGCATCACAGGGGGTACAGGGCAAATCAGTGGGTACACAGCGGGGCACATCACAGGGCACATCAGGAGATACACAGCAGGGCATGCCGCACATCACAGGGCATGTGGCACATAGGACACATTAGGTGGTACACATCAGGGCACATCCCAGGACATGGAGCACATCACAGGGCACACAGTAGAGCACAACAGGAGGTACACAGCAGGGCATGGGGCACATCACAAGGCAAGGGGCACGCAGTAGGGCAAATAGCAGGGCACAAACCAAAACACAGGGCACACAGTAGAGCACTGGGATCCTCCAGACTCAGCACAGTGTCTCTCAGGGTAGCCATCAGGGGGGAAGGCGACACCGTGGTGGGGGGTGGAGGGCACAGGGGGACACTGTGAGGGGGTGGAGGGCACAGGGGGACACTGTGAGGGGGTGGAGGGCACAGGGGGACACTGTGAGGGGGTGGAGGGCACAGGGGGACACTGTGAGGAGGTGGAGGGCACAGGGGGACACTGTGAGGAGGTGGAGGGCACAGGGGGACACTGTGAGGAGGTGGAGGGCACAGGGGGACACTGTGAGGAGGTGGAGGGCACAGGGGGACACTGTGAGGAGGTGGAGGGCACAGGGGGACACTGTGAGGAGGTGGAGGGCACAGGGGGACACTGTGAGGAGGTGGAGGGCACAGGGGGACACTGTGGGTGGGTGGGAAGCTATGCAGCAACTTTCTAAGAGTAGCACGTGGTACACGCTTAAGCACAGGACAGCATACAAGCTGCTGCACTTTCCTTCCTAGATGCAGAGTAGCGCGGGAAGCGGCTGTGTACAGACCTGTCGTGATGCGCTCCTCCCTGCTGGCCCCTCTCTTCTCGTCCGTCCGAGGTGATGACAAATACAAGTACCTGGGGTAGATGGGAGCGAAGGAGGGGCTGGCGGGGGAGGAGCACACCACGAGAGGTCTGTTTACACTGCAGTCTCTTAGCAGTGAGCAGGGATTCAAAACCCGATCTACCCGTCAGCTAACTGTGATTGATGGGTAGATCGATGTGGAAGCTGTCACGGGGCCCCGTACTGGCGAACGTGCCCTTGGGCAGTGCCCGAACTGCCCGATGGTCAGTCCGCCCCTGGTCTCACCCCGCTCTGCACATGCTCAGCTGCTCTCCATTTTTAGGCAATACCGAGTTTGTAGAGGCCGATCTGCGTACAGCCTTGACGCGGAATTGAACCCTCCTATCCTTTACAGCTAAGGAAGCTGCCATCTTGGCCTCTGTTTGATCCGTGGATCAGCTATAACACCAGCCATTTGATGGTTTGACAGTTTGGTTGAGGACACAAGTTAGCAATGTGTTTTGAAACCGTTTAATCGATAGGTCACTTTATGATTTACTGTTGTTCAGTGGCTCTGAGCTTCAGCAAAATGGCAGCCTCCAGCAAGAAGAAGCAGGAGCAATGCTGGATGTAATTTACAAAGACCAACTAAGACTAGATATTTTGTTTCTGACCAGTTGAGCCTGCAATAAAAAGGAACTGTCCAAATGTACCCAATGGAATCTTATGGACGTCTTATCACAGGTCCAACTGGTCAGGAACATTACCACAACAAAGACCTAGATAGCATACCGCTGGTGTGGAGGGGGTCCAAAAACACCCCCCCAGCAGTCGTAAGATTCCTGCCACCACATATACAACAATATATACCCCAATTGTATTTTGCAGACATTATAAAATGATACTAAATTATACTAAGTCTCGACGATGGGCAGACTATCCCTTATCCTGGTTTGGCAGAATTAACTCCATTAAAAACGACATTTCTACCCAGGATACTTTACTACTTTAGAACTTTACCAATTGCTGTTCCAAGGAGTGAGCTACAGCATTTGCTACCAGAAGTCCTTTGCTTTATTTGGGGCAATAAAAAACCCAGAATGAATAAAGTGACATTGTACGTTTTGAAACCAAGTGGTGGGGCTTGGCCTTCCTAATTTACAGGCCTACTATCAATTGGCTCAAATAACTCAACTTTCCTACACAACGACCAAGGGATCTACACCCCTCTGGGTCACTATTGAAGCCCTCTCTTGTCATTGGTTCTCAAACATGGCTTCCTAGCCATCTTCGCCCCCCTATGTCCTACTCTGTCTCATTCACTAGCGATTTGGGGTGGAGTAAAATATCGAAAACCCCTGTCATCCCCACATACCCCGCTGGCCCCCTTCTTCTACAACCCTGAGTTTTCCCCCGGACTGACTCCGATGCTATTCTTATGGTGGCTTAACAAGGGGCTTTTTAGGATAGGCGACTACCTCAAATGGTAATCAACCATACTCTCTGCAATATTTCTACGTTGCACATGCCGTCTAGTGAAACATTTCAGTACAATCAGCTTATCTCTTTTGTATGATCTAAAACTTAATTTGCTAGAGGGACCCCTTACACTCACACATTTTGAATGATCTTGTTAAACGAAAGGCCTTTTACGGGGACGGGTATCTACGGTGTATGCCACTCTTACTGACCCGACTACTAAGCTCCATTATATGACTCAATGAGAACGGGACTTGAATACCACCTTTGAATTGTCTGACAGGCAAGATATTGCCTATGCTTTATCCAAAGTATCTATTAACACAACACAAATTTAATCAAATTATAAAAAAAAAAAAAAAAAAAAAAAAAAAAAAAAAAAACCACACAACACCACACTCCTACGTTGGTATTTGGTCCGGACCGGAGTTGTGAAGATGCACCCGTCTGCATCCCCCCATTTGCTTTCGGAGTTGTGGCCAGATTGCTATAAATGTACCATGTTTGGTGGCAGTGCCCTATAGTCACCAGATTTTGGATTAGAATATTTAATTTGATATATTCAGTGGCAGGGGTTAATATCCATAGATCCCCAGAACCAGCACTTTGATTAAAAAAAAATGTGTTTTTTATCAATTTTTATTTACATATATATTTTTAGCATCTAGAATAACTATTGCTAAATATTGGAAGCAGTCGATGATTCCCCTTGAATATGTGAAGAACAAACCTAACTGGATCATGGTTAATGATAGACCTACCTGTATTCTTCAAAACTCTACTAGGAAAGTTGATGGGATCCATGGATACGATACTTATCTCTAAATTAATTTCTGGCTGGCCCTCTCTCTCTTCCTTTTTTTGATCTACTCTCTTGACTCTTTTTCTTTGCGTGTTTGTTTAAATTCTTCAATAATTGCAAGATGTTCCGATAGAACACATAGTTCTATGCTGACGATACTCACAGGAACAGTGCCGGGACAAGGTCATCCAGTGCCCAGGGCGAAGTTTGCAAACTGTGCCCCCCCCCCCCCCCCCCTGTGGAGGAGAGACTGGGGCCAATGAATGTAATGTGGATTTTAAAATTGATGCACAAATATGGGTCCAACAGTGGCAAAGACAAAAATGTCCCTGCGTCAGTGGCATCACTAAAAAGAAAAGAAAAAAAAAAAAATGGCCTTCTATTCGTGGAGCAATGAAAGGAAAAAAAGAATGCTGCAGTGTCACTATCAGCTTAACGGGGATTGATAACTATTTCAGTGGGTTTGGGAAGCTGGGCTCTGAAGGTGCATGGAACTAAGAGACTGTAGGAGGGGGTCTGAAGTTGGGTTCACACTGGTTTGATGCCAGACATCGCATGTAATTTGCACTGCATTGCTGCGCACATCACATGCGTTGTCTGTGCGATGTGAATTCAGCCAGTTTGTATGACTGAAATTCATTGTATTCGCACCAAAATAGTGCAGGACCCTTTTTTTGGTCCGCACTGAAATTGGATCACATGGGTGCTCACTATGCAATCCGATTCCTGCACCATTTGACAGTTCGCACCGCGATCTGCGAACCAATCTGGGGGTGTCAGTAACTTAACATTGACACCCCCAGTGGTTCGCAGAGGTCAGTGTGAATCAGTCTGAGATGCGGGAACCGGCACTGAATTTTTAGGGTTTCCCGCATCACACCAGTGTGAACCGGGACTGAGGGAGGAAGGGGCCTGAAAGGGCTTGATACCATATGTGTCTATTATTGCTGGTGTTTGACAGGTGGTGAGGGGGTAATATTACTGCGTAATCAGTTTGCATGAACAGGTTTGTGAATTAGATGTGGTGCGGATTTGCAGCAAATTTGCACCGCTACTAGTGTGAACTGGCCTCTGGGTGATGACATTTGAATTCTAAATAGAAAAAAAAAGTGGAATCAGCGATAAGGTAAGAGTGAAAACATGAAGACGGTGGGGTAGTAAGGGCCTGTTCAGCATGTCTGCATTTTATCGCCTCTGGGCTGCATTGCACTGGAAATGGGACACAAATAAACAATTGTATTCTATATATGCCATTGCAGTGACTGGCTTTTCCGGTGTGAAAATAAGCCAGTTACTGCAGTAGAGTGAATGAGCCCCTGCAGTGTTAATAAAGAGCAGAGTAAATAGCTGCAGAGAATGTGCAAGGTGAATGATGGTCACAGGATAGTTCCAGAATAGAAAACGCTAAAAAGTAAGTTGTAATGGAAAGGGTGCCTGTAGCATGTCCAGCGCTGAGATCGGAAGGCTGCAGTGAGATTTGCTGTCCTCTCCAGAGAGGAGAGTGTAGTAACACCAGTGGCCGGGCGCCCTAGGCAGCAGTGAGCCCTAGGCGGCTGCCTAGTTTGCCTAGTGGTAGCACCGGCCCTCAGTTAACCCATAGTTGAAGCGGCTAGAACAGAGCAGGAGTAGAACAACAGCCACTTCCGTCTGCCAGGCAGGAGAATAATCTGATGCACCCAGCGCCCCCCTTTCACACAAATTAACACTGGGCTCAGGGCAAGTGCCTTCTCTGCCCACCCCTTGTACCGGAACTGCACAGGAAGGTGCAAGGGTGTTCCCCCTTTTTTTTGGTCCCTGCCCCCTATCATTTCTCCCCACGACATAGTCCTTCCCAGTTTCACATATCACAACGGTCTGATGGGATATCGCGCAGCCTATCCCTAGTGAATTGGACATGTATCCCTCGACCCTATTGGTACTAAATTTGAATTTATGGTTTTGTTGTCTCTAATGGTATCCCAACCGAGAATCTTGGTTGTTGGGTTCTCCCCGTTTCACATTCGTAAGTCTTCTGTCTATGAATATTTTAGGGGACAATATTCTTGTGTTGATGTATGGTCCAATACCAGTTTAAACTGTTGTGAACAGATGGTGCTTTATATGATATTATTTGTTACTTCAATAAAAATATTGAAATATAAAATTATACTAAGTCTATGGGTCACTCTCTGATGGTTCAGCATGACGATTCTCAAGAGATCAAGTACAGGCAACTTTCCCAGCCAGAGCTTTCATAAAGTCTCAAAAAGTCACTTTGGGATGATTGCTCATGTGTAGGCCTGTGGAAATTTGATTGTTGTGAACTAGCTCAACTGCAGCAACAACAATTGCTCGGTGGCAGGAGATTAAAATCACAAGTGCAGTTCAGCCATAGAAGATATGATTATACAACTACATATGAATAGAAGACAGGTCTGCTGGTTTGTGTAGGAACAGATTAGACAACCCACCATATACAGGCAGTTCAGCTGCACCAACTATATCGGCAGCTAAATGTCATCAAGATGGCCATACATTATACAATTTTCTTATTCAATTTCCTTTACATTTACTTTCAAATATGATGTGCAAGGGCCTACCTGCTGCTCTGTGTGTCCATTCAGACATGGAGCCCCAGCTCGGCCCTGCCCCCCCCCCCCCTCTTTCGCATTGGCTCACTGACTTGGATTGACAGCAGCGGGTGCCAATGGCACCACGCTGCTGTCTCAGCCAATGAGGAGGGAGAATGCCAAGACTCTCGTACAACATTGCTGGATCGAGATGGGGCTCAGGCAAGTATTAGGGGGGATGCTGCACAAAGAAGATTTTTTTTTAATCTTAATGCATAGATTGCATGAAGATAAAAAACCTTCTGACTTTACAACCACTTTAATACCGCTTTTAAGCTTACCATATGGTAAATGTTGCACAAATCTCCTTTACAACTACCAAAAACTCCCATTACATGAATCTGGTAAATTGACCAAACTAGATAATTATACCATGTTTGCAGTGGCACGGGGTGCTGCCCCTCTAAACCACATACGGGGCACCGGATGCATAGATTCCAATGGGTTTTTTAGCACATGATTAGAGCATGAGGCTCCAATTGGCTTAAAAAAAAAGGGTGGGCTCAGGGTGCATTCCCATCCGTCTCCCGCGGAGGGGAGTGTCGATCGCCGCATTCCTGTTAGTCTCTCGCGTATGGCTAGCTGAAAGAGACACTGTCACTTGTTCATTTAGGATAAAGTGACAGGGTCTGTTCAACCCCAGCCCTTTACCCCCTTAGACACTATGCTCACCTCTTCAGTGCTCCCCTTTCACCAAAAAGGGCCTAGGTCTGAGCGGGATGTCACCACCCTAGGCCGGAAAAGAAAGAAAAGAAAAAAAAAAGAGAAGAGAAGAGAAGAGAAGAGAAGAGAAGAGAAGAGAAGAGAAGAGAAGAGAAGAGAAGAGAAGAGAAGAGAAGAGAAGAGAAGAGAAGAGAAGAGAAGAGAAGAGAAGAGAAGAGAAGAGAAGAGAAGAGAAGAGAAGAGAAGAGAAGAGAAGAGAAGAGAAGAGAAGAGAAGAGAAGAGAAGAGAAGAGAAAAGAGAAGAGAAGAGAAGAGAAGAGAAAAGAGAAGAGAAGAGAAGAGAAAAGAGAAGAGAAGAGAAAAGAGAAGAGAAAAGAAGAGAAAAGAAGAGAAAAGAGAAGAGAAAAGAGAAGAGAAAGAAAGAATATAAAATGGTCACAGGGGTAGCCTGTAGCTTCTTAAGCATGGCCCTGCCAGTCTGAAGAAACCTCTAAACTTGCTGTGAAATGTAAATTCCCCATAGAATACAGAGCCTGCAAGGTAAACTGTCAAGGCACTGCCACCTCATGGAGCAAATAATCCACTCCAGGGGACATAGAGGGAAACCTGGAGATCACAGATCTAGAATTACCACCATGAGCTGCCAGTCTTTAGGACATCCCCAAAATACATCCTTCCAAATCTCTCCATCACAGCTCCTCTATAAATCTTTATGACACAGCTGCATGAGACATGGAGACCAGCACTTCCAGCAAATCAGTGTTGATGGTTAACTATAAAATACATTCTGCATAGCATGGGATACATTCCATAGGAGGGTTTCCTTTGCAGCTCCCTTTACAGCTGTCCCTCCAATGGATAGCCTGCCATGAGCAATCTTTGCTACTCCTTACATAGACTATTATATGTCTAGTACAGCTGCTGCAGGCATCAGAATTCTTACTATGCGAGAGGAAGCACGCTATATGTTGATAGTTTTGATCACAGTAACACACAGTGTCTAATGCACCAGATGCCTCCAAACTTTTTACAGAAAAAGGAAAAGTTTACTGTTCTTCAGACTTTAGGGGAGTTGGACTGTGGCCAGTAGTAGTAGAAAATACCCCAACACTCGTGAGAATAAACAACGTCTCAGGCTTAGTGATCAGTGGGAGTAAAAAAAATAAAATAAACGACATAGTGCCTGTGGTCAGTGGAACAAATAGCGCCCCGTCATTGCGTGTCAGTGGCACAAATAGTGCCCCGTCATTGCGTGTCAGTGGCACAAATAGCGTAATTGGAATCAGTGGAACAAATAGCGTAATTGGAATCAGTGGAGGGAATAGTTTATCCATTGTTTATATCAGGAGGAGGAAATATGCTCCATTGTAGGAGTTCATGGAAGGAACGGTGTTCCATTTTTGGTGTCAGTAGGATAAATAATGCCATATCAATGGGAGGAGAAGCACCCAAGGGCTGGATAAAAAAGTAAGCAAAAAGCCTCATCTTGTTTGGAGACCACTGCACTACAAAATCTGATAGAAACAGGAATTGTTCCCTCTGCTTGGCAATTGGGGTGTATGGAATGGCCTATGAACGTGAGGACACTAAAACAGAAAATGATCATACAATTCTGTACAGACATAGAACACTATTCCCAATCATGACCCAACCACTGGACATAATAACAGAAAAGTCTGTTCTGTACAGACATAGGGCACAATACTTCCATCATGACCTGACCACTGGACACAATCATAATACTTCCATGGTCTGCTTCATCGGCAATGTCACTAGCTTCAAGTTGTACCCTTAGTCCCACACCATTGCACTGAGATAGCACAGAGTATGAGTATTGATGTAATGCAGTGCCATTCATTCTGAGCACACTTGCCATGTCTGTTGGGGTGCATTAGGGCAGCCTATTCAAATGAATAGGCTGCTCTAGCACAATACATCCCAACGTGCGTGCATTTAATGCATCGCAGCCGACCAGGCTGGAGTCAGTGGGCCCTAAATTTACAGCGCCTGCTCTGCACATTCTCTGTCCTCTGCCCATTACCACTAGTTCAGCCAGCCTAGCACCTGTAACTACCTGCCCTTCTACAGTCTGTTGCACGTTTACATGCATCAAGAGCTTGGGCATGAATTCATTTCAATGGCCAGAAAAAATTATGGCCATTGAAATGAATTAACGCTCAAGTGCTAAACACGCCTAACGGTAACACACGTTTACAAGGGCCAAGTTTTTTTCTGCCAAAACTCTGCTGCTCCTGGACGTACTGGTCATGGGTTTTTCCTCTTGTTCCTAAAAGCTCCTGCTGAAATTGTATGTGTGCATGGATATGCACATAGGCTAACATACGGGGAGTTTAGAGGCATGGGAGAGAAAAAAAAAAAAAAGGCAGCTTGACTTGCAAAAGATACTGTAGTAGTCCAACTTTGTTAAAATGTCCTTGATTAATCTCCTCATATGTTCCCAACATGACACGGCCACTGGGCACGATACTTTCTATACAGACATACTGCACACAATTTTCAACAAGACCAGATTATGGGACATTTTCACGATACAGTTCATACCATAAGTACATACCATACAGAAATGGTTGTCCATGACTCCAACATGACCTGACCACTCAACAGAATTAGAATAGTTCTTTTACACTCTATATAGACCAAGTAACCTGCAACATGACTACCTGACCTCTAGATAGAACTAGAATGCAGTTCTATTACACTTTATTAGGACCAAGTAAGTTGAAATATTACCCGACAACAGTATAGAACTTTAATACAATCAACTCTAATCGACCACATAACTTCCAACCAGGGGCGGACTGATAACTCACGGGGCTCCCGGGCAATAGGAGATTATGGGGCCCCCAGGCAATCAGATATTATGGGGCCACACAGTATACACACACACACACAGTATACAATCACACAGTATACACATACATGTACACACAGTATACACAGACAGATGTAAAAAAAACAGATTTATACATGCTGTCCCTGGTTTTGCTGAGGCTGGCAACCCTGATGGGGCCCCCTAGTGGCCCAGGGCCCTCGGGCAATGCCCGAGTGGCTCAATGGTCAGTCCGCCCCTGCTTCCAACATGATCCAATCCTTGAATAGAATTATTTTACAAGTCTATTACACTCTATATATACCAAATAACCCCCAACATGACCGGACCACTGTATAGAATTGGATTACAATTATAATACAATTCTGTTACTTGGTCTATACAGACTATGTAACCCTAACATAACCTGACGCTACATTTTAGATAGACCCCAACGTGACTTTATCATTGAATAGAATTGAAATACAGATAAATTACACTATATAGACAAAGTAGACTATTGGATGGAATTATAAAAGCTCTACAAAAAACAGTTCAGTTACATTATATAGGCCACGTAAACCCAACATGACGCAACCACTGGATAGAATGAGAATGTAATCCTATTACACTTTGTACAGACCATGGACATTATACCCCCAACATGACCAGACCATTGGATAGAATTAGAATAGACTGCAGTTCTAATAGGGTTGGCTCCGACCTATACTTGCCAGAAAACACGGGTTCCTGAAATGTGCTGCTCTTTTTGTGCATGCCAAACCGCACAGTGCCCCAGTATCATGCAGTTCAGTGTGGCACATTAAAAAAAAAAAAAAAATGAACGAGCTGACGTACATGCAGACTACAGCATCTGAGCCAAGACTTAAGCCGGCCATACATGGAGTGATTGTCTTTCCTGCAACCACAAGTTCCAGGAAAGGGGAAAAAAATAAAAAAATAAAAAAATAAACACAAAACAAATTGCTTGATTCAGTGACTGTTGATGGGGGAATCCCTCCTGCGGAGCCATTGTGTTCTCCCGGCAGGGGGGAGCCTTCTCGACTGGGGCAACACAGTGATTATTGCTAGCGGCTATAGCCCTGGCAATAAATCGCATGAAAAATCCAACAGGCTGGTTGTACCCAAATTGATTAAAATCAATAAACTTGGGTGCAATCAGCCTGCCCATACATGGCTCAAATCTCAGCTGGTTCAGCGAGAACTGGCCAAAATTCAAACCGTCTATGGCCAGCTTTACACTGTATGGAAACACAGCAACCACACCCCCACAGAACATTAAAGATATGTTTTCTTAAATTCACTCTGCCAGGAAAAAATACCTTTGACTACTATTCAGTTAACAGAACAAAGGACAAGTATGGAAAGTCAACGTGCCCAGTACAGAGCGCTCATACAAACCATTACAGTTCCTGAGTGGTTTATTGTAGGTGGGGAGTGAGAGTGAGCTGGAGGGGCCTGTAACCTGAGATACTTAATTGGTCTCATAACATTTAAAAGGAACAATGTGTGCATTGAAAGCACACTGGAAGGAGACAATTAGATTTAGCAACATCCTATGTCAGACGGAGTGGGGGTTGGGGGATCAATAATAATGATTTTATTATCTTTTTTTTCACAATTATCTATCTAAATGCACCAAGCATAGCCAGAAAACTGACCACACAGGGATGGATGTACTCTCGCGCTTAGCATAGTCCAGGGGTAGGTAACCCGCGGCACACAAAGCCTCTTTTGCCGGTACCCTCCCCATCAGCAGAGCAGTGCAGGGAAGTGTCAGTGAGACACTAATGCATTCCAATTTCAGAATTCCCCACACCGCACCTGCACTGAGGGGGAGGCACTGTGCCCCCACACATTGTAAAAGATGGGAAACATTGTTTCTCCAACTCTGCTGTAGCTGTGATCATCAGCTTTTATGATGGGGAAGAGATTGGGTGCAGTTCTGCTAGGTGGTGGGGTTTCCCAGGAGGATGACCGTCATTGGCCACTGCTAAAGCCAATCACAGTCCTGCTAGCCCTGCCCACCATCTGGAGGAAGATGACTCTCTTGGTTGCCACTACCAATCTCAGAAAGAAGGGATTTCACTGATTGAGAAACCACAATCAGGTGACAATTTGTGGAATTACTGTTGAGCTTCTGGGAACTTTGTTGAAATTATTCCTGAACCTTTGTGTCACTTACTACTGAATCCCGGCACTCTGTGTCCCTTTAAACCACAGCCAGTATTCAGCACAATGAAAAATCACACCCAGTTTTTCCTGTGGTGCAGAGCGCCGCACTTATACTCAGCTGCGGGGACCCAACTTATGATCCTGCACACAGGCCCACTGCTTTCAGAAAATACTCCTGACCTGAGCTCATCATTGCACATCTATTCCTGATGCTTGTATGTAACATCACATACATCCCATACATCACATACATCCCATACAAGCACGTGGGCTGGATGTGAGAGGTGGATCAGCAGGATGAGTCCTTTCACCACTCTGCATATTGTATATCATAAATGAGAGGGGGGGGGGGATTCAGCGCTGGGACAGATGAGCAGGGGGTTACAGGGGAGGGGCAGAAGAGCAGAGGGGTACAGAGGTGGGGCAGATGAGTTCAGTGTTAGGACAGAAGAGCATGGGGATACGGCGATGGAGCAGATGAGCAGGGGGGGTACAATGGGGAAACAGATTTGCAGGGGGGACGGTGATCTGAGGTGTGGAGTTGCAGGAATTGGGGCTGATCTAAGGCATGAGAGTGCAGGATGTTAATTTTTCACTACTAAAGTAGTTTACAGCATTTACTTTAGAATAAAAATCCTTTTCATGATTGAGAGTGTGAAGTTGAAATTTTTTTTTTGTTATAAAAATCGGCACGCCCAATTTCTTTGAAAACATTTTTCGGCACATTGTGCTCAAAAGGTTGCCTACCCCTGGAATAGTCAGTTTGAAATAGGAAAGCAGGATCACCAGGTATTTCACACAAAGAACACTATACTTTAGCCCGTTCAAAGGGGGCGCTCGGGAAGCTGTTGAAAAGAAAAAAAAAATTATATATATATATATATATATATATATATATATATATATATATATATATATATATATATATATATATATATATATATATATATATATATATATATATATATACCCAGGTGCCGGACATGCGGCAGGCTGGGAAGCCGATTTGTCCGTATTTAGGGTGTGGTCGGGGCGCACGCAAAGCGCCCACAAACACTCCCACTCTGATTTGTAGACATGCCATATTAACTGGCTAGGATTGGCGCAGCAGGGACCGGATGAGAGAACAGTGAGCGGCGTTTTTTTCCTCACTGACAGTTTGATGTGGATGCGTTTGATATGGCACAGTAAGGCTGCAATTGATGGTTTTTTCAGTTTGTTTGATGAATGAATGATTTGTATAGCGCTGCAAATGCGAACTGAATCGCCTCAAGGCACTAGATCCGTCCTGTGTTGTCCAGCTTCTTAGAAGAGGTAGGTCTTGAGTTTCTTCCATGCGAATGTGAGTAGGTAGAGCGTTCCATAGCCGTGGTCCTTGGACTGCAAATCTTCGTTCTCCCTTTGTTTTGTAGCGGGTTTTTGGAATAAGGAGGAGGTTTTTTAAAGGAGGAGTTCTCCTTAAAAAAAGGAGAAGTCCAGCCTGAGCTTTTTAGGCTGGGCTTCTCCTCTGGGTCACAGGAGTGCAATTCGTTTTGCACTCCTGTGACCCGTTTTCAGCAAAGATCAGTCTGAAGTCCGCTCTCCGCTGACGTCACCAATATCAGTGCAGGCAGCGCTTCATCCCGACTTTAGAAGTCTGGATCCACCAGCTGCCTTGACTGATGGCAGCCTCAGCGAGCCACTGAGACAGGCCGCTCCCCACCCCACCACAGCTCAGCACTCCAATGAGCGAGGAGGAGCAGAGAGGAGAGACGCAGACTGACAGTCAGCAGCTCTCTTTTCTGGGATCTGTGAGAACCAAGCCATCGGTGATGTTCGGTAGCTTGGTTCTCAGTGCAGAGACGCCTGGGGGAACAGCTGCAGCATTGGTCTGATGCTCCATCCACATAGGCAAATATGAATCTAAAAAAAAAAATAAAAAAAAAGAAACCCATACTTCTCTTTTAACTCATTTAACAAAGCACTGAAATTTCAGTTAGGGTGGACTGACCCTTTAAGAGATTACTTTGTGCTCTGCAGCAAACTGTGGTGTGCTCTTATCTCGGGGGAACAAAAGACTCTGAGCCCTTTTATCAGTGCCTAATCTCCTATGGTTGTGTGTTCTGCTTGGAACACAATCTCCCATGAGCATGCACCCAAAATAGCTGTTGCTGCTATAGATTTATATAGGTCGGGTAAATTATATATTTTAATTCAAGTGCTAATCTTATAAATGGATGTATGCTCACAGTTACCAAAGCTTATCAGTGTGAGTCACTGATCAAAACATTGTGACCTGTATAGGGATCAGAGTCTTACTAATACCGATGGGTGTGTTCCACTAACCATAAATTATTAATGTGCTTGAATACAAAACACTTGTCTATATATACACACAGAAAAGACCTACTTAGTGACCACATTTATTACCTTTATGTAGCAATAACCCTCGGTGGAGCTGCTGGTTTAAAGCGGGCCGTTACCATCACCTTCGTTACCTCAATTTCACCAGAACCGGGTCTAGGGTCCCGTTGAGCTGAATACCAAACAGTGTAGGCACCAGACACTCGAGTATCTTTTCCAATGCTTTAATAAAGAGTAACTGAAGGAAGTAGCAGGGAAGAGGTAGAAGAAGAGTTGCAGGGAAGTTCAAATACCTTTTCTTGATGTAGTATTAAGAATTGGAATCTTGTAGATGAATGTACTTTCCTTTTAGAGTTGAATCTTTGCCCGTCCGGATAGGTTTCTCTCACTAACCTAGTAGCCGGTACGCAGCACGAACAAAAGTCTCTGCCACAGACTTGAATGGAATAGAAACCCGTACGATCCTCTGCCACAGGATCTAATGGTTTACGATGGATAGCAAACACAGCACTAGAACCTTTGGGCCGACCCGGCAGTACTATGCGGTAGGATAACATCCTCCAACTGAGTCACCAGGCCCCTCTCCAGACCAGCGCTCTGCATGATCCTTCCATGATGGATCCTCCCCTGGGATCTTCTCAGTTGTCCAGCTTCTTCCCGTAGGACAGACAGCCCAGGACCATTCCTTCGCCGCTGTGGTAGGCCCCAGACAGGCTTCTGGGCCCACCCACGCGCTGCAGCAACGTGGTCCTCACGGTCGGAGGACCACGCGGTAGTACTCCCAACACATACCTGTCGGCCAGGAGGGCCAGCAGGTGGAACGAAAGACCCTAAAACATGGCATCTGTCCCATAAATACCCTCTCCCAGAATGCAACTCGGAGGACCACCTCCACCGAGTTATTTCCGGGACAGAAGAGCACTCATACGCTTTAACATGTTGCCTTTCCAACACCGACCCATGGCGACAACGACACCCACAGGCACAGTGTGAAACTACATGCAGCACAGCCAAACTGGAACAGAGGCTAACTATGACTATGTATGAAACAGCCCACTAAATTTACCTATAAGCGGTAGACTGAAAACCTACCAGCGCTACATTTATTTCTTATCATCGAGTAGCACTTTGTATATAAGTTCTCAAATATTAACCTACATGCCTATACGAAAGGCGATGCTGAGTGCATGCAAGGTGCTGCAGAACTATCATGGAGAGAAAATTATATATATATATATATATATATATATATATATATATATATATATATATATATATATATATATATATATATATATTTGTAAAAAAAAAAAAAAAAAAAATTGGCTAAACCCACAAAAGTGCTTTTTTTACCACTACTATTCCTTTATATTGGAATTTACAATTGCAGCGATTTAGAAATTAGATGAAAGGTTTAGTGCTGGAAAAACACTTTTTGATAGATAAAAAGTGCATTTTATACACATCTATATTGATCAGGCCAAAATGAGGGACATTGCTCCAAATCAGGGACAGTTGGGAGCTATGTATATGTAGCAAGGTCTCTGGCCTTGTCCAGTCTAATGAGTACTTTCCAAACCAAAAAGATAGCCGACATTCTCCTGTATGTGGTGGGTTGTGAGGCATAGTGGGTGCAAAAGGTGGACAAAGTTATTGGGCGCCAGACACTTCTTGGATATAAAAAAGGTTTTCTCTTTCTTTTAACAGTCCTTTTTGTATTTTTAGGGGGAAAGAGGATTAAGGCCAGGACACCCTTAGATAGTTGCTAATTCAATTGGCAGAGTCCAAGACTTCAAAAAAAGGAGGACAGCCATGCAGGGAAAGGCCTCCAGGAAAAAAAAAAAAAAAAAACAAAAAAAAAAAAAACCACACATTTGCACCTGCAGGAATGCTGTCTCCTATGGTAACAGTCTAACAGTGCCTAACCCAAATGTAACAGTCCTTTCAGCTTCACTACAACTGCTTCTTGTAGTTCAACACTGAGCTCCCGGTCTCTCACTAGACCCTCTGATTCACTGACTCTGAATTCCTTGAGCTCCTCCAAGGTTTGTGGTGGTATCCCCTCAAGAGTCACCCACTTCCCTGCTGGGTCCCTAGCTTGGCACTCCAGATACTTCTCAAGCTTTACCCCTGCTAACTTGCGAGGTCCCTGACTTGACTCACAAGGCTGCTCTGCAAACGACTCCTCTGCGGGTTGGGTCGCTGACTTGTTCACCGCCTGAAGTTTCTCGATTCTCTACCGTGCTCTTTTGGTGAGAATGTGGTTCCGGTCAGGGGCGGACTGATAACTCATGGGGCCCCCGGGCAATAGGAGATTATGGGGCCACACAGTATACAATCACACAGTATACACAGACAGATGTAAAAAGAAAAAAAAAAACAAACACAGATTTATACATACTGTCCCTGGTTTTACTGAGGCTGGCAACCCTGATGGGGCCCCCTAGTGGCCCAGGGCCCTCGGGAAGTGCCCGAGTGGCTCAATGGTCAGTCCACCCCTGGTTCCGGTACTTGATTCAGTTATACTCACTGTGGTCCCTGGTAAAGGTGGTTGGTCCCTTTGTGGCTTCCCTTCTACCTCCGACCACTGACAGGTTCTCCGGCCAGTAGAACCGTCACTTCTGGTTGGACTGCAAGTAGCAATTCCAACACTGCGCTGCTCTCATTACTTCTGGACAGGCCCTCACACAGCCTGGCTGCTAGATGTCCCTGGGATAGGCCCAATTTCCAGCCTAGCAGCCCAGGGCGTACGACACACAGGCCACCCAGACAGCCGTCCAGGTGGCACAGAACACCGATCACCTGACTCCACCCAAATATATAGGTTCTCCCAGCAGGCCAAGGGATTCAAGAAAACCCCCGCCCATTGGCTGAGATACCCCATATACCCATAACCTGACCTTGGGTTGCCCTTCTCGTATCTAGTACCACCAAGTACCCGGCCACCTAGTGGTAGAAGAGAAAACTGCAACAAGGCCAAACTTGGGGAAAAACCAATAGATCTCTATCAAAATCGACCAAAATAACAACAACTACTGGCAAGTAAATTTGTAAATAAGCTCCCTGACTAAACCCCAGGGTGCTATAATATTATATTATATAGAAGCAAAAGTATTGGGATGCCTGCCTTTACACGCACATGAACTTTAATGGCGTCCTAGTCCATAGGGTTCAATATTGAGTTGGCCCACCCTTTGCAGCTATAAACAGCTTCAGCTCATCTGGGAAGGCTGTCCACAAGGTTTTGGAGTGTGTCTATGGGAATGTTTGGCCATTCTTCCAGAAGCGGATTTGTGAGATCAGGCACAGATGTAGACGAGAAGGTCTTGCTCACAGTCTCCACTCTAATTCATCCCAACTCGGGTTGAGGTCAGGACTCTGTGCAGGCCAGTCAAGCTCCTCCACCCCAAATCGCTCATCCATGTCTTTAAGAGTTGAAGCTTTTATAGCTGCAAAGGGTGGGCCAATTCAATATTGAACCTTACAAACTAAGACTGGGATGCCATTAAAGCTCATGTGCGTCCAAATACTTTTGAGAATAAATGACCGCAACATACAGGGATATACAATGTAATACTGACATATAATCACACACATAGGTTGGACTTGATGGACTTATGTCTTTTTTCAACCTCACCTACTATGTAACTTACTATATATATTTTAAAACCTGAATTGAATTATGCCAGCAATATGTAGTATTATGTTTCCCCTAGTCACACCATTGTTGATGTCATCTTACCAGCCATTCGTGCAGTTTTGTGCAGATGAGCAATTCTACTTCTAGAGCCTCTCTCAATGACATTCTGCCAGGACGTTGGATAGGATGTAGAGGTGCTGTTGAAGTCCCTCCGCGTACCCCACAATTTCTATCTGTGGGGGAACACTAAAAGTAGGTGGTGTACCATAGAATACCACCTACACTGACTGCACTATGAGAAGAAAATTAAAACATCATGCAAAGCAATTCCTGTGGACACTCTAGTCAATGTTGTTCATGCAGTAGTTCTCCGAAATCAAAAAAAGTGTCTGGATGCAAATGGTGACAACTTTGAGTACCTAATGGGATTGCATAATTCAAACATGACTTACAGCTACCCTTTAATGTTTATATAAATCAAATACATTTTTTATTCATATACTGTATTTTGCATGTTGAAGTGTGTATAACTTTTTTTGGCCCCCTCTGTGTACATATTTATTTTTTGTGTACAATACAAGAGGGTCCTGCTCATAAGAATTTACAATCTAATAGAATCATCTATGAAGCACTTGAGCTGGCCGAACGAGAGAGAACACGAGAGAGAGAGAGAACACGAGAGAGAGAGAGAGAGAGAACACGAGAGAGAGAGAGAGAGAGAGAGAACACAGAGAGAGAGAGAGAGAGAGAGAGAACACGAGAGAGAGAGAGAGAGAGAGAGAGAGAGAGAGAGAGAACACGAGAGAGAGAGAGAGAGAGAGAGAGAGAGAGAGAGAGAGAGAGAGAGACGAGAGAGAGAGAGAGAGAACACGAGAGAGAGAGAGAGAGAGAACACGAGAGAGAACACGAGAGAGAGAGAGAACACGAGAGAGAGAGAGAGAACACGAGAGAGAGAGAGAGAACACGAGAGAGAGAGAGAGAGAGAACGCGAGAGAGAGAGAGAGAGAACGCGAGAGAGAGAGAGAGAGAGAACGCGAGAGAGAGAGAGAACGCGAGAGAGAGAGAGAACGCGAGAGAGAGAGAGAACGCGAGAGAGAGAGAGAACGCGAGAGAGAGAGAGAACGCGAGAGAGAGAACGAACACGAGAGAACGAACACGAGAGAGAGAACGAACACGAGAACGAACACGAGAACGAACACGAGAGGGAGAGAACGAGAGAGAGAGAGAGAACGAGAGAGAGAGAGAGAACGAGAGAGAGAACGAGAGAGAGAGAGAGAACAGAGAGAGAGAGAGAGAACGAGAGAGAGAACGAGAGAGAGAGAGAGAGAGAACGAGAGAGAGAGAGAGAGGAGAGAACGAGAGAGAGAGAGAGAGAGAAAGAGAGAAAGAGAAAGAGAGAGAAAGAGAAAAGTATTCCTACCGCTCTCCAGGGTACTTTTTTCCCCATACCAAACTCTTGATGGCCCATTCTGACACCTCTTTTGCTAAAGGAGACCAGTAGCTCAGCACTGCAGTATGGACACAATGTTCAGGACCTGTAAAGACTCTGCCAATGGAAGGGTCCATGTTACCAAGCAGCAACATGGACATCTGAAGACCCTCCCACGCTGCAGCGAGGAAGATAGAAGACTCTGGACATGGATTTACGGTCACTTATGCCGCGTACACACGGTCGGACTTTTCGTCTACAAAAGTCCAACGGACGCTGACGGACTAAAGCTGGCTGGTAATCCGATCGTGTGTGGGCTTCTCCGGACTTTCAACGTACTTTTTTAGCCTCAAATCCGACGTACTTTAGATTTGAAACATGCTTCAAATCTTTACTTCGTAACTACGACGGACCCCGAAGTCCGCTCGTCTGTATGCTAGTCCGACGGACAAAAAAACTACGCATGCTCATAAGCAAAAACTAAACGGAAGCACTCGGTCTAGTAAAACTAGTGTTCGTATTGTAGGTAGCACATTCATCACGCTGCAAAATCTGTGATCGTTGAATGCAGCGCATTTTAGGTCTTCTTTACGAATGCTATAAAGAACGAAGGTGTTTTGCTGTTCATATTCAGAGTTCTTCCAAACCGATTTCTGGATTCTTTTTCTCTTTGATCTCATGAATGATATAGTATGCTTTTTAAAAACAATGTTTCCATACTAATAATACTTTTTACCCTTTTTTTTTTTTTTTTTTTTTTTTTTTTGTGTGGAGTCATATTTTCTTGTAATTTTTATCCAGATATTTATTTTATGATTGTTGTTGAACTTTTTTATATGTTTATCTCTATATTTGTTTTTTGGTTTTTTTTTGTGTTTGTAAAGTTACCACAAAGAACCCATTTGTATTTTTTTTTTCTGGTAATTTTTTTTAGTTTGTTAAAGTTACCACAAAGAACCCATTATTATAGTTTTGTTTATCTAGTGTTTTTTTTTTAGTTTTTAGATAAAGTTAACCCAAAGCACCGTTTTTGGTTATGTATCTTTTTTTTTTTTCAAGACTTACCACTCGAACATTATTAACATTATTAATGTATTTTTGGTGTGTTTTTGCAAACTCAATGAGATTGTTGTCCCTTGTTAATTTAACATTGTGTGTAAAATCAATGATTTAAAAGAAAACACATAAAGTCTTTTGCTAAACTCAAAAAAGATCCATTTATTCATGGTCAAAATAAAATAAAGAGGAAGTCAACGCTGGAAAAAGTCGGTGTACAAGAAAATTGGGATCTTGAGGAGTCCATATAAGAGGGAGCACAATCTGGTCCAAGAATCCCAGAGATCAACAGCACCAGCAGATGATATAGATGTCCCCAGACTGTGGTACTACAACAGCCTGCGTCTTCTGTCAGACCAGACTGAACCCAGGTCATCACTTTCTTCTCTTCCCTGCAGCCTTTCCTCCACGCTGCCCTGCAGCCTTCCCTGTAGCCTTCTTTGGAGGCTGTGGCTGTGGTGTTTCAGTTGTGGCAGGAGGAGGAGGAGGAGGAGGGGGGGGGGCTGCCTCATGTAGTTGGGTGTTTCTGGTTAGCGTGCCCTGCAGCCCCTTCTGGATAGTTTCCCCAAATAGGCGCTCGCAAATGAGGCGCTGGTCCCAATCCATTTGAAGAAGCCTGCTGGCTAAGTAGCAGCCATAGGACTCTTCCGCTTCGGGGGGGCTCCTCAAAAAACGGGTGGCCTCTTGCATGAGGCGCAGGGATGCCTCCTGTGTGACCGTCCCCTTCCTGGCCCTTTTTTTGGGAAGGCGGAGGGGAGGCACTTGGGATTGGGTCATGCTCCTACTGGGCCCAGCCACCTCACTGGGACCAGCCACCTCACTTGGCCCAGCCACCTCCTGCCTGACACTGGGCCCAGCCTCCTCCAGGATGATGGTGAATCCGGCCTCCTCCAGGCTGTCCATGGGCCCGGTCTCCTCCTGCCTGCCACTTTCCACACATTCCTCCTGGATGGACTCATCCTGTGTATAAAAAAAGGACATAGTTTTAGTTTTTTTTGTGGGGTTCATCAATGACACACAATTTGCTTCTCATGACTAGCAAATTCAATGTGAATACATCTCTTTAATAAAAGAGTCTAATCAGACACCCTAATTTTTTCTAGCAGGTGCCAAACATATTTAGCCACTCTTGTCAATTGATATGTATACACAATTTTGGAGGGAAAAAATCTTTGAGACAATTCTAACATCCAGTTAACCTCATTAATATTAGTACAGTAAATATTGTTTAAACTAATTTACCTGACTCCAGATGGTCATATCCGGTTCATCCAGGATGGAAGACCCAGCTTGCTCCTCATCAGCCTCTGCTGGGGTGGAGGGAAGGGTGGAGGGAAGGGTTGAAAGTGATGCCCTGGCTTCAGTCTGGTCATCAAGAAAACGGAGTTGATTGTAGTACCACAGCCTGGGTACATAAACATCATCTGCTGATGCTCCTGATCTCATTGATTCCTGGATCTTCTTATGCTCCCTCTTATACATATTCCTCAAGACCCCAATTTTCTTGAGCAATGTCTCCATTGTTGCTTCTGGGATGGTCGCCTGGACAAAGGACAGAAGTCTCTCCAGCGTTGACTTCCTCACATGCTTTGCATAATACTGAGGGTGTTTCACCTCCCACAAATTCCTCATCTCTCGATATTTCGTAATGAAAGCTGTAAGGAACTCTGGATCCTTAAATAGGGGATTCATTATATCTGGAAAAGATAAAGTCACAAGACAAAAAACACTTATTAGGTTTCTACTAAACCCTCATCATCTTCTCCCTATGTAGGCCTCATCAATCTGTCAAGCCATATAGGCCGCTTGCTACAAAGTCATGACCATAAAAAAAAATATAATTTTAAAATTACCTTCGTTTAGTAACGTCCCGGTCCACTATCACCTACGCACAGAACGTACGTACGACACGTGCACAAGGCCCCTCTTTATACACTACGCATGTGTGAAACTCCGCCTGCGTCGCCCGCCCCTGACGTTCGATTTTAACTCATGTACTCCGCCCATTTTTATTTACGGCGCGTAGTGGGGTGAATAATGGCGGAGACACATCAGGTGTGTACTACGTCAGGTAGCGAAGAAAGCACGGAGGCCGGAACGTCAAGATCTGTGAGGCCTAGATTTAAGGCCTCCAATATGTCCTTTGAAGACATGGTAGAAATGGTGGCCATTCTTAAAAAAAAGGACTATGATGGGAAGTATGGGCCGTACGCCCGGCCAAATTTGCGCAAGGCCAAAATAATGGCGAAGGTGGTGGACACTTTACAGGCTTCTTTTGGGGTCCAGCGCTCCAAGGATCAAATTCGAAAAAGATGGTCTGACCTCAAACTCAGGGAGCCGGATCAGTACAGACGGATCCGTAAAGTGCTGAAAAAAAAGTAAGTACCTGTCGTGTTTTTCTCTTGTGTTGATTACCTTGTATACTGCTCCATGTGCTTTTCATTCCTATACGATTTTTTTGCTCCTCGTTTCAAACGATCTTTTAATAAACATCGTATATATATATATATATATATATATATATATATATATATATATATATATATATATATATATATATATATATATATATATATATATATATATATATATATATATATATATATAGAAATGTAAAACATTCTTTTGGAATATTTTAAGTTATACATTTGTTTTTATTTACATTTAGTTAGATATTTATATTTTGTTACAGATATAGAGAGAGAGATCAAAAGATTATTAACTATATTTATAGATATTGATATCTAGATATCTATCCGATATGTCTTTATAATTTTAAATATTGAGGTAAAATAGGAACTCTACACAAACAGAACATTTGTACACCACTTCACTACAAATGTTTGTAAATTACTATGTACTAAAATATCTGTGTGCCAAGTATATTAATTTTTTGGTTCACATAGGGGAAAAAAAATCACTCAGCCAACAAGAACACAGTCCACCCCAAGCCAAAGAACATACTTGGGAAATCAGCCCAAGCCCCACTGAGGATGTGGAGGAAGGAGAGGTGGGCGACATGGGCACCCCACCAGGTGAGTGTCTGACACACCAGCTTACGGTAATCTATGCATGGCTGCCTTTTCTTTTATGTAATTTTTCGACTCTATTTTAGGTGATCTGGTTGTGCTTGAGTCAAGCAACAGCGCCACCCCCGAGGATGTTCAGGAATTATGCGACATGGGCACCCCACCAGGTCAGTGTCTGAGACACCAGCTTTATGGTAAGGTAAACTATGTATGTGTGCATATTTCTAAACACATTTTTTTGTTTCATTCCACTTTAGGTACAAGAACTGACTATTTCACCTCAGACAGTGCCCAAAGGCTAAATTGGTCAAATAATGGCCTGGAATGGGGAGATCGATGAAATGCGGAATCGGCTGGATCGTATGCAGCAGGAAATGAAGGACATGATTGATGTTTTGGGTCGAATCTAAATGCCCTTTTTGAAACCCCAAAACATCGATCATGTCCTTCATTTCCTGTTTTGCTGACCCCATTCTGGGCCTTCTCTTTATTATTTTAGCGGAAATTATATGGCTGTTTAACATAATTTAAAAAAGGAGGGCTGTTTATAGAAAATACCTCAAAAATCAAAAAAAAAAAAAAAAAAAAAAAATGGATTTTAAAAAACCAAAAAATAAATGGATTTAAAAAAAATAAAAAAATAAAAGGATTTTAAAAAACAAAAAAAACAAAAACAAAAAAAAAGCCTGTTTGCGAAAATCAAAAAGCCCAAAAAAATTTATTTTTGATTCTGTAAATATTTGACTATAATTATATTTTTCAAAATTATTCAGATATCATTATATTTTTGGCTAGGAACATTTTAGACTAAATGCATAACTGAATGCATAACAACGATTAATAAAAACATCTCCTTAGGAATTAAATAAATGTGTGGTTTGTTATTTCAATGCTCAGTATCAGTTTGGTTATAATTGTAAAAAAGTTGTTTACAGTGGCAATGGAGCTTATTTAGACATTTAAAAAGGAAAATACAGTTGGCACTACAACTGCTCGACCATAACCTAGGAGAAAGCCCAAAAGAAAGGCAAGCAATAAATATAATTCAAGATTTCAGCAATATTTTTTTTATTTAAAATATTTAAATATCATGGCCCATTGCAATGGCCCCCCTACCCATAAAATAATTCACATATTGCTGTCTAACTTGACGGGCACTTTGGGGGGCCAAGCCAGTACGGACAGTATCCAGGCCCGTAAGGTTGTCATCTATAAGTCCGGCCTCAGGCCCAACTGTTCCCATATAATTTTGAGAATGTTGATGTAAAAAGTTGTGCAGGATGCAGCACGATAAAATTATAAAATTAAGTTTGTATTCCGCCAAATTTATGGAGGTTTGAAACAGGCGGAACCGGCTGGCCAGAATCCCAAACGCATTCTCAACCACTCTTCTAGCTCTGGCCAGCCGGAAATTAAAAACCCTCCTCTCCGGGGTGAGGGTTCTTTGGGGGAATGGCCTCATGAGGTGCTTGCTCAGAGCGAAGGCTTCATCGGCAATGAAGACAAGGGGGAGTCCTTCTACGTTATCCGCATCAGGTGGCAATCCCAGGCCACCACTCTGGAGACGCTGGCAGAACTCCGTCTGGGCAAATACTCCTCCATCCGACATCCGGCCATTCTTCCCCACGTCCACATATAAAAATTCATAGTGTGCCGACACCACCGCCATTAAAACAATACTGTGGAACCCCTTATAATTAAAATAGTATGACCCCGAATGGGGTGGTGGCACGATGTGGACATGTTTCCCATCTATAGCCCCTCCACAATTGGGAAAGTCCCAACGGCTGGCAAAATGGGATGCCACAGTCTGCCATTCCTGTGGCATTGAAGGAAACTGGGGAATCAAACAAGAAAACCAAAATCATTAATTTTGAAGATAACATTGCAAGAAAATTATACAATTAAAAACATTATTCCCCAGCATCAGTAGAACATTAAATAATTTAAATCTTCTGGAATAACTAATATGGAAAGGCACACTTATCAGATTGCTCACCCCCTCTGATGGAACATTGATTACATTTTAGGGGGTTGTGAAATACATAAAAAAAAGATTACTTTTAGGACACGCAGGAATTTAGGGACTAAAAAGGCAACAAGACTGCAGTTGTCCCACTCTGCAAGTGCAGTTGCTACCCAGCTTACAGTAAATGAGGTAAGGTAAAAAGGCAGTCATGTTGCAAGGAGTACACAATCACATGCAAGGGCAATTAATGAAAACACTTTGTGGCTTGCATATGATTTGATGATGGAAATCAGCAGAGCTTCTGCTCATTTACTAAAGCACTGGAACAAATGCACTTGTAGAGTGCACATGCATTTTGCAAAGTGCAACATATATTTGCTTTATACAAATAAACACCACAGAACATTCTAGCAAATTTTTACGGGGGTGGGGGGTTGGGAAATCAAGCTAATTGCTATTTCTAAGCACACTATTTGGATTGAGTTTAGGTGGGGGGTTGGGAAATCAAGCTAATTGCTAATTATAAGCACACTATTTGGATTGAGTTTAGGTGGGGGGTGGGGGGTTGGGAAATCAAGCTAATTGTTAATTATAAGCACACTATTTGGATTGAGTTTAGGTGGGGGGTGGGGGGTTGGGAAATCAAGCTAATTGCTAATTATAAGCACACTATTTGGATTGAGTTTAGGTGGGGGGTTGGGAAATCAAGCTAATTGCTAATTATAAGCACACTATTTGGATTGAGTTTAGGTGGGGGGTTGGGAAATCAAGCTAATTGCTATTTCTAAGCACACTATTTGGATTGAGTTTAGGTGGGGGGGAGGGGGTTGGGAAATCAAGCTAATTGCTAATTATAAGCACACTAAATACACTCAAACAAAATACATTCAAAATGAGTAGACTAGGAGGATATGTTCCCATCATTGCATGCTGGGGAGGTTATTGAAGGAAAATATACATGCATGACAAAAAAGAACAGGAAAAAAATCCTGCATGTGTGAGGCGAAAAAGGGGACATTCACACTATATTGCAATGATGGTAAGTAGTGTTTGAGGCAAGAAATACATTACATTATCAAATATTACATAAAAGAACATGTGATGCTAATAAAAGAAAAATATCTTACCTTAATATAGTCCTTCTGCAGGACCTGGATGATGGCAGAACAGGTCTCTGGGATAATGATCCCCAGAGCCTGGGGGGAGATGCCTGTCGAGAACTTGAGGTCCTGCAGGCTTCTCCCTGTCGCCAAGTACCGCAACGTGGCAACTAGCCTCTGCTCCGGAGTGATGGCTTGCCTCATGCAGGTATCCTGCCTGCTGATATAGGGGGTCAGCAAAGCCACCAAACGGTCAAAAACAGGGTCCGTCATCCTGAGAAAGTTCCTGAAATCCTCAGGATTATTCTCACGGATCAATGGCATGTGACAGAACTGGTCACGCTGGAGCAACCAATTCTTGGTCCATGAACTCCTCCTCGCCCTGTTCATGGACTGGTCTTGGTCTGAAGAATAAACTACAGCACCAAACACATACAATGCACGAGCTCGACGACGAGTACGTACAGGTAACATGGTTTCAAAACGGTCGGCTGGTCAGAACACACTAAACAGAACGCACTGAAGAACAGCAAGGCCTGTGAAGAGCGACCTGAAAATCAGGAACGAGCGGACAATAAAACAAAGATTTCTCAATGCCAACTGACCAAACGCACTGAAAAGCAGATACAAACCTCACAAGCACAGACTGAACAACAGTTAAAACGAACTGAAAAATACGAGTCTCACAAGCGCGAATCGTCTCTCACCAAACTTCTACTAACACGAGATAAACACGAGATTAGCAGAAGGAGCCCAAAGGGTGTCGTACGGGCTATTGAACTTCCGTTTTATAGTCTCGCCGGACTTGGTTTACGTCACCGCGTACTAGGCTGGCGAACTTTTGTGTGGTCGTGTGTAGGCAAGTCCGTTCGTTAGAAAGTCTGCCGCAAGTCCGCCGGAAGTCTGTCGGACAGGCTGTCGGACTTTTGTAGCTGAAAAGTACGACCGTGTGTACGCGGCATTAGATTAGGATTTCTTTAATTGCTGTAGCACTTAGCTAGAGGAACAGGAGGTATTGTGGACTTGTCCACATAATGTTCTGATTCATAGACCTATAACAAATCATAAAAGTCAAATAACAGTCAGAACTCCTGATCTGCCTCCGTGCGCCAGGAATTACCACAACGGTCAAGCAACCAGGATGTTCAAAATTAGACTTTGGTAAAAAAAGGTGCCCAACTTATTTTCTTAGTGCAAATTTCCTTTAATAGTTGAATAATCCCATCCATATGTCCCCCCAGCAGAGCTTAACAGGAGACATTTGACACTCCGCTGATAGGTGAATGGTGGGTATTGTTATCAGACTTAAAGGATATCTGCAGTGATAATAGGAATAAAAGCCACAAAGCCTACACAAAGGTGGGGAATTACATAAGAAAGCAGTTAAAAGGACCCCCCCCCCCCTTCCACATATACATGACTGATCCTCGATTTTCTATTACCATTCCAATGTCCAAACCATTGTCAGGACATTGTTCTAGAAGCAGTGCCCCAAGTTTCTGAATCATTCATCAATATCCTGCCAAAGAGGCTGTTTACTCAGCAAGAGGCCCTTACAAAGTAATCCTTATCAACCTGGAGATCGCACTTAGGAGCCCCAATGTGATCTCAGTGTGTATGGAATTATCATCAATTTACCTTGTCCCATACAACTTGATATAACCTGAGGGAAAGTCTATACAGAAGTTGAAGTCAAGGGAGGGAACACTGATCTACTTCAATAACATAATGCTGTCTATGTGCTGCTTTTGAGTTTCAGTTAACAGGACCCCAAAAGGTAATAGTGACCAATATTTAGGCAGATATTTTATGAATTTCTTAATGCGTACTGGTCAGGTATTACCAATAACATCTTCTCCACCAATAGGCTCTGGAAACTCTAAACACTGGTAATTTACGATACACGCCGATTGGTTAGAGCTATATTGTGTAATATGTACACTCACTGGCCACTTTATTATTAGGTACACCAGTTCAATTGCTTGGTAATGCAAATTGCTAATCAGCCAATCACATGGCAGCAACTCAATTCATTTAGGCATCTACCCTGTTTCCCCTAAAATAAGACCTAGCGTGATTGTCGGCGATGGCTTCAATATAAGCCCTACCCCCCAAATAAGTCCTAATTAAAGTCCTTGTAGGTCTTATTTTCAGGGTAGGGCTTATTTTCGGGGAAACAGGGTAGGGCTTTTTTGGAGGGTAGGGCTTATATTGCAGCCATCACAGACAATCACGCTAGGTCTTATTTTAGGGGAAACAGGGTAGACGTGGTGAAGATGAATTGCTGATGTTCAAACTAAGCATCAGAATAGGTAAAAATGGGGATTTAAGTGACTTTAAATGTGACATGGTTTCTGGTGCCAGATGGGCTGGTCTGAGCATTTCAAAGACTGCTGATCTACTGGGATTTTCACGGACAACCATCTCTACGGTTTACAGAGACTGCAATACGCTGTATGTATTCAGCTTCCCTATAAGATAATTATTACCTGATCTCTGCAATGCAGGGTGGTTGAAAAATACATCATTTTTTTCTGTGTTTTAGTGCATCCGGAGGCCTATAGAACAATAGGCCTATCAACAGCAATGCTTCAAAAAGCATGCGACATGAGTTTTATTGTGCTGGCAACAGGTTTTAACAAGCCAAGGCTGGTAACCATTTTTTCCTAATCCTAAAGTATAAAACACATTAAAAACATGTCAACGCACATCAATAATGCATGCCAATGCACAAAGGAAACATTCACTGACATATGACAATGTTCCTGCCTAACGCTACAAGGGGAAAATAAATAAATAAAAAAGATCCTATGCACACACAGATTGAAAAGCGCCCTTAAAGGCCTATTCCACTTTTCGGACCACGGTATACATTACACCTATATTTAGGATGAAAGGTAATTGGCTCCTGTCCAAACTGGCCCGTGTATGTATGTAAATTGTCAGTGCTATAGAAATACATCAAAAAATATATGGGCAGTTGGAGAGGGTGGCAAATTAACCTGTTTCTTTGAAAGCTGAATTCCAGGGAAATGAAATCTACCCTTGTAGTGAGGCTGCCCTGCACTGCAAGGGTTAAATACTTATTTTTACAGGGTACCCATAAAAGCACTTTAACTTACCTTAGGCTCAGTTCACACTAGTGTGGACCGCACGTTACAGTTTGCGGGAATCGCATAAATTCTCACACTCGCAGCTGAATCATGCTGCTCTTGGGAGATGCGCTGGGCCGCCTTTCATTCTGAACGTCACGCCCATGCATCCCAGCTGCAGCATGATCACGGGGAAAACGCATGGTCAAAAAGATCGGCCGCGTTTTAAAAAAACAAAACAAAGAGAAGGTGCATGCACTTTTTTTTTTCTGCGGTTCACACAGCACAGCAGCCCATTTAAATGAATGGGCTGCCATGCCCGAGCCTTAGACCCCTTTCACACTGGGGCGGTTTGCAGGCGTTATTGCGCTAAAAATACCGCCTGCAAACCGCCCCCGCTGTTTGTTCAGTGTGAAAGCCCGAGGGCTTTCACACTGAAGCAGTGCGCTGGCAGGAGAAGAAAAAATCTCCTGCAAGCTGCATCTTTGGAGCGGTGAAGGAGCGGTGTATTCACCGCTCCTGCCCATTGAAATTGTACGAGTGATTTTAACCCTTTTTCGGGTTAAAAATAGCGCTGTTTTACCGCCGACGCCCCCTACCGCCCCAGTGTGAAAGGGGCCTTAGGCTAGATTTACATCTACGCATGTTGCTTTTGAGAGTTTCTGTAGTGCTTTCCCCGTTTTTTTGACACATGTTTTTGATGCGTTTCGCATTAATCAAATAAAAAGACTGCATAAAATGCAAAACGCATCAAAAACACACTACATGCTTTTCTGCAGCATCTCCACTGCAGTCTATTGAACCAACAAAGCAAAAAAAAAAAAAAAAAAAAAGCATTTTGCGTTTAAAAAATTCCGACACTTTCCAAAAAATGCAGGAGGCACAAAAATGCATTGATGTAAACGTGTTCCATGGGAACACATGTTAAAAAAAAAACATGTCCTGCGTTGGAAAAAAATAAATAAATAAATAAAAAATGCATTGGTGCGAATGGAGCCTTATACCTCGCTCCTGCAGGATCCTCCTTTCTTGCAACAAGTCTCCCGAAAACTACTCTCTTCTGAGCTCTGCGAGTCGTATGAAACGATTTTTTTTTATTTTTTTTTAAGCAGAGACCCTATGGGGAAAAAAAATAAACAAAAAATAAAAATAAAAATAAAAAGGTGGTCGTTGCAATTTCTTATGTCACACAGTATTTGCGCAGCAAGTTTTTTCAAAAGCGATAAAAAAATTTTTTTTTTTTATTTTTAAAAACACCCACACTAAAGTTAGCCCAACTTTTTTTTTTTTTAATAAAATGTGAAAGATGATGTTACGCCGAGTAAATATATACCCAACATGTCACATTTTAAAATTGCGTCAAGCTTCGGTACTTAAAAATCTCCGTAGGCCACGCTTAAAAATTTTTTTACAAGTTACCCGTTTGGAGTTACAGAGGAGGTCTTGCAGTAGAATTATTGCTCTCACTGCAACGTTCACTGTGATACCTTACATGTGTGGTTTGAATGCCGTTTACATATGTGGCCGCAAGCTACGTATGTGTTCGCTTCTGCGTGCAAACATGAGGGTATAGGGACACAAAAAAAAAAAAAAAATATATATATATATATATATATATATATATATATATATATATATATATATATATATATATATATATATATATATATATATATATATATATATATATATATATATATATATATATATATATATATATATATATATATATATACTGGTTTTATTTTCATTTAATTTTTTTTTATTTTTACTCTTTCCCTTTAAAATTTCATTTTTTTTTAATCACTTTTATTCCTATTATGAAGGTATGTACACCCCTTGGAATAGGGAACAGGTCTACAAGATCCCACATCTCTCCTCAAAAATAAATAAACCCAAACAACCCATGATCTCAGCTTCCTAGCTTTTTATTTATTGTCTGCATATATCTTTGTTGACAAATAAATATTCCATGGTGAAAATTAAACATGGTGTTATTTACCTCCACTATCCAATCGTTTCATCTAAAGTCCCAATCTCCCTTTAGGTTTACCTTTAGGAGGCGAGCTGTCACAACAGACTTACTGGCTAGATCACCAGACAAAAATAGAAGTAAGAAAGCATTAACAAAAAAAAAAAAAAAAAAAAAAAAATGCATTCATCACATTTAAAAATTGGTAAGCTGCATTATAATGGTTTGCTTTTGGGTTTGTTTACACTAAGTTCACACCGATGCGGGTGGGTGCGGGAATCGCAGCGATACCTGCAACCACTCACAGTAAAAATGCGCTGCTCTGAGAACGCGCGGGGCTGCCATTTTATTCTGAATGCCCCACCACCACGCATGTAAAAACATTTTCAGCGTTTGCAGGTACCTCAGAAAATCGCATGGACAAATGACCATGTGATTTCCCTGCGGGCTACGTTTTGAAAAAAGGTGCATGTACCCTTTTTTCTGCAGAAAACACAAACACAGAAGCCCATTCATTTAAATGAGCTGCCATGCCTGCAAAAAACACTGAATGGAATGGTGATATAAATGACATGCTAGTACTGGTTCCACCTCTGACAGAGGCCTTCCTACATGTGTACAGCTATGTGCGTGACTGCTTTGTGTAACCAGACACTCTGACAGTCTGCCGCTAATAGGGGTGACCTGATTTGTTAAGAAAAACGGAGCTGAAAGTCTTCCTTATATTCAGGTGTACCGAGGAAAAATGTCTCCGCTGACCTATAAACTAGCTGTGATTCAACAAAGGCTTTGTATAGTAGTCTGTGGGTGGGGTGGAAGCTGCTAAAAGTCAACCTGTCCTTTGTCACTGCAGATTATAGTAGAACTAGAGGGCAACACCCCCCCCCCCCCCCCATTTTTGGATATAACTTTTCAGTGTTGCCATTTGTGGAGATTTCCTTTCACTTCCTGTCCCATATCCTAAACAGGAAGTAAAAGAAAAAAAAATAGATTCAGAGTGAGGGAATCCTGGGATATCACCAGAACTAGTGCCCCTCTTATTCCTGTTCTGGTGTCAATCCGAACATTCAGTTTTTCTTTTTAGTTTCACTTTTGATGATATTGGTGAACAGCACAAATAAAGTGAATCTCCTTTAACCACTTCCATACCGTAGGCCATCCTATGAAACATAAAAGGGAGATTGGGACTTTAGATGAAGCGATTGGATAGTGGAGGTAAATAGCACCACGTTTAATTTTCACCATGGAATATTCCCAAATCTCCCTTTACGTTTACTCATTACCGGGATGCAGGGCTTTTTTTCCCTCAAACAATAGGTGCTGGAACTTAACCACGGCCCCACAAAACCGCTCCCCCCTACACACACCCTCCAAATCACATCAAATAGTGGGTGTGTTCAGTCAAATTTTACGAAAACAGTAGGAGGGTCTTAAAGGGGCATTAAATACCAGGATTGCATTACATACAGAGTGCAGAGCTGTCACTTGTAAACACAGAAACCAGACTTCTGTGTTTACAAGTGATTGTGGTGAGCAGGCACCAAAGGGTCTGAGTAGGGATGAGCTTCGAGTTCGAGTCGAACTCATGTTCGACTCGAACATCGGCTGTTCGCCAGTGCGAACAGCAAACAATTTGGGGTGTTCGCGGCAAATTCGAATGTCGCGGAACACCCTTTAGAAGTCTATGGGAGAAATCAAAAGTGCTAATTTTAAAGGCTTATATGCAAGTTATTGTCATAAAAAGTGTTAGGGGACCTGGGTCCTGCCCCAGGGGACATGGATCAATGCAAAAAAAAAAAAAAGTTTTAAAAACTGCCGTTTTTTCGGGAGCAGCGATTTTAATAATACTTAAAGTGAAAAAATAAAAGTGCAATATCCCTTTAAATTTTGGACCTGGGGGGTGTCTATAGTATGCCTGTAAAGGGGCGCATGTTTCCCATATTTAGAACAGTCTGACAGCAAAATGACATTTCAAAAGGACAAAAAGTCATTTAAAACTACTCGCGGCTATTAATGAATTGCTGGTCCGACAATGCACATAAAAGTTCATTGATAAAAACGGCATGGGGAACCCCGAATTAAAAAAAAAAAAAAGCCATGGGGTCCCCCCTTAAAATATATACCAGACCCTTCAGGTCTGGTATGGATTTTAAGGGGAACCCCGCGCCAAAAAAAAAAAAAAAAAAAAAAAAAAAAAAAATGGCGTGAGGTCCCTCCCAAAAATCCATACCAGACCCTTATCTGAGCACGCAACCTGGCAGGCCGCAGGAAAAGAGGGGGGGGGGGGGACGAGAGAGCGCTCCCCCTCCTGAACCGTACCAGGCCACATGCCCTCAACATTGGGAGGGTGCTTTGGGGTAGCCCCCAAAACACCTTGTCCCCATGTTGATGGGGACAAGGGCCTTATCCCCACAACCCTTGCCCGGTGGTTGTGGGGGGTCTGCGGGCGGGGGGCTTATCGGAATCTGGAAGCCCCCTTTAACAAGGGGGCCCCCAGTTCCTGGCCCTCCCCCCTGTGTGAAATGGTAAGGGGGTACAAAAGTACCCCTACCATTTCACAAAAAAAAAACTGTCAAAAATGACGAGACGGTTTTTGACAATTCCTTTATTTAAATGCATCTTCTATCTTCCTTCGGTTTCTTCCTCCATCTTCTGGTTCTTCCTCTGGTGTTCTCGTCCAGCATCTCCTCCGCGGCGTCTTCATATCTTCTTCTCCTCGGGCCGCTCCGCATCCATGATGGCATGGAGGGAGGCTCCCGCTGTGTGACGCTTCTCCTCTTCTGACGGTTCTTAAATTTATATTAAATAATATTAGCGGAAGCCGGGAGGGGTTTTACCCACATAGCTATAAAATCGATAGCTCAGCACCTTTTTCTTTTTGGTATGAAATGCAATATATTACCCAATTTGTGCTAAAATCTAAAAAGATGAGATTGCAGCAGTAAATGGATTCAAAAAAATAAATAAAATTATATATGTCAAGCCTTAAAATTGCATGCACCTGTGACAGGACGGACGGACGGACTTCGGCACCCAATTTTTTCTTTTTTTTTATAGGCAGTGCTTTAAAAGCCTTTACCAGTCATCAGTTTAGAGTCAAACCATGAATAATGGGCCTAGAATAATTGCTTTTGCTCCTGTGCATGCAGCAATATATAACAAGTGTAGGACAATCAGTGTATGTAGTTGTCCTACTTCATTTTTTTCACATAGGGGACCAATAGTCCTCTATGTAATAGACAGGTCTTCTTTAATAAGACATCAGGGGTCTACCCAGCCCGATATCTTGCTTGTCTTCCAGTGAAGCCAATGAAGTGCAGATCGTGCTTCTTCCCTGGTCACAGAGAATGAGGAAAGTGACATTATGTATGCCATGTCTGTGTTCATTCCAGCTTGAGGAGATCAGTGATTGGATCTTCAGTTCAGTTAATTCAAGCTCAGCGACTTGGTATGGAAGCCAGAGGCAGCCAGTCAACTAGCATTTTGAGAACAGGTTAGAGGCCGCAGGCTCTGTATTTATCTCAGTGCATTTGTTAGTGAAGTTATTGGTGCTGAAACATGTAAATTTCTGTACAGCAACCATGACAACTGTCACCTGTCCCTAACAGGTCACCTCATCACTTCATTAACACTTCACCTATGTCAATACCTAAAATGTATCTATAGACAAACATTTCTAGGTTTGAAGGGGGGGGGGGGGGGGGGAGGAGGTTAGAACCCCCGTTAGGTTTTAATGTCCATTCTTTGATCCGCTGTGAATCACTTTTCAGAGTATGGCTAAGTAGATCCTCCTGCTTCTAAATGCATGTGGGCGTTTTTTTTTTTTTCTTTGGCAATTCACAACATGCCAAATTATTTGCCAGGAAGACTGGTGGCCATGGTATGTGAACAGCTCCCTCTGTGGACTTTAAGTTGCCTATACCGCCTTTTTATACTACCCCTTGGCTGCCGGTGTTAGAGGCCCAACAGAGCTGTGACAAGCTCCAGTTAGTACAAAGCATATAGACAGAGGAATGGTAACCTGTGTACGCTTAATGATATAATGCAGACCAAATATTAGCCAGAGTATGGGTAAGTACACATTGTATTGAGCGATTGGATCACTTTGGGTCCTTTCACAAGGTCGGACTGGACCGCCCGGCGGACT
This sequence comes from Lithobates septentrionalis, assembly GCA_037952835.1. Taxonomy (NCBI): domain Eukaryota; kingdom Metazoa; phylum Chordata; class Amphibia; order Anura; family Ranidae; genus Lithobates; species Lithobates septentrionalis. The sequence goes on along the minus strand of JBBDGP010003164.1, from coordinate 281,259 downwards.
ACACTTTGCTCAGTGGGGAAGGGATCGATCGGCTGATCCCCACTGAGCAGGCAGATGACAGGTCCGTCTCCAATCACTGTGCAGAGATAGACCCGTCAGAGTCCCGCTCTCCTCTATGGGAGATTGGATGAAAACAGACCGCCTGCCCATTTTCATCTGATCTCATCCAATCCGACCCGCCAGACCAGTGGTCTCCAGCCCAGGGGCCAGATGTGGCCCTTTGCATGCCTTTATCAGGTCCTTGGGACACCATTCTTTCTGCCGATACAAGGCACTGTTCCTTCTACACCAAAAATGGGGCATAATTCCTGTCTCTTATACCAACAATGGGACACTATTCTTCCCACTGACACCAATAAATGGACATCATTCCTCCTATGGACACCAACTTCAAGGCCCTATTCCTCACACTGATTCCAATGACAGGGCACCATGCTCTCCCAATGACGGGGCACCATGCCCTCCCCTAATGCCAACAATGGGGCAATATTCCTCCTACTAATACTGATGGGGCATTCTTTATTTCTATTGACACCAAGGCATTTACATATGCAGCTGAAGATTATCGCAAGGGCACATATGTTTTCTATGTGCAATGCTCACACTACAACGCTGCAGTGATATGAAGTCGTCACAGCGCAGCATAACAAGATGTAGTTTGGAGACTTGAAAAAAGAAAAAAACAAAACAAAAAAAAAAACAACAGCACAATCTCTGCCCTAACAATACCGCCCATTGCTCTACAGACACGGTCAATATGTATACACATGCATTGGTGTTTGAGCTTTGGGGTGCACACCCTAATGCAATAGGCTTGGTACACCTTTATAATATTATGAGAATTAGAGATTTGGTTTAAGCTGATTGCATTTTCTGCCAGGATTAATCATTTCTTTGGATGAAAAAGATTTTTTTATTGATCAAATCTGTTGCAGACTCATAGTGGATGTGCTTTTTGAAGAAAAAACAAACAAAAAAAAAAAAAACACAAACGTTAATTTATGAAAATTGGGGGGGGGGTATGGGGCAGACTAATGCAGTCATAGTGTTTATGGTTTACACTGCAAACCCCGCAATGTGTGTAGTTCTACATACGGGTTTACATGCAGTTGTGATGCATTGGGTTTTTGGTAGCATTTGTGCTTTTTTTTTTTTTCCCCCAGTAAAAAAAAAAAAATAAAATAAATAATGCAGCATAAAATGTATGCACATAAAAGCACCACAATGGTGTAAAACTAGGCTCATTAAAATGACATTTACTTTTAAGGCCATGTACAGTAATTGAAACTGTTCTCACGCATGAGGGGGGGGGGGGAGAAATCACAGGAAGTTTACAGTAATAGCATAAAAGCCTGTTATGTCTATTTTTGAAGGAAACCTTCCTTGAGAGAAATAAGTCACAGGAAAAAAAAAACAAAACAAAAAACAAAAACAAACAGAAAAAAAAAAAAAAACAAAACACACTGCATTCTTTTCTGCAGCTTTTCCATTGGAGTATATTGAACCAAAAACAGATAAAAAGTCCGACCCTTTCCAAAAACGCAGAGGCACAAAAATGCATTGATGTGAATGGAGCGTTTGCTATGGAAGCGTGCTACCTAGTGCACTGCCATCATGGAAACCGAGCTTTCACTGACAGCTCCTGGCCTATCAATAATGGGAGAACCAATCGCATGAATGGCGAGATTGGCACGGTATTAACTTGATTGGTAACTCAGTAAGGCCCGCTTCACACGGGCTTTGGCCTGTATAAGAGAAGTGTGAGCAGCAAGCTTGCAGTTTCAGCAAACTTTTTGAAGCCTTTAAAGTACCATCCAGCTCCAGTTTGTAAATGTTAAACACAAAGCTTAGTGCAGTGATGGTGAACCTTGGCACCCCAGATGTTTTGGAACTACATTTCCCATGATGCTCAACTACACTGCAGAGGCCATGAGCATCATGGGAAATGTAGTTCCAAAACATCTGGGGTGCCAAGATTCACCATCACTGGCCTAGTGGGTGTACTAATTGTCACTTTGAACAAGCTGCTAGCAGGCTTTCATCAAGCTTTAAAAGTGCTGACGCCTGCTAGCATCCCTGCCAGAGCCGTTTTTTGTGCATTTGTTTTGCACACACGATTAACAAAATAATTTTAAGCCTGCAGATTACAAAAATCCCCCAAGCATTATAGATTTTCTGAAAGCAGATACCCTAGAGAATAAAATAGTGGCAGTTCCAATTTTTTGACATCACTTGATATTACCGCAAAGGTCTAGAAATTAGGAAATGCAAAAGGTCAGGGAAAAAAAGAAAAAAAGAAAAAAAAGAAAAAAAAAAAAAAAAAGAAGTAGTGAGTTTTAGAGGAAAAAAAATGCAATGAAATATCTGCAAAAAAGAATTTGTCAGAGGTGCTCAGATAGTCAGCCCCCAATACATGAATTTTTTTTTTAGGGAGTGGTCATGGCAAAATTTAATTATATATATTCATTCATTCCCCTTTTGTCATGGTACAACCAAAAATGTATTTTATGTAATAGACCAACACAAAGTGGCACATAACTGAAGTGGAAGGAAAATGATCAATGGTTTTCAACATTTTTTTTTTCTCTTTACAAATAAATATGTGAAAAGTGTGGTATGCATTTGTATAGGATCTCCTGGAGCTTTGGCCAATTGGGAAACAGGTCTCACGACCTGCCTCCTGATTGGCAGGAAGGAACTGTAGTGCGACCATAGTGAAAACTCATTCGCTATCGTCACACAACAGGGTGGGATTGGGATGCAGTGCTCTGCGCCCCAAGCCCACCCTATTTTGAAGCCTATCAGAGCCTCTGGCAGATGCTTCAAAATACACACCCCACACCTATCCCCGCCATAGTAATTCATGTGCCCGGCATCCTGAAAGGGGTCAGGTGCGTGGATAGAGAGGGTGACGCCCGTGTGCCCACAACACATGGGCCGCCACTGTTGCAGTGTTAGTTTTCCACCACACATAGCGTTTTGCTTTTAGGTCAAAAAGTTCAATGTTGGTCTCATCTGACCAGAGCACCTTCTTCTACAATCCAGGGATATGCAATTAGCGGACCTCCAGCTGCTACAGAACTACAAGTCCCATGAGGCATAGCAAGACTCTGACAGCCACAAGCATGACACCCAGAGGCAGAGGCATGATGGGACTTGTAGTTTTGCAACAGCTGGAGGTCTGCTAATTGCATATTCTACATGTTTGCTGTGTCATGGCTTCTCACAAATGGGACTTCTTATGGCTTTCTTTCAACAATGACTTTTTTCTTGCCACTCTTCCATAAAGGCCAGATTTGTGGAGTGCACAACTAATAGTTGTCCTGTGGACAGATTCTCCCACCTGAGCTGTGGATCTCTGCAGCTCCTCCAGAGTTACCATGGGTCACTTGGCTGCTTCTCTGATAAATGCTCTCCTTGCCCGGCCGGTCAGTTTAGGTGGACAGCCATGTCTTGGTAGGTTTGCAGTTATGCCATACTGTCCATTTTCGGATGATGGATTGAACAGTGCTCAGGGAGATGTTCAAAGCTTGGAATATTTTTTATAACCTAACCCTGTTCTAAACTTCTCCACAACTTTATCCCTGACCTGTCTGGTGTGTTCCTTGGCCCTCATGATGCTGTTTGTTCACTAAGGTTCTCTAACAAACCTCTGAGGGTGTCACAGAACAGCTGTATTTATACTGAGATTAAATTACACACAAGTGGACTCTAATTAAGGTGACTTCTGAAGGCAAATCGGTTCCACTAGATTTTAGTTCGATGTATCAGAGTAAAAGGTGGCTGAATACAAATGCACGCCACACTTTTCAGATATTTGTAAATAAATTTTAAAAACCATTTATCATTTTCCTTCCATGTCCCAATTATGTGCCACTTTGTGTTGGTCTATCACATAAAATCCCATACATTTACATTTTTGGCTACAACATGACAAAATGTGGAACATTTCATGGGGTATGAATACTTCTTCAGGGCACTGTACATACTTTAAATGATGAGCCACTATTAAAATAATAATGTTCAGGAGCAATTCATTATTTACCTGGAACTGAAGGCCTAAATGTATACTTGGGGTGGGGTGGGGGGGGGGGGGGTTAATATATTTCACCTAGGTATACCAAGTAGTTGCAATGATGGATACAGTTGTACTAGCCCAATGTGTGCTAAAGTTGCAAAACTGCTTTCAGGCGTTGATTTGTTTTACCTTCAGGTATTAGGCTCCGTTCACACCTTGGCAATCCGGATCACGGGTGAAATCGCTGCGATTCCCGAATTGTCGTAAAACATGGGGCGCGCTTGCGATCCCATTACTTTCAATGGCACCCCAACTGCGGTGTAATTTTGCCGGAACTTCTTTAGGACGACAGGCGTCCTGCTATTTTGTAGCGATTTGTCAGGCGACAATAGTGTGCCGCGATTGGGGCGCCATTGAAAGTAACGGTATTGCAAGCGCGTCCCACGGCGATTCCCACCCGTGATCTGGAACGCCAAGGTGTGATTGGAGCCTTAAAGTGTTACTAAACCCAGGACCCTGCATTCACTACATCTGGTCTTCCACAGTACACAGAAATGCAATAAGTTTAGTATATATTAACTGCTAAATACCATTTCTCATTAGCAGTGTATAGCAGTCTTGTGACTTCTATCAGTGTCTGGTTAAAGCTTGTAGGAGGAGTTTTCATTCTCCTCTGACTGTCCTTTGAGGCTGCATGACTTCTGACCCTCTGTCTGGACAGTGCTGATTGGCCCTGTGCTGATCACATGCACTCTCCCAAGAAAAAAAGTAAAAAACAAACAAAACACAGCAATACACAAACGGAGCATGTACAGAGTGTCTCCAAGACTCTGTTCTAGCTGCAGATTGGGGGACAGTGGAAGAAGGAGAGGATCAGAGAAGGCAGCTTTTTTTTTTTTTTTTTTTTTTTTTTTTTTTATAAACACAATGCAGAGGATTAACCCCTTAGCTTCCACAGTGAGTATAACAAGCATGCTCTACTGCATATACACACTGATTTGACTGTTGTGGGTTTAGTAACACTTTAAAAAGGGAGATTCCCTTTTAGACAGTTATCACCAAAACACACGTTCCCTTAAATATTGTAACTGCTGACTTTTAATAAACAGACACTCACCAGTCCAAGGATCCAGCATTGTCATCACCGAGGCCGGTTCTTAGTCAGTCTTTGGGTCTCCAGCGCCGCCATCTTGAGTGTGGGAAGCTGATTGCGACCTCCTATTGGCTCACAGGGGCTGTCCATGTGTCCCTATGAAATTGCTCCCTCTGTAGCCACACTCAGCGAGATGTCACCTCTGTCACTGCCCAAATACTGCTGAATCTTGATCGCGAGCGATAGGAGCGACATTTCACTGTGTGTGGCTACAGATGGGGAAGCGATTCTAGACGTTTGATTGATTTTGTCAAACTGTCAGCAGCAGATTGTGTCAGCCATACTATGCATAATCCTGTACAGTACAAAAACAGTTATTTAAATCCAGCAACTACCATGACTCAAGCAGGAAGTATCCAGGATCTTAGATTTGGACCAAGACCAATGTGACAGGTACAGAGAGGCACTGCACAGCGGACACACTGGGAGTTGTAGTCCTTGGAGGAAGTACAGTGCAGTCTCCTATGATTCCATCACCATAAATAATGATCTTTCTGTATAAAATATTTACAACTCTAAACAAAGCTGCAGAGCACACACACACACTGCAACAATGTTTTCTCTGTAATGCACAATACAAATGGAATTATTATTTAGGAACAGAATATATATTTGATTTACATTTTCAGGATTAGTATCCTATGGAAGAACCATAAACCCTCCACATGCCAGGACACTGGAATCCCTCCACTGCCTATCCACCACCTTACATCACACTTTTGTTACATTGTACATGCTTCTCCCTGACAGCACATGGACTCAGGATACAATGTTTATATCTCAGGATAAATATTGTATGAAAAAAAATAAAAACAAACTATATTATGATTCAATTCAGGATCCAAAGAATACACAGTCAGTCTCTCTATACACTGAGAAATATAGTATACAACTCAGGATCCCTAATATATACACAGTATATCAGCATGCATAGTATATAACTTGGCATCCATAGTGTAGATCTCAGGATCCATAGTGTATAACTCAGGACACAGTATGCATATCAGTATAAAGAGTGTATATCCCACAAAATACATTATATAGTCAAGATCCATAGCGTATTACTCAGGATACATAACTTTGGACACAGTACATCACTTAAGATCCATAAAAATAAAAAAGTATAATATATATCTCTTACACACACATATTGTACATCTCTGGATCCATGGTCTACATAGAGCCCAGGGTCCATGGTCTACATAGAGCCCAGGGTCCATGGTCTACATAGAGCCCAGGGTCCATGGTCTACATAGAGCCCAGGGTCCATGGTCTACATAGAGCCCAGGGTCCATGGTCTACATAGAGCCCAGGGTCCATGGTCTACATAGAGCCCAGGGTCCATGGTCTACATAGAGCCCAGGGTCCATGGTCTACAACATAGAGCCCAGGGTCCATGGTCTACATAGAGCCCAGGGTCCATGGTCTACAACATAGAGCCCAGGGTCCATGGTCTACATAGAGCCCAGGGTCCATGGTCTACATAGAGCCCAGGGTCCATGGTCTACATAGAGCCCAGGGTCCATGGTCTACATAGAGCCCAGGGTCCATGGTCTACATAGAGCCCAGGGTCCATGGTCTACATAGAGCCCAGGGTCCATGGTCTACATAGAGCCCAGGGTCCATGGTCTACATAGAGCCCAGGGTCCATGGTCTACATAGAGCCCAGGGTCCATGGTCTACATAGAGCCCAGGGTCCATGGTCTACATAGAGCCCAGGGTCCATGGTCTACATAGAGCCCAGGGTCCATGGTCTACATAGAGCCCAGGGTCCATGGTCTACATAGAGCCCAGGGTCCATGGTCTACATAGAGCCCAGGGTCCATGGTCTACATAGAGCCCAGGGTCCATGGTCTACATAGAGCCCAGGGTCCATGGTCTACATAGAGCCCAGGGTCCATGGTCTACATAGAGCCCAGGGTCCATGGTCTACATAGAGCCCAGGGTCCATGGTCTACATAGAGCCCAGGGTCCATGGTCTACATAGAGCCCAGGGTCCATGGTCTACATAGAGCCCAGGGTCCATGGTCTACATAGAGCCCAGGGTCCATGGTCTACATAGAGCCCAGGGTCCATGGTCTACATAGAGCCCAGGGTCCATGGTCTACATAGAGCCCAGGGTCCATGGTCTACATAGAGCCCAGGGTCCATAATCTACATAGAGCCCAGGGTCCATAATCTACATAGAGCCCAGGGTCCATAATCTACATAGAGCCCAGGGTCCATAATCTACATAGAGCCCAGGGTCCATAATCTACATAGAGCCCAGGGTCCATAATCTACATAGAGCCCAGGGTCCATAATCTACATAGAGCCCAGGGTCCATAATCTACATAGAGCCCAGGGTCCATAATCTACATAGAGCCCAGGGTCCATAATCTACATAGAGCCCAGGGTCCATAATCTACATAGAGCCCAGGGTCCATAATCTACATAGAGCCCAGGGTCCATAATCTACATAGAGCCCAGGGTCCATAATCTACATAGAGCCCAGGGTCCATAATCTACATAGAGCCCAGGGTCCATAATCTACATAGAGCCCAGGGTCCATAATCTACATAGAGCCCAGGGTCCATAATCTCTCACCATTGAATATATAACTCAGGAGCCATAATATATGTTTTATTTATTTATAGGACGCACAGTATATAACTCCGGATAAAGCAGGGAATGTGGATTTGTTCAGGGACCTGGCAGGCACAATATAGGACTGGCCCTCCTGATCAAGGACTTCCCATACATATTATATAATAGAGTTGGAGGCTGGCAGACAAACTGCTCCAAGTCATGCAATGTAAATAGTAAGTTTGTATAGGGAGGGGAACAGATGAGGACTGCCATCCCATGGTCCTAGGACACCCCGTACACAGAGAGTATGGCCACTTACCTGTGATCTCAGCCCAGCACTGAGCACATGTCACCCCCATGAACAGAGGACCATGCTGGGAGCGCTGACACAGTCCCGGATCCAGGCAGGGTAGTCCCGGCGTCCTGTGCTGAGCTCGGAATGGAGAGGAGGGAGGAGGAGGAGGTGAGGAGACTCCAGGGAGGAGCACTGCAAACCTATACCCGGTGTAATCAGAGGAGGAGGAGGAGAGGAGGGGGGTGTACAACACATGTGTTCACATCCTCTGTCCTCATCACAAATCAGTGTACCCTGAGATCCCAGACTGCAGGGAGATTTAAAGGGGATGTACACCCCACAACAGAAGTGTCAAAGATTACCAGTTCTTACATGTAGGGGGTGCATTCGTTTTATTTTTCCAGACCTTATTTTTTTACATAAAAGTAGAACTAAAGGAAAAATGTATGTATTTATTTATATATTTTTTTCATTTTGGATAGAGTTAAGGGAGGGTTATAACCCCCCTCAGATTTATTCTTTTGTCTCATTATTTTTATTGAATTATTTCACAAAAGGGTATACAAAAGTTGGAACATAGAACACATATTGCTCTTCATTGAAATACATATTGAATTGGCAGAAGACCAAACCTTATTAAACCTTGACCATATATATAAATAGGAATAAATTCCTCGCTATCAATGTAAATGAAAGAAAGAAAAAAGAAACCCACTCAAAACTGTGCAAAGACTGAGAGGGGGGAAGAGAAGAAGGAAAAGGTAGAAAAAGAAATAAGGTATGACTCCGCGTGCCGAATCCCATCATCCCGAGTCCGAGCTAAACCGGTGTGGATGGAGGATCTCCGTCCAAATATCTGACCCATGGGTCCCAAACCTTCTCAAACATCCGTATTTTGTAACGCAGGATCGCTGTCATGCGCTCATTTACCACAATCCAGGAAAGTTTATGCTTGAGCTGTTCAAATGGCAAGCTAGCTGATTTCCAAGATTTTGCAATAATAATTTTTGCTGATATAAATATAAAGAGATTTCAATGCGTTCTCCGCCTTATTCTTTTATCTGTGGCCCATTTGGGAGATTTTCTTTCATTTCTGGTCCCGTAGCCAAAATAGGATGTGAGAGGAAATCCCTCCAAAGTGACTTTTTGGCTGAATTCGGACCTGAAATGGACTAAAAGACGCACAGGACTCCTGTGCAAATTGACATCGGAGCTGCAGCGGAGATGTGTGAACCAGCTCCACAGAGAACCGGTATTCTGCCGAGAACGTTCCCCCCGTTGGATAGTTTCCACCCTGTACTGCGCAGGCGCAGTGCTTGTGCAGTACGGAGGACAAAGGAGACGCCGAAAGTGTCCGAACATGAACAGCTGTTCATCAGCTGTACATGGCGCCTGCGCAATTAACACTACATTGTGCCACACGCTCCCGATGCTCGTGCAACTCTGCAAGGGGCGGGTGTAGGGGCGGATGCATACAGAAGATGGCCAGAGCTCATACGATGGGGGTGTATTTCTCAAAGGGGTGGATCTTTGTAACCCGCCCTTCAACATTGAACTATCAGCTCTGCCCATCATTGTAAAACTGCAAAGACGTGTAGTTTACACGCTTCTCAATATTACATCTGCCCCTTTGAGAAATCCGCCCCCATCGTATGAGCTCTGGCCATCTTCTGCATGCATTCGCCTCTACACCCGCCCCTTGCAGAGTTGCACGCGCATCGGGAGCATGTGGGAGCGTGTACACAATGTAGTGTTAATTGCGCAGGCGCCATGTACAGCTCATGAACAGCTGTTCATGTTTAGAGACTTTCGGCGTTTCCTTTGTCCTCTATACTGCATAAGTGCTGCGCAGTACAGGGTGGACACTATCCGACGGGGGACCTTTCTCAACAAGGCACCAGTCAAAATCTCCTGCATTGCGAATTGAATGCAGAGAACCTGCATCCAATTCGCAATTGTGTGAATCCAGCCTTAGAATCACTTCTTAGGCTTCGTTCTTATGGGCATTTAGCCATGCTGCCAATCCCAGCAGTAAAAATCTAGTGATTCCCACAGCTGGGATTGACAGCTGTGTGCGGATAGGGGTGGTCGCCAAGCCCATACAGTGCAATGACAGGCTGTCGGTAGCCACAGCTATTTGTGACTGTTCACACAGCCATGGATTACCTGCAGTGATTGTAGTTGGACGCACACAAAGTGGAACTGCTATGGAAGGTGACAATGGAAGCTGCCCTTCTGCATTGTGAACACAGGGGATCGCTCGCTCAACATGGGCACCATTCACAGAACACCTTGCCTTTGTCTTAGTGAATGCAAAGCATTCTCTGATTGTATGAGGTGGAGATCACCACACCATCCACCTCCTCCAATCAGAGAATGCAGCCGATCAAAGCTGGACCAATGTAACTATGCAATAAAATCCATACCAGGAGCTAAGCTTAAGCTGAACTCTGTAAAAAAATAAAATCCTCTCTTGCAGAGGAGCTGCCCCCACATTTCAAGGGTTCAGTGCTCATTTAAAGTGATGCTAAACACACACTGTTTAATTTAAAGGATAGGTGACAGCATAGGCGTGCGCAGCCTATTGCATTAGGGTGTGCACCTCAAACCAAAGCTCAAACACACGTGCGTATATATATATATATATATATATACACACACACACACACACACACACACACAGCTCTATTTGCATGACAGGTCCCTCTCTGCTCACTGAGTGGGGAGGGGCTTGTCGACCGCCGCTGCTGCCTATGGAGAGATTGGATGAAAACGGACAGCATGTCCTTTGTCATCAGATCTCACCCGATCCGATCCGCCAGCGACGGATCCGAACGTAGAGGCATCCATCTGATTTTAGCGGATCGGACGGGGTTGGATGTCAGCGGACATGTCACCGCTGACATCCGACGCTCCATAGGCTAGCATGGAGCGCCTGTTCAGGTCCGCTGTCAAAACTGACAAGCGGACCTTAACGGTCCGTTTGTGTGAAATGGGCCTTAAATAGCAAAAAATGGCCTGGTCCTGAAGAGGGAAAATCTTCCAAAGTTTGTGGTTAAGTTGATTTTTAGATGTCATTTTTTTAAATTGTTATTTTTTAAAATAACATTATCGAAGCATTATTGTAACACGTGAGAACAATTTAAAAAAAATTACATGTAAAAATCGACTTAATGTATGTATGGGAAAATATATACATATATATATATGTATATATATATATATATATATATATATTGTGCGTTACATATACAATCAAATCAATATGAACCCTGCCTGGCTTGTCAGCAAAAAAGTAAGTGTATATATATATATACATACATACATATATATATATATATATATATATATATATATATATATATATACACACACATATATATACACATATATATATATATACACACATATATATACACATATATATACACTTACTTTTTTGCTGAAAAGCCAGGCAGGGTTCATATTGATTTGAATTGTATATGTGAAGTACATAAAAAAATTATATATATATATAATTTTTTTTATGTACAACACATATACAATTCAAATCAATATGAACCCTGCCTGATTTGTCAGCAAGAAAGTAAGTGTGTGTATATATATATATATATATATATATTCACACTTACTTTTTTGCTGGCAGGAACAGGGTTCATATCGAGTTGCCTTTTTGTTTTTTTTTATTTTTCGTCCATCGTGTGACTGCCCTTCCCTGCTCAGTGCTGTCTCACTGGCACTGCTTACCTGACTGAGCCAGCCGCCTGCCGCTATCTGAGTCCAGGCTGAGGCTCCGCTGAGTCCGCTGCTTCTTCCGAGGGAAGGGAGAGAGAGGAGGTCGGAGGGGGGCGGAGTGCAGATGCAGATCACTCCGCCGCTGCCTGCAGTACCTGCGCCGCCGGAACTATACAGGACCCATCGGGAAATGCGGCCGGATCACTCCGCCGCGCCTGTGGTCCCGGGGACTCCCTAGTCCCTGCAGTGCAGGCTGCGCTGCAAAAAGACAAAAAGATGCTTTTTGTTGCAGGGCCAACCTAGGCCAGGCAGTGGTGACATGAGCAGTAGTAGTCACAACTACTGACACCAGTCACAACCAATGAGAGCACAATGATTAGGGTGTGCCTGGGCACACCCGGCACACCCCGTGGGCACGCCTATGGGTGACAGTTTAGTACAATACAAACAACTGCATTAGTTAACCACTTGCCGACCAGCCACCACCGATATATATGGCGGCAGGTCGGCTCTATTGCGCAAATCGCTGTACCGGTATGGCGGTTCGTGTAATAGATATATTGGGCGCGTGCATGGTGCTGGAGCCGATGTATGTGGCCGACAGTAGCGATGTCTGCCAGCCACCCGCGATCGCTTAACAGAGAGGCAGAACTGGGATCTGTCAATGTAAACAAATAGATACCCGTTCTGACAGTGGAGTAGAGAGAGATCTGCTGTTCCTAGTGATTAGGAACAGGGATCTCTCTCTACTCCCAGTCAGTCCCCTGCCCCCACAGTTAGAAACACCTCCCCAGGGAACACATTTAACCCCTTGATCGCCCCCTAGTGTTAACCCCTTCCCTGTCAGTGACATTTATACAGTAATCAGTGCATTTTTATAGCTCTGATCACTGTATAAATGTCACTGGTCCCAAAAAAGTGTCAAAAGTGTCCATTCTGTCCGCCGCAATGTCACAGTCCTGCTAAAAATCACTGATCGCCGCCATTACTAGAAAAATAAAAATGAATAATATTTTTTTTTTCTTACCAAAGACATGTAGCAGAATACATTTTGGCCAAAATTTATGATAAAATTTGATTTTTATATTTTTTTTTATTTGATATGGATATTGGATATAAGTTAAAAATATTGTTTTTTTTTTCTTCTTTGTTTTTGTGCATCTTTGGTCTTTTTCAGGTTATTAAATAAATTAAACAAAAACCCAGTGGTGATCAAATACCATCAAAAGAAAGCTCTATTTGTATTGTATTAAAGTAGTACATTGCCAAATAGCAAAAATTGGCTTGTCATAAAGGGGGTAAAATCTTCCAGGGGTCAAGTGGTTAATGTAAAGTTTTATTTTTTTTTGAGGCCTTGATTTCCTCTTGCTGATGCTATAGTATACAGGTAGATGGCCACTGCATTTTCTTTTGTTTCTTTGCATCAGCTATGTTTGGGAAGAGGAACTTATTGGCTACAGCGGGCAATGAAGAGCAGCGGTAACATTTCTGAAGTGAAGGGGATATGTGAAAAGAATGTCAAAATCTGAGGACTGGAAGGACAGAAATGGAAACCCTATAGCAGATAAAACTGCTCCCACGTGAGTACTCCAACCATGGCTTTGACCATTTTCATGGAGTTTTTGTTTTAAATGGTGGCTCCATGGAGAAGCTTTAGACCCCATGTCATTTTTTTTTACTACAGGACCACTTTAACCTTCACCAGCATATTTCATAATAACCTATTTATGAACATGTCTCAGATGAGACCTATCTGTCATATTTCAGCCACAGATCAGCTTCAAGCCTGCAAAAATACAGCTAGAAAATAAAACTTTTAATGTGGCTGGTTACTGCATGTGATTGGCCCCAACTGGTTCCTGCAGCAGGACAAAGACCCCAAACATACAGCCAATGTCATTAAAAACTACCTTTAGCGTAAAGAAGAACAAGGAGTCCTGGAACTGATGGTTTGGCCCCCACAGAGCCCTGATATTAGCATCATGGAGTCTGTCTGGGATTACAGAAGGATTTGAGGCAGCCTACATCCACAGAAGATCTTCGGTTAGTTCTCCAAGATGTTTGGAACAACCCACCTGCCGAGTTCCTTCAAAAAACTGTGTACAAGTGTACCTAGAAGAAGTGATGCTGTTTTGAAGGGAAAGGGTGGTCATACCAAATATTGATTCGATTTGGATTTCTCTTCTGTTCATTTACTTTCCATTTTGTTAATTGATAAAAAATACAGGCACTGCCTGTAGAATATTTAGCCTTATTCACTATAAAAAAGGCAAAAATAAAGTGATTACATCTTGTTTTAGTATTGTAGAGTGAATTCAGACTGGTTGCTATTGGCATTGTATATTGCACTTAGTGCTTTGCTCCTTGCACTGTACAGAGTCGTAGTCCCTTTGTGTGGGAATATATAGGACATCTAGTGGCTGTTCTGGTATGTACATGGAAAATTCCGCACATGGAAAAGTAAACACATGGATCAGAGGAGGAGGGGTGCAGGAAGGTGTGTCGGAGGAGGAAGAGGAGAGTACAGGAGATAATAGCACAGAGTGATGCCTGTTCTTGTGGTCAGGATGCTGGAATCTAAAGTGGCCACAACAAGTTCTCTTTTATTCTTCTGCCCTCCCCTCATCCTGAGCTCTCTGAAGTTTATCCATGCCCTCCCAACACACTGTGCCATAATTCTCCCTGGCTTCTATAATCCACAGACCTGCCAAGAAGAAACATTCTTTCACAAAGGGATTCTAAGGAAAAACTTAGCTGGACCAACAGAGAGTAATATAGTGCTCGGTGAAACCAGGGGCGGACTGACAACTCATGTGGCCCCCGGGCAATAGGAGATTATGGGGCCCCCCAGGCAATCAGAGATTATGGGGCCACACAGTATACCCACACACACACACAGTATACAATCACACAGTATACACATACATGTACACACAGTATACACAGACATGCTTCTATTGGCTGAGAAGGTACTGGAGAGGTGGGGCAGCTATAATCTCTGGATTTTTAGACTAAAAGGATGTCGGTAAGGGACATTTCTGAGACAGATGTAAAAAAACCACAGATTTTTACATACTGTCCCTGGTTTTACTGAGGCTGGCAACACTGATGGGGCCCCCTAGTGTCCCGGGGCCCTCGGGCAGTGCCCGAGTGGCCGAATGGTCAGTCCGCCCCTGGGTGAAACTTATGGTATATCAGAAAACACCTGGAAAAACGTACGTACATACAGCATACTATATATTATACAAGCATCCAAATGAATTACACTTTAGTTTTGTGTCTTTTTATGAAAAAAAGTTTTTCGAGAATTACAGCAGTCAAATACACGTAGACTGGCATTCAAACATGAGTTATGCCCCGTACACCCACGGTCGGACATTGATCGGACATTCCGACAACAAAATCCTAGGATTTTTTCCGACGGATGTTGGCTCAAACTTGTCTTGCATACACACGGTCACACAAAGTTGTCGGAAAATCCGATCATTCTGAACGTGGTGACGTAAAACACGTACGTCGGGACTATAAACGGGGCAGTAGCCAATAGCTTTCATCTCTTTATTTATTCTGAGCATGCGTGGCACTTTGTGTGTCGGATTTGTGTACACACGATCGGAAATTCCGAGAACGGATTTTGTTGTCGGAAAATTTTATAGCCTGCTCTCAAACTTTGTGTGTCGGAAAATCCGATGGAGAAAGTCCGATGGAGCCCACACACGGTCGGAATTTCCGACAACACGCTCCGATCGCACATTTTCCGTCGGAAAATCCGACCGTGTGTACGGGGCATTAGTCCAATATGGTCAACTGGAAGACAGCCACGATTAGTATGAGGATGAGAGAAAGTAGTAACAGACATTGGACATAGCAATGAACAGTAAGTGATAGCAATTCTCTGGCAGGATGTAGTCCATTGGCAATTATGCAGCACCATGCATGAAGACTGAAAACTGAAGAAACCTATGCAGTAGACAAATCATTCACCTGTTGGTTAGAGGTCTAGTGGAAAGAGGCTTGAGTCCAAGCCTTGACAACACATCAAAAAACCTATTGTAGCCAATAAGGACAATGGTGTGGGGTAGATCTTTTTGAGGCTTGATTCACACCTATGTAGTTTTTTTTATTTTTTATTTTTTTCATCATTAAAGAATTTTTATTGAAATTTCCATACAAATAACAGAAAAATTAAAGGCAGCTGGTTTTGGTATATAACAATCAGGTATAGCAGTAAAACATTTACATACTAATCTCAATCAAAGTAATGGACAGTAGTCATACAAATGATCACATAAAGCATGCATAAACAGTATAGTAACATCCCTGTTTACCCCATTGGGTTCTAACTGTAAACCGGCGCTAACTAATATAATGACAACATTATCATGGACAATTCAAGAAATTAGAAAAAGAGAGAACTGTGAAACTTTGATATTACTCATGGAATAATACCAAAATATGGTTTAAGAACTGCAGCTCAAGTTTTTGAGTGAGGTAGAAGCTCTAGGGTGACTAGTCCATATGTAGTTTGTTTTTAAGCGTTTCTGCAGTGCTTTTTGATTTGCTTTCTGCGGTTATTACTGCGATTTTACCTAGATTTTGCCGCCATTTGCGTTTTTGTTTTTTTTTGCAAATTTGCTGTAGGGCAGATTAATAAACGCAAATCGCAGCAAAATCACAGTAAAAACAAAGTACATTTTCTTGTGAAAAAAAAAAAACAAAGTACATGCTTTTCTGCAGCTTCTCAATTGAGGTCTATTGAACCAAAAATGCAAAAAAAAAAGCGCTGTTTTGTGTTTAAAAAAGCAAGAAAAACCCAAAGGGGCAACGCTGCGCTAAGAACAATAAAAAATGTGATATAAGGAATATCAGAAGCAAAACTAATAAATGATAATGCCAAAAAGAAAAAGCAGCCAGTATCAAAAAAGTCCAGTATGCAAACTTCAAACAAATTGTAAAGAGTGGATATAGCGCTAGAATAATTATGATCAGAAAAATTATTGTGAAAAACAAAATAAAAAGGAAAAGTGAAAAAAAGAAAAAACTAAAAGCAGAGTCCCATCACACAAAAAATCCATGAGTGTCTGTTTAAAGTCTATCCATGAAAAATAGAAGATATACAATTTTCACACACAATAAGCGTAGTGCATCCGGCTCCGCACACCCAAAGTGATATAATATTCTGCTTACCAGATGGCGATGACTGCTATGCCAGTCTCACCCAGCATAGGGATTTAGTGGTTTCCCCAAAACCTAGGTGGTGATTGAAGCCTCCAAGGGATGATTCCTAATGTCGCCAGCTAGTGCATCATGTTGCTCAAAAATATAAAAGAAAAGCTCCCATAATTGTAATATGTCAAAAATGCAAATAAGTTTAATGAAAGATAAGAAAAGCTCCAATAATGTAATATGTCAAAAATGCAAATAAGTTTAATGAAAGATAAGTATTGCACTTACAATGTAGTAGTTCAAATATCAGCGAACCGTACAATGTGGAAGTCACGGTGTCTCCACGAGCCTCGCTCTACTGCCTGAATCAAAACAAGCCATCCACCGTCTCGAGACTACGCCTATTTTGTGTGAAAATTGTATATCTTCTATTTTTCATGGATGGAGTTTAAACAGACACTCATGGATTTTTTTATGTGATGGGACTGCTTTAGTTTTTTCTTTTTTCACTTTTCTTTTTCATTTTGTTTTTCACAATAATTTTTCTGATCATAATTATTCTAGCGCTCTATCCACTCTTTACAATTTGCTTGAAGTTTGCGTTTAAAAAAGTCCCTGACCCTTTCCAAAAACGCAGAGGCACAAAAATGCATTGATGTGAATGCGTTCCATAGGAAACCATGTTAAAAAAAATGTCCTGCGTTTCTGCAAAAAACATGAAAAAATGCATTGGTGTGAATGTAGCCTGAAAGCCAAAACGCCAGGAAAAAAATATTTTTTTTAAGGTGTTACCTCTAATTCTTGGTATTTGGAGGGTTGCTGTGGATGCTAAAATCTTCAACATATAGAAACATAGAAGGGTGACAGCAGAAAAGAAGACCAAGTGATCCATCTAGTCTGCTCCATTTTTTTTTCTTATGGGGCGTACACACGGTCGGACTTTTCGTCCGGACTGGTCTGACGGACGCCAGCGGACCAAATCCGGCGGACAATCCAATCGTGTGTGGGCTTCACCGGACTTTCAGTGGACTTTTTCAGCCACAAATCTGATGGACTTTAGATTTGGAACATGCTTCAAATCTTTACGTCGTAACTCCGCCGGACCCAGAAATCTGTATGCTAGTCCGACGGACAAAAACCAACGCTAGGGCAGCTATTGGCTACTGGCTATGAACTTCCTTATTTTAGTCTGGTGTACGTCATCACGTACGAATCCGTCAGACTTTGGTGTGATTGTATGTAGGCAAGTCCGGTTGTTAGAAAGTCTGTTCAAAGTCCGTCGAAAAGTCTGTCGGACACGCTTTTGGACTTTTGTAGCTGAAAAGTCCGACCGTGTGTACATGGCATTACTTTTTTTATTGAGTATAGATCTATGTTTGTCCCCAGCATGTTTGAATCCCTCCGTATCAGTACGTGGAGATGCCTGTCTCTGGCTGATTTGGTGGTTCACTGGGGTCCTCCCTGTCTTTTCACCTGGTTTGGTCTTTACCACATGGAAGTCTCTTTTTTGGAGTGATGTACAACTGCATACATTTGTATGTATCCGGTTCTACTATAGCACATAGTTTATATTTGTGTACCGATATATGCCAAATCATTTTATAGCTATATATGTTTTTTGTTTATTTCCTTTTAGTAGTGGCTATTATCCTCTTGAGGAAGCAGGCAGTCTCTTGCGAAACATGTTGTGGAATCAAAGCCATATCGTACTTCGCTAAAGCCAAGTACACACTATACGTTTTTTTCGTTCAACCGAGTACGGTTGAACGAAAAAAAAAAAACCTGACAGCTCCTAACATTCCGATGTCAGTACAGTGATCTCCTCTGCTGTTCTATTGTGTTCTAACATTGGCCATTGGTTGAGAGCACCGACCAGGAGTCGGTCGGCAGACCTTTTCCGGTTATGCCCCATCAACGTCCGGCTTCTGTCCGACCGGTTGCCGTACACATGGGCCAAATGTCGTCTGGTTTCTATTGAACCGGCCATTTCTGCCCGATATTCGGCCTCTGTGTGTATTAGGCTTAAAGCCACGTACACACGAGCGGAATGTCCGACAGAAAAAGTCAGACGGAAGCTTTTCATCGTCTATTCTGATCGTGTGTGTGCCTCATTGGACTTTTTTTTTCAAAAATTCCGACGGACCTAGAAATAGAACATGTTCTAAATATCTCCGATGGAACCAATTCCTATCGGGAAAACCGATCGTCTGTATGCTGTTCCGACGGACCAAAAATGACGCATGCTCTGAAGCAAGTACGAGACGGAAGCTATTGGCTACTGGCTATTGAACTATCTTTTTCTAGTCCCGTCGTAAGTGTTGTACGTCACCGCGTTCTGGACGGTCGGACTTTGCGTTGACCGCGTGTAGGCAAGACCGCTTGAATGGAATTCCGTCTGAGAAACCTTCGGAGTTTATTCCGACGGCAAAACCGGTCGTGTGTACGCGGCATAAGAGTTATTGCTCTCATACATATATATTTTTTTGCCTTGATGTAATGTATGTCTATATTGAATGGCATTACATGGCCTTAGCTGCATTGTAACAAGTTTACTCTTCTTTTAGCATCTTAGTTGGACTCTGTCTAGTTTTTATTGTTAATACTAATAAAGTATGGGGAGTGATTGAGTCCACACTGTTGCTCTTGGGATTTTCATGAGCTCTTTGGATGTGGTGTACCTATGTTTAATGCCAAATCCACCCAGTGTTTTTCTTAAATGTATTACCATTGACTGACTCACTACCTCCTGCTAGAAGTCTGTTCCAAGCATCAATTACTTCAGTATTATGCTGACTCCACTTTTGGCTTTGATCTCCTGGCCCAGTTACTGCGAGTTTCATCTGTAGTAAAATGATGATAGGGGGTTGCTCACTCTTCAGCTCTTGAACGCCATTCAGAAAATGTCTTCTTCTTTCCACAAAATACAAGGTTTTTTCTGAACGGACAGGAGGAGGGGAGGGGCAGATGAATGTCAAGATCTTGTACATTCAGAATAGTCTTGTAATCCGACAGCCATAGTATACCAAGAATTAGAGGTAACTTGGAACCAACATGCGGTAAAATATCGTTTTTTTTCCTGGAGTCCAGCTTTAAGCATGGCAAACTTAGTTCAGTCCCTCAAATAATTCTAAGCTGATCTTTATTTTGCATAAAGTAGAACTGGGCTCTGAACTCTGTGCCCAAAAAAGTCAGGCAGAGGGTGAAGGTGAAAAATGAAATATCACCAGTATAGTCTGTGGTCTTCCTGCAGACAATCTTTTCCCTATTACTGACCTACCATGTCTTGTTCTGGGCTGTGTCTCCGTGTCATCGTGGTAGAGGCAGGGATTCTCTTCTTCATATCAGTCTTCAAGTAAAGACAACATCGGTCAGCACAGTAGTGGCATCACCAAATCTCATCCCAGATCTCCTGAGACTAATGCCCCGTACACACGATCGGATTTTCCAACAACAAATGTTGGATGTGAGCTTGTTGGCGGAAAGTCTGACCGTGTGCATGCTCCATCGAACATTTGTTGTCGGACTTTCCGCCAACAAATGTTGGCTAGTAGGTTCTCAAATTTTCCGCCAACAAATGTTTGTTGTCGGACTTTCCGATCGTGTGTACACAAGTCCGTCAGACAAAAGTCCACACATGCTCGGAATCAAGTACGAGCCGGAAGCGCTCGGTCTTGTAAAACTAGCATTCGTAATGGAGATATCACGTACGTCTTGTACGTCACTAAGTTCGTAATTGTTGGCCAAGATTTGTGTGACCGTGTGTATGCAAGACAAGTTGTAGCCAACATCCTTCGAACAAAAATCCACAGTTTTGTTGTCGGAAAGTCCGATCGTGTGTACGGGGCATAACAGTGAGAGGCAGCAGCCCTAAAGCTGGAACTACATTGCATCTGGGCACCACAAATAAAAAACACATTCATTTTTAACCACTTCACCACCCGGCCATAGTAATATGACGTCCACAGATGGGATCTCCCATCCTGGGTGGACGTCATATGACGGCCTGGGCTTCCCAGCCGTCTAGGGGGCATGCGCGCGCACCCACCGCGTTGCTCGGCACCCGGTGCATGTGCCCGGCAGCCGCGATGTCCGCCGGGCACCCGGGATTGCAGTTAACCGGGCACACACTGTGTGTAAACACACAGATCCGCGTCCTGTCAGTTGAGAGAAGACCGATCTGTGTTCCCAGTACAGAGGAACACCAATCGGTCTCCTCCCCTTGTGCGTCCCTGCCCCCTACAGTTATAATCACTCCCCTAGGAAACATTTAACCCCTCGTCTCCCCCTAGTGGTTAACCCCTTCCCTGCCTGTCACATTTATACAGTAATCAATGCAATTTTATAGCATTGATCGCTGTATAAATGTGAATGGTGCCAAAAATGTGTCAAAAGTGTCCGATGTGTCCGCCATAATGTCGCAATCACGAAAAAAAATCGCGATCGCCGCTATTACTAGTAAAAAAAAAAAATAAATAATTTTTTTTAAAAAATGCCATAAATCTATCCCGTATTTTGTAGACGCTATAACTTTTGCTCAAACCAATCAATATACGCTTATTGCGATTTTTTTTACCAAAAATATGTAGAATACATATCGGCCGAAACTGAGGAACAAATTTGTTTTTTTAAAAAAAATTGGGATATTTATTATAGCAAAAATTAAAAATATTGTGTTTTTTTCAAAATTGTCGCTCTTCTTTTGTTTATAGGGCAAAAAATTAAAAACCGCAGAGGTGATCAAATACCACCAAAAGAAAGCTCTATTTGTGGGGGAAAAAGGACGTCAATTTTGTTTGGGTACAAGGTCGCACGACCGCGCAATTGTCGTTTAAAGTGCGACAGCACTGAAAACTAAAAATTGGTCTGGGAAGGAAGGGGGTGAAAATGCCCTGTATTGAACCGGTTAACATTCAAAGCAAACTCACCTATCCAACCATGTCTCCATGATTTATTTTTCTGAGAAATTATTTATTTTTCTGAGAAACCACTTTGAAAAAACCCACCCCCTACCATTTCTAGCTATGTCCATCTTGAGTAAGGGCAAATGATTTATGCAGCATTTACTTCCTGGAATCCATCTGCCCTTAGCTCAGGCATGCAGGCAGGACAGTGTGCATAGCTGAGAAAACTCCTCCTCCACTCTTGAAGACTCCAGGGGTGTATCACATCAGTTACCTAGACCAGGAAGTAACAGGAGAAATGTAAAAAAAAAAAAAAGTTTAAAATACGTAAATATGATATACTTTCCTACTGTACCTATTTACTAATGCAGCTTAAAGTGATTGTAAAGCTTTGTTTGTTATTATAATTAAAAAAACCCAAAAAAAACATTATACTTACCTCTTCTGTGCAAGGGTTTTCTGGGGTCCCCCCGCGGCGCTCCTGGCTCCTCCCCTTCTTAAGTGCCCCCACGGAGAGACGCTTTTCATGGGGGCACTCGTGCGGGCACGCTCCCGAGTCCTGCTGCTGCCTCTATTGACTAAGACAGCAGGACTCGGCCCCGCACCCATAGGTACTGTGTCACTGGATTTGATTGACAGCAGCAGGAGCCAGTAGCTCCTGCTGCTACCAATCTATCCAATGAGGACCCGAGACAGTGGCTGGAGTTGCTGTGCTCATCCCCGTCATTGGAACGATTGGGTTCAGGTAACGAAAAAAAAGGGGGGGGGGGCTGCAGCACAAAAGGTTCTTCACCTTAATGCATATAATGCATTAGGGTGAAGAACCGTGAGGGTTTGCAACCCCTTTAAGGATTAAAAATCGTTCATTGAGAGGTTGAAGGTCCGCTTTAAGTTGACCATACATGGAGCAAATTTTGGCCGGTCCTTAAAGTGGTTGTAAACCTTGTTACACCACTTTTACCTACAGGTAAGCTTATAATAAGGCTTACCTATAAGTACTGGAAATATCTCCTAAACCTGCAAGGTTAAGGAAATATTTACCATATGCAATTGCGCCAACATCATCGGAGCATGCGCACTGAAGCAAGGGCATGATCGTGCCATTTCTAAAGAGCCCGTGCCGTGACCGGCAGCTCCCGCGTGCATGCACGGGAGTGACATCACGTGACGCCAGCCAGTCACAGAGCCAGAGTCCATGGCCCTGGAAGGAAGAGGGGTGAAGATGGATGCGGCCACCTGCGGGGACATCGTGGGCTTCGTTTGCAGGTAAGTGGCACATATTGGGCTAGTTTGCGATGCATACTAGCCCATTGTGCTTTTACTTTACAGGGAACAAAAGAGGAAGTAAAACCCATCAGGGTTTACTTCCTCTTTAATGCAGTAAATTCCTGTTGGGGGAAGCTGGGTGGAAAATGATAGGCTGAAGAGCGCCTGCATCCAACCAGCTGTAGGCACTATTTTAGTATTTTAACTGTCAAAATACAATAGCCACAGAGGGAGATTTGCCCATCCATGCTGTGTAGTGTAGATTTAGGAATTGGTTAGATTCTTTCCATTCAGCCTATACAGTATGTGTATGGCCAGCCTTAGATCTCATACTGCAACAAGGCTGTTTATTTAGGAGCACAAACAAATGACCACTGTCCCCCTCTAGAACTGGCCTTTTGCAGCAAGGAGCACATGGAGGGGCAACACATGTCAAACAAAACCAAAGAAAATTCCCAGCTCTACTTACCAGTCTGCAACCAACTAAATTAACCAGTCTAAGGCCTCTTGCACACGATACTCTTGTTTGAGCATCTACTTTTTCCGACTGTTTGTTATTTTTATGTATCTTCGTGCATTTTCGCGCATATTTGTTCACGCATGAGGTGTAAATTAGGCTTCTTGCACACAATACTCCTGTTTGAGCATCTATTTTTTCAGACTTTTTTTTTCTAATTTATTTGCGTGTATTTTCACGAATATGCATTTGCACAATTTTGCGAGAATCCGTGCAATTGCGCGCAAACTTATTCTTATGTTCTTCATCTGCAGACTGTAAATAATGGCCATTAGTGCACACTTGTGCACATTCGCGCGTATATAGGAGTCATTTACTGACTAAAAATGCAGATTTTTCTATATTTTTTTTACTAAAGAATACACAGTACTTGTTTACGTGCCTGTGTGCATAGGCACATTACAATGAATGGGCTGTATTTTAGCTCAGTAAAAAAATAAGCTGTACTAAGCATTTTCAAGCTGCAGTGTGCGAGAGGCCTAACAGTATGCTTTAAAAACAGGGATTTCGTTTGCACACATTTGCAAATACATGCGTAAGCTATAGAGCCTCTTTCACGGCACCCCAACATTATCTGCAGTCCTAATTCTAAATTTTGAGAGCCTCAACAGTGGAAGCACATGCATTATAGTGGTTAGTATAGATAGAAAACATTATTGTGTGGATACACAAACCAAATATATAAATACAAGCTGCTGGCAACAACACAACAGGACCATGTGTGATAAACGTGATAAGATAAGAAACGTTGCCGCGCTATATATAAAAATAACTAAACTGGGGGAGATGACGTTAATTCTAACGAAACGCGTCGGTTGGAGTCCATGTCCGTGAGGTTGCTACACACGCCAAACCTGCACACTTGTCGATCAACTTCTAGGAATGTTTTGGATTTACAAATGTCTGATTTCTACTGGATTTCTCTAAGTGTTTAGCACTATTATCTTTAATAAACTGTCAAACAGTTTTACACTATGTGGCCATTTTATCTCTTTCTAATGGGCCTTGCTATGGAGTAATCTTTATCATCAACCATGATTGTACCATCACCTGCAGCACAATAGAGGAAGCTGATTGGATCTTCTGTGCTTACATACCATGTTTGTCTTTGTTATAATGTGGAATCTAGACCTCTAGTAAGGCGGCATTCTATATGATCACTGGTGGAGGTGCACTTGGGTGACCAGAACATGCATTTATTATATTTACGTCAATCGAATGTTCATCAAGCATTTCGCTTGTATTACTTAGAACAGCACGAGTGATTCATACTTTATGGACACTTGTTTACTCATCATTTATGTTTAGCGCAGCAACGTTTCTTATTTTATCCCATTATAATGGATAGGAAGAGGACAGGTGAGCCTGGAGGGAGCCCACCTCTCCTTAAAGGCAAAGGGGCTCACTGGACACCCAGCATAAAGTTGAACTTAGGAATGCATAGGCAACCTCACATACCAGGAAGTGCATTGTTTTTTTCAAGAGGGATTCCAGGCTAAAGGTACACATTTTTCAGCATACTGCATAGGTGCAATTAACATTTCTAGATGTTCCCTATAACATAGAAAATCTTCACTTTTGAGTTCAGTTTCACTTTAAACCCAAAAACAAAAAAAGGAATATACTGTAGATTACCAATTCTTAAATATAGTGGCTGAATTAGTTTACTTTGGTTTAACCAGTTTGACTCCAGAGCAATTTTTTCATTTTTTGTACACATGTAAATGTCTGTATTTTTGGGCATAAAATTTCCTAAAACCCACAGAACATTATATATTTTCTGAAAGTAGAGGACCAGTAAAATAAACAAAACAAAAGGAGTTAGCCCATGGGACTTTAAATGAGTTGGTCATAGAGGTCATGATAAATAGTATAAAGATTTATTGTTATAAGTTCCAAAAACATGATTTTAGATGAGCATAAAAACATCATAGGGC
This sequence comes from Lithobates septentrionalis, assembly GCA_037952835.1. NCBI lineage: Eukaryota > Metazoa > Chordata > Amphibia > Anura > Ranidae > Lithobates > Lithobates septentrionalis. Next base: position 255,703 of record JBBDGP010003164.1, on the reverse strand, counting down.
ATGGTTTGACCATTGACATGTTGGTTACAGTAATAAGATACATAGTATATATATACAACTTTTATACTCAACGCGTTTCGCGAGCTCTGCTCGCTTCCTCAGGAGTTGGTGTATATGCAGGATATCTAAAAGATAATAGGTATCGATAAGATATAACATTCAATGATGATTATGGTCAGAAGAGAAGCACGTGGCCTAGAAGAGCCATCCCATACTTACATTATGGTCAATAGGTCCATAGGACTGGTCTACAAAGGCAGCAGCGTAGAGTGCTCCAACCGGGAGCTGAAGGGGCGTAGCCCGTAGCAACCGAACTGGGGTCTTGCAGAAGGCGGACATGGCGAAGAAAAAGAAAGGGAATGTTGTGTATCCTGGAATGCCCCAATGGCCACATATGTCATGATAACTGTAATAAAAATTATATATGTATCTGGGTCAAAGTAAAATTTAATAGTAGTTTAAGAGTATAAATAGTGTGATATCACTATTATATAGAGAAATCCATGACATAGTAGGCGTGAATGCAAACAGGAAAGAAAAGAAGTTAATGAGAGGAATGTAAAGGGTGCAAGATGTGAAAAAGGAAAAGAAAAGGATTATGTTCCTTGGTGTGTCTCATTAGCCATATATAGTATAATAACAATGTTGGCAGTAAAATATATATATAGATCTGAAGGTAATCACCATAATGGTGAGATAAAAATGTAAAAATGTAGGTATCTTTATATGTCCATGTAGTATACTAAAATAAGAAGAGAGCACCGACAAACAAGGGTGGATATAAACACAATAGGAAGAGTAAGATAAAACAAACCAAGATGAAGAAAGAAAAAAGGAAAATAGAGACATGTTTCTTGCTGATTAGTAATGAGTACAACAATTCACACATAATATGTGCAAGTGGGGTTGAGTAGAATAGAATGACATAGTAGATGACTGTGGTGTGCTTACCCATGTGTAGGACCTCTCAGATGTGAGGGGACAATCCAAGTGAGGAGAGAAAGGAGAGTTCGCCATGTCACAGCCTCCAAACTTAAATCCCCGAGCGGGAGGATTGGGCTACGCCCCTAACGCCATACGAACGTGGCTACGGTGTATGCCCGTGCTGCGCATGCGTGAGCTCCTCCAGCCAACGGGATGACGCACTGCACACCAAAACGTGGCGCGCAAGGATGCGGAAGTCACACAATGGGTGCAGATGTATGGCGCCGATGTAAAGGTGGCCCCACCCATACAAGAATTGGAAGGGAGGGGACAGCAGGGGGGAGGATAGCCCCCCATTTATACATCGCAGCTCCCGGAGAGGATAAACAAAACCGCGGCCACCAATGGACACAGCACATAGGCGACAATACCATAAACCAACTAGGGTAGCATAAAGGAATGATATAATACTCATGTGTACATGTGTAATGACAATAAATAATACCAGGTATGACCACGAGAGCAGCAAACAGACCAAGTGGGCTAGTAGGGGTCTACCACCTTAATAATACCTATTATCTTTTAGAAATCCTGCATATACACCAACTCCTGAGGAAGCGAGCAGAGCTCGCGAAACGCGTCGAGTATAAAAGTTGTATATGTATACTATGTATCTTATTACTGTAACCAACATGTCAATGGTCAAACCATGCCCTATGATGTTTTTATGCTCATCTAAAATCATGTTTTTGGAACTTCAATAAATCTTTATACTATTTATCATGACCTCTATGACCAACTTATTTAAAGTCCCATGGGCTAACTCCTTTTGTTTTGTATGTTTTATAGGGATTAAGTTGTGTTATATTAAGTGGCAGTACCCAGACCGCTCTCTTTTTCTCACCAGTAAAATAAAAAGATAGTAGTTGCAATTTTTTATGTTTATTAAACACATATTTTCAGGGAAAAAAAAAATATAATAAAACAGTTTTAGTACAAATACACACAATATAATACCCAAATATGTCAAGTCTTAAAATTACATGCGCCTGTGATATTTTGCAAAACACTTATGGTACCCAAAAATCTCCATAGGCAAGTCTTTACTGCTCATTACTTTAGAGTTAACTGTGAGATCTGGTGCTATAATTATTCCTCGTACTTTGATGTTCACATGTGTGGTGCAATTGTGGTTTACACATATGCACCCTGCTCGTGTGTTTGCATTTGTGGGTGTGTGCAGGGCAACAGGTGTTACGTTTATTTTAATTTTTTTAAATACATTTTCTTATAATTTAATTTTTATTAACTTTTTTTTTAACCTTATTGCTATCACAAGGGGATTAACAACTCCCCATGTGATAGCATTGGGCAGGTGACAGGTATTCTTTGTAGAGACAATGGGAGTCTATTAGGCCCCAAGGTCTCCCTCCAAGCAGCTGACTAAACACAGATCTGCTCAGTTAACTGTAAGCGCCATGCACACTGTAAAAGGGATCACTTTTAGTTTCCAGACAGGAGCCAGCTGAAGAAATGGAGCACAAACGTATAGCTACTACTGCCTTCCCCATCTCCATCCCCATCTAAATCTGTTAATGCATCCACTAACCTCTCCCTAGATCAGTGATGGCGAACCTTGGCACCCCAGATGTTTTGGAACTACATTTCCCATGATGCTCAACTACACTGCAGAGTGCATGAGCATGATGGGAAATATAGTTCCAAAACATCTGGGGTGACAAGGTTCGCCATCACTGCCATAGACTGACCATACTGCTATCTAAAGGTGTCTATATTGCTCCTCCTGTGGAGTGGAGACACCCTAGAACAGCAAATGCGTTACTGGCTGGATCACCACATTTAAGGATTGGTAAGCTACAATATATTACATTGGGTTTAATACATCTTTAATTTTTAGCGATTAGGTTTCTCTTTTAGACACTCCTCAGACTAGAGAGAAAAACGCATAGCTTCCAGCAAGCCTTGGGAGTACATAATAACTTCCCCTTCATATCTTGTTGATACAAGTTCAGCAGCACGCAGTTCAGCAATGATCATTGGTATAGTCTGTGCTTTACCTGAAAAAATCTGTAGCTGGCAGCTGAACTATCAAAGTGGTTGTAAAGGTTATTTTTTTGTAATAAAAATGTAGCACTACCTCCGTAGGAGCCAATTGGTAGATTGGGTTCTCTGTTCTTCTGCCTGAACTCTGAGAGCAACCTCAGCCCCATAGACACACCAGGTTAAGCAAATAGATACTGCACTGCTACTGGGAGCAAATATATAGATACCCTGCACACAACTAAGGTTCAGTATCAAAAACCAAACAGCAGACTGGTTAGCGATAAATTAACTTAATAAATAAAGTTGCAGTAAGAAGCAGTATACCGATAAATGAGTAAGTAAATGACTAGGTCAATCACAGTTCAATAGACAATATGTTCATTAGGCTATAGCAGCATAGAATGGAGTTCTATGCAGCTAGATTTGAGTAAACCTGGTAATCCACAAAATCTGCAATAAGTAAGAACAGTAACAGCAATGATACTCAATTCTGTGATAACTCTTCTGTAAACAGTAGGCTATCCACTTTAGAGTGTACTCTATATGAATGGCGGAGATTCAATTTAAGACTCCCTAAAGAGGTACCTTTTACTATGGGCAATAGGCAAAGCTCTTGTAAAGCAGGTATCTGAAAGAGTGATCTTTATCACTAGTTCTTCAGCCAGCTAGCATTGGGGCCCAGTCTTTACAGTGGTGCACATAAGTACAGTCCCAGTAAAGTCTGCATGCATGTAGCCTGAATGCTGCTAGTTGGATGGCCAGTTCCTATTTGTTCAGTCTCTCTGCTAACAGCAAAGGGTCAATGGCAGCAGTGTCCTCTCACCAGTCCTAGTGATACAGCAAAAGGGGCCTTACTGTTTAGATGTCAGCTCAATTCTGAATTTGCCTAAAATGACTCCAGTGCTCAGCACATGGTCGTAGGCTTGTGGCAGATTGATGTGCACACATGAGCAGTGATGTGAACACCTCAGTCTCCTTGCAGAAAAGAGAATGTTCCTCAGTATTTAGCCTGAAAAAATACAACCCTCTCTCCCCTTACACCTTGCTGGCATTGTGAATTGTAGTCCAATCATCCAAAGACTTCCATAGCAACATTCCTTTCCCAAACTTTATCACTCATGATTCAATGCTGCCAACCAAAAAGTATCACGAGCTCCTTCTACTTGTCAGCTCCACCTGGTGGATGGAAGCGAGGTAGTGTTACCCCATTTAGCTGAAGTCTATTGGGAGCAGAGATAGCACTGCAACACAATGTCTAAATCACTCTCTGTCTCTAGCCAAGCACCTGGCTCCACAAACATTTTACACTTACCTGGTTTGTGTAATGGTTTTGCACAGAGCAGCCCAGAACCTCCTGTTCTGGGGTCCTCCATTGAGAACCTTGGCTTCTCCTCTTCTCCGAGCGTCCCCACAGCAAGCCCCTTGCTATGGGGTACTTGTGCGGGCTCCATCCCAAGCTGGGCTGTGTGCGTCCATAGATGCACACAGCACAGCTTGACCCCACTCCCTCCTCACAGGATTTGACTGACAGCAGCAGGAGCCAATGGCTACCACTGCTGCTGAGTCTCCTGTGAAAAAGAAAGAAAGAAAGAGCAGAGAAGAACTGCTGCAGACAGGCACAGTACTGGATCGAGATCAGGCTCAGGTAAGTGTTTAAGGGGACGCTGTGGGGAGCAGCTTTTGAAAGTTTTTTTTTACCCTAAAGAGGATGTAAACCCTCACATATACCCAGTGAAGTGAATAGCTTTAGATGATACACAGGGATGAAACAAATGACCCCACATAAGTTTTACATGTGCATCTGCTGTCTTTTCCTTTCTACATTCTTTAAAAAGTGCACATGGTGTTAGAAATCATGTTTCCTCTTTCAGCAGTGGGTGTGAAGTCTGGGCTTACACTGTGTGAAAGCTGATTGGAGGAAAGGCACACGCCCCTCCTCCACATAGGCCAAAGGAAGGAAGGAACATGCAGAGCTGTACACTGAATAGATAAGCTCTCTGATAATCTAACTTTAAGCTCCCTCCCCAACTCAAATTTTCAGCTGCTGTTATCTCATGTGTTGGAGAACTTATTAAAAGTAACTCTGCTGATAACAGAGAAATGGAAATGGAGCAGCAGAAAGATAGACACTTAGAGTCTGAATAAGTGTTTATAAACATTGTTTCAGACCCAATTATACAATGTAACATTTTGTTACATTTGTATCTTCCTGTTCATTCATTTTCAAATCAAAGGGATGAACTTCAGTCTGCAGATGATGTAATTTAAAGCAACCTGACAGGTAAAAAAAAAAAGTTTTGTTTCTTGTTTTTTAAATAAAATGTTCCTCTGTTTAACCCCTTATAAACCCTTAGTCTATTCTGATCAGACCTAATTAACTCCTTAGTTTCCTTTTCCCTTCAACTATTATTCTCTTGCTGATTTTTATGTTACAATTTTATTAACTATTAATATTTAAACTTTTTTGTTTTGTTTTTTAATATTTGTACACATTTAACATATATTTACACATTTCCCATTAAACCACTTCGGGCAAACTGCCGTAGCTGTACGTCGGTACTTTGACGTAGAATACCAGGGTTATGGCAGCTCAGTGTGTGTATGCGCACATGTATAGGTTTATATGTATACACTTTATATGTCTATATATATATATATATATATATATATATATATATATATATATATATATTTTTTTTTTTTTTTTTTTTTTTTTTAATATATCTTGCATACTGTCTATCCACACGTGCACTCTATTTGTAGGTATGTTTAGCGAACCCACCTCAGCAAGTAGCAATTTTAAAGGCTTTTTAATGTTTTAATGCTTCAATACTTGTATTATTATTTCTTTTTAGAAAAAAACCTCAATAGGTCTATACTTTATGGTTTTTTATGTATTTTAACATATTAACTCCTAATTTAATTATACATCTCTGGTCTGTATTGTGTAGCATACAACCCCAACTTTTAAAACGTGCTCTGTACTATACACACATTTGATATCTATTCTATTCTGTCTAGAGCGCTGGGATGTGGACAGGTCTAGAGCTAAGGAGAACTGATCACTTATCATGTGACACACCTCCCAACTAACCATTCCTTTCATGTTGGTCTACCGCATTGTACATATTTTTCTCCTTTTTGCAAGGCTCTGATGAAGAGGGAAATTCCCCCGAAACGCGTCAACCTACTTTGAGTACGTGCCCTTGCATGGGCATGTTTAACTTTTAGACTTTTAATGTGTAAATTTTGTAACCCAGCTTTTATGAAAACATAGGAACTTTTTTATATATGCATTTGCCTATTTTTTATATGAATAAATTGTATTATCTTGATCCAAGCGTTTGATCACGCGCCTTCCGCCTCTTTTCTTCCACTCAAGTGAGGGAATGATGGCCCCCACTCGACTCAATGACGTTGGATGACGGAAGCGATGTCAAACATTACTTCCGCCCAATGGCCTTAAAAGGGGAAACATTTTTTTAATGAAAAAAAAAAGACATTTCTTTATTTTATTTCAGTTTTTTTTAATTGAAGTGTAATGTGAGATCTGAGGTCTTTTTCACCCCAGATCTCACATTAAATAGGTCCTGTCATGTTTTTTTTTTTTTTTCTATTACAAGGGAGGTTTACATTCCTTGCAAAAGGAATAAAAGTAATCCAAAAAAAGTTTTTAAAGGAACAGTGTAAAAATAAAAAATAAACAGTAAAATAAATAAGAAAAAAAAAGAAAAAATTTAAAGCGCCCCGTCCGTTCATGCTTGTGCGCAGAAGCGAACGCATACGTAAGTTGCGCCCGCATATGTAAACGGTGTTCGAATCACACATGTGAGGTATCGCCGAGATCGTTAGAGCGAGAGCAATAATTCTAGTAAAAGACCTCTGTAACTCAAAACTTTTACCCTGTAGAAATGTCGCCTATGGAGATTTTTAAGGGTCAAAGTTTGTCGCCATTCCACGGGCAGGCGCAATTTTGAAGCGTGACATGTTGGGTAACATTATCTTTCACAATATAAAAAAATTGGGCTAACTTTACTGTTTTCTTAATTTTTAATTCAAAAAAGTGTATTTTTTCCAAAAATATTGCATTTGTAAGACCGCTACGCAAATATGGTGTGACATAAAGTATTGCAACAACCACCATTTTATTTTCTAGGGTGTCTGAAAAAAAATAATGCTTGTGGGTTCTAAGTGATTTTCTAGCAAAAAAAAATGATTTTAACTTAACAAGTTTGAAAAATAGGCCTGGTCCTTAAGTGGTTAAAAAAGCACAAAATTGGGGGCGCATGCGCGGCGCGAACCGAGGAGGAAGCAAGGGCTGAGAGCTCCGTGAGCCGCGGAGACTTACGGCACTTCCCCGGGGCGATCAACACACACAATCTACCTAACTTTTCCCCGCACCCCCGGCGGAACACTCAGCGCATGACGGGCACCAGAAATCGCCGTGGAAAACCGGCCCAAAGATCCCTAACGACATACTTGCTGAGAGAGAAGGAGAGAAGCATGCAGGCCCAAGATGGCGCCCGAAAGACACAGACTCAGGCACATTCTCCTGCAGCAGCTCCCTCACCACCGCACTCCCAGGGAGACAGTGAGTACTCATTTCATCTTACTAAAGCTGATCTGGATGAGAGCCTGACGCTAATGTATGACAAGATCGCCCAGAAATTTCAATCTGAGCTCCACAAATCTACCAACACGCTATCCCTGGAGATTGCGGCCCTGGGTAGCAGAACTGATTTACTTGAGACAAAACACGATGAGCTCTCCCTAGTGTATTCTGACCTAAGAAAGGAACATGAGTCCCTATCTGAAACGGTCCAGCAACTACAGGCCCACATTGAAGACCTCGACAACAGAAACCGCCGTAACAATCTCAGGGTACGCGGAGTGCCTGAGTCTGTTACAGATCTACTACCCACGATACAAAAGATCTTCCAATCCCTCTTACCAGACTCCCCACTTTCAGCCTTCTCCTGCGATAGGATCCACAGGGCCCTTCGCCCCCCCCCTCCCCCAGAAAAACCACCTAGAGACATTGTACTCTGTCTTAAGGACTTCCTGATTAAAGAGGAAATACTTAGAGCCTCGCGGAACAGCCCAAGCATTCGTCTGGAAGGTACCCAGATTCAAATCTACCCTGACATCTCCCCTACCACCCTGGATAAGCGCAGAAGGATGAAGGAAGTCACTTCGGTTCTCCAGGCTGCCAGTATTCGCTATCGCTGGAGTTTCCCATTCAAGCTCCAGGTGCCCCACAACGGCACAACATACACTGTAACCTCACCGATGGAGGGAAAAGAATTGCTTGTGAAGCTGGGCCTCCTAGATGCGGCTTCTCTGCCCAGACTACCCTCTACTCCACGTCACTCAGCTATTTGGGTGACCCCTCCACCAAGAAGAGACCGCCGCGACCAACGCCGTGACTAACATCGAGGCACAACTTTTTTCTTTTCTTTTTTTTTACTTTTCCCCCTACCCCTGTTTTTCTCTTTGTCTCTCTCCCACCAGGGTATCGAGATTGGAACATCTCCCGTCGTGCTTAGAGAACATTGGACTCTCCCGGCTCATTACGGACTCCCGGATGCGTCCGCATGATTGTCCCCACACTCCTTATCAATGAGAACTGACTGGCTTCTCGTCTGGTTAGTGCTGTTGAAGCTGGTTGATTCCCCGCAGGTAAATTCCCCAGCAGAATTTATGTCTGCACGGATGACACGAACATTACTGCTCAGAGTGTCGGACCCTATGGTCCGAATGGACATTTTTTTTTGGGTCCTTGGGATGTTTTTCCCCATGACCCCCCAGAGCTTTGTTTGGCCTTTTTTGGGCCTAGTTTTCAGGCCTCTAGTTTTTCTATTTCTATGTGGTTATGATTTTATGTTTTTATTCTCTTTTTATGTTATCCGAATTTACTGGCTTTATTTTTGTGATGTATGTGCTACCATCTCAGGGTTTCAATGCGTGCAGACTCACGGGACTGTACGTCTGAGCTATGCAATATCTCTGAGGAGACCGGGTTGTTGTATGGCGGCTCCCTCTCGACCTGGACCCCTTACTGACACTAGCGAATTTACTATAAATAATCATGGGCATTAATATAATTTCCCATAACGTTAAAGGTTTTAATACCCCCCAGAAAAGGAGAAAAGCGTTCAAAATGTATAAATCTCTTAGGGCGGATATAATTTTGCTCCAGGAGACTCACTTCTCCAGAGATAATCACCCATCTCACTTTGACAAATCTTTTAATCAAAGCTATTTCACCACTCATGGGTCCAGGTCTAGAGGGGCGGCCATCTTTATCAAAAATTCTGTGATGTTTCAGGCTCAAAAGATCTATAAAGATCCCAATAGTCGCTTCGTGATAGCTCAGGGTACTATCCAAAACAAACTTCTAACTCTGGCCTCAGTGTATGCCCCAAACACCTCACAGGCAACATTTTTCAAGGAATTTTTCCTAACACTAGATAAATTCCACTCCCCTCATATGCTAATTGGAGGGGACTTCAATTTGGTTGCCCACTCAGGACTTGATAGAAGCCGAACATGTCCAACGTCCCAGGCCTTTCCTAAATCCCTTCAACACTCCTTAAAATCCTCCCAACTTATAGACATATGGAGAGCCCATAATGTAGGCTCTAGGGAATATACGTTCTACTCCCACCCCCATGATAGTTACTCTCGTTTAGACTATATTTTTGGCACCCCCTCTCTAACAGTGAACTCAACTACAGCCAACATTTATGTGTGCCCATGGTCGGATCACCACGTTGTATCCACCTATATCTCATGCTTGGGCCTCCCACATGCAGCCAGGTCCTGGCGCCTCAATGACACACTACTCACAGATCCTGTGATTATGGCTCAGTTGGTGGAACGTCTTAACGAATATTTTAGGCTCAATAATGTAGAGAACATTTCCCCTACCTCTCTGTGGGCAGCCCATAAGGCTGTGATGAGGGGCCATCTAATAGAGATTTCCACGACCCAAAAAAGACAGAAACAACAAGACACCCACAAACTTACCTTAGAACTGGAACAACTTTATCATAGACACACACAGACCTCTACACAGGAATTGCTTCTTCAAATCACAGAAAAAAGAAGGGCTCTAGATGATATACTGTCAGATCAGGTAGAAAAGTCTCTTAGATGGTCTAAAGCCCGCTTCCTTCTATACAGTAACTCTGCTTCCACGCTGTTTGCGCGACAGCTTAAACAATCTACCCAACCGACCCATCTCTATAAACTAAAAGATGGCCATGGCAACATAACCTCTCATCCAAAACATGTTCTGCAGATCTTCTCCACCTTCTACCAAAAACTATTCTCTGGCCCAGACCCTTCACGTCCTCCCCCTATGCAATCATGGCTGGATTCCCTCTCGCTCCCTCGACTTTCAGAGGAGCAATTGGACATCCTTAATGCTCCTTGCTCATCGGAGGAGGTGGCCTCTATTATCTCCTCCCTCAAACCCTCTAAGGCCCCAGGCCCAGATGGCTTTTCGCCTGTTTATTACAAAAAGTTCGCTGAATCCCTACTCCCCACACTCACAAATATGTTTAATCAAATACTCAAAGGACAATGTTTCCCTGAAGAAATGCTATTGGCCAACATGTCCCTCATTCCCAAGCCTGGCAAGGATCATACCCTACCCCAAAATTTTCGCCCCATTTCGGTTATAAATAACGATCTTAAAATATTTGGGAGGATCTTAGCCGACAGGTTGGCCAAAGTCATTACAACCTTGATATCACCCGATCAAACCGGATTTATCCCATCGAGACAAATTACTGATAATATACGTTTGGCCACTAATATCTTGCAGGACGCCCATATGAACTCTAACTCAGTATTGCTTTTAAGTTTAGATATAAACAAAGCATTTGATAGTGTCCTCTGGACATATTTAGATACAGTGTTGGCCAGATTTGGGTTTAGTGGGGCATTTTTACATGGCTTTAAGGCCCTCTACCATAACCCAAAAACCCGAATTAAACTTCCAGGATGTTACTCAGATTATTTCTCTCTGGGCTGTGGCACTAGACAGGGGTGTCCTTTATCCCCGCTTTTGTTCGCATTGGCTATGGAACCCCTGTCTAGATCCATCTCTAATGACCCAAACATCAGGGGCTATAGTAAGGGAGATCAGGAATTTAAACTTAGCCTGTACGCAGATGATGTACTACTGTTCATCTCAGACCCCTTAATCTCCCTCCCTAACCTTATGTCCTCTCTTGACTCTTTCCACAAACTATCAGGCCTGAGCGTTAACCCCTCCAAATGTTCGGCTCTACCAATTCACCTTCCGCAACCCCTATTGACCATCCTTACAGAAAAATTTAAATTCTCATGGAACCATATCTCTCTACAATACCTGGGAGTTAAATTAGCCCCCTCTTTAAAACAGTTATACTCATTGAACTACCCCCCAGCTTTCTCTAACGTCAAATATCTGCTAAATCAGTGGTCCTCCTATCACATATCATTCCTAGGGAGAATCCAAGCAGTGAAAATGAATATCCTCCCTAAACTCCTTTTTCTCTTCAGATCTCTACCTCTATATATCTCACGATCAATCCTTCAGAGGGTTCAGGCAGACTTACTCAGATTTATATGGCAGAATAAAAAGCCGCGAGTGGGACGGGCACTGATCTATAGAACCCAGAGAAGGGGGGGATTGGGATGCCCTGATCTATGGAAATATTTCCTGGCATCTCGGCTTACCCAAATGGCGCAGTGGCATTCCTTCCCGACCTCAGTGCCATGGCTACAATTTGAGCGGATCTCAATAACTCCTTATTACCTCCCTGGCCTTCTCTGGTCCCGTTCAGTCTCCCCTAAAGATATTACCCCATTGAACAATATTGTTGGTCAGTCACTTTATCTATGGTCCCTTTACCGTAAAAAGTTCAGGTTGCACTCTGACGTCCCCCTCTTGTCCTCTTTTCTGGGAGAACCCTCGTTTCCCCCAGCTTTTCCCTCTAATCTGCCATATCTTAGATGGATTGCATCGGGCTTGGTGGACCTCGCTTCTCTGCTGCAGAACACCTCCTTCTGCTCCTTCACCCATTTGCAGCAGACCTGTGGGTTGGGTAGATCTGAGTTCCACCAATTCTTGCAAATTCGACACTTCTACTCGACTCTGTTGAGGGGTGGGGTGGAGGTGTCGAAAACCCCATTTGAACATCTGTGTGGGGAGGCGGCTAGAGATAGGGGGACAATCTCCGTACTTTATCAATACCTCAATGACTACAACTCCCCTCGAAAGTCGTTGGCGATGGTAGCTTGGGAGGCGGAGTTGGCCCAAGAGATCCCAGATGGTGATTGGCAAGACATGCTAGATAACATGCACAAATGTACACGTTCGGTGTCAATAAAGGAAACAGTGCTTAAGCTTCACACTAGATGGTACTACACTCCGGAGCGTCTTCATAGAATATATCCCCTGGTCGCTGGCACATGTTTCAGAGGATGCCAGGACAGGGGAACGCTGTCACATACGTTCTGGAGTTGTAAGGCCTTGGACACTATTTGGCACAAAACTACATCCCTTATCAGACTTCTCTCTGGAATATCACTTACCTTGACATGTCAGATGTGTTTGCTGTTTGCGGAGCTTCCAGATGTTCCCCACCCCTTACAAAAATTAATCCACACACTCTTCAGTGCAATTCAATGGGCAATAGCTTTGAACTGGAAACGCCCCCAGGTATCCTGGTCACAGGTGATTTCCCGTATGGAGTCTATCAGGTCTATGGAGAGAATACATCACACTCTCCTAGATTCCATGCCTATTTTTGACCGAAAATGGAACATCTGGACAGCTCATCTATTGAGCAACAAATTGGAGGATCCCTCAGATGCTTCGGCTGACCCTCTATAAAATGAGGGTTAGCTTTATCTGTTAAGAACATACTAGGGGGACACCCCAGGGCCTTCACAACGTATTAGACCCTTACAATAAAAGGTACATTCTGTCTTTCTCCCTGACTGTAAACATATTTTACTAGAGGTACACATCAATCACAATTGTATGATGTTGATTTTCTCATTTTTCCTTTACTCGTTTGTCTTTTTATTTCCTTTTTATTTTATCATTTTCCTACTATTGTTTTATGGGCTCACTTTATACGCTTGTATGAGCTATGATCCGCACTGTGTGTGATACTTCATTTATATGTTAAATGCTTTTATACCAGTATGATTCATGTCACAACTGTGCCTGTACACCCAAATGTTATATTTTTCTACAATAAAAACGTTTGAAAACAAAAAAAAAAGCACAAAATTGGAAGAGAAAAAACATATTTTATTTAATTTGTAAATAACGTTGCAATGCTGTGTACCAGAAACATGATTTTGGTGTAATTTTAAACAGGGCAAATTATTTTATGGGCAGTAACACTAACTAAATTAACTAACGCTGCTCAAAAAAAGTTAAAAGTGTGTTTTGTTTTGTTTAGTTTTGTTGCATTTTATCGTCTAATGATTGGGAAAAAAATCATTGTTACAAGACAATATCATAAAAAGAAAGCCAACAAACAACAACAAAAAAAACAATATTTATAACTCTCTCATTCAACATTAACTACTTTTAATCTTCATGCTGCTAGCCTAAAGCTGGTCATAGATGGGTCTTTTTTTTTCTCATTCAGCCAGCAGGCTAAACAAAAAAAATATATACAGTATATTCCCCCATCCTGATCCAGACCCTGCTAGTGAGGTTCTGAGACTACTCATTGGCACCATATATGACTCCTTCACAGAGTGAGTGGAAACGACTCCTTTAGAATGTATTGACCACATGCTTAATGAATGTGTCAACCGGTTAGGTGTCGTCGTCATCTTTATCCTTGGTAGCTTGAACAAAGCAACATTCTTGCAGTCATGTTCGTCTGTCTTCTCTTTGGAAGAATCTGAAGCCGATTGTTTGCCTTTCATGTTGGTCTACCGCATTGTACATATTTTTCTCCTTTTTGCAAGGCTCTGATGAAGAGGGAAATTCCCCCAAAACGCGTCAGCCTACTTTGAGTACGTGCCCTTGCATGGGCATGTTCAACTTTTAAACTTTTAATGTGTACAATTTGTAACCCAGCTTTTATGAAAACATAGGAACTTTTTTATATATGCATTTGCCTATTTTTTTATATAAATAAATTGTATTTTCTTGATCCAAGCGTTTGATCACGCGCCTTCCACCTCTTTTCTTCCACTCAAGTGAGGGAATGATGGCCCCCACTCCACTCAATGACGTTGGATGACGGAAGCGATGTCAAACATTACTTCCGCCCAACGGCCTTAAAAGGGGAAGCCGATTGTTTGCCTGGGAAGGCATGGGGACTGCTCGGTAACCCTTTCACAGGGTGAGTGGAAACACTCCTTTAGAGGGTATTGACCACAGGCTTAATGAATGTGACAACCTGTTAGGTGTCGACATCTTTATCCTTGGTTGCTTGAACAAAGCAGAATTTGTGCAGTCATGTCCATCTGGAAATTCAGAAAATGGGCTGTTTCACCTGGTATGACTGGGCAGCTTCTCATTGCCAGAGCAGATAACCCTTTCAAAGGGTGAGCAGAAACCAATCCTTTAGAGTGTAGTATTGACAATGTGTTTATTGAATGTGACATCCTATTAGGTGTCATACTTATCCCTGGCTGCTTGAGCCAGTGGGTTGCATACTGTCATGTCCATCTGGAAAATGGGCTGTTTCACCTGGTATGACTAGGCAGCTTCTCATTGCCAGAGCAGATAACTCTTTCAAAGGGTGAGCAGAAACCAATCCTTTAGAGTGTATTGGCAATGTCTTTATTGAATGTGACATCCTATTAGGTGTCATACTTATCCCTGGCTGCTTAAGTCAGTGGGATACATACTGTCATGCCCATCCGTGTATTCCTCTTATAGAGTCTGAAGAGGGATGTTTTGCTTGGGAAAGCTATGAGACTGCTCCTTACCAGAGAATTTAACCCCTTTACAGGGTAAGTGGGAATAACTCCTTTGAGTGTATTGCCCAATTGTTTAATAAATAAGACAACCTGTTATATATCATCGTCCTCATCTCTGGTTGCTTAAGATTGCAAGATTCACACAGTCATGTTTTCCTCCACATCGTCCCCTTTGGAGAGTCTGAAGAGGCTGATTTGCCTGGCAAGGCTATTAGACTGGTCATTGCCAGAACATATAACCATATAAAAGCAAGACTCATGCAGCCATGTTCATCCACGTCTTCTTTATCGAAGAGCCTGAAGAGGGCTGTTTGCTCTGAGACTGATAATTACCAATAGATAACCTTTTCACAGGGTTTTGCATGCCATTCAACAAACCAGCCCATAAAAATAATTAAATGCAGTAAATAGTTTGCTTAGTAAAAAACCCTAAAGGGTTAACCACTGCTAGATGTAGACTGAAGCCTCCATCTACAGCTCTGATTCACCAGGTGGCTAAAGAGCTAAACCTTGCTGTGCCAGGAATCAGGACATCCACAGGTGACTCCTCTACCTTCTCCGAAAATGCTGGTCTTTTGACGGGGTTGGCACAATGGCACAATAGTAAAAGCAAACATGAGAAGCCACCAACAGGTTATTGCCATGTGTGAACAGATAAAGTATTACTTTGTGCACTTGTTATGCAGAGTACTCCCTGTGGAGGAGCTCAGGCTATGCATAGAGGCTGCAGGGAGCAAGGCACAACAATACCCAGCAATGCAGCATTCATTTGGATACAAAGCATTTTTAAAATTTAGCTCACACAACCTCCGTCATCTGACCCCCAAACACCGGCACAGTGGAGTGCGCGTGCACAGGGGAGACTCTGCCAACACCACTGCCCATTTTACATGGACCCAGCGGACAAGGCTGTTAACCATGATAAAAGCCGTCCGAGGACCAGCAGTGGGGCTCCCTGGATTATGGGTAATTTAGCTGAGACACCAGGGACTGCGTCCAGCCTAATCCACACACAAGGACGGACGACCAGCCAGGTAGAGCAGCACACCTAGGTACTGTGCATAGGAAGAAATAAGAAGAACACCAAGGCTGTAGGTGGGTTAAAATTTATATGAGTTAAGTCCAGGAGGCATGGGGGGGGCGGAGCCTATACCCAGCTGTGCTTCCATGGAGCCGTCAGGAAATCAAATGTTATTAGGTTGGGATGAGAAAAGCCCATGGCTTGTAGTGGCCGTCCAGGGGTGCCAGAAAAAAACACTTTGGGGCAACTCACTCTATTTTTTGGTATGGCACCCTGGACACAGCACCCTTGGCACACTTTTTTCTAAAACCGCCTACTAAGCTGGGATTGGTGGAATTTTTATACTGGTTAGCAGGCCTGCCAACGTCTTTCACACCTTGGACTTGCCCTAAAAGTCTTGGGGGTAGAACATATGACCTTATAGTCAGCTTCTCCCCCTCCATTCAAGGGAGCCCCACCTAGTACTTGAATTCGGGTTGCCACCTCATCCCTTTAAACCTGAACACCTTTGAATTACACAGGTTCTGAGGCTAATTAAATGCAGATAAGGCACCAAGTGAGTTTAATTACCACCTTAATCAGCCACAGAACCTGTGTAATTAATATGTGTTCAAGTTTAAAGGGATGAGGTGGCAACCCTAAAGTCTTGGATGGACCTTGCTTCAGCAGGTCTCTTGAAGAGTGGTGTCTGTCTGGTGTCTGCCAGGTGGCCCACAAGTACATTGTCCCTTTAAGGAGTCTTGTGCTCTGGGGTTCAGGGCTAGGGTCCTTTCTTTTCGAAAGACCATGTGTAACATGCTGTGCATTTTTTTCTGTCCTCGCTTTTTTTTGCACCTGGTGCTAGTTTTGCATGTCCACTGCATCCCAGAGCTAAAAAAAAAATATTATTAGACTATTTCTCTCCAGTCCACACTCAAACTTTCCACAAGAAAAGAAAGCTGCTCTCTATATAAAAGCCTTTAGTCCACTTTATTTTGATGACTCTCCATACTACAGACTAGACATGTGCACACTGAAATATTTTGTTTCGGAATTTCGGTTTTGTCCGAAAAATAAATTTATTTAGTTACTCCCGAAATTCATTTTTATTTATTTTGTTTCATTAAAAAATGCATTCATCTGAAAAATCTGAATTATTAAGGTTGAATCTGTAAATTGAAGACTTATGGTGTCTGTCGGATGTTCTAAGAAGATTTGACGAAGCAGCTAAACTGTACAACGCCACGGTCGTACATTTCCGGTCAAATGCTCCACCCACGAGCTATAGTAAAATTCTAATGTTGTTTGACTAGTAATAATTATAATGATTAAAGTGGTGTTCCCCCCACTTTTACAACCCTTCAGCATCCCTCACTAAACTGTGCACTGTATACAAATTGGATATTTTTTAATTTTTTTTCTCAGCACCTACTGTATATCTGCTGTATTCATTTTTCACCTACTCCTCCCTGGCCGTGGCCCATCGCATCATTTCCTGTTTGCAATGCCTTCTGGGAAGGGGCGGAAACTTACTCTGACACTGCCGTTGCTATGGAAACCTGACCTGAAACCTATTACACTGCTTGTGCTGCACTGAGCATGTGCGAGATCTGCAAGGATGAGATGCAGGAAGAAATACAGTCTGGCTTCAGATGCCCACACTTAAGATGGCCACGGCCTGCTGTAAGTTTATAAAATAACAAACTACTGCTATAAACTAACAAAACAGACCTTAGTTTACAGACTAACTTTACTAGAATACATTAAGCTTGTGTATTATAGGGGTATTTTTATTTAAAAAGTATAATTTCAGCCGGAACACCACTTTAATTATTATTACTAGTCAAACAACATTACAATTCTTCTATAGCCTATGGGCGGAGCAATTGACCATAAATGTCCACTCGCGGCAATCGTATGTTTTTAGCTGCTTAGTCAAATCTTCATGCCTCTATAATGTCGAAACTTTTCTCTCTATGTCGAATAATCTTGAACTAATAGAGTTAGGTTAGGTACATTCAACCTCAGGTTCGATAGACACAGAACGCTATTGTCATCCTCATGTGGAATCTTCTATCTATCTCGAACTGTTGTCACAACGATATGAAAATAAAGCAGTTTTTTCGGATCTTTCGGATTTCAGATTCTGCGCGTTCGTTATCGTTTGTTAAAACGAACACGAAAATCCCTGAAATTCGGACGAAAATGCATTTGGACGAAAACGAATGCACACATGTCTACTACAGACACCTGGTGTATGTAAGCCCTAACATGTCTCATTCCAATTGGTGCTTACTCATAGGGACGAGAGATTTGGGAATTGGGAGATTAGCATGGAGTGTTGCTTGCAGCAGAATATTGTACTTTGTCTCCTATTTTCTCTCCAGGTTGAATGCTCTTCAAACAAAATAAAGTGAATCAGGAAAATCCTGCATTATGACCATTAGAAGGAGCTGATGATCATAAAAAAATAAACACTTGTTTACTATATTACTTCCATTTTGTGGCTATAATGTGGAATTTTCCTGATTTGCTCTATGAAGAACATTGGACCTGGAGAGAAAAAAGACTATTACATGCAATTTTGCCCCCATTCACACAAGATGAATGTGCATGAAGTTTCACAGGATGAATACCTCTAAAAAAATTGATTTCAATACACCCCTAAATTCAATAGTTGCTGAATGTGAAATAAAAGCTTGAAAATGTATGAATCTTCTTCAGTTTTCTTTCAGGTCAGCCCCAGGCTATGCAGGAAATTTCACACCCGTTGTTGGGTGACCCTGTCACACGGATAAAATAAATGTGGATGACTACATGAAAAAAAAATGCATTTGCAATCACCAGTTATCATGGAGATACAGTACTAAAAATCAAACCGATAGGGAATGATTTACTAAAGTGTTGAGGGCAGTGAACTGAATCTGTGTTCACCTGAACAGACTTTCTCGTTCACATGACTTTAGTTGACCCCGAGTCACATTTTAGTAAATCATAGTAAAAATTACCGAGCGCAACAGTGCGAATCTAGGCTAAGGGCTTATTCACAGCAAGACGCAGTGCACTTGTTTGCATGCGTTTTGTGCACTGGAGATAGGGTGTAATTAACTTTGTATGATAATGGGCGTTTCAATATGAATGAACTCTAAGGTTGGATTCACACACTAGCACTGTGGTGTGTTACTGTACATGCATTATTATACACTACATTAGAGTGTATGTAAATCCTAAAAATTGACTTTTCTTATTTGATCCCTTTTGGTCTGGTAAATATATCAAGGAATATGTGTGCCTTTCATGACACTCTTCAGGTGTGAAAAAAAAAGAAGTCCATAGGTGCTAGATCAGAGGAGTACGGTGGATGATCGAGAACAGGTACACCACGCTGAGCCAAGAATTGGCGAACATGGATCTCACAGTGCGCCGGCGTGTTATCGTGCAGCAACATCCACTGTCCAGTCCTGTGCAACTCTGGCCGAGCACGGCGAATACATCCTAGCAACCATTTCAAAACTCCCTCATAGAATGCGGCATTCACGGTTTGACCCGCAGGAACGAATTCCGTATGGATGAAGCCATCGTTGTCGAAAAAAAGGAGATCAACATTGTCTTGACTTTGGACTTTTGCAGGCGACTCTTTTTGGGTCGCCGATCTCGTGCCATTATTTGTTGCACTCGCTCCATCATGTTTGGGGTTCTGCTTGTCAACAGCTGACCCGAACGTGGCTCATCCTTAGTTGTTTCCTTCCGTCATGAAAGTGTTTGAACCAGTCATAAACACATTTTCTGCTCACGGCTTCCATCACGTACACTTGCACCAACATTTTATGCGTTTATGGAAAATTATAATGGTTTTTCAAATTTGTTACAAATAAATGTGTGAAAAGTGTGGCGTGCATTTGTATTCAGCCCCCCTGAGTCAATACTTTGTAGAACCACCTTTCACTGCAATTACAGCTGCAAGTCTTTTTGGGGATGTCTCTACCAGCTTTGCACATCTAGAGAGTAACATTTTTTTGCCCATTGTTCTTTTCAAAATAGCTCAAGCTCTGTCAGATTTGATGAAGAGTGTCTGTGTACAGTAATTTTCCTTGTCAAAAGAAGTTTATTGAGTATACAATATTATAAAGATACATAAAGTAAGTTTACAAGGATCTATAAAGTAAGCTCATTGTTTTACAGTAGGGTTTATATAGGTAAATATCATGAAATTTCAAATATTAAACATTGGGTTCACGTAAACCTAAATTAAAGATATATATCA
This sequence comes from Lithobates septentrionalis, assembly GCA_037952835.1. Classification (NCBI taxonomy): domain Eukaryota; kingdom Metazoa; phylum Chordata; class Amphibia; order Anura; family Ranidae; genus Lithobates; species Lithobates septentrionalis. The sequence goes on along the minus strand of JBBDGP010003164.1, from coordinate 235,499 downwards.
TTTCCTTAGTTACTTTTGTAGGTATTTAAATGATTTATACCTACTATACATATTGTTTACAGGTAGAGTGTATATAGGTCAAATAAATTCTGATAATGAGCTTTAATCGTAAGGTGGAGAAAAGGAAAGAGAAAGAAGAAAAAGGGTAGAAAGGCAGAGGTATGGTCCACAAGGTTGTCCCGCTCGTCAGTTTATTATTCTTTTTAGTTCTCTTTGAAGCCTTAGAATGGGTGTCTCTGTAAGTCATTTAATCTGTTACCATGGCAACAGGACAGAGTCATTGAAATTTGACAGGAACTGTTGTTTTATCCAAGGATGCCAAAGTTTTTCAAATTTTGGAATTTGATTTTGATCGATGGCTACCATCTTAGCATGGGACATTGTATTATTCATTCTGTGAATTGTTTCTGCTAGTACCAATGTAGGAGATTTCCATGCCTTGGCCACTGTTTGTTTTGCAGCCGTTATTAGTTGGATCATAAGTTTGAATTGAGAGAGTGTTAACCATTCCGGTTTTAGATTAAGTAAAGTTATATATGGATCTGGTTGTATTATTTTTTTAAATATTTTAGATGCAATCACGAAGACTTCCTTCCAGAAGGTTTGGATTACTGGGCACGTCCACCATATGTGTAAATGTGTGCCTATTTCTGGGCATCCTAGAAAACAAAGAGCTGAGGTATTAGGTGAATATTTTGCCACTCTAGCAGGTACAAGGTACCAGCGAGTTAGGACTTTATAATTTGTCTCCAGTGCTAAGATGTTGGGTGAAGATGACTTAGCTGTGAGCCATATGTTAGACCAGTCCGTGTCTTCTAAAGTTCGTCCCAGGTCCTCCTCCCACCTCTGAACGTAAGAGGGACTATTAAGATTTACTACTCCATATAATTGATTATAAAGTGATGAAATTGTACCTTTAGCAAATGGATCTTTTGTACAGATTGATTCAAAATTGGATAATTGGGATAATGGTGTATCCCCCTTTAGGAATGGTGTATAGAAATTTTTGATTTGGAGATATCTAAATATCTCAGAGTTTGGTAGATCATATTTTTCTCTAAGCGATGGGAATGAAAGGAATGATTTAGATGCTATGAAGTCATTTAGTGTCTGAATGCCTGATGTTGTCCAAGCTTTAAAAGAATTTGGGTAGATCCATGCCGGATAAAAGGCCGGATTTCTGATAAAAGAAAGGAGAGGATTGTGTGGAGATTGTAACTGATATTTGGTTTTTAGTTTATCCCAGAGAGATAAGAAGTGTTTAGTTATGGGATTATGAATTTTAAAGCGGTCTTTAGGATCAAGCCATAACAAGTTTGATATTAATAGAGGGTCATTTTCTGAAGCCTCTATAAATACCCATAATAGAATTTCCTGTTTTGCATGGTATTTGGACAGACTGGCCAAATGTGCTGCTCTGTAGTAGTTAGTAAAATTAGGGTATCCCAGGCCTCCTTTATTTTTGGGAAGATGTAGTGTGTGTAAAGGTATACGTGGTTTAGAAGAGCCCCATATAAACGAAGTTGCTCTTTTTTGTACTATTCTCAAAAAATAGGAAGGAATTGGAATAGGGAGGACTCTGAATAGATAAAGCAATTTGGGTAGAATAGTCATTTTGATTGCATTAATCTTCCCTATCCAGGATAAAGGAAGTTGCAACCATTGTTTTATTAGATTTGTGATCTGTCTTAATACAGGAGGATAATTGGTTGAGAATAAGTCAGAATGAGATGCTGTTAAATGAATTCCAAGATATGGGATTGATTTTTCTGCCCATGTGAATGGGAGTGCAGCCCTAGCCGGGATCAATTCCATGTTTGTGAGCGAAATATTAAGCACTAGGCATTTCTTAGGATTAATCATAAGGCCGGATAGGGCTGCAAATCCATCAAGAGCTGGTATTAAGTTAGGACCAGAGACCTGTGGTGATGATAGAAAAAGTAATATATCGTCTGCAAATATACATAATTTGTGTGTAATACCTCCTACTTCAATGCCAGTTATAGTTTGGTTTGTTCTGATGTATTGGGCCATGGGTTCGAGTATAAGGGCAAATAATAAGGGAGATAATGGGCAACCCTGTCGGGTACCTCTTTCGATATTAAAGGCATCAGATTTGTATCCAGCATATTTTATATAGGCTTTGGGTTTATTATATAATGCTTTGATCCATGTTAAAAAGTGGGGTCCAAAACCCCATTTTTGTAATGAATATTGCATATATTGCCAGGATACTGTGTCAAATGCCCTCTTAATATCGAGAGATAGAAAACATAAAGGGATTTTCTGTTTTTTAGCAATATGTGCCAATAACACTGCCCTGCGTATATTATCGCCTGCCTGTCTATTTGGCATGAAGCCTACTTGATCTCTATGTATTAATTTTCCTATAATGCTATTAAGGGCGTTTTGCTATTATTTTTGCTAATAATTTAATATCAAGGTTTAACAGAGAGATAGGCCGATAATTCACACAGGAAGTATCATCAGAAAGGGGTTTTGGGATCATACAAACAATTGCCATTAGTGTTTCTTGCCGAAAAGAATGTCCTCCTAGAAGTTTGTTAAAAGTTTCAGTGAGAATGGGAGAGAGTATTTCTGAGAATGTTTTATAGTATAAAGCCGAGTAGCCGTCTGGGCCTGGTCTTTTGTTAAGTTTTAGGTCTTTTATGGCGGTAGCAACTTCATCTATAGTTATAGGCTCATCCAAACTGCTTTTTTGATTCTGAGACAACTCAGGTAAGGTTATTTTTGAGACGAAGGATTCAGCCTCTGTAGGATTAAATTCATTGTTTGTCTTGTATAAAGTTGCGAGATGTGAGTGAAATTTATGGACTATTTTAACTGGATTACAAGTATAAACATTTTTTGATAAGTTCAAACGTATTGGTTTGAAAGATTTGTTAGTTGAATTTAATGCCCGGGCCAAATATGTACCTGGTTTGTTTGTATTCATGTAGAAATTGTGTTTGGAGCGTTTGAGGGATTTATCAACTGACTCAGTGAGAAATAGATCGTATTCCAATCTAGATTTTTCCAGATGAGATTTTGTACTCTGAGATGGATTATCTTGGAATGATATGTAGGCTGCATTAAAATTGAGTTCTAGTTTTTTTGCTAGATTTTTGCGTTCCCGTTTAAATAGTGCCATTTGTCTTTGTATTGTACCACGCAAGACAGGCTTATGAGCTTCCCACAGTGTTATTGGGGAAATGTCTGTTGTATTATTAATTGATATGTATTCCTTTAAAGCTTGTTCAATGGCCATCTGATGTAGTGGGTGTTTGAGCATTATGTCCGGTAAGTACCACGTTGGGTCATGCGCTTTTGGTATGGCTGAGGCTATAGTAGTGTATACTGCATTATGGTCAGACCACGGAATCGGAATTATATCTGATGCAATAATTTCTGGTATCATTCCTATTGTTAGAAAAATATGATCTATTCTGGTGAAGGTTTGATGAGGGTGCGAGAAATAAGTGAATTTCTTTTTCATTGGGTTACTTTCTCTCCACGAATCTACCAGATTGTATTTGGAAAGTTGAGAAAAAGGTAATCTAGAGGTTATTTAGGATGGTGTAAAAGGTGATTTATCTAGAAATCGGAGGAGGACCTGGTTCGAATCCCCGCACATTATCACTGTTCCTATTTTGTGTGTATTAATCACTTGTAATATATGTGAGAGGAATGGTGTAGGTTGTTTGTTAGGAGCGTAGTAGGAAATCACAGTGATTGCTGTATCCATTATATAACCCATGAGTATCAGGTATCTACCTTCTGGGTCTTTAATTTCTGATGATAAGGTGAATGGTGTGGATCGGTGAAATGCAATTAGAGTACCCCTTTGTTTGGTACAGGCAGAAGCCGTGTAAATTTGTTGATAAAAAGGAGAAATATATTTTGGAGTAGAATCTTTGGTGAAGTGTGTTTCTTGGAGGCATACTATGTGAGCCTTCTTGTTATGGAAAGTACGGAAGGCTTTGGTCCTTTTTTGAGGGACATTTATTCCCTGAACATTCAGGGAAAGTATATTCAGTGGTGCCATGGCAACAGATCAAATAGTTTTAACTTACTTTTTGTTATGCAGAGCTGACTGCGCAGATCAACCTGTGTGGACTGAAGAGATGAAAAGATAGAAAAGAAACCAGTGAATTCTGGAGTAAAGAGTAAACAAAAAACATATGAGATTAGATGATACATTGTATAAATTATTTTTTGCAAGTAATCACAATTTACCCATGAAAGAGAATAAATATCTCTCTCAGGGGAATAAGTGCCTTCGTCACACTCCCACATAATATGGTTGGGAGAATGAGGAGGGCTAATGGGGGTACACGGATCTTCCGCTTACAGGACAGAAGTGCTATGTCAAAAGACATCAAAATGATGATTCATTAATTGGAGTGCAGAATATAGTTTTTGTTGAAATTATTTATTCCAGGGTGGTTGTATATGGTTAGTCTTGCCCTAGGCTAAATAATTCAGTTAGAAAGGTACTGTTAATAACTTTGGTATTGATGAAGATAGTTTGAATTATTTTGGGATTTTAACCCTTTTAGAGTAAACAATTACATATTTTATTCATATGTAACTGTTTAGATATGTTAACTCATAAAATTGAGGTTGTATTGCTTCAGATTCGAATAAACAAAAACATAGTTCTAGGAACTAGTTAGGTAATACTATATTTGTTTTAAGAAAAGAAAGAAAAAGCTTCCATTACTTCTGGATTATTGAACATATTTGTCCTAAAAAGTAATAAATCTATTGTTATTACCTGAAAATATATAACTGAACAAGAATTTCCTTATTTCACTTATATATTCTAAGGCTATATGAATCAGAAATAATTAGAAATATAACTGGAATGTAACATGATCCCACACAGTGTGCGACTATCAGAATGCAGTTACATTCAGTTATAAATACAGGTTTTTTTTATAGAGAACCATCTCTTAGTATAATAAATGAAGAGATATCAGGAATTAGGATGTCAGTCCATTGAATCTTCTTGGTCCATGGATGATGTGGCATAACGGCCTCTTTTGTGAGAATGAGGATTCCCATTTTGTTCTGAAATTTTCTGGGTGTTGCCTGAAGGTGAAGATGATGCCATTCTTCTGCGTGTGGGAGAGTTGCTGCTTGTGGGTTCTGTCAGATTTAATTTTAAAAGGGTTTGTTGTAGTTCATCTGCTGATCTGCTTCTGTAAATTGTACCTTGGTAGTTAAATCTGACTGAAAAGGGGAAGCCCCATTAATACATAATGTTGTGGCGTTGCAGTTCCATTAGTTGGGGTTTCATGGATCATCTTTTAGTAATAGTAAGTTGGGATAGGTCAGCAAAAATTTGATAATTGTGTCCTTGAAAAATAAGTTCCTTTTTTTTCTCTTGCAGCAATTAGTATTTGTTCTTTCGTTCTGTAATAATGAAATTTTGTGATTATATCACGTGGGGGTCCATCTTTCTTTTTGGCTGTGAGGGCTCTGTGTACTCTGTCCAGTTCTAAACGTTCAATAGGGATATCTGGCTTTAGTTCTTGTAATAGAGCAGTAATAGTAGATTGCAGGTCTGTCACAGTTTCAGGTATTCCCCTTATGCGCAAGTTTGAACGTCTGGCTCTATTTTCGTAATCTTCGAGCTTAGTTTGAAGTATTAAATTCTCTTCTTTTAATTGTTCCAATTCTGTTATATTTTCTTGGGTTGTAATTTCAATTTCATCCATTTTTATTTCTAAGGCTGCGGTGCGGTTTCCCAGCTCTCTTATTTCTTTGGTTAGGCTGTTTGTTATTTGGTCTGAGGTTTGTTTTAAAGCCTTATGAAGCATCTTTTCAAATTGTAATAATATTACTGGGAATGCTGAGGAGGCTTGTGGAGAAGTTTGTGAGAGGATTTGTTCTGTATCTGACTCAAATGGAGAGTCTTTCTGCCTGTGAGAGCGCCCTGAAGCTGTATATTGTGAGGTGACTGGAGCTGCTTTAGTTGCAGTGAGTGCCTGTGAGCTCTTTGTGAGGTGATTTTTATTTCTGCCACGGCTTTCTCCCAGTACCATATTTCCTGCCCAAACTTTCACAGTTTGTTCCCTGGGGCAAAAAGGTTCAAATGGATACCTTTTGAGCCTGCAGGCTCCGCTTTGTCCTTCTCTTCTCTCCTCAGCGGTGCGGAGCTCTAACAATGCATGTCTGCTCCGCTAGGCTCCGCCCATGCACCCTCTGTGTACAGTAATTTTCAAGTCTTGACACAGATTTTCAATTTAGGTCTGGACTTTGACTGGGCCATTCTAACACATGAATATGCTTTGATTTAAACCACTCCATTGTAGCTCTGGCTGTCCGTTTAGGATCGTTGTCCTGCTGGAAGGTGAAACTCCGCCCCAATCTCCAAGTCTTTTGCAGACTCTAATGCCGCGTACACACGAGCGGACTTTCCGACAGCAAATGTCTGACGGAACGAATCGTGTGTGGGCTTCATCGGACCTTTTCTTTCGAAAATTCAGACGGACCTAGAAATAGAACATGTTTCAAATCTTTCCAACGGACTCGATTCCTATGGAAAAAAATGTTCGTCTGTATGCTAGACCGTCGGACCGAAAACGACGCAAGGGCAGCTATTGGCTATTGAACTTCCTTTTCCAGTCTGGTCGTACGTCATCATGTTCGAAAGGATCAGACTTTGGTGTGATCGTGTGTAGGCAAGTCCGTTCGTCAGAACTCCGTCGGAACTCCGTCGAAAAGTCCTTCAGAGTTCAGTCCGACGAGAAGTCCGCTCGTGTGTACAGGGCATAACAGGTTTTCGTCTAAGATTGCTCTGTATTTGACTCCATCCATCTTCCCATCAACTCCGACCAGCTTTCCTGTCCCTGCCGAAGAAAAGCATCCCCACAACACGATGCTGCCACCACCATGTTTCACAGTGGGGATGGTCTGTTCAGGGTGATGTGCAGTGTTAGTTTATGCCAAGCATAGCATTTTGTTTTTAGGCCAAAAAGTTAAATTTTGCTCTCATCTGACCAAAGAACCTTCTTCCACATGTTTGCTGTGTCCCCACTTGGCTTCTCATGAACTGCAAACAGGACTTCTTATGGCTTTCTTTCAATAATGGCTTTCTTCTTGCCACTCTTCCATAAAGCCCAGATTTGTGAAATGCACGACTAATAGTTGTCCTGTGGACAGATTCTCCCACCTGAGCTGTGGATCTCTGCAGCTCCTCCAGAGTTACCATGGGCCTCTTGGCTGCTTCTCTGATGAATGCTCTCCTTGCCCGGCCTGTCAGTTTATGTGGACGGCAATGTCTTGGTAGGTTTGCAGTTGTGCCATACTCTTTCCATTTTTTTTTAACCTAATCCTGCTTTAAACTTCTCCACAACTTTATCCCTGACTTGTCTGGTGTGTTCCTTGGCCTTCATGATGCTGTTTGTTCACTAAGATTCTCTAACAAACCTCTGAGGGTTTCACAGAGGTATTTATACTGAGATTAAATTACACACATGTGGACTCTAACCATTAATCATTTTCCTTCCACTTCACAATTAAAATCCCAATAAAATACATTTATAAAATGTGGAAAATGTCAAGGGGTATGAATACTTTTTCAAGGCACTGTATAGATCCATTGCAATCCCTTCCCAAGGAGCTCCTCGTTTCCATCACTGTGACATTTACAGCCTCTTCTCACCTGCTTCTCATCACCTCCCTTTCCAATGTGCCCCTCTCCTAGCATGGGCATGTGTTTGGTAATGTAGTGCTGTTTGGTGTGCACAGTGATTTACTGGATGGTGTGATCACATTTTTTTTTATTATTATTATTTTTTTTATTATTCTATGTATACTTTGTTGAATTTTCATCCATCTCTGAGATTGTAATATCCAATATTAATATTATACGGGATTCATATAGCACTGCAGTGCTTTACAAAATGAAAGCTGAACTCTAAGGCCACTTTCACACTGAGGTGCTGGCCGTCGCTTTAGCGGCGCTTTTCAGCCGTGCTTTTAACCCCCGCTAGCGGCTGAAAAGGGTTAAAAGCGCAGGCAAAGTGCTGCTGCCGAAGTGCTTTGCAGGCGCTTCCCATTGATTTGAATGGCAGGGGTGGTTTAAGAGCGGTGTATACAACGCTCCTCCGCCGCCCCAAAGACGCTGGTTGCAGGACTTTTTTTTCCCGTCCAGCAAGCGCACCGCCCCAGTGTGAAAGCACTCGGGCTCTCACATTGGGGCTGCAGAAGAGGCAGTTTACAGGCGCTTTTCAGGCTAGCGCAAAAACGCCTGTAAAACGCCTCAGTGTGAAAGTAGCCTAAGTATGATCTTTATTACATTGGTCCAGCTAGGCACTATGTATAGATATCCCATACCTGAGGGACTGCTGGGGAAGTTAGCAATCACTGTAGTAGTTGGTGCTACTACATCATTCTGCCCCACTTTCATGTAATTGTTATCTTTTGTATTGGACTGCATGAGGTTATCTTTTTTTTTTGCAGTATGCTGAAATCTAATGGCAGGTTTGGGCCATTGCAACTTGTTTAGCAATGTGATTTTGGTATCTTCCTCTACACTCCTCTTCTCTTTAGTGCTAGTTAGTTTAGTCCCATCTAGACCCTCCCCATTTCTTCCATGTTCCCTCAATCAGTGTTCGTTATTCCCAGAAACAGGGCTCAGAATAGTCATTGTCTTCTTAAAGGAGAAGTCCAACCTAAGCTCATTTGGCTGTACTTCCCCTATGGATCACAGGAGTGCAATTAGTTTTGCACTCCTGTGACTCGTTTTCAGCAGAGAGTGGTCCGAAGTCCGCTCTCCGCTGACGTCACCAAGATCAGTCCAGGCACCGCGTCATCCCGACAATAAAGTCTGGATCCGCCAGGTGCCTGGACTGACACCCGCCTCAGCCTCTCAACGAGCTGCTGAGAGGCTGAAATGGCCACTCCCCGCCCCCTCCACAGCTCAGCGCTCCAATGAGCACGGAGGAGCAAAGCAGGAGAGCTGCTGATTGACAGTCACCAGTTCTCTGCTCGGGTGCTGTGAGAACCGAGCCATCGGCTCGCCCAGGTAAGTATGAATATGGAGAAAACCCAAAACCTTTACTTCTCTTTTAAATGTCAAAAATGTCCTCTGTACTCCAATAAGCTGAAATAAAATGGTGTTGAATTCAACTTCTGTGTCTTGTTGAGGAGTTAAGCTGCCTGTGGATGGTGCCAAGTCAGCAGGTGACCATACTGTCTGGACAGTCTGGGTCTAAGTCAAAGCAGCTTTTGAAATAGAATAGAATAGATTTGATAGAATAGAATAGAAAAGAAAATACAGGGATATCTGCTAACTTGTGGGTCTTGTGTCAAGCAGCTTCCCCTCGGCAAAGTGACCACAGGGGTTTGCTAGCTCAGCACTGACGCCATTCACAAAACACCTTATTTTTTTTATTTTTTTTTTTATACAAGGTGTTCTCTGATTGGATGATATGTGGCAGTGATGTCACAGTCTTCAAGCATCTGAAGAAACACTTGACACAAATGCCATTTTACAATTTGACTTACATACAGTATGCCCAATAAAATGTAAGAGAAATATTTTTGTTGGTGTAATTGTAATAGGCGCATGCTATTTTGGGCTTGGGCTGGGTGTAATGCGATGGAATGAAGCCCCCAGTTTTGTCTGAAGTACATAAAGCATTTCCTGTGTACTCCATTGGATGTTGTGTCTGGCTGTGTATTCCACATTGCATCTGTTGATAGATTTCATTCTCTCTCCCTCCATCCTGACATTGACCTCCCATGTTTAATGAGATCAGTAGAGCTGCCTGACTCCATACATATACTAGACAAGACTTGCCATATATAAACATTTTATAGATGTCAGCGTGCTATATATGTAAGAGAGGGAATGCTAAGCTTGCTTGTAGTGTGTGCCTGTTTATAGATACAGCTCGGAAATTCTGTATTGTTGGTAGCCTGGAAAGACAGTCACGTCCATTGATAATAATGATTATTTTTAGTAATAACATGATCAATATATTATTATTAACATTATTCATTTTTTTTATTAATACAAAGCATAGTTTTAATGAACTTGAGAGCAGAGTACATAAAGCCCGGCTGAGAATGTGGATGAAACCAGCATGGTACCTACCCTGGTTAAAGTGCATGTAAACCCAGAGAGTGCCAATTAGAAACCACCCTTTACACACCTTCCTTTAACCACTTGCTTACTGGGCACTTAAAGGGGTTGTAAAGGTAATTTTTTTTTTTTTTTTAAATAACAAACATGTCATACTTACCTTCACTGTGCAGCTCGTTCTGCACAGAGTGGCCCCGAACCTGCTCCTCTGGGGTCCCTCGGCGGCTGTTTCAGCTCCTCCCCGCAAGAACTAACCACCTTAATGCGAGCTCCCTCGCATGGTGGTTAGTTATTGCGGGCGCGTTCCCGTGATACAGCCGGCGGCTATGGCCGCTCACTGTATCACTCGGCCCCGCCCCCCGGCGCGCCGCGTCATTGGATGTGATTGACAGCAGCGCGAGCCAATGGCTGCGCTGCTTTCAATCCATCCACTGTAGCCAATCAGCGACCAGGCTGAGCTGCATTAGAGATGACGGGAACGAGCGGCGGAGATTCGAGGTGTCAGGTAAGTAAAACAGGGGGGCTGGGGGCGGCGGTATTGTCAAAAGTTTTTTCACCTTAATGCATATAATGCATTAAGGTGAAAACATTTTTACCTTTACAACCCCTTTAAACCCCCCTCCTGTCCAGACCAATTTTCAGCTTTTAGCACTGTCGCACTTTGAATGACAATTGCGCAGTCATACAACACTGTACCCAAATTAAATTTTTATCATTTTTTTCCCACAAATAGAGCTTTCTTTTCATGGTATTTGATCACCTCTGCGGTTTTTAGTTTTTGTTAAAAAAAAATTGAAAAAGACAGAATTTAAAATTTTTTTTTTTATATATATTTTGTTATAATATTTTGCAAACAGGTAATTTTTCTCCTTCATTGATGTACGCTGATGAGGCGGCACTGATGGCCACCGATAGGTGGCAGTGATGGGCACTGATGGGTGGCAGTGATGGGCACTGATGGGTGGCAGTGATGGGCACTGATTGATGGCAGCACTGCTAGGTGGCACTGATTGGCACCACTGGTGGGCATTGATAGGTGACACTTGTGGGCATTGATTGGTGGCACTTGTGGGCATTGATAGGTGGCACTTGTGGGCATTGATAGGTGGCACTGCTGGGCACTGTGGGCACTGGCAGGTGCCAATGACAGCAGGCACAGATGAGGCATATGTGCCTCCTTCCTCTTCAGGACCGATGTCCCTTTGACTTAAGCCGGTGATCGCCTTTTTTTACCGGGACCGGCCCCTTACACGGATCTGTGATCATCCGAGTCTCCGTGACTCGGTGATCACAGCGCGCACACCGCGCGCCCTGCAGGAACAACAGCAGGAGCTATAATCTTTACAAACAAGTACATGGAGATGCACAGCAAACAATAAAATACAATAGAAAGGATAATCTTGCATCTTTGCCTTTACAATCTGATCAATTTAAGGCTAGATAAAGGAGTTAATCAGATTAATAAGTTACATATAAGACAGACTGCATTGTGACATCACATAGGAGGAGATGTTGGTGGATCAGTGGGTGAAGAGGTGAGTTATTGGAGAAGCTTTGAGTCAAAGTCTACATGAGGTGTCAGGAAGAAGGATCACAGAAAACCCTATGCTATGCTGTATGTACAAGTGGATGTTGCTGTTTATACATGAGAAACAATATAAACTCCTAGCTGGCTGTACTGTCTCTTGGGATAGACGGTTGTCACCCATGAGATTAATAAACTAAACAAATTAAAATAAACAAAACCAACTGACCCAATGTGAACCTGGGAATATCATATTTTACTATGGCTTGTATCGTTCTTCAGTGACACACTGTCCTCCTATGTACGACATCATATCTGCCTGTGAACATGGATGACAGAATAGATCACAACAGCCCCCTTCAAAAGATACAAAGCGGAGTGGGACAATGTAACTTTAATGGACAAACAACCTTACTATAGAAGAAATAATAGGAAATGCCATATGAGTCATAGGAAAGGTGGCACCTAAGTGTTTTGGGGAAAGCCTTGCTGTCTAGTGTCTCTTATGATTCTGGCTCTGATTTTTTTTTGTAACTGACAATTTTTATTATTTTTTTTTTCACAAAAATATACAGATCTACAGCATTGGGTACAAAAAAAAAAAAGAGTTCGTAATATCACAGTTCAATTTGACAAACAGTCAGCTGAGCGTTGAACGATAAAGCCGTTCGATGCAAACATTTAGTGATTAAACGGGATGAGTTTACTGGATTATAATACATCTCAAACAGTATATCCATTAATACCCTTTGCACAAATGTATAAACACATAAAAAAGAGAGAAGGAAAAGAGTAAAGAAGGAGTAAGAGGAAAAAAAAGAAAAAGGACGGCCACCCATCTCCAGAGCCCAGGACAGCCCGGGAAAAAACGGGTCATAAATACGCAAATGACACAGATCGTTAGGTCGCAGGAGTCTCCAACAGGACCCAGGGTTCCCAAATACGGTTATGCTTATCAAGAGTATCATTTAATGAGGCCGTAAGATATTCCATTCTCTTAACATCTCTGATCCTGGAGTGCAGCTCAGACAGTGAGGGGGGTTCCCTCTTTTTCCACTTTAGAGCCACCAAACAACGTGCTGCAGTGAGCACATGGGCTAAGAGTTTCTTGGATATTTTAGAGAAGGTGGCAGATGGGAGACCCAGAAGAAAAATCTTCGGATCGAGGAGCACCCCAGTATCAAAGATGGACTGGAGTAAGGATTGTACCATACCCCAATAGGGGATGATTAGAGGGCAGGTCCATTAGACATGAAATAACGTCCCCCTATCTTTATAACATCGCCAACATTGGAAATCGGCCGCGGGGTATATGGAGTGGAGCAGATCAGGGGTCTGATACCAGTGAAATAAAATCTTATATTGATTCTCTTTATAAAGCGTACATATGGAGCTTTTAGTAGCCTGGATCCATATGGATTGCCAGGTCTTTAAAGATAGGTCTGTACCCAATGCCTGCTCCCACTTAACCATATATGAATGTCGCGGCCCATCCGGTGAGAAATCTGTGACCAGGATCTGATAGGTGCGAGAGATCATGCCCTTAGGGGACGAACCCTCTAAACATAGCTTTTCGAAGTCTGTTAGGGGAGAAAATCTTAAGTTCGACCCTAGTGATTGTGCATAGTGGCGTAGTTGTAGGTAACTTAAAAAAGCCTGTTTAGGAATATCAAAAGCGATTTGCAGTTCTTAGCAATCTGGTTTTAGGATCAATTAATTGTCCATAACGAAATAGGGCCTTATCCATCCAGAAATGAGACATCTGGGAGGTTAAGCTGTCAGGAATGTTGGGTGTAAATAGAAATGAGGTGACTGGGGAAGACGTGGTAGAGAGTGGGTACTTCGATTTGTCACGTCGCCATAGTGTGCGTAAGAGGGCCATTGGTCCTAACAGTTGTACGCTGCCAGGTGGTATATCAGAACTCCAAAGCAGGGAGTTTGGGTGGATGGGGGCTAACCATAACTTCTCAATCTGTGTCCACCTATTATAGGCATGTAGGGTACACCAGGAGGCTACAGGTCCTAATTGGGCTGCTAGGTAGTACCTAGCTATGTTGGGGAACGCCAGTCCACCTTGATTACGAGGAGCGTATAAAACCGATCTGGCAATGCGATGTCTTTTATAGTTCCAGAAAAAATTTATCAGGTCACCCTGAAGTTTTTTTAGGTGTGAGGATGGATGGGAATAGGGAGCGTCTCAAAAAGATACAAAAGTCTGGGTATTATCGTCATCTTCAGGGTTGCAAGTCTACGAAAGAGGGACAATTTCAAAGATTTCCATTTAGTTAGGGAGGCTCTGACAGAGGTAAACATTTGGGGAAAGTTAGCTTTATATAGAGTATCGTATGTGGGTGTGATATTTTAAGTATTTTAAGGAAGAGGACTGCCATGAATAAGGAAATGTTTGCGAGAGTGTTGATAATGTTTGAGGGGATAGATTGAGAGGGAGAACCTCCGTTTTGGAACTGTTAATTTTATAACCCGAGAGCGCGCTATATCTATCCAACTCAGCCTGTAAGTTCGGGAGAGATATATGAGGTTGGGTGAGAGTAAGAAGGACATCATCCGCAAATAGGGAAATCTTAAAATCTCTAGTATGGACTGGGATACCATGAATACTTGGGTTATTTCTGATCTGGCTCTGATTTTAATGTTGAGCTGCTCAGTTCCAACACTTTCCAATGTCATAGTTTAAGATTTCCCAGATTTTGGGTGCGTAAATTAGGCATATGGTTAATTTTGATGAATAAAAAGTGCCCGCGCTTTGTATTAAACTTAAGTGTCAACCCAAAACCAAACACCTGTTCTTTCTACTTCTGGTGGCTGCTGTTCATAAGTGACATAAAGGTTTGGTTTTAAAACAAGAGGAGTAGTGGCCGGAGACATCTGTACCCGAGGATGCCCAGTGGTAGTGGTGAAACTCATTGGGCTGGGTTTTCAGTGAAGTCAGTTCCGGCCCCTGGAGCGCACGCTGAGGCGGTGATTCTGGCTCTGATTCTATTGTTGAGCTGCTCAGTTCCAACACTTTCCAATGTCATAGTTTAAGATCTCCCAGATTTTGGGTGTGTAAATTAGGCATATGGTTCATTTTGATGAATTCAAAGTACCCGCACTTTGTATTAAACTTAAGTGTCAACCCAAAACCAAACACCAGTACTTTCTACTTCTGATGGCTGCCATAAAAGTTTGGTATTAAAATAAGATTAGTGACCGGAGACATCTGTTCCCGAGGATGCCCAGTGGGAGTGGTGAAACTCGTTGGGCTGGGTTTTCAGTGAAGTCAGTTCCGGCCCGTGGAGCGCACGCCGAGGCGGTGCTTCTGGATTTACAAGTGATTTACAGAGTTTTTATGTGAGTGCAATGTACATTTAAGAGTCCTTAGAAATAAATTTACTACACAATTATTATTATTATTATTATTATTTTACAGGATTTATATAGCACCAACAGTTTGTGCAGCACTTTACAACATAGCGGGGGGACAGCACAATTACAATACAGTTCAATACAGAAGGGACAGGAGGGCCCTGCTGCTGGAGCTTACATTCTAAAGAGAGGGGGTGGTGGTACAAAAGGTAATAGCTGCAGGGGATGGTCTGATGGGGGTGGCTCAGGTACAGTTCTTAGGTGGGTGTGGTGGTGTGAATAAATGAGTTTTCAGGGATCTCCTAAAGGTGGACAGGGTAGGGGCTGACCGGACATACCGGGGCAGGGAGTTCCAGAGAATGGGAGAGGCTCTAGAGAAGTCCTGGAGGTGAGCGTGGAAGGAGGTAACAAGGGAGCTAGAGAGCAGGAGGTCCTGGGAGGAGCAAAGAGGACGATTTGGGTGATATCTGTAGATGAAGTTAGTGATGTAGCTGGGGGCGTTGTTTTGGATGGCCTTGTATGTTTTGGTTAGTGTTTTGAATTTTACTACACAATGCTACTCTTGTCTTCCCCTTTCCTCCTTCCTATCCGAATCCTGACTATCAAGTATATCGTATTGTGAGCAAGAAAAAAAGAGTCCAAGATATGCAGTACTAAGAAGCAGTGGCGTCTCCAGCTTTCATATTTAGGGGGGGCACATGGGGGGACAGGGACAAAAGTAGGGGGGCAATTATAAAATGCATATATATATAGATATATCTATAGATATATAGATATATATCTATAGATATATAGATATATATCTATAGATATATAGATATATCTATATATAGATATATAGATATATAGATATATATATTTATAGATATAGATATATATAGATATATAAATATATACTGGGGCCCTTTACTAAGACCCCACAACGGCCCTTTCACATGTTCTGCAGTGAGCTCCCTTCCTACTGTATTGGGGTCCCCCAGGGTGGCAGAAAACAAGATATATATGTCACCATCATACCAAGAAAATATAAGGGTCCAAAGCAGTGGGAGAACTATCAGGATTGCAAAGGTTGTCTTGCCACCGGGCCCTGGTGTTCTGCCACTGTGGGGTTACCCAGCCTCCTCTTGCTGTCCTGCCCCTGCTATTGACAGCGCTGGTCTGGCATCTCTTGGAATTTACAGGTTGGTTCTCCTGTCCTAAGGATGGGAGAAATCAGTCTGTTTTTTCAGTAACTGAGAGTCCTGGTGGAGTCCTTCCTGCAACTCGCTCTTCTCCCTGCCAATGAGGATGCAGGGGAAGGAGCAGATCGGGCGGCCGTGGTTGTGTGAGCGCTCGCATTATGTCAGCAAGCAGAGGGAGGGGGGAGGAATCACCCGCAGGAGCTGACTGGGGACTCTCTCCCTCTTAGACATTGATTTTTTGTAAAAAAAAAAAAAAAAAAAAAATTAATTTTTTTTATTGGGGGGGGGGGGGGGGTACATGGTGGGGCACAGCATAATGTTGGGGGAGTCAGGGCCCCCTCTGCCCCCCCCCTAGGGACGCCATTGCCAAGAAGCACAGGAGGTAGCCCCAGGTAGCACTGTGTTATAATATTTTTTCCTATAAGGGTTATTTTGTATCACATTTTGTCAGTGTTCTCTTACAGAAGATGATACACAATCCAATAATCTTTAAACTTCCTTAGGCAATCCATAGACATGGGAGGGTCATCAACCATGCAGGCATGATCCAACCTTCTTCTGACATCTTTACTGGCTGGTCCAGCCATAAAAAAAAAACCTCCTAAACACACATATTCACAAATATGGGCAATCAGAACATCATGAACAAATACATGCACAGAGGTTACGTTTACTGAAAACAACTACAGGGCTTCTTTCACAGGGGGTGGATTCTGTTGCAATCAACAAGGGAACTGTGAGGTGATCCCCTGCTGATCGGAGCAGAGTGCTCAGATGACACATCCGTGTCTGCTCTGCTCTATGTCCGTTTTCACCCGGCTACCTCCAATCCGCTCTGCCTAAACAGAAGAGGAAGGAATCCTCTCCCGTCTTTTTTAGTTACAGAGGTAGGCTGTTGTAAATGGACACAAGTCTGTGCACAGGCATATATGGACCTTTCCGATCAAGTCCACCTTAAAAACTGACAGGCAGACCTGACGAAAGGGGCCTAAAGCCTCATACACACGATCAGATTTTCCGACGGGAATTGTCACGATCGAATTTTCCGAGGTGACAATTCCGACGTGACAAGATCATTGTGTGATGACAGACTGTTGGCGGAAAATCCGACCGTTTGTACTCTCCATCAGACAATTGTTGGCCAACTTTCCGTGGACAAATGATGGATGGCAGGTTTATAAATTTTCCGCGGACAACGGTCTGTTGACGGATTTTCCGAGCTTGTGTACACAAGTCCGTCACACAAAAGTCCAAAGTGCAAACATGCATGCTCGGAAGCAAGGACGAGCCAGAAGTGGTCGGCCTTGTAAACTAGCGTTCGTAATGGGGAATTAACATTCGTGACGTGGCAAATTATGAAATCTTGAAATGCAGCGCACAATTCTCTTCTTCTTTAATGGGATAATAATGAAGCTGCTTTGCTGTTAATACTGATGGAGTTCTGGCAAATGTATTTTAAAAGGCTTATATTTTCTAGTGATATCAAGAATAATATTATTATGCTTGGTTGTTTTTTTTGTTTTGTTTTTTTGGGCAAGTTACCACAACACCATTTTTCCTGTAGTTTTTAAGATCAAAGATACAACTATATTGGTGTCCCTTGTTAATTTTACATTGTATTTTTTTTAAATGTAACTGCCTACTCCCAATCTGTCATTTGAAGTAAAACACATAGCCAAGTATTATTCTACACAATTTTTTTATTGTGCATTAAAAAAAGAAAACAAATAAAATTAGACACGCTATCTGCCAATAGAACTTAACCAAAAAGTGCATTCTATGCATCCAAAAATATAGAAAATATACCAAATCAAATCATTATTCAACCAAAAAATAAAATAAAAGCCTCATGCATGTGTCCTGCTTCTTAATATAAGGGATCAACAATGCCAAGAGTTGGTGAAAGCAGGGGTCCGTCATCTGGAGATAATTCAGAAAATCATCCAGATTATTCTCTTGGAGCTTCCGCAGCAAAGGCATAGGACATAATTGGTTGCGATTTAATAAAGCAACCAATTTTTGGTCTAAGAAATCCTCCTCCACCTGTTCCTGGACTGGACTTGGGTCAAAGCAATAACTCCAAGGCCAATAATAAATAACACTTTTTCTCCTCCGATTCCACAACATGTCTGGTTGACGAAGGTCCGTTCAGAAACAAACTGAAAAGCGTGAAAAGAAAAGCACGAATCAACACTCACCAAACTTCTACTAACACGAAATTAGCAGAAGGAGCCCAAAGGGTGGCACCTGACAATTGAACTTCCTCCTTATCGTCTCGTAGTACGCCACTACATTCGTGTTTGTTGGCCGACAATTGTGTGCCGTTTGTATGTAAGACAAGTTTTTGGCCAATGCCCTTCGGACAAAAGTCTAAGGCTTTGTCTGCGGAAAATCCGATCGTGTGTACGAGGCTTTAGGGCCCATTTGGCCCTAACAACAGAATTGAATATTCCTAGTGTCTCCTCTTAGACATAAAGTGTGAACAGATAAAAAAACAGCACACGCAAGTGTTTGTAGCCACACTCATTATGGTAGGTGTGTCCTTTTAAAACACTTCAACTGAACACAGTGCAAAAACAAAAAAATAAAGAAATCAATGAATGATAAAAAATATATATATTATATCAATATTGAAAGGCAGTCCAATCTTATATGATCGCTGATAACACAATTTTCAGGTGACTTGTGCTTGAATTCGTTTCCAATCTTTGTGCAAAGTGATGGGTGACTGTTGTGCTCCCCTTTTGAATCCCTACTCACCAGATCCTAGCACCCCTACAGGGGTAAACCGCATGTAGTGAGTATGTGGTGGCTGCCGGGCCGATAACATCCTGGTAAATCCAAAGCCAAAGAACAGTTGCAATGTTCTTTTAACCCTGGGTCAGAGTGTAGCAGTCTCCTTCTCTATACCCCCCGCTATTGTATCCTCATACAGAAAAGAGATGGGCCCTCATAGTGTAAAGCCGAAAAGTGTTTTGTATTAAAAGATGGGTTTTAAAACAAAAGTCTCCTTTAAAACAAATGGGTGATGATCTCCAACCCAATACAGCTTGAAAAACAACAACAAACGCTCTAGGTCAGCGTACGTTATACCGACCGGAACTTCGCTAGACCAAAAAATGGCGTGTGTGCAAAGCCCCGCCTAGATTGTATATTTTGTATGTAACAGACGAACGAGAAGTCATCCACTTGGTTATGTAGGGTGTTTTTGATGTGTGAGCCTCAAGACTAGCTTGACAGCATTGCAAATCGTCTGGTAGGGAACTTCCTGGCAGTCTACTGGTATAGATCACACATTATAGTGATTGTGACAGTGACTAAGTATGTGACTTTAGTAAAAGTAAAGATCTAAAATCAGCTTCCAGTTGTCACTTCTACTGGATAATAAGGTGGTTAGTTGTCACAGACAGCAAGACATTTTGCCTTTAGCTCACTTTTCATACATCAGGCCCGCTGTTCTCCCTGGTGAGAGAGCATGGTGATAAACAAAATACCCCGGATGTGTATATGAATTATTGAAACAGCTAATTGGTTAAAGAGGGCCTATTGATTTTGTGTCTCATAAAAATGTACTTCCCTGCGCTGTAACTGTGTTCTGTGGATAATTTACTTACTAGTCAATAAAACCTAAACGTTCAGAAAAAAACGCTGGTAGATCCTGTAAATGGTTCAATCATCAGCCTGGAGAACTACAAGTTTCAGACTGTCCCAGTGGCTGGCAAAGCTTGTTGGTGGTTGTTTCTCCTTATTAGGTGGTCTTTGGTTTGCCTCCTGATGTCACAGGCTCATATTTATAAAGGAGTGAAGTATTGATGATTTCCCTTCCTTTTTTATTCCATCCCTCCAGATGAAGGTTTATCCACCTCTTTGATTAAGTTCAGTCTTGTGGGGGGAAACACGTCAACGGAGGAGGTCCTGGTGGGAATTCCTTGTCCGTTTGTCTGGAAAAATAAAGTTTTCAACAGTTTGAATCTTAAGGAATGCCACTGGTTACATTTTGTTCCTTGGATGTACTTTTATTCTTCTGTGACCAATATTCACCACTTTTGTTGAAATATTTGTTTTTCCAAGTTGCAAATTTGTAAAGAAACCTGTGGCAAAAAAATCTGTTAAAATCTAGTTAAAGATTTTGAAAGCTACTTTAAAAAATAGCCCCCCTCCCCCAGTCATTATCCAAGTTGACAGATCCTAAAGTGAACCTGTACTTTGACAATCCAGGGCTAAGGAACATGTTGGCCCCACCAGCTGCTTATATTTACCTTCCTTCCATTGTCCTACTGCTCTGTTTGGCCCCTAGGTCCGATGAGAGGATACCACGTGTAAGCTTTAAGTCTTGGAGTTTACACAGGACTAAGGACTTTCTCCCTGCCTCCATGTGATGGTGCTGAGTGCCTGAGTGTCCCGTCACCAAACACTAGGGTTGTGAGAGGAATGGGAAATGGGTCCAATGCTCTCCACATGTAGATGAACCTGGTCTTTTTATTCACTCCCATTCCCTGCCAAGTAAAAGCACTTCCTGTGTCAGACTGACAACACTAATGCCGCGTACACACGAGCGGACTTTACGGCAGACTTTGCCCGGCGGACGGGATTTCGTCGGACAATTCGATGTGTGTGGGCTCCAGCGGACTTTGTTTGCTCAAAAGTTGGACGGACTTAGATTTGAAACATGTTTTAAATCTATCCGTCGAACTCGAGTCCGGTCGAAAAGTCCGCTCGTCAGTATGCTAGTTCGACGGACAAAAAGCCACGCTAGGGCAGCTATTGGCTACTGGCTATGAACTTCCTTATTTTAGTCGTTATCACGTACGAATTCGACAGACTTTGGTGGATTGTGTGGCAAGTCCGTTCATTCAGAAAGTCCGTCGTTAAGTACGTCAAAGTCCGCCGGGCAAAGTCTGCCGTAAAGTCCGACCATGTGTACGCGGCATTAGTCACTGCCTCGGAATTAGCTGCAGAGATGTCAGTCTACCAAGCAAGCTCCTGCAATCTGCTGTTTGGCTGTCTATGTGATAGACCCGATAGGCATCTCAATGGTCAACTGAAGGTACATGGCAGGCTGACAACTCTGCTGCTAATTGCAAGGTCATGGCTTAGCGTTGTTATCCTGCAACGGGAAGTCCTGTTACTGGCAGGAGTTCCAAGTAAGACACTAAAGGGTCGATTCACTAACGTTTACTGCATGCGATAAGGGTATCATGTTAATAATTTGTATAAATTATTGCATGCGGTAAACTAAGTCCAATTCACAAAAAGGAAAACAAAACAATGATTATGCGGCATTTACCAAAAAAAAATTAAAAAATAATGTGCCGGTAAATACCGCATGAAAAGCTCTTAAGTCCTATTTATAAACACACCAGAGTTTTAAAAAGCAAGCGATAATTACCAACAGGGTTTAGCTGGCAATATCACATGTGGTATTTGTCAAAAAACAGTCTGGAGGTCGGGGGACCCCCAAGCAGTTTTTTGACAAATAGCTGTTTGCTAAGCAGCGGGCCGGGGAGCTGGCCGCCACGTCCTTAGCAACCAATGACTCCTCAGCTGTCAGCGGGCTTCCCCACTCACAGCTGAGTGTTAAAAAAAAAGGCGACAATTAAAAAGTATGGAAAAAATTTGAAAAACTGAGCGGGCCCCAACCCCCCCGGTCCATACCAGGCCACGGTGCATGTTTAGGAGATATTTACAGTACATATAGATAAGCCTTATTATAGGCTTACCTATAGATAAAATTCATACATAGGAGTTTACTCCCACTTTAAGGTTCTCAATGTGCATGGATACAGAACATTCATATTGACATTGATGTCAATTGCCTATCTAAGCAAATCTTTTTTAGTTTGGTGTTGTCTAGTTTTTTAGTCATTTGTGTGACTTTCACAAAGTAGACATTCTGCACAATGGTGCACATAGGATGGTTATCAGCCATATCAGACAACGATCACCTTTGCAGTATGGCATTCTTTACACATGGGGTACCAGGTCTCAAGCAATGAAAAATATCTTGGCATCTGCACCACTATACATTCTTATTATATGATGAAATATACTCTACTTGGCTCACTCTTCTATAATAAAAAGCTCTTCCACTTAGATGAGCTAATGGAAATGTAAACTATATATAGATGTATTGACTCAACCATAAGAGATTCATTGAATTCTTTACTTAACACACAGGATTACACTGTTATATACTGCAGACAGCATTGCGCTGGGTATGTGTGGCTTCTTTTCAGCACAGGGATGTGGCTTAAAAATAGTGATAAGGTTCGGGTTCATGTAGATACAGGGCTCATGGAGGACCCTCTTTGGCTGTGCATCCTGCCAATCCCTGCACTATCGGTTGCAAGGAAGCTGGCAGTACCTTGCATCCTAGCAACCAATTATGCATTTCCAGCCCCATTCAGGGAACACCATGATGCGGGGATGCTGATTGATGTGCTTAACCAAATATAGCCGCACTCACTGCTCCCTCCCTTCCTGTCCAGTCAGAATGCATGAGCTGATAAGGATCTGGTATGGATTTTGGGGGGACCAAAAAAACTATGCAGCTTAAAAATAAAAATAAAAGCTATCGGGGAAATCTCATTTAGCGTCTTTTTTTTTTTCTTTGTGAAATTTTACTTTTGTCTGTGTACATCATACAAGTGTGTAAGTTTTGGGCATCTTCCAAGCAAAGTATTTAAAGGATGTTAGTATATTTTATTGTTTTGCCTTACTCAAAGAACTGCTCCCTAATCAACAGTATTTAAAAACAGTTTTTTGCATTGGTACAAGTCCCCCGGGGCCCTTAGTTTGCCTATTAGCCTTAAAAATGGAGATAATTGATTTTCAGACTGGCAAAGGGCTCTAACACCATGCTACCAAATATATGCCTACAGCACATGGTGCGGTTCTGTGCTTACTTGGTGCCCCAGGACTGTGACCATGCTGTCATTGACAGTTCATGGTCAATTTTTGCCATCCAGAGCAGGTAGGACAGGCTCCTGATCACGTGGCTACTGTGCCAGTCAGTCCCAGTGATCACATGAATTGGACCCTGCACAGCAACCTCTGGCCAGGGGCGGACTGACCATTCGGGCACTCGGGCACTACTCGAGGGCCCCACGCCACTGAGGGGCCCCATCAGGGTTGCCAGCCTTAATAAAACCAGGGACAGTATGTAAAAATCTGTGTTTTTTTAAACTCCCAATATTATAGCTGCCCCGCCTCTCCAGTACCTTTTCAGTGTGTGTATGTGTATTCTGTGTGTGTCTACTTTGTGTGTACATTGTGTGTCTGTGTGTGTGTATATTGTATGTGTGTGTGTACTGTGTGGCCCCATAATCTATTGCCTGGAGGCCCCATAATCTCCTATTGCCTGGGGGCCCCATAATCTATTGCCCGGGGGCCCCATAATCTTCTCCTATTGCCCGGGGGCCCCATAATCTCCTATTGCCCAGGGGCCCCATGAGTTGTCAGTCTGCCCCTGCCTCTGGCATTAAGTTCCCCTAAAGGGCCAGCAGAAATGTTTTTTATTTTTGCAATTTTCCCAAGAATACAGCAAAGGTAGCTTTCTGCAACTCGCAGGTTTCAAAATACAAAACAATACACACGATCATTCACATGCATACATACCGGGTGTCTTGCTGTAAACCACCAAAGGCTGTCTCATGCCAGTTCCGACTCTGCCATCTTCTTTGTTTATGGCGTCAGGAGCTGGTAGCCAACCCCCATGATACGCGTAGGCACACAAAATTTTGAGGCTTTGAAACCACGCTACATATGTGCGATTTGCTCTGCCGATTTCACTGCGGCTTGCAACTTCATTTAAGAGAAGTCTATTTAAGTCGCAATGAAATCGGTAAAAAGTAGTGCAGGAACCTTTTTCATAATCGCTGCTACGTGAATGGTTCCATTGCCAGCAATGGGGTACGACTTGTCAAGTGTATTGGAAATGTCAAATCGCATGATAAGTTGCACCGGGCTTATTGTCAAAGCTTAATTGAACAAGATGCAGTTAGAAGCTGATTAGTTGCTATGCTCCAGTTTTAGTAAATCCCCCATGATGTCAGTATCCCAGGAGGCTTCAAGTGGCTGTGGATGTCATTCTCAACTAGACAAGGAAGTTAGAAGGGTATTTTATCCCCCTCCTCCACCCCTAAAAAATTATTCTCCTTAACTGTATGAAATGAGGGACGAGGAGGGGGAAGGAACAATATTATTTAAAGGCTAAGTCCACCTTTTCAATATGTATTAGAGTAATACTCTGCCCTTTACTCAAAATACCACCACTGCGCCACCAATAAATTTTGAAATTAAAGTGTAATAAGCTGCCCCTATATATAAAAAAAATCACACAAACAATATTCTATCCAATATATCCATACACCTAAACCACTCCCTGCTGTGGATATATAAGAAGAAATAGTGGCGCTCTACTATACAACAGTGTAAATCAGTGTCTCAAAACAGTGTATGAAATATAAATTATTATTATTATTATTATTATACGAGATTTATATAGCGCCAACAGTTTACTCAGCGCTTTACAATGTATAAGGGGGACAACACAATTACAGTACAATACAAAAGGTACAGGAGGGCCCTGCTCGTAGAGCTTACATTCTAAAAGGGAGGGGGTGGTGGTACAAAAGGTAAAGTTCACCAAGTGCTAACCTGATAAAGACATGAATACACAGTGTCCATAAATAAATATGTGAATACAGTGTATGTCAACTAATCACATCACCATGTGCTGAATGTGAGTGAATAAATAAAGTACATATTAAATTAACAGTCCATAAGTAAATAACCGTGAACAAAAATAAAAATAAAATTATGAGAGTCCATATATAAAGGTAACAAAAAATAAAGGAATCTTGATGATTGAGTGACTTTTCCGTGTCTTCCACCCCACCAAAGTGTTAGGTGAACCCACTCCCTTCAGAATCGCACTCACCGACTGCAATTGCCAGCACTTTCATGCAAGGCAAACACGCTTTTTTACCACACACCAGGATAATAAGATCAACCCGATATCCAGCAATGTGTATAAGGATCGCTCCACAGGAAAAATAATAAAGTGCTCCAATAGTGTAAAAGAGCAAAGCAAATTTATTAAAACCACTGCAATCTTTAAAAGATTCACTCACATTTTACATGTTTCAAACCAGCAAAAATAAAGTGCAAATCACAGCAACTCCGAACACAGTGGATAACACAGCTGACAATGGACGGTCACTGCAGACCCGAGGTGTATTAATGCTAAATCTTCCGATCTCACCCCATCCTCAATGGTCCTCCGCTAGATCGAATCACCTTTCCTATAGTGCGGCTTCCAGCGTCACACGTCACGCATCACAGCCACGCCCCCGACGTGTTTCGTCACAGATTGACTTAATCATGGGATTAAGTCCACCTTTTACCAAAAAATAATAAATACTTATACATTATCTCACAAAAGTGAGTACACCTGTCACATTTTTGTAAAAATGTTATTATATCTTTTCATGTGACAACACTGAAGAAATTACACTTTGCTACAATGTAAAGTAGTGAGTGTACAGCTTGTATAACAGTGTAAATTTGCTGTCCCCTCAAAATAACTCAACACACAGCCATTAATGTCTAAACCGCTGGCAACAAAAGTGAGTACACCCCTAAGTGAAAATGTCCAAATTGGGCCCAATTAGCCATTTTCCCTCCCCGGTGTCATGTGACTCGTTAGTGTTACAAGGTCTCAGGTGTGAATGGGGAGCAGGTGTGTTAAATTCGGTTTTATCGCTCTCATTCTCTTATACTGGCCACTGGAAAATCAACATGGTACCTCATGGCAAAGAACTCTGATGAACTGAAAAAAAGAATCATACAGGGGTTTAACAGGACAGGTTCCACTCAGAACAGGCCTCGCCATGGTCGACCAAAGAAGTTCAGTGCACGTGCTCAACATCATATCCAGAGGTTGTCTTTGGGAAATAGATGTATGAGTGCTGCCAGCATTGTTGCAGAGGTTGAAGGGGTGGGGGGGGTCAGCCTGTCAGTGCTCAGACCATACGCCGCACACTGCATCAAATTGGTCTGCATGGCTGTCGTCCCAGAAGGAAGCCTCTTCTAAAGATGATGCACAAGAAAGCCCACAAACAGTTTGCTGACGATAAGCAGACTAAGGACATGGATTACTGGAACCATGTCCTGTGGTCTGATGAGACCAAGATAAACTTATTTGGTTCAGCTGGTGTCAAGCGTGTGTGGCGGCAACCAGGTGAAGAGTACAAAGACAAGGGGGTGGGTGTACTCACTTTTGTTGCCAGCGGTTTACACATTAATGGCTGTGTGTTGAGTTATTTTGAGGGGACAGCAAATTACACTGTTATACAAGCTGTACACCCACTACTTTACATTGTAGCAAAGTGTCATTTCTTCAGTGTTGTCACATGAAAAGATATAATAAAACATTTACAAAAATATGAGGGGTGTACTCCCTTTTGTGAGATACTGTACATAGTACTTGCTCTGACACTTCGGGGTCTGGGGCACGTGCCCACTCTGCGAACGGCCCGCTCCCTCCTGGATTATACACAGCGGGAGCTGATCGGCGGGTACGGTGAACTCACTGTCCACTGGCACCCGCCGATGCTTCAGTAAACAGGCAGAACGGCAGTCTGCCTATGTAAATTCTGTCAGCAGAGAAGGCATGGATCCTGTGTTCCTGTAAAGCAGAAACACTGATCCATGCCTTCCCCTAGTAAAAGAACCTCCCCCACTACACTAAATCACAGGCTACTCGACCCTTTGATTGCCCCTGATGTTAACCCCTTCCTAGCCAGTGTCAGTATAGTGACCGTGCATATTTTTTAGCACCAATCACTGTATTAGTGCCACTGTTCCCCAAAGAGTGTCAGTTAGGTGTCTGATTTCTCCGCCGCAATATCGCAGTCCCACTATAAGTCGCTGATCGCCGATATTACTAGTAAAGAAAAAAACGTAAAAAATATCCCATAGTTTGTAGACACTATAACTGTTGCGCAAACCAAGTAATATTCTCTCTTGGGATTTTTTTAAACCAAAAATATGTAGCAGAATACATATTGGCGTAAATTCATGAAGGAATCAGATTGTTTACATTTTTTTATTGGATATATAAAAAGCAGAAAGCAAAAAATATATATATTTTTTTTTTCAAAATTGTCGGTCTTTTTTTTGTTTATAGCGCAAAAAATAAAAACTGCAGAGGTGATCAAATACCACCAAAAAAAATCTCTATTTGTGGGAACAGTGCCGCACAACTGCGCAAATGACAATTACAGTAACGCAGTGCCGTATCGCAAAAAATGGCCTGGTCAGGAAGGGTGGGGGGGGGGGGGGTAAATCTTCCGGAGGTCAAGTGGATAAAGAAGAGAAAGAGAGTAAAGGACCACTTTAAGGAAAGTGAAGCAGAGTACTGTACACTTGTGTAAGCTTATTATTAGTGTGCGGGTTCTTTTGTAAATCCTCCACTCTAGTGGTCAGGATTGGAAGGGCGGCCTCCGTTCTATAATAGGTCTTTAGTGAGGCCTCTGATATCTGACACTAAAAGCAGAAAAGTTGCGATAACAGTGATAAATGTTCGCTATGATTTCATTTTTTATTAAAAACGATTTAGAGAGTTTCCACATCCTGCGATGGTGTGTACACTACAAACATTTATTTCGAAATGAATCCCTGCTTTCACGTGTATCTGTCATATCTCTAATTTACACTGAAATATTCCTGACAAATTCAGGAAGAGTTCAGGCATGTGTCACAGATCGGTTGGGGTAAACTAATGAGAATGTTCTTACTAGATTCTATAAATTAGCATCAAAAAAGGCAGTTGCCTAGTTAGACAATGTATTGTATATAATATAAAAAAAAAAAAAAACATTGAAAGGGCGTTCAGGAGAGAAGCTTTCGAGCAGAAAAAACAAGTATAAATGCACCTTAACACTATATGCATCTAGCATTTGAGCGTTCATGCATTCCACTGATCAGAATAAATTAATATTCTGATCAGTGGAATCCATTAACACTCAAACGCTTGACACCAAAATGCATGTAAGAGGGTCCTTGCCAGTGGCGGCTGGTGTTTTTTTGGGGGGGTGGAAAACAACCACCCAACCCCCTGGAGCAGTACCCACCCCCCCTTGCTGTTTGCCGATCGGTCCGGCACTTGCCCCATCGTGGCAGGTCGCAGGCAGCATGGTGCAGCGGCTCGGCTCCGAGTCCTCTCCTCCATGGCGGCTTCCAGTTCCTCCCCTCCTCCTCCTGAGCCTCCAATAGGATCACCTGTCCTTTCAGCCAGTCAGGTGACCGGTGTCAAAACCCTCTTCCTGATTAGCCGGGGAGGAGGATCAGTGTTACAACAGCAAATATTGATTCGCTGTTGTAACACACCTGGGTGGGCTCGGAGCGCACTCTCTGCAACCCAAGCCCACCCTATATTGAAGCCTATTAGAGCCTCTGGCTCTAATCGGTGCTTCAGAAAAACAGCCCCCCTCATCGGAATCCATGTGCCGGTGTCCTGAAAGTACACATCATCCTTTCAATCCAGAACACATATTAGTTACACAGGTTCTGAGGCTGATTTAATGTAGATAAGGCACCAAGTGAGTTTGATTACCACCTTAATCAGCCACAGAACCTGTGTAATTAATATGTGTCTTGGATTAAAAGGATGATGTGGCAACCTTACCTAAAAGGGGATGGACGCATGGAGAGGGCAGGCAGTGAGGGACTTGGGGGCGGCACCCTTGCCCCCCCTGGTCCTTGTGGTTGGCTAGTTTTGGTGCCCAAGCACAAAGCCCAACCCCTGCTCCAGCTTTGCTAGAACATGATCCCTCCGCCATCTTGTGCCCTGCTCCTCACCATAGGATTCCTCATGGCATTCCCATCCGTAAACCATTATATCAGAAGAAGTAATGTCCACACCATAGTTAGCCCCTTAATCGCCCCCTAGTGTTAACCCCTTCCCTGACAGTGACATTTATTCAGTAATCAGTGCATTTTTATAGCACTGATCTCTGTATAATTGTCAATGGTCCCAAAAATGTGTCAAAAGTGTCCAATTTGTCCGCCGCAATATTGCAGTCCCGATAAAAAACGCAGATCAACGCCTTTACTAGTAACAAAAAAAATAATAATAACAAAAATGCCATAAATCTATCCCCTATTTTGTAGACGCTATAACTTTTGCATAAACCAATCAATATACGCTTATTGCGATTTTTTTTTTTTTTACCAAAGATATGTAGAAGAATACATATCGGCCTAAACCGAGGAAAAAAATTGTTTTTTTGATAAAAAACGTGGGATATTTATTATAGCAAAAAGTCAAAGATATTGTGTTTTTTTTTTCAAAATTGACGCTCTTCTTTTGTTTATAGCGCAAAAAATAAAAACCGCAGAGGTGATCAAATACCACCAAAAGAAAGCTCTATTTGTGGGGAAAAAAGGACGTCAATTTTGTTTGCGCACAACGTCGCACGACCGCGCAATTGTCAGTTAAAGCAATACAGTGCCGAATCGCAAAAAGTGGCCTGGCCATTGAGCAGCCAAATCTTCCGGGGCTGAAGTGGTTAGGCAAATACTGCGAGCTATTCCGACTCCTTCACAGTCATGTAGAGATAGACTTATAGAGCATTCCTGTTTATTTCTGTAATTAATGGGGAACTTTTCCAGAGTCACACAGCTTTTGATATGTGTAATTACTTTTACAGCGTACAATTAGTAGTAATTATGAGTAAATAGTATTTATTTGGAGGTAGGTGTAGCAGGGAGTTACGTCTGTACACATGAAATATCGGTGCTTTGTAATTAATCTCTATTAAAACTTCCCAGGAACTAAGGGCTTTGTTATCTTTATGACTCGGAGAAAGGGCTTCCTGCCACTCGGAGTACTGCATGAGAGCGTGCAATCAGTAGGAGGAAGCGGTCAGGATGTCCTGTGTTACTATGGAAGTAATAGAGATATCCTCTGCTCTCTCACATGCCAACCTGATGACTGATCGACTGGATGGGGATCAGTCCGCTGTCCGTGAAATATACAATGAATCAGAATAAAACAGGGTCATCTTCCCATGATATTCACATGTAATGGAATTTTCTCACTACAAGTTTCCTTTATTCCTCGTATTTGAGTTGTAGATGAGCGGATGTCCTAAGAACCTGTTCACACCAGCGGGCGAGCATTACGATGCGTGCAACGCGCACGTGCCGGTATGTGTTGTGCACACATGCTGCAATGAGTTGTTACAACACATTGTTTTATTATTATTTATTTTTTATACTAGTAATGGTGGTGATCAGCGACTTATAGCAGGCCTATGATAGTATGGCGGGCAATTGGACACTAACTGACACTTTTGACACTTTGTGGGAACCAGTTACACAGTGATCAATGCTAAAAAGGGGTAAATAAATAAAGTAAGGTGCTATTCCTCATTAGGCCGAAGAATTATGTGAAAAAAAAAAATCTTGAGTTTCTTCTACTACACATGCATATAATACTGCACCAACTAATTTAATGTGGACTTTAACGGCTTGCCGACCAGCTGCTGTCGATACGGCAGCAGGTTGGCTCTCCTGCATGAATCGTCGTAGCTGTACGTCAGCTCGTGCAGGGGCGCAGTTGCGGGCGGGCATACGCCGCCGGCGGTGGGCGCTCGCGCACGCCGCGGGAGCGTGCCTGCGGGTCGAGCAGACTCGGTGTCCCCTGGAGACCCGTGATCGCCTAGTACAGAGGCAGAAAGGGGATCTGCCTTTGTAAACAAGGTGAATCCCCCTTCTGATAGGGGACATGACAGAGATCTACTGTTCCCAGTCATCGGCAGCCCATCCCCCCTACTCTTAGAACACTCCCAGGGAACACAGTTAACCCCTTGAGCGCCCCCTAGTGTTAACCCCTTCCCTGCCAGTGTCATTTGTACATTGATCAGTGGATTTTTATAGCACTGATCAATGTAATAATGTCACTGGTCCCCAAAAAGTACCATTTGGAGTCAGATTTGTGCGCCGCAATGTCGCAGTCCCGCTACAAATCACAGTTAATTACTAGTAAAAACAATAAAAAATAAATAAAAGTCCCTAAATCTATCCCATAGTTTGTAGATGTGATAACTTTTGCACAAACCAATCAATATACGCTTATTGCATTTTTTTTACTAAAAATATGTAGAAGAATGTATATTGGCCTAAACTGATGAATACATTTTTTTGTCATTTTTTTTTTTTTGGATATGTATTATAGCAGAAAGTAAAAATATATATTTTTTTGTTTTCAAAATTGACTGCCTTTTTTTGTTTATAGTGCAAAAAAAAAAAAAACCTGCAGAGGTGATCAAATACAACCAAAAGAAAGTTCTATTTATGGGAAAATTGTGTTTGGGTACAATGTCGCACAACCGCGTATCTGTCAGTTAAAGCGACCAGTGCCGTATCCCAAAAAATGGCATGGTCAGGAAGGGGGTAAATCCTTTCCGGGGATGAAGCGGTTAAAAAAGTAGAACATTAAAGTGTATCTAAACCCCAATACACAAATGTAATGCATCTCAGCTAACTAGTCCTTAGATGTGGCGGTTGCATTAGTTACTTTTTTCAGGCTTATTTTTCTCCTTTATTTTCAGCTAGTGATGCTGTGAATAACACACTTCCTGTCTTTTTGCGGGTAATTTACTAAAACTGGAGAGTGCAAAATCTGCTGCAGCTCTGCATAGAAACCAATCAGCTTCCAGGTTCTTATCAAAACTTAATTGAACAAGCTGAAGTTGGAAGCTGATTGGCTGCCATGCAGAGCTGCACCAGATTTTGAACTCTCCAGTTTTAGTAAATCAATCCCTTTGCGTCTGTTCTCACTCCTCTTTTGCAGCCATGATTGTCACAAGGCTGGACCTCAAACATTTGTTTACCTCCACTACAGGGTGGATTAGGGTAGGGCTGGGAGATTTTCTTAAAAAAAAAATCTGATTCTCTTAAAAAAAAACTCGATTCACGATTCGAATCGAGGTTTTTTTGGAAACCGCGCCGGTCCCGAGGCGCTGCGGGCATGAGCTTTTAGGCGAGGCCGCGGCTTCGGCCTAGTCCGCGGCGTCCGGCCTCGCGGACTAGGCCGAAGCCGCGGCCTCACCTAAAAACTCCTTGCCCGCAGCTCTTCAGGCCCGGCGCGGTGTTCGCGCCAGTCCGGAGGCGCTGCGGGCATGAGTTTTTAGGCGAGGCCGCGGCTTCGGCCTAGTCCGCGGCGTCCGGCCGTAGCTGCGGACTAGGCCGAAGCCGCGGCCTCGCCTAAAAACTCATGCCCGCAGAGCCTCGGGGTCGGCGCGGTGAAAAAAAAAAATAAAAAAAAATCGATTTGCTTAAATTTTGAATCGATTTGACCTCTCAACTCGATTCAAGATTTAAATCGATTTTTTTCCCAGCCCTAGATTAGGGTTGCCACCTGTCCGGGATTCACCTGGACAGTTCGGGTTTGGAATCATGCGTCCGGGTTTCAGACTGTCTGAAACCCAGACACATTAATCAGACAGGACTATGGATTCCCAGCAGGGTTGCTGGCTGCAGGGGTCTAAACCGAGACAGTCTGAAACCCGGACACACACACAGACGGGAGAGAGGGCTCGATCTGCTCCTCTTCCTCTTGCCCCTACCCCTCTGTGTCTGCCCACACTCCTTAGAGAAGGAAAGTGCAGGCCGGAAATTTGAAGTCCAGCAGCCTCAGATACATCTGGATGAGAGGTTCTGAATGCCAAGGGCATAGTTGCCAAAAGTCCAGATTTTCCCGGGACAATCCCTTTTTTGAGACCCTTGTCCCGATCGGAGGCTGTCCCGATTCGGGATTTTGCCCAGGGGAATCGGGAATGTTTGCTTTTTCATTTTTGGAGCAGCTGGCTTCAACAAAATGGCCACCGGCGCCGTCGCTAGATCGTTCCACCTTGTGTTCAGTGGAGAGAGGAAGGGGGCTCGATCCGTGCTGCCTATGAATCGGCTTCTCCCCTCACAATACTGAAGCCGGGGTTAGCTGCACGGATCGGCCCCTCCCCTCTCTACTGAACACACGGCGCCGGCCGCTCATGCCATGTTCCTTCTGCTCTTGTCTCTGCAGCAATTTAACTTTAATGTACAGGAGGGGGGTTAAGTATATACAGGAGGGGGGTTAGCTATATACAGGAGGAGGGGGGTTAAGTATATACAGGAGGGGGGGTTAGCTATATACAGGAGGAGGGGGGGTTAGCTATATACAGGAGGGGGGTTAACTATATACAGGAGGAGGGGGGGTTAGCTATATACAGGAGGAGGGGGGTTAGCTATATACAGGAGGATGGGGGTTAACTATATACAGGAGGAGGGGGGTAGCTATATACAGGAGGAGGGGGGTTAGCTATATACAGGAGGAGGGGGGTTAATTATATACAGGAGGAGGGGGGTTAGCTATATACAGGAGGAGGGGGGGTTAACTATATACAGGAGGAGGGGGGTTAACTATATACAGGAGGGGGGTTAACTATATACAGGAGGAGGGGGGTTAGCTATATTCAGGAGGAGGGGGGTTAACTATATACAGGAGGAGGGGGGTTAGCTATATACAGGAGGAGGGGGGGTTAACTATATACAGGAGGAGGGGGGTTAGCTATATACAGGAGGAGGGGGGTTAGCTATATACAGGAGGGGGGTTAACTATATACAGGAGGAGGGGGTTAGCTATATTCAGGAGGAGGGGGGTTAACTATATACAGGAGGAGGGGGGTTAGCTATATACAGGAGGAGGGGGGTTGGCTATATACAGGAGGAGGGGGGTTAACTATATACAGGAGGGGGGAGGGTTAACTATGTACAGGAGGGGGTTAACTATTTACAGGAGGGGGGTTAACTATTTACAGGAGGGGGGTAACTATTTACAGGAGGGGGGTTAACTATGTACAGGAGGGGTTATTATGTACAGGGGGGAACTATATACAGGGGGGATACTATGTACAGGGGGGGTAACTATGTACAGGGGGGTAACTAGGGGAAGAGGGGAAACTATGTACAGGGGGAGGGGGTAACTATGTACAGGGGGGTAACTATGGCTCTGCCTGGGAGACTGATGTAAGGACTAAGGCTGGGAACACTGTCTGACTCTGCTGGGGGCACCTGATGCAAAGAGGGACTCTGCTGGGGGCACCTGATGCAAGGAGGGACTCTGCTGGGGGCACCTGATGCAAGGGCGGACTCTGCTGGGGGCACCTGATGCAAGGGCGGACTCTGCTGGGGGCACCTGATGCAAGGACGGACTCTGCTGGGGGCATCTGATGCAAGGATGGACTCTGCTGGGGGCACCTGATGCAAGGATGGACTCTGCTGGTGGCACCTGATGCAAGGACGGGCTCTGCTGGTGGCACCTGATGCAAGGACGGGCTCTGCTGGTGGCACCTGATGCAAGGACGGGCTCTGCTGGTGGCACCTGATGCAAGGATGGGCTCTGCTGGTGGCACCTGATTCAAGGACAGACTCTGCTGGGGACACCTGATGCAAGGACTGACTCTGGATTAATGTGGTTAGTAGTTTCCACAATAAAGATATAAATGTTTGTCTTTTCTTTTCAGCTCACAGGAAGTGACAAGGATACTAAATTCCTGGCAGGATCAACAGGTATTTGTGCAGATGTGCCACAAGCCTCTGCTGGCCCTCTGGCACATCTGCACATACACCTTATTTTTAAAGATGGCAGTGCCAGTTTAGGGAGGTGGGACCAACAATAAGGGAGACAGAACTTTTCAGATGACCCTTCTCTGGTGTGTATGTAGTACCCTCCTAGTTTAGAGTAGGCTGGTCAATTTAGTTAGCTTCTCTGTAACTAGTGGAGCAGAGGCTGATTACTTAGGGCTGTTCAGTGTCTCACAGGCTGCTGTTCTGCTACTCCCCCCTGTGTTCTAGAAACTTCTAGAAGTATAGTGGAAGGGAGAACAGGACAGGCACCCTGAATATTTATGGGACTCCAGCCAACCCCTGGGGGAGTATGCCCAGAAGGTGGATAGAAAGTTCTGAGGCCTGGCAACCTGGGGCAAGGTTCCTGGGTCCAGTCCTTCAGGAGGAGACCCCTGTACTGGGGCTCTGAGCCTGGGACATAGAGAAGCATAGAGGAAGCAAGAGGAACCTTTGAAAACATTGAGGTCCCAGCTGGGCTTAGCTGGGGGCCTACCGCAGAGAGACTGAGCAGAGCCAGAAAGGAGCTGGTGGGAGAAAGCCCAACAATCCTGGGAATGAGTGAGTAACTGATCCTGCTATACAAAGGAGAAATGACTGTGGGCTGGTCTAACCACACAAGCAAGTGCAATGCAGCCAGGAATTGTGCAAAACAGCCAGGAGTGTGCAATATTTCTAAAAAGTTTGTCCAGCATAGCCAGCCAGGAGTTGTGCAAAACAGCCAGGAGTGTGCAATATTGCTGAGAAGTTTTCCCAGTATAGCCAGGAGTTATTTAACCGCTTGTCGACCATCCACCGTCATTATACTGCGGCAGGTCAGCACGATCCCGCGAACCGTCGTAGCTATACGGCGGTCCCTATAAGCGGGGATAGCAGGCGCGCCCACTGCACTGCAGGGGTGCCGATGCGCGGTTGCGATGACCGTCAGCCACACGTGATCATGGGCATGAGAGCCAGAACAGGGACATGTGTGTGTAAACACACAAATCCCTGTTCTGTGAGGAGAGGAGTGACAGATCGTGAGTTCCTACTAGCTAGGAACCACAATCTGTCATTTTCTCCAGTCAGTCCCATCCCCCTACAGTTAGAACACACACTAGGGAACACAGTTAACCCCTTGATTGCCCCCTCGTGTTAACCCCTTCCACGCCAGTGACATTTATACAGTAATCAGTACATTTTTATAGCACTGATCACTGCATAATTGCCAATGGTCCCAAAAATGTGTCAAAAGTGTCCGATGTGTCCGCCATAATGTCCCGATAAAAATCGCTGATCACCGCCATTACTAGTAAAAAAAAAAAAAAAATGCCATAAATCTATCTCCTATTTTGTAGACACTATAACTTTTGCACAAACCAATCAATATACGCTTATTGCGATTTTTATTACCAAAAATATGTAAAAGAATACATATCGGCCTAAACTGAGGAAAAAATTTGCTTTTTTTTAAAAAAAAGGGCATATTTATTATAGCAAAAAGTACAAAATTGTTTTTTTCAAAATTGTCGCTCTTTTTTGTTTATAGCGCAAAAAATAAAAACCGCAGTGATGATCAAATACCACCAAAAGAAAGCTCTATTTGTGCAAAAAAAGGACGTCAATTCTGGGTATAGTGTCGCACGAACGCACAGTTGTCAGTTAAAGCGACGCAGTGCCGTATCGCAAAAAATGGCCTGGTCATTGAGCAGCCAAATCTTCCAGGGCTGAAGTGGTTAAGAAAGCCAAGAGAGCACAGTGCAGTCCAAAGCCAAGCAGTCCTCAAGCTGTTCTACAGTTCCGGGGGATTCCATACTCTCCATCCCTTTACAAGTTACTGTTCTAATAAAAACCTTTAAAGAAACCCCTAGACTGATCATTGAGCCAGAGGAAGAATGCTGAAAAAGCTGTGTGTCTGGCTGTGTATGCAGTGAGTGGGGAAAGTAGGCCCAAATTAGCAGCGGCTCCTGCAGGGGTAGCGCTACATATATTTGGGCATTAGTGGTAAAAAGCAAAACACATTGAGATGGGTAAAGCTTCTCCTGTAAAGTGGATCTTCTGTCTCTATCCTAGGCTCACCACTGCGGGCAGCTGCGTCATTTCTACAAGGTAATAAGATGCTCCTATAGAACAAGGAATGACCACAATGGGAGTCTCTGGCTGGCGTCTATCTGCAGAACAGGTTGTAAATGATGTTTTAGTGGTTGGATCCTCAGCCCTGTGATAGAAATCAGACATTTTCCCTCTCCAAGTTGTGATTAACCCCTGTGAAGGACAAGAGGCTGGCTAGAGAGAGGATACAAGACATGATTATTGGTGGAGCATAAGAGAACCTGTTATATTGTGTGCATGCCAATGAGTAAAATCTCCCAGGAACACAACGCCATGTATCAGATCTGGAGGAAATACAACCAATCAGCCTTGCCTATACAAGTCCATTAGTATTTCTATAATCCACACAAAAATAACAGCTGGAATGTGATTGGTTGCATGGGGTGACTTCTTCTCCTAAAGTTTTAGGGCACATTTACATTGAAATGGCATATGATGGGCACAAGTGGCTGCATATGATGGGCATAAGTGGCTGCATTTGATGGGCACAAATGGCTGCGTTTGATGGGCACAAGTGCTGCATATGATGGGCACAAGTGGCTGCATTTGATGGGCACAGTGGCTGCATTTGATGGGCACAATGCCTGCATTTGATGGGCACAATTGGCTGCATATGATGGGCACAATTGGCTGCATATGATGGGCATAAGTGGCTGCATATGATGGGCACAAGTGGCTGCGTTTGATGGGCACAAGTGGCTGCGTTTGATGGGCACAATGGCTGCATATGATGGGCACAAGTGGCTGCGTTTGATGGGCATAATGGCTGCATATGATGGGCACAAGTGGCTGCATATGATGGGCACAAGTGGCTGCATATGATGGGCACAAGTGGCTGCATTTGACGGGCACAAGTGGCTGCATTTGATGGGCACAAGTGACTGCATATGACGGACACAAGTGGCTGCGTTTGATTGGCACAAGTGGCTGCATATGATGGGCACAGTGGCTGCATATGATGGGCACAAGTGGCTGCATATGATGGGCACAGTGGCTGCATATGATGGGCACACGTGGCTGCATATGATGGGCACAATGGCTGCATATGATGAGCACAGTGGCTGTATATGATGGGCACAGTGGCTGCATATGATGGGCACAGTGGCTGCGTTTGATGGGCACAATGGCTGCAATTGATGGGCACAATGGCTGCATATGATGGGCACAGTGGCTGCATATGATGGGCACAATGGCTACAATTGATGGGCACAATGGCTGCATATGATGGGCACAGTGGCTGCATATGATGGGCACAGTGGCTGCGTTTGATGGGCACAATGGCTGCAATTGATGGGCACAGTGAGGCTGCAGTTGATGGGGGGTTTCAGTATTTTTCAGTTTGTTTGCGCCCCCCAAAAAATTTTGAGCACCAGCCAGTATCTATTGCACGGTATTTCCTACTCGGTTATTAATTTTCATTCATACCTCTCAATCCTTGTACATGCAGCACCACCTCCTATTACTACACATCCACATTTTCCAGTTCAGTATCTCCCAGCTTCATACAAATTCCCATTCCGCCTTTCCACTCCAGCATATTTCTCTTCTCCTGGTTGTCATTTCCCATTTTCCATTGTACACTCCACTTTTTCATCCCCACCTTACAGCCTGGGACGATTAATTACACACACCTCTGTCAGCTTTTATCAGTGACGATCCATGATGCTCTTATACTCCCACATGCTTATGAGTTCTTTATCCCCATGATTAAAGGGGTTGTAAACCCTTGTGTTTTTTCACCTTAATGCATCCTATGCGGGGCCGAGTCCGGCATTCGTGTTTGTGGACACAAATGCTGGACTCGGGATCGCGCCCACAAGGTAACCCCCTCAGTAGAGCGCTTCTCCTAGGGGGTTATCTTATGTGGGGAAGAGCCACGAGAGCCGCCGGGGGACCCCAGAAGAGGATGTTCAAGGCCGCTCTGTGCAAAACGAGCTGCACAGTGGAGGTAAGTGTGACATGTTTGTTATTTAAAAAAAAACAAAAAACGATCCTTTACAATCACTTTAAGCTACGGAGGGCGGAGCGAAAAGCATTTGGGGCGTGGCCTGGCGGGAGCCCAGGCTAAGGTTGTCTCTACCATGATATCACACGCATGGATGTGGTATCAGGGATGCCTTCTCTCCACTCTTTAGTGGTCATGGGGGCTGGGACGAGCTCCACTCCCTTGCCGGTGTTTCATCAGATTAGGCGACCCGTCAGAATGTGTAATGGAAGTGATGTTCCATCGCCGCCATCTTGCTACACCCTGCACTCCTCTACAGTAAGGATACACTGAGAAGGGGGAAAGCGGACATCTTGTTACACCCACTGGAGTTTTGCAACACTTATTTTTTAACAGTAAAGTGAGTTTATATAGTGAAATACAGTACTTAGAACTCCGTCTGACTAGTTAGATGTTGAATTTTAAAAGCAGCGGCAAGCGTGCGGATCTCACAGGTTTGCTAATCTGACAGAAGTTTGCTGCTTTTAAAATTCAACATCTAACCAGTCAGACAGAGTTCTAAGTACTGTATTTCACTATATAAACTCACTTTACTATTAAAAATAAGTGTAAAATTCAAAACTCATGTGTGTGTAACAAGATGTCCGCTTTCCCCCTTCTCAGTGTATCCTTATAGGGCGTACACACGGTCGGACTTTGTTCGGACATTCCGACAACAAAATCCTAGGATTTTTTCCGACGGATGTTCGCTCAAACTTGTCTTGCATACACACGGTCACACAAAGTTGTCGGAAAATTCGATCATTCTGAACGCGGTGACGTAAAACACGTACGTCGGGACTATAAACGGGGCAGTAACCAATAGCTTTCATCTCTTTATTTATTCTGAGCATGCGTGGCACTTTGTGCGTCGAATTTGTCTACACACGATCGGAAATTCCGACAACGGATTTTGTTGTCGGAAAATTTTATAGCCTGCTCTCAAACTTTGTGTGTCGGAAAATCCAATGGAAAATGTGTGATGGAGCCAACACACGGTCGGAATTTCCGACAACAAGGTCCTATCACACATTTTCCATCGGAAAATCCGACCGTGTGTACGGGGCATTACTGTGGAGGAGTGCGGGGTGTAGCAAGATGGCGGCGACGGAACGTCACTTCCGTTACACATTCTGACGGGTCGCCTAATCTGACGAAACACCGGCACTGCTGCAGCAGCAGACACGTACATCATCTACATTGTTCCTCACCATATGACCCTGAGCGGCACACTTATCCTCTGTGGGTCACATATTCCACTAAGGCAGTCCATTGAAATCAATGGGCCTCCAATGCAATAAAACCCAACAATCAGACAGGTCACAACAATTTTGCTGCAGCACGCTACGGTGCAACGACATGCATTGCTGTGCATTACAATGAATGTGAGTTGTCTTGGTGCTATTCAAAATCAATGGCGTCACAATGTGTCAACATATGTAATACATTGCAGCGGTAAAACAGATGTAAATCTGCCCTTATACATGTGATCCAAGAACATTCCAAGATTCTAAAAAATATTACTTCATAGCAGCCTTTCTCAACCTCTTTACCCCAGGGGAACCCTTAAAATAATTTTTAAATCTCAAGGAACCCCTGCTAAAACCATTCCATGGGGGTTAGCAGAACAATGCCCCTGACATTGGTGGTCAATGAGAAGATTGCCTTTTTTTTTTTTACAGAAGTGGTAAGAATGACCCCTTTACAGACAGCTAAAAAGATCTTTGGTGTCATGCCACTGGCTCCTCCAAGTGTCATTGGCTCAGAACTATGCAGCCACCATCAAATGAAAGGTAAATCAGCCACAGCTCATAGAACCCATGGGATCCTCTGGTCCTCTGATTGAGATAGGCTCCTTCACATTGATCTACAGTCAGCAGGAATATTGGGTTGAAACCCCTATTAGGTTTTTATTGCTTTCTGTGCTCCCTCTAAGGAGATTCACCCTCTCTGTATGTCCTAGTCACCATTGTCACCAGGCCACAAAGTGAAAGAAAATTCATAACTGTGAGCTGTCGCCAAGAAATCTTTCCACAATAAATCACTTGCATAACTAAAAGAGTCCATCAGCTTATCCAGTCCATATTGTGCTGGTCCTGTAAGCTCCTTTCACCCGTCTGCTGAGATCAAAGCTGAAACCAGATAAAAGACAAACGAGGGAACAGGAATAAGAGTTAAAAGCTGAGTAAAACTAGTCAAAAACAATTACACACTTAGCAGAAGAAATCTGTAGCCAGGGGATTGCATGCAACACAGGATGACAGCTGCTAATGCCCTGGTATGGGCATGCTGGACCTGCTACTAAAGCTGTCACATTCGCAGCATCTGTGGCAGCTCCGTGGACTTATCATAAATGGCATACCTGGCATACCTGGGAATGGCAACGCGTTTCAAGGTAAACACCCTCTTTCTCCAGCCTACTCATAGACAGTAACACGGGAGTTTTAACCACTTCCCACCGGGAGGGCGTACATGGACGTCCTCCCATTTCAGTGGTTATACCGAGATGATGCCTGCACCTACAGGCCTCAACTCTGTATCGTTCTCTTCAGCCGGTGATTCCCTGCACCATAAGAGCAATCATAGCGGCAGTTTAGCAGTTTAGCTACTTTATTGTTCTTACAGGCGGCCAGAGGGGATGTCCCCTCCCCCGCCGCCCTTCGGTGCTTCTACCTGCTCACCTGTGCGATCCGCGAGCCGGGGAAGGAAACCACCGGCGCCGGAAGTTGACTATAGAAATTTCCGGGGAACTGGTGGTCCCCGGTCATCTCTGTGACTCTCAGAGGCCCGAACGTGAGGTTATGACGTTACGTTC
The DNA here is from genome assembly GCA_037952835.1 of Lithobates septentrionalis. Classification (NCBI taxonomy): domain Eukaryota; kingdom Metazoa; phylum Chordata; class Amphibia; order Anura; family Ranidae; genus Lithobates; species Lithobates septentrionalis. Next base: position 193,766 of record JBBDGP010003164.1, on the reverse strand, counting down.
GGCCTGCCAGTTGTAAATATTGCCATATACTAGTCTGGAGAGCTGAGATCGTCCTGTTTTTTTTTTAATCTCAGGCTTTCCAGCTTGGTAGAGAGATGTGGGGTCTTATTGACCCCTGATCTTTCCATAAAGAGCACCTGTCACACGCTATTCCTATTACAAGGGATGTTTACATTTCTTGTAATAGGAAAAAAAATGATCAAAATGTTTTTTTTTAAAAGGGAAAGTGTAACAATCAAAAAATGAAAATATAAATGAACAATAAAAAAACAAAAAATTTAAAGCGCCCCCATTTTTTTTTTTTTTAAAAAGCGTTTGAAAAATTGCTGTGCAAATACCATGTGACATAAAAAATTGCAACAACTGCCATTTTATTCCCTAGGGTTTCTGCTAAAAAACATATATAATGTTTGGGGGTTCTGAGTAATTTTCGACCAAAAAAAAATGATGATTTTTACATGTAGGAGCGAAGTGCCAGAATTGGCACGGATGGGAAGTGGATACTGAGTGGTGTAGCACTGTCTTGATGGGCAACAGACAAAATAGCAGTACAAGCAGACTACAAGGTGCAGCCGATCTGCTATAGAACCAGCTAAAATACTATAAAGACTATGATAGTCATATAAAAGGGGGACTTAAATGTGCAATAAATTTATCCTGGCAGACTACAAGGCTCAACTTACACATAAAAATCAACATAATTTAGGGCTCATTCACACCAGAACATCGGTGCGGTAAACACAAACCCGCATTCCACGAGCGTTTCCTGAACCACGTTCAAAATGCATTGGGTGTACGATCTGCTGCGAATGTCAATATAATCCTAACAACACCCCGACTGCAGATCGCAAGTGCAGTGCGTTTGCCTGCACTGGATCACATAGTACCACAGTACCATGGGATCCAGTGCAGGGCGTTCTTCAAAAGTGGTGTATGAACTGCTTTTGGCACAATCCAGTGCCGTTTCAGTCAATTCAAATGAATGGTCTGAAAATCGCACCGCACTGTGTCACATATAATATTGCACAGAAACCAATATCACGTTCCTGTGCGATTCCGTTTTGAACTGACCCCAAAAACCACAAGCACAGACAAATGTAAAAGGTTCCATGTGTTTTATACACAAAATAAAGTACACAGTAGGAAATACGCTTATTTGTGCTAAAAAGGTTCTAATATAACAAAGTTTCTCTTTTTTATCTCATGCATGGGAAGAAAATGTTTCCCAAACAAAATATTTCATGCAACAAAGAAATCTTTGTTGCAATTTATTTCGCTATACTACATAGTGGAGGTTTGTGTTTGTAATAAGCAATATGTTTTCAAGGTCCACCTTGCCAAGAAGACTATTTATGAGGCCAAAAAAGGAGGGGATACTCACTACTCTCCAATAATAAGGTAAGTATTCTCAGAGGGTTGTATTAACTTCCAATTCTTAGTTTACCCTTCTGGGGTCAGCGTATTTAAAGAGGAACTGCAGTCTGCTCACATAATTTGTAATAAAAACATCTTTGCCATTCTGAAGCTTCCCTCCAACCACTTTGCAAAATATGTTGCAGAAATCTCCCTCCACTAAGTCTGGCTGCAGCCATTTTAACTGTGGGCAGCTGAAGCTGCTGCTTGTTCACTTCCTGGATTTACACAGACACAGAGAGGCACATCTCCAGCTCTGCAGCTTTCATTGGCCCTCTTATGACTCATCCCCCTTCCTTCCTTCCTTCCTGGCAAACTCTCACGAGAGTGAAAGAGAAAGCTGTGCATGATGTCATAAGCCTAGGCTTTTTACCAGACAAGAAACAGGAAGTGGGCTGTATAAGGTATTTACTGGCAGAAAAAAAATGTTTTACTATTCAAAGTTAAAACAATAAGGGTAGAAGAATAGATGGAAAGTTGAAAAAATGACTGAAGGTCCACTTTAAAGTACAAATCCAGAAAGTTTCTCTGTGTCACAATCTTTGAAATCTGCAGCAGTGTCACATTTTGGAAAAGCCTCAATAACCCACTCTGTAGACTTATTGGGGGAGATTCACTAAGGCTCTGTTCACCGCCTAGCGATTTGAATCGCGGATGGAATCTTAATCGTACCCAAAACGTGGTGCGATTTTCCTGCGATTATTGAACAACAAAACGCACCACAATTGCAGCAAAAATCATAACCACAAACGCTCCTGGCTCTGTGCCAAGATTTGGTACATGAGCTTCTTTGGGGAGTTTTTGCAGCAGAGGGAGGCCCATTCAAATGAATGGTGCCGCTCCAAAAACTATCCACTAAAAAGCAAAAAAAAGCTAAAAAAACTGCGCTGCAGCAGCTGTCACTGCGCTACACTCAGGTGTGTTGGGAGCTTCCAGGTTTTATTGTCAAAGCTTAAAGTGGTTCTAAAGCACTTTTCAGAATGCATTAAGGTGAAAAACCTTAAGGCTTTAGAACCACTTTAAGCTTTGACAATAAAATTTGGAAGCTGATTGGTTTCTATGCAGAGCTGCACCAGATTTTGCACTCTCCAGTTTTAGTAAATCTCCCCCAATGTGTTAAAGTGCAATGTCTGAGCACGCTATGATCCAGATCCCCTTGCTCAATCAGTCTAGAATGTTCCCCAAATCTGCACCTTATAGTTCTAATAGCCCAGCCAACTTATAGTAGGCCACATGGGCACGAGAGGCAGTAGACAACAAAGTCAGATGAACAGTAATTAAAAACCATTGAATTTTATTTATTTTTTTATGTTGTTTTTTTTTTGTGAGTTCATGATTTTTCCTTTCTTATTTTTAATGCTAGGGGCCTTTTGATGAACAAATATGGGCCTGGCTGGTAAACTGGGGCCTAGTTTAGGATCCTGTAAAAGTATGCTCGTTTTTTTTTTTTTTAAATCCTGCACACATTTGTTTTCTCTTTAATGATTTAATTTGAAAAAAGCCACCCGTGGGTGAAAACTGTTAATGTCATAACAAAACCAGTATGTTCCTACTACTCTGTGAAGTAATATTGGAAGACTTTTAGGAAGTTATAAATCTCATAAATTAATCCTTGTATACCGTACTCTACATTTATTTATATGCTGTCGATCATCAACAGTCTATCTACTCCCTAAGCCAACTTTTGATGCCAACGCATTATTATTTCATAATTCGTTATTATTATCCTGGTTGCTCTGTAATTATCTTTGTCTTTTTCCTGTCCAAGTCTGGAAATATGAATATTTGCTTTGTCTTTGAAAGATTTGTCCCTTTAAATAAGGCCTCATTCTTTGAATATATGATTGGATTCTATCAATGCAGAAAATGTAGGGTGTGCACCCTTAGTGGATGCACTCATAGAAGAACTCATAAGTTCATTTCCACCAGCACTACAATAGAGTTCGAAATTAGATCATTTATTACTTGCTCCACAGAACGTGTGGTGTACCTTCTTCAATGTCCTTGTGGATTACAATACGTGGGGAGGACGAAACGCCCCCTATCTGTAAGACTCAACGAGCATATCACCAACATTCTTACTGGTTTCCCAAAACATCCGGTCTCCAGACACTATCTTGAGGTACACAACCGGGACCCTAGGAAAACGATCTTTCTAGGCATTGATAGATATACCCCACATTGGAGGGGGGGGTCTATTATACGTGGGATCTCCAGGCTTGAAATGACATGGATACACAGATTAAAGTGCTATACTCCCTTTGGACTCAATGTGGATGTAGATCTTAATGCATTTCTAGACAATTCATGATAATTTTATTTAAGAATTATTCTATGCTATCTTTATATTACTTTTCAAAATTTTTTGTCTTTTTTTATTTTAATTTTTAATTTTTAAGTTTAGAAATTCCCTTGTCATTATTCTTCTATCTTCATGTTATTTAACGATTAGTGAAGTGTGGTTTAATTTTGACATTTTTTATCATATATAGTTGTTTTTAATATTATGTTATATATACTATAATCTGTTCACTCGCTTTGAATCTCTAGTGGTGGTAGATATATTCACATCCCCAACCACCTTTGGAACGACATCCTAGTTTCTCACCAATCATAGTTATGTACATATTGTGGTTTGAACACCCTCAGTGTAACTCCCATTCGCCCCTCTTTTACATGGAGGAGAGTTTTCGTTTTGTTTTATTTTCAATTTTTATCCCTGTATATGTATATTATAAAACACTCTAATAATAACATATTCGGGTTTTGATTATATTCGATGTGGCCATTTTCCCTATTTAATTTTTCCAGCTCTTGAAGGGTTCCAGTGTAGGGGCGGAAGTGGCGTCTGCCCATCGAAAAAACTATAGGTCACAGACTTCCTACTTCCGTGTAGGATGGTGCGGTGACGCCATCTGAGCTTCAAAGCGAGGTTTGGTTTTCATTTCTGGTCTATATATAGCGATGAGTCAGTGCGTCGCCCGTTCCCATGACGACGTCCAATAGGACGAAACGTACGTCGGAAGGTTGACGCGCTGACGTCATCGTTTTTCGTTTGAACGGGTGCATGCGAGCCGGCCGGCTGTTTTATATCCTATGTGCCTTATATCGTCATTTTACATGTAAGTGCGACCATTTCTTTTAACTCAATAAATGTGATACAGTTTTACGCTATGGAGAATTTGTTTTGTCCTTTTGGGTTCTCCTGCTATACGGATTGAGTTCGATACACTGTAAGATCCCGTCCACCCCCTTCATTGGTTGATGACCTGAGGAGCAGATTTCCCCTGAGTGGAGGTTTACCATTAAGCTGATTCACAGCTTACCTCTGGTAAGCGGACATCTTATTAGGTGGAGGATTTTTCACTGGGTGTCTCACGTCTGTAATTATTGAATACATCCACCCTTGGCTCCAAGGATTGTGTTATATGTCTACGGTCACTGTTTGTATCTGCCTTGACTCCAGGAACTGTGTTTTTGTGACGTCAGTTATTTTCCTACTTCAATTGGGACTTTTTTTACCTGTATTCGGGACTTATCATTTCCAGTCACTTTTTCATTAGGGTTCTGGTGTTTTATAATTACAAACACATTTTCATTTTTTGATGTATTGTATTTCTCATACACTTTATTATTGATTAGTCACTTTTATGATACTGTTTTTAGCGCGGTTGTTCTTGAATATTTCTGTTTAGTATGTGCACGCCTCACATTATGACTGCAGCTTTTTCATTTTTCTAACTGAGTGTTCAACTTAGTGAGTAGCGCGGTAATTCTTGTTATTTATTTTGTCTTTTGGCTCTACTTTGGCTTTATTACTGCAGCCACTCCAATATAACGTCTTTTATTAGTTATCCATTTGAACAAAGTTTCTCAATGGATATATTTGACTACAGAGCCGCAAGGCAGGTCAACACTGATGGTGTATTTGAGATGTACAAGGAGGATGAGGGTGACCTCAATGGCCTGTTTACAAGGCTTAAGAACTTGACAATATCCGAAATACACACTCAGTGGGATATAGCTTATCTAGACACATACGTAAAAGGGGGTATGGTACCAAGAAGTCTTAGGTGGGAGGTTAGCCCACAGAAGGGGGATGTTCAACTTGAAGAGTGGTTTGGCTATTTCAATACGGCCGGAATAGATTTTTTAAAGTTTCTCATTAATCGTAAAAAAACCAAGCTTACAAGACTTGATGACGAAATTAAAATTATTAAAGAGAAACTGAACCCCCATAAAGATAGCAATGAATATAAAGAAAGATCTCTCTCCCTCCTTACCCTATTGGAGAAAGAGGAGAGGGATCAGAGAATTAAAAAGAAAAAGAAGTATAATAGAGATCTACTTGACTATCAAGGGGCAGTAGTGTTCGAATGGCAAAAGAAACTGATAGCAGAACAAGCTTCAGTTGACTCTATGGAATGGGGACCGTCCAATACAGGCGGACCACCCCCCACTGCTGTGTATGCCCCTCCTCCATCGCAGCCTGGCTATCCCAATTACCCTTTGGGAGGCCACAATGGTCCCCCAGGTAGATTTCCACAAGGGTCTCAACAATCCCTCCCCAGACGCGGTGGAGGGGGTAAGGGAGGTACTCCATCCCATTATCCGTCCACATTACCTAGAAGATCTCGGGGTACTAGTGGTTCAAATCACGGAGGGCGTGGCAGAGGTAGAGGTTTCAACAACATGAGATCCTCAGAGAATCGCCCGTATGAGGGTAGATCTTATGATCAGTATAGTAGATATGATGATCAGTCACCCTCTCCCCGTACCTTGGATTTGGATATATACCATGACCGTTCTTACGGTCCAGGTTATGGCCCTAATGTAGGCCACTATGATGGAAGAACACGCGGATTTCAAAATTCAGGGCACATGAATCTTAGAAGGGATCACTCGGAGTATAACGTCAGCACATACAATCAATTTTACCCTCTTAGAGATCTTGATGGCCCTCCTACCAATGCCACCATCACGGAAGAGCGTAATGGTATAGCCTCACATTCCTATCCCAGTCTGATGGGACCCATAGACGATGGCAACAGACCAGGCCCTTCCAATTTGAGTCACCAGCAATGGGGTTTTCACCGGCCAAATCAAGGCGTCAAAAGGCCAGCAGACCAAAGAGAGGATCTAGAGGGGGGAGGCGAGTGCGATCAAAAAAAGAAAAAATCGTAACCAATAACGGGGTATTCAATTTGAGCTCAGTCTCCTTGAGTGACTCAGAGAAATCTTTACTCAACAAGGGACTCAAATTTGCACCTCCCCGAGGCCTAGATAAGTTTCAGACTTATATCGATGTGCATAAATTCATACGTAAGGTTAATATTAAGAGATATCTAGCCTCCAATCCTATTACACATAACGAGATCAATCACAACGGGTATCGCCACTCGGGGCTATCAAATGCCTCTCTTTTCAACCCTCCAGGAGTTGTAGCCCCCTCCCTGAAGGTATTTAAAGATTTAGTTCTTAAGGATTTGGAACAATTACCCCTTAAAAAAGTCTATTTTAATAAAGACCTCAAGACCGGGCTAGACTCTTTATGTTTAAATAAAAACTTAGTTATCAGGCCAGCTGACAAAGGGGGGGGCATTATCGTATTGGATAGAAAGGATTACCTTACAGAGATGTCCAATATATTGGGTGACCGAGAAACTTATACCCCCCTCAGATCTGATCCCAAGGCTCAATATAAAAAAGAATTGGAGGTGCTGATCAAATTTGGGTTCGATCAGGGTATTCTAAACAGTAAGGAGAAATCCTATTTAGTCCCCAAGGCCCCGCGCACTCCGGTTCTTTACTACTTACCCAAAATTCACAAACATCCTACCTGCCCCCCGGGACGTCCCATTGTTAGTGGAATTGATTCCATATCGTCCCGGGTGGGCAGGTACATAGATTTTTATTTACAACCATTGGTCACAGGGATGCCGTCTTATCTGAAGGACACTCGCCATGTGATCAATAAACTTTCTGATTATACCCCAGGTCCATCTTGGTGGCTAGTGACAGCTGATGTCGCCTCATTATATACGGTGATACCACATAACTTGGGGTTATATGCGGTTGAGTATTACCTTAGACGTGACTCATCTCTGTTTGATGAACAAATATGTTTTATCATGCAGCTACTTCATTTTGTGGCCACGAGGAATTACTTTTGGTTTGGAGGCCAATTCTATAGGCAGGATAGAGGCGTCGCCATGGGGGCTAAATATGCCCCCAGTCTGGCGAACCTCTTCATGGCCCTGTGGGAGGAGGATGTCATCTATGCCCAACAAAAACCTCAGGTGGTGTTATGGGCCAGGTATATAGATGACATCCTCCTCCTATGGAATGGTGACCGTGAAGACCTTGATGTATACATGAGGGGGTTGAATGAAAATGACCGTGGCATTAAACTTTCCTATGAGGCCAGTCAGTCTGAAATCAATTTTCTTGACCTCAAGATTGGCATTAAGGAAGGGCAGTTTACTACGGCAACTTTTTTCAAAAATACAGATAGAAATTCTTATATACCGACCGATAGTTGCCATCATGAGACATGGCTGAGGTCTGTGCCGAAAAGTCAACTTATTCGCTTAAAACGTAATTGCTCCGACCATGAGGAGTTCTTGGTCCAAGCAAATGTTTTGATAGAACGCTTTTTGGAAAAGGGATATTCCAAGACTTCTTTAATGAACACATTGGATGAAGTGACCACCATTGATAGGAGTAGTCTACTTAAAACTAAGACACCTAATGGTGGTAGAACACCTTCAGTTCCCTTCATCACCACGTATTCCCTACAACACAGAAATATAGCTAAGTTGATAGGGAAGCACTGGCATGTTCTTAAGAATGATCAAATATTGGGTACCATCCTTCCAGCTAAGCCACAGGTGATATATAAAGGTGCCCCCTCGTTGAGAGGTAGAGTGGCCCCTAATATTCTCGATCCCCCTCCGACCAAGAGGGGATTCTTTGAATATATGATTGGATTCTATCAATGCAGAAAATGTAGGGTGTGCACCCTTAGTGGATGCACTCATAGAAGAACTCATAAGTTCATTTCCACCAGCACTACAATAGAGTTCGAAATTAGATCATTTATTACTTGCTCCACAGAACGTGTGGTGTACCTTCTTCAATGTCCTTGTGGATTACAATACGTGGGGAGGACGAAACGCCCCCTATCTGTAAGACTCAACGAGCATATCACCAACATTCTTACTGGTTTCCCAAAACATCCGGTCTCCAGACACTATCTTGAGGTACACAACCGGGACCCTAGGAAAACGATCTTTCTAGGCATTGATAGATATACCCCACATTGGAGGGGGGGGTCTATTATACGTGGGATCTCCAGGCTTGAAATGACATGGATACACAGATTAAAGTGCTATACTCCCTTTGGACTCAATGTGGATGTAGATCTTAATGCATTTCTAGACAATTCATGATAATTTTATTTAAGAATTATTCTATGCTATCTTTATATTACTTTTCAAAATTTTTTGTCTTTTTTTATTTTAATTTTTAATTTTTAAGTTTAGAAATTCCCTTGTCATTATTCTTCTATCTTCATGTTATTTAACGATTAGTGAAGTGTGGTTTAATTTTGACATTTTTTATCATATATAGTTGTTTTTAATATTATGTTATATATACTATAATCTGTTCACTCGCTTTGAATCTCTAGTGGTGGTAGATATATTCACATCCCCAACCACCTTTGGAACGACATCCTAGTTTCTCACCAATCATAGTTATGTACATATTGTGGTTTGAACACCCTCAGTGTAACTCCCATTCGCCCCTCTTTTACATGGAGGAGAGTTTTCGTTTTGTTTTATTTTCAATTTTTATCCCTGTATATGTATATTATAAAACACTCTAATAATAACATATTCGGGTTTTGATTATATTCGATGTGGCCATTTTCCCTATTTAATTTTTCCAGCTCTTGAAGGGTTCCAGTGTAGGGGCGGAAGTGGCGTCTGCCCATCGAAAAAACTATAGGTCACAGACTTCCTACTTCCGTGTAGGATGGTGCGGTGACGCCATCTGAGCTTCAAAGCGAGGTTTGGTTTTCGTTTCTGGTCTATATATAGCGATGAGTCAGTGCGTCGCCCGTTCCCATGACGACGTCCAATAGGACGAAACGTACGTCGGAAGGTTGACGCGCTGACGTCATCGTTTTTCGTTTGAACGGGTGCATGCGAGCCGGCCGGCTGTTTTATATCCTATGTGCCTTATATCGTCATTTTACATGTAAGTGCGACCATTTCTTTTAACTCAATAAATGTGATACAGTTTTACGCTATGGAGAATTTGTTTTGTCCTTTTGGGTTCTCCTGCTATACGGATTGAGTTCGATACACTGTAAGATCCCGTCCACCCCCTTCATTGGTTGATGACCTGAGGAGCAGATTTCCCCTGAGTGGAGGTTTACCATTAAGCTGATTCACAGCTTACCTCTGGTAAGCGGACATCTTATTAGGTGGAGGATTTTTCACTGGGTGTCTCACGTCTGTAATTATTGAATACATCCACCCTTGGCTCCAAGGATTGTGTTATATGTCTACGGTCACTGTTTGTATCTGCCTTGACTCCAGGAACTGTGTTTTTGTGACGTCAGTTATTTTCCTACTTCAATTGGGACTTTTTTTACCTGTATTCGGGACTTATCATTTCCAGTCACTTTTTCATTAGGGTTCTGGTGTTTTATAATTACAAACACATTTTCATTTTTTGATGTATTGTATTTCTCATACACTTTATTATTGATTAGTCACTTTTATGATACTGTTTTTAGCGCGGTTGTTCTTGAATATTTCATTTATGTGGGCGCTGGCACATCTACTACATGAATGAGTCATTTGTTTTTGTGCCTGTGTCTGCCCTGGGGTACATGCAGGCAGCCTATGGAAGTGAATGCACAGACACAACTCATTCACTTCCATAGGTTGCCTGCATGCAACTTGGGGTGGATGCAGGCACAAAAACAAATGCCACATTCACACAGTACGGGTGCCAGCGCCCGTAAGGCCTAAAGCTTTACAACAGTCAGAAGCCTACACCAAAGTTTCCCCCCTAACCCTCATCTAGCTAATTGCCCTATATGATAGAAGAAAGAAACTACACCAAAAGCCCCTACTTTGTGTGATATAACCACTAATGCTAATCAATATATAAACTACATAAACATAAAATAACATATGGTCAACATTCTTGTTTAAATAGACTGAGTCCATACGCCGGTGACACACCGGTTTGTGGCACACATATACTTAGTGTTCTTAATATGGTGAATTAAGTCCATAAAAAGATGACATTCAGAAAAATTGTGATACACCAAAGATGTGGGATTATACATAAAGTGTTGATAGAAGATCCACCACCGCTCTAATAGGAGGCTTACCAAAAAGATTGGACCCAGATGGGCATACGCCCACTGAGTCAATCAAGATTTATAAAGTGGGGATCCTCAGTAGCAGATGTTGTAATCAGCGTTATTCCCAGTGGCCCAGGTACTTGCAGGGGTATGTTTGGACAGAGGGCAGGCCTATCCCGTGACTCAGACGTCAATAACGGTACATCGATGTTTTCTGAGCATGCGCTCTGTGAGCTCCTTTGAGAGCGAGGCTCGCAACGCAGGGGTCATCATGATGTGCTTTACATTTATGCGCTCCAATATGACCATCCAAAGTGAGGCTTGCGGCACACGCGGCCAGCGCCATTTTGCAGACCCGGAAGTCGCCGCTATTGAGCGGCGTTACCGATTGGAGCCACGTCTCAACATGGGGGTCCTTTACTGTATATATAAGGCAGTGTATGCAGTGGTGTGGTACCCCAGACGATGTCCTGTAGGACGAAATGCGTCGGGACGGATTGCTGACACCACCAACACTGCCATACCTTCTATATACCAAGTGCTTTTTTACTCTCAACAAATGTGAGTGTTTTTACTTTCAATAAATATGCTTTGAGCTTTTTATACAGTATCACGCTATGTGTTTTCACGTTCCTTTCACATATATGTTGGATGCCTGATTGGACCTGCCCTCTGTCCAAACATACCCCTGCAAGTACCTGGGCCACTGGGAATAACGTTTATTACAACAGCTGCTACTGAGGATCCCCACTTTATAAATCTTGATTGACTTAGTGGGCGTATGCCCATCTGGGTCCAATATTTTTGGTAAGCCTCCTATTAGAGCGGTGGTGGATCTTCTATCAACACTTTGAGATGATCAGAGACTGCGGACATGCTACAGGAGACAATCAGAGGCCGCTAACATACTACAGGAGACAATATAAGACTGCGAACATGCTACAGGAGGAGACAATCTGAGACTGTGGACATGCTACAGGAGACAATCAGAAACTGCAGACATACTACAGGAGACAGAGACTGCGGACATGCTACAGGAGACAATCAGAGACTGCGGGCATACTACAAGCGACAAACGGAGACTGTGGACATGCTACAGGAGACAATCAGAGACTGCGGACATGCTAAAGGAGACAGAGACTGCGGACATGCTAAAGGAGACAATCAGAGATTGTGGACATGCTACAGGAGACAATCAGAGACTGCGGGCATGCTACAAGAGATAATCAGAGACTGCAGACACACTACAGGAAACAATCAGAGACTGCGGACATGCTATAGGAGACAGAGACTGCGGACATGCTACAGGAGACAATCTGAGACTCTGGACATGCTACAGGAGACAATCAGAGACTGCAGACATGCTGCAGGAGACAATCAGAGACTGCGGACATGCTACAGGAGACAGAGACTGCAGGCATGCTACAGGAGACAATCAGAGACTGTGGAGACACTACAGGAGACAATCAGAGACTGCGGACATGCTACAGGAGACAATCAGAGACTGCGGACATGCTACAGGAGAGAATCAGAGATTGTAGACATACTACAGGAGACAATCAGAGACTGCGGTCATGCTTCAGGAGACAATCAGAGACTGCGGACATGCTACAGGAGACAATCAGAGACCGCGGACATGCTACAGGAGTCAATCAGGGACTGCAGACATGCTACAGGAGACAGTCAGGCATTTTATGGGTGTAAGGACATACCTGGCCAGCCAAGCTCCCTACATGCATTCAGAGGTCCTTGGGCGGTTCTTCCACTTTCACAACTGCTCCACCATGAGCATACAGGCTGCATGGGGCAGGGTTAGAGAATCAATGGAGCTCCCGGCCCCGCCCCCCCTGTGCTGGCTAGCTCAGGAATACAGCCTCCTGTGTCCTCTGTGCGCTCTGCAAAGCCGTCATCGGGCCCCAATTCGCAGGTAGAGCGGGCTTGCCCCCCCAACAAAGATTGGACCCAGGGCAGGTGCCCCATTTGCCCCGCACTAAAGACGGCCCTGGGTAAGTGAATCTATATGGGAGTGGTTTCATAATAATCAATCAGCTGCTGCACCTGCAGGGCTCTAATGAGGAAAGTTGTAGGGTCGGCATCCCTTTAGACGTGATCTCCTATTGAGAGTTTCTCACCAAAAAAAAAAAGTCTGACTTGTATCTTAGTGCAGACTTCTGGGAAAATCAGTAAGCCAATCACACAAGCAGGAAATTACATATTTGGGGGGAATTCTGTACACATCCTGTGTACATGAAAAGGGTGCTGATGAAACAAAATTCCCAGTGTGCCTGGTACAGAACACCTCCGGGTAGCCATATTGCATTGCCTTTACAGAAATTTACAGATAAAACTGCGGATTAATAAGGAAAGGTAATTTTTAATAACATTCAATTACAATGTAACTTGAGCCGCAGTTGTATACGCTACATTATTATTTTTTTTATTTGCTATTTTTTTTCCCCACGAAAGTGAAGTTACCCTTTAATCATTCAGATACTTATATGAGTCTAATTGTCAATCATCTTTCTTTTCTCAATGACTCAAAATGTTTTGGTTATATAGTAAATAACATTTTGTGGTCTACTTAAGAAGCAGGGAATGAACAACTGCATAATAATGCAATGATAGAGTCCTAGAACAATGATCCACAGGTGCATGTGTAGCCACCCTGCCCTAAGCAGAAGCAACTCTTCAACCAGTTGCCGACCGGGCCATAGCTGAATGACGGCTACAGCGCAGGCGGATAACTCTGGGAGGCCGTCATATGACAGCCTCCCAGAATCACGTTCCCGCATGCCCCCGGGAAAGTCTGTGACCGTCAGGTCCGCGGAACCAGCTATTTATATCCTAGGAGAGAGTGCCACATAGTGGCCAAACTAATAAACATACTAACACTCTATGTGTCCTGTTCACTCTTCCTGTTTTATCCCAAGAAGTGTAATCGGTCATTCCAGTTCTTGTCTTGGAGCACAAAATAACTACTCGTTGAGAGCTCGTCGAGATGGGCGAACTGATTGAGCTGAGCAAAGGTTTGCCCCCCCCCCCCCCCCAATCCATACCAGGCCCTTCAAGATTTTTTTTCTTTTTTTTTTGCCTTGGGTTTTTTAAAATTTTGGAGTTGTTTTCTTTTTTTTTTTAAATAGCCAGGTGCCGGAAATTGCAAGTCAATTTAAACGTGATTTGACAGTGTTTTATTTCTTTAGCACTGTCATTTTTGCTGCAGCAGGTTCTATACATGCTACAGATGTGCCACTTTACAGGCAGACTAAGGGGAACCCCCCCAGGCACTGCCAATTTTTTCATTTTTATTGTTTCACTTTAAAATCACTACTCCTTTAAAAAAATACCAATCTTGTATGATTTCTGTCAAGAAAAGGCTTTGTGCTGTCATCCACAATGGGAAGTTAGGAGTGCATTTCTGGTTGGCCAACAGGTATTTTGTATGTATTGCAGAGATGTACCCAGTTTTTTTTTTTTTTTTTATTATTTATTACTTTGCTCGGACATGCACTTTAAAGCTAACCTGTTATTCTACCCTGAAAAGGGCCAGTGCCGGTTCACTTAAAAAAAACTGCTCTGAGGGGAACTGAAACACTTGCAGTGAAAACAAGTACAGGTGATGTGAAATATATGAAAAGGTCAGGATGGTTCTGATAATTCTGCCAGAAAAAATAATAACGCAGCATTAGAGCTTCAAATAACCTCAGATGATCACAACAAACCGGTTTTAATGGATGCTATAAAAGAACATTGCATTAATCCTGCTCAGATAGAATCATTAAAATGGAACACAAAGGATGATTACATGTGAGGATAACTGGACTAAGAGGGCCATTATAAAGGAATTATTTCCTAATAATAGTCTCAATGATCACAATATTAAACCGATTGTTAAAAGATAACTCCACTGTATTTAAAACACTATATAAATGTAGGGACCCTGCCCTAAGCAGGCACTTGGTCTGAATTTAGTGTTGGTGGCTGGGCTGTAGTCATCTTAAGCTTTGTTTATGTTAGGTGGGTTCACTGGATTTCTCCTAATAACCAGGACACTGCTTCTGCCTTCATCTGGGGAGTGAAAAGATACAATATAAGGGGTAAGGTAAGGGGTTTATTCTTGTAGGCAGGGCTTCCCTTTAAGGGTGTGGCCATTGCTCTTCGTAGGCATGTCCTCTGGATTAGATCAGCCCAACCCTTTAAATATGGAGAGGAGGAACTAATTATGGGCTGGGAATGAAGCAATAAAAGGAAGCACTCCCCCTGGGAGAGGGAAGAGGGAAGTCTTGAGACTCGAGGCCTGGAGATAAAGCTATGGGAACTTAGTGAGTAGCACAACAGCACTCCCTCCTGTCTAGCTAGTGGGACTTTATTGCTATTATAACTAAGATGTGGATAATCTTTAATATGCACCTTTCTGCCACTGTTTGGAAATTGTGCATGCCATGTAGTCAAAGAGAGAAAAGTCAACTAATGCCTCCTCCATTCCTAAGCCTGGGAGTGCAGGAAATGTGAAAAGAGTAAAATGTGATTAGTGCAAACCTGATTGGCTCAGGAGCAGGTGGTGAGAGTTAACCTCATTATGGAGCACATGTTAGGGGACCTGGACCCCGATTCGACAGAGACCCAGAGTGTTCAGTTGAATTCCCAGAGCCTGAAACTAGGCCATGATAAATCATAGGCCTGTGTAAGAGGTGGTTTGGACGTAAGGCATAGCTCCCAACTGTCCCTGATTTTGAGGGACTGTCCCTGATTTGGAGCAATGTCCCTCTTTCCCCCTCACGTGTCCCTCATGTTGGTCTGATCTATATAGTTTACAGTATATAAAATGCACTTTTTATCTTTCAAGTCTATCATCCAATGTCTAAATTGCTGCATTTGTAAATGTTAAAAGTGAGTATACAGAATTAGTAGTAGTAAAAAAAAACAAAAAAAAAAAAGCACTTGTGGGTTAACTAATCATTTTTTTGTATTTTTTTTTCTTTAAGGGGGTTTGTCCTATGCCTACACATTTTTGCTAATGAGTGTCCCTCATTCCCATCTCAAAAAGTTGGGGGGTATGCGTAAGGGGTAATTTGGACTATGATCAGGGATCAGACTACCTAAATACCAGATTGCACGCCTACAACTCATCCAAAACACCACAGCAAGACTGATAAAAGGAAAAAAACCTTGGGAGCCTACATTGGCTAACCATAAAGGATCGGATCACATTCAAGACCCTCTGCCTCACCCACAATGCCTACATGGAAACGCGCCTCAATACCTATGCGAGAAAATAAAATGCTACGTACCTAATCGCAGTCTTCGATCAACCCACCAAAACCTACTCCACGTTCCCAAATCCTGCTACAAATCAAAGGGAGAACAAAGATTCGCAGTCCGAGGACCACGGCTATGGAACACTCTACTGACCAACATTCGTATGGAAGAAAACCATCATGCCTTCAGGAAGAATCTCAAGACCCACCTCTTCTAACAAGCTGGACCCACAGGTAGGACCAAGCGCCTTGAGGCGATTCAGTTCGCATTTGCCGCGCTATACAAGTCATTCATTCATTCATTCATTGCAGGAAGATGACCAGCATCTTGTGCAGGTGATGTCTGCATGGGCTTGGACAGTAAATACTACATGAGTAGCCCTGGAAGCCCTGTTTGTAAGTAAAGCCCCAGCTGCACGTTCAGCCACACAAGTCAAATTTGGGTAGCCTACTTACATTCTGTCTTGGCCAATCACTGAGAGGTTTATTCCAGTGATGCATTCTGGGATTCATATTTGGGAAGATGTTCTAGAAAGATTCTTCCCTTCTAGGCTTAGCCTGGAAAGAATGTGTGTGGAAAGGGTCCAGTGTTGGCTTCCCAGGCATGTTCAGCCTTGAAGTCCTTGTCCCAGGGCTGCCAATAGAAATCACAGGGCCCTGTACAGCCTACCTGACAGGCCCGCCCCCTTGGTTACAAGAATTACAATTTTTTAAAATAATTTTTGCCAATTAAAAAAATTAATTTTTTACAATTTTAAACAGTAATTTTATTTATTTTTTAAATGTCTTAAATTATTTTTGGGGGGAGGGGGGTTGGATGAAACATCTGGGGTCTAAACAGACACCTGGCATCTCACCTTTGAGACAGAGAAAAGAATTGAGCACACAGATTCTTCAGTTCCTTTCTCTGTAGCCTCAGCTACACTGAATATGAATGAACAGGAGACAAAGGCTCCGGTTCATTCATAAGCTGAAGCATAGTAAACACAGTTTACTACACTCATTTATGAATGGACACAGGAGCAATCGATACCGATCGCTCACTGTGTCCAATTCAGAAAGGGAAGGGGTCAGTAAATTTCATATTTACCGGCCCCTTGCCCACTCTCCATCCACCTGTGCACCTGCCCCCCCCCCCTCGCCGGTGGGAGATGGAAGTCAGTGGCACTGCGGGGGGATGAGGGGGGGGGGCCCAGATACACAGGGGAAAACAGATGTGGGCAAGCCCAGGAAAGAGGATCGGTGCAGTGGGATGGGAGGACAATTACAGAATAATGTATTGTGTCTGTGTCTCTCCCTCCAGCAGCTGAAACCAGCAAGAAAGAGAGAGGGCGAAACTGGCTTTCAGCTGCTGTGTCTGGGCCCCCGTTGTTCCGAATCGATTTGTATTTTTGGTTCTGTTTTTACGTTAATAAGTTGAATTAATTTCCCCATTCCCAGCTGGCTTTATTTTTGGGCCACACACATACAAATTAAATGAATGATCTCTCAACCCCAAAACCAGGAGAATCTTGTTAGAATATTCACACTACGTTCACTAATGCCGCGTACACACGAGCGGACTTTTCGACCGGACTGGTCCGACGGTCTATCCGACGGACTTTCGGCGGACTTTCCGAACAAACGGACTTGGCTACACACGATCACACCAAAGTCCGACGGATTCGTACGTGATGACGTACGACCGGACTAAAATAAGGACGTTGATAGCCAGTAGCCAATAGCTGCCCTAGTGTCGGTTTTCGTCCATCGGACGAGCATACAGACGGACTTTTCGATAGGAACTGGGTCCGGCGGAGTTCCGACGTAAAGATTTGAAACATGTTCCAAATCTAAAGTCCATCAGATTTTCGACCGAAAAAGTCCGCTGCAGGTCCCATGAAGCCCACACACTGTCGAATTGTCCGCCGGACTAGGTCCGTCGGACCAGTCCGGTCAAAAAAGTCAGCTCCTGTGTACGCGGCATAAGACTAACAGAATAAAAAAAGAATAAAAACAAATGGATCCAAATCAATTTGGATCATTCATTATGTCATTACGTTATTTTGAATGCTTCAAACATTAAGAAAAAGACCCAAACCATCACATCATGTCATCCGAATGAAACAAATAAATTTGTTGCTTTTGTTATCATTTAATGCGAATTAGTTGAAATTTGTGATTTGTAACAAAACCAGTCACACATGTCTATTCCCCAGCCTTCTATCCCCCTAGACCAGCCTTTTCCTTTTAGTACTTGAAATCATTCCATGTCTCAGGGAACCCCTGCTAAAATTAATTCAATGGAGGTAAGTGGGAAGAATGCCCCTTACCATTGGACTTGGAACTTTTAAGGCACCAGCAGTGGGAGGTCAATTAGACACAGCACATGGAACCCCTAGCAACCTCTGGAGGAACCCTAGGGTTCCATTGAATCCTGGCTGGGAATGGCTGCTTTAGACATTTGAGCCAATAAAATCTTCAGAAAAAAGACTGACGGGGTGGAAGTCTGTCTGTCAGCCACCATTGGTAGGTCAGTGAGTTTTTGGGTGCAGCTAAAGGCCAAATAGCCAGTATAAAGGTTAGGATGCCCTGTAAAATCCAACAGCTTCTTCAGGTGCCAGTGCAAAAAATAAAATGTTATTCCTTGAACCCATGTCAGTGAGCAGTGATCTGTAGACTATTTATGTACGGGACACCCCTTGGAAATGTCACTTCCCATTCATGTGATTGGCTCACTGCTTTTCCCAGTGGCTGTTCATGTGACTGCAACAGGCATCTCCTCCCACTTGGCATAGAGGAAGCAGGGAGTGAGTGCAGCAGAGAGATCTGCCAGTCAGCAGGAGGTAAGAGTCTTGATTGCTCAATGTTTTCTGAAGTCTATAACTGTCAGGGAGAGGACTGGCTTTATTTCTCAGCAAATTTGGAGTTACAATTTAAAAAGTGTATTAAAACACAATTATTAAAATTTCATATCATATAGGTTTTATGGTAAGAAAAATATATAGGTTTTACCATGTTAAAGACGATATCCAGGCAGGTGTTTATTTTAAACATATTTACATTGATCCAGCTTGGACCAATGTAACTATATACAATATATACCAGTAATAACGAACTTATGGCACACGTGCCACAGCTGGGAGGGAAGCCAGAGGTCGCTTCTATAGGGAAAAGGGGGGGGCAGAGGACACTGCTTTAGGAAGGGCCACCCCCATAGCAGTGTCATCTACTGGCCTTCACATCACCCTCCTAATCCCTGTATTCTGAGCACAACGCATTTCTGATCCCTGTATTCTGAGCACAATGCATTCCTAATCCCTGTATTCTGAGCACAACGCATTCCTGATCCCTGTATTCTGAGCACAACGCATTCCTGATCCCTGTATTCTGAGCACAACGCATTCCTGAACCCTGTATTCTGAGCACAACGCATTCCTGATGGCTGTATTCTGAGCACAACGCTTTCCTGATGCCTGTATTTGGAGCACAACACATTCCTAATCCCTGTATTCTGAGCACAACGCATTCCTGATCCCTGTATTCTGAGCACAACGCATTCCTGATCCCTGTATTCTGAGCACAACGCATTCCTGATCCCTGTATTCTGAGCACAACGCATTTCTGATCCCCGTATTCTGAGCACAACGCATTTCTGATCCCTGTATTCTGAGCACAACGCATTCCTGAACCCTGTATTCTGAGCACAACGCATTCCTGATCCCTGTATTCTGAGCACAACGCATTTCTGATCCCCGTATTCTGAGCACAACGCATTTCTGATCCCTGTATTCTGAACACAACGCATTCCTGAACCCTGTATTCTGAGCACGAAGCATTCCTGAACCCTGTATTCTGAGCACAACGCATTCCTGATCCCTGTATTCTGAGCACAACGCATTCCTGATGCCTGTATACTGAGCACAACGCATTCCTGATCCCTGTATTCTGAGCACAACGCATTCCTGATCCCTGTATTCTGAGCACAACGCATTCCTGATGCCTGTATTCTGAGCACAACGCATTCCTGAACCCTGCATTCTGAGCATAACGCACTCCTGAACCCTGTATTCTGAGCACAACGCACTCCTGAACCCTGCATTCTGAGCATAACGCACCCCTGAACCCTACATTCTAAAGCATGACGTATTTCTGAACCCTGCATTCTGAGCATAGCGCATTCCTGATCCCTGTATTCTGAGCACAACGCATTCCTGATGCCTTTATTCTGAGCACAACGCATTCCTGACCCCTGTATTCTGAGCACAAAGCATTCCTGATCCCTGTATTCTGAGCACAACGCATTCCTGATCCCTGTATTCTGAGCACAATGCATTCCAGATCCCTGTATTCTGAGCACAACACATTCCTGATGTCTGTATTCTGAGCACAACGCATTCCTGCTCCCTGTATTCTGAGCACAACGCATTCCTGCTCCCTGCATTCTGAGCACAACGCATTCCTGAGCCCTGCATTCTGAGCATAACGCACGCCTGAACCCTGCATTCTGAACACAAAGCACTCCTGAACCCTGCATTCTGAGCATAACGCACTCCTGAACCCTGTATTCTGAGCACAACACACTCCTGAACCCTGCATTCTGAGCATAACGCACCCCTGAACCCTACATTCTAAAGCATAACGTATTTCTGAACCCTGCATTCTGAGGATAACGCACTCCTGAACCCTACATTCTGAGCATAACGCACTCCTGAACCCTACATTCTGAGCATAACGCACTCCTGAACCCTGCATTCTGAGCATAACGCATTCCTGAACCCTACATTCTGAGCATAACGCATTCCTGAACCCTGTATTCTGAGCATAACGCACTCCTGAACCCTGCATTCTGAGCATAACGCACTCCTGATCCCTGTATTCTGAGCATAACGCACTCCTGATCCCTGTATTCTGAGCATAACGCACTGCTGAACCCTGCATTCTGAGCATAACGTACTCCTGAACCCTGTATTCTGAGCATAATGCACTCCTGAACCCTGCATTCTGAGCATAACGCATTCCTTTTCCCTGTATTCTGAGCAAACACATTTCTGAACCCTGTATTCTGAGCACAACGCATTCCTGATCCCTGTATTCTGAGCACAACGCATTCCTGATCCCTGTATTCTGAGCACAACGCATTCCTGATGTCTGTATTCTGAGCACAACGCAATCCTGATCCCTGTATTCTGAGCACAACGCATTCCTGATCCCTGTATTCTGAGCACAACACATTCCTGATGTCTGTATTCTGAGCACAACGCATTCCTGATCCCTGTATTCTGAGCACAATGCATTCCTAAACCCTGCATTCTGAGCACAACGCACTCCTGAACCCTGCATTCTGAGCATAACGCACTCCTGATCCCTGTATTCTGAGCACAACGCATTCCTGATCCCTGTATTCTGAGCACAACGCATTCCTGATGCCTGTATTCTGAGCACAACGCATTCCTGAACCCTGCATTCTGAGCATAACGCACTCCTGAACCCTGTATTCTGAGCACAACGCACTCCTGAACCCTGCATTCTGAGCATAACGCACCCCTGAACCCTACATTCTAAAGCATGACGTATTTCTGAACCCTGCATTCTGAGCATAACGCATTCCTGATCCCTGTATTCTGAGCACAACGCATTCCTGATGCCTTTATTCTGAGCACAACGCATTCCTGATCCCTGTATTCTGAGCACAAAGCATTCCTGATCCCTGTATTCTGAGCACAACGCATTCCTGATCCCTGTATTCTGAGCACAATGCATTCCAGATCCCTGTATTCTGAGCACAACGCATTCCTGATGTCTGTATTTTGAGCACAACGCATTCCTGCTCCCTGTATTCTGAGCACAACGCATTCCTGCTCCCTGCATTCTGAGCACAACGCATTCCTGAGCCCTGCATTCTGAGCATAACGCACGCCTGAACCCTGCATTCTGAACACAAAGCACTCCTGAACCCTGCATTCTGAGCATAACGCACTCCTGAACCCTGTATTCTGAGCACAACACACTCCTGAACCCTGCATTCTGAGCATAACGCACCCCTGAACCCTACATTTTAAAGCATAACGTATTTCTGAACCCTACATTCTGAGCATAACGCATTCCTGAACCCTGTATTCTGAGCATAACGCACTCCTGAACCCTACATTCTGAGCATAACGCACTCCTGAACCCTACATTCTGAGCATAACGTACTCCTGAACCCTGCATTCTGAGCATAACGCATTCCTGAACCCTACATTCTGAGCATAACGCATTCCTGAACCCTGTATTCTGAGCATAACGCACTCCTGAACCCTGCATTCTGAGCATAACGCACTCCTGATCCCTGTATTCTGAGCATAACGCACTCCTGATCCCTGTATTCTGAGCATAACGCACTGCTGAACCCTGCATTCTGAGCATAACGTACTCCTGAACCCTGTATTCTGAGCATAACGCACTCCTGAACCCTGCATTCTGAGCATAACGCATTCCTTTTCCCTGTATTCTGAGCATAACACATTTCTGAACCCTGTATTCTGAGCACAACGCATTCCTGATCCCTGTATTCTGAGCACAACGCATTCCTGATCCCTGTATTCTGAGCACAACGCATTCTTGATGTCTGTATTCTGAGCACAACCCAATCCTGATCCCTGTATTCTGAGCACAACGCATTCCTGATCCCTGTATTCTGAGCACAACGCATTCCTGATGTCTGTATTCTGAGCACAACGCATTCCTGATCCCTGTATTCTGAGCACAACGCACTCCTGAACCCTGCATTCTGAGCATAACGCACTCCTGAACCCTGTATTCTGAGCACAACGCACTCCTGAACCCTGCATTCTGAGCATAATGCACCCCTGAACTCTACATTATAAAGCATAACGTATTTCTGAACCCTGCATTCTGAGCATAACGCACTCCTGAAACCGACATTCTGAGCATAAAACACTTCTGAAACCTGCATTCTGAGCATAACGCATTCCTAAACCCTACATTCTGAGCATAACGCACTCCTGAACCCTGCATTCTGAGCATAACGCACTCCTGATCCCTGTATTCTGAGCATAACGCACTCCTGATCCCTGTATTCTGAGCATAACGCACTCCTGAACCCTGCATTCTGAGCATAACGCACTCCTGAACCCTGCATTCTGAGCATAACGTACTCCTGAACCCTGTATTCTGAGCATAACGCACTCCTGAACCCTGCATTCTGAGCATAACGCATTCCTTTTCCCTGTATTCTGAGCATAACGCACTCCTGAACCCTGCATTCTGAGCTTAACGCATTCCTTTTCGCTGTATTCTGAGCATAACGCATTTCTGAACCCTGTATTCTGAGCAAAATGCACTCCTGCACCCTGCATTCTGAGCATAACGCATTCCTTTTCCCTGTATTCTGAGCATAACGCATTTCTGAACCCTGTATTCTGAGCACAATGCACTCCTGCACCCTGCATTCTGAGCATAACGCATTTTCTTTTCCCTGTATTTCCTTTGGAAAAGCACAAAAGGTTTTTTCTGGGCAGAATTGTAAGTTTTTGGTTTTGGTCTCATTCAGAGGGATGATCAGTCCCGTCCTCTGTACAGAGCCACTGGTAGGATTAATTCCGTGTTGGCATTTTGAAATAAATAGGTGGGTTTTGTGTCACTGTTTGGGCACTCGGGCTCAAAAAGGTTCGCCATTACTGGTATACACCATACCTGGCTGATCCAACTTGAAGCTGGAAATCACTGAAGTAGACACGGGAGCTCCAGTGTTCCCAACTTGCCTCCACATCCCACACTGAGCCACTGCAGCTCTGCTTATTGCACACTGGAGGTGGACAGCTCAGGACGGGTGTCATTGACAGAATGCCTTTTATTTCAAATCAATATTTCAAAGGCTGTTTTTTTTTTGGTTAAAATAAAAGAGACGTTATACTTACCTGCTCTTGGTACCTTAACTCCTTTTTGGCATTTCCAGCCAGCACTGTCCACTCCTCCCTTTTTTAAGGTGCCTTCTCAACAAGCTGGGTGCTAAGGGGGAACCAATGCATGCACGTTCCCAAGCTTGGGCTGTGTGCTTCCATAGACACACACAGCGGCAGTAAGCCACACCCTGCTTCCTACTCACAACAGTTTGACTATCAGCAACAGGAGCCTATGACTCCCGCTGCTCTCAGTGTCTCCTGTGAGACCAGGAAGTGAAGGGAGCGGTGCTACAGCTGGGACAGCATTACAGCCCTGTCCGGAATCAGGTAAGTGTTTATGGGGAAGGGGTAGGACAGGCAGTTTTTTTTTTTTGTTTACCATAATGCAGAGAATGTATTTAGGTTAAAAAAAATAGACTTTAGAACCACTTTAACAGGTAAGGGGGAGAGAGGTAAAGTTCCTCTTTAACCCCTTAAGGACGGGAAGATTTGCCCCCTTAATGACCAGGCCATTTTTTTGGGATACGGCACTGCATCACTTTAACTGACAGCTGGGCGGTCATGCGATGCTGTACACAAACAAGATTGACGTCCTTTTTTTCCCACAAATAGAGCTGTATTTTGGTGGTATTTGCTCACCATTTGAGCTATAAACAAAAAAACAGCGACAATTGTGGAAAAAAAAAAACAAAATTTTTTTCTTTTTGCTATACTAAATATCCAAAAATAAATACAATAATTTATCAGTTTAGGCCAATATGTATTCTTCTACATATATTTGGTTAAAAAAATTGCAATAAACGTATACTGATTGGTTTGCGCAAAAGTTAAAGCGTCTACAAAATAGAGGAAAGATTTATGGCATTTTTATTATTATTTATTTTTTTTTACTACTAATGGAGATGATCAGCAATTTTTAGTGGGACTGTGACATTGCGGCGGACAGGTCGGACACTTGTGACACTTTTTGGGACCAGTGACATTTATACAGTGATCACTGCTATAAAAATGCACTGATTACTGTATAAATGACACTGGCAGGGAAGGGGTTAACACTAATGGTGATCAAAGGGTTAAATGTGTTCCCTGGGAGGTGCATTGACGGCGGCTGGTCGACAAGTGGTTAAGTGAAGTGTAATTCAACCCGAAGACAGAGGACATCTTGTGGCAAAGAAAAGTACTGCATGGTGTAGCTCCTGATTGAAGCTGAGTATCGCAGCCTTTATTTATATTTAGGAACCTGATGTGGCTCCAATATATTTGAAAAAAAAAAAACAGTACTGGGGCACACCATTTAAATACTGGCCAGAACACTATCTGCATAGAGTTTGCATGTTCTCCCTGTGCTTGCATGGGTTTCCTCCCACACTCAAAAACATGCTGGTAAGGTAATTGTTTCTGGTTTGAAGCTGGTCTACTATGATATTCTACAGAGCCCAAGATGGCTGTCTGAACTCCCACCTGCCCCAACTCCAACTTGATAAGCTATCTGAGTCCCCAGGGAAAGAAGTGCTATAGCAATGAGTAAAAAAAAATAATGAATAGATAAATGGTGCTATATGTCTCCAGGACTTCTCCAAAGCCTCCTCCATTCTCTGGAACTCCCTACCCCAATATGTATGGCTATCTCCTACTCTGTCCACTTTTAGGCGATCCATGAATACTCTTCAGGGAAGCCTATCCTGCCTCCAACTAACAACTGAACTTTTAATTCTCCCATCAGCTCATCCCTCACAGTTATTACCTTTTGAAACTACCCACTTGCCCCACCCTATTAGATTGTAAGCTCTCGGGAGCAAGGCTCTCCTAACCTTCTTGCATTGAATTGTATTATAACTGTACTGTCTTCTTTTATATAACACTGCACAAAGTATTGGCGCTATATAAATCCTGATTAACCACTTCAATACCAGGCACCTTCGCCCCTTCCTGCCCAGGACAATTTTCAGCTTTCAGCGCTGTCACACTTTGAATGACAATTGCGCGGTCAGACGCAACACTGCGCCCAAACTAAATTTTTATCATTTTCTTACCACAGATAGAGCTTTCTTTTGGTGGTATTTGATCACCTCTGTGGTTTTAATTTTTTGCTAAACAAACTAAAAAATACCAAAAATTTTTAACAAAAAAACAGTTTTTCTCAGTTTCTGTCATAAAATGTTGTTTTCCTCTTCACTGAGGGGCACCAATGAGGCGACACTGATAAGGTGGCACTGACGGGCACTGATGAGGAGGCACTGATATGTAGAATTGATGGGCACTGATAGGCGGCACTGATATGCAGCACTGATGCATACCTCCCAACATTTTGAGATGGGAATGAGGGAGACCTAGTTGCAAACGTATGTAGGCATAGGACACGCCCCCTGCCACACCCCCTTAAAGGAGAATTAACCAAAAAAAAGGTTAATTAAATCCACAAGGACTTTATTTTACCACCCCTTTTCCTTTACTTTTGCTTTTAAAATGTAAAAATGCAACAATTGGATGAAATGTTTAGCTCTGGGAAACACTTTTTGAAAGATAAAAAGTGCATTTTATATACAACTATATGGATCAGACCAAAATGAGGGACAAATGAGGAGGAAAGAGGGACAGAGGGACATTGCTCCAAATCAGGGACAGTCCTTCTAAATCAGGGACAGTTGGGAGCTATACTGATGGGCACCAAAGTGGGGCACTGATACGCAGCACTGATGGGCACCAATAGGCGGCACTGATATGCAGCACTGATGGGCACTGATAGGTGGCACTGACAGGCGGCACTGATGGGCACTGACAGGCGGCACTGATTGGCACGGATAGGTGGTACTAATTGGCACTGACAGGTGGCACTGATGGGCAGCACTGATGATGAGGTACTGATGTGTTACTGACAGGTGTTACTGCTGGGCACTGATTGGCACTGTAATGGGCACTGATTGGCATTGTGGTGGGCTCTGATTGGCACTGTGGTGGGCACTGATTGGCACTGTGGTGGGCACTGGCAGTCTTTTATTATGGGGACACTGCTGGGCACTGATTGGCACATCTGAGGGGGCTGTGCTTATAATCAATGTGCTGATTATCAGCACAGACCCCCCCTCTGACAGGGAGAGCCGCCTGATCGGCTCTCCCTGTCAGCGCGAACCAAGGAATGACGTTTACCTGCACTTCCTGGTTCGCGTGATGATCAGCTGTGATTGGTCACAGCTGATCACGTGGTAAGAAGCCTCTGTCAGAGGCTTCTTATCATGATCGGAGATGCGGCGTGTCAGACTGACATACAGCACTCGCGATAGCCACGCTGCGTGCCCCCACGGGCACGTACCAGCATGTTGTCCTGCTGGACGTCATATGACGCCCGGTGTGGTCAGGATAACAGAACCACTTCCTGGATGTCAATAGGCTATTGACCGGGCAGGAAGTGGTTAATAATAACAACAATGTATATACTGTATTTATTGGCGTATAACACTGAATTTTTCACCATCAAACTCGGGTGCAAATAATGTGTGCGTGTTATACACCAATACTTCAATTTTATCTGCCTCGGAGGGGACAGGGAGGGGGGCGGGACGAGCGCCATCAGATTACATACAGTGAGAATCTCCTGTTTACTCGGTGGCCTCTGTAATAGGAAGTCCCGTCTCATGGGCCGCCATTGGACCACTGTTCTGTCTATCATAGGAGAGTCTCACTGTATGTAATCTGTCGGCGCTCGTCCCGCCCCCCTCCCTGTCCCCTCTAGGCTGCAGATGGGCATCGATCAGGCTGCATTGAAGGCAATGGTGAGGCCGCTGCTTTGATGGCAATGGTGAGGCTGCTGCATTGATGGTAATGGTGAGGCTGCTGCATTGATGGTAATGGTGAGGCTGCTGCATTGATGGCAATGGTGAGGCTGCTGCATTGATGGTAATGGTGAGGCTGCTGCATTGATGGCAATGGTGAGGCTGCTGCATTGATGGTGATGGTGAGGCTGCTGCATTGATGGTAATGGTGAGGCTGCTGCATTGATGGTAATGGTGAAGCTGCTGCATTGATGGTAATGGTGAGGCTGCTGCATTGATGGTAATGGTGAGGCTGCTGCATTGATGGCAATGGTGAGGCTGCTGCATTGATGGTAATGGTGAGGCTGCATTGATGGTAATGGTGAGGCTGCATTGATGGTAATGGTGAGGCTGCTGCATTCATGGCAATGGTGAGGCTGCCTTGATGGTAATGGTGTGGCTGCTGCATTGATGGCAATGGTGAGGCTGCCTTGATGGTAATGGTGTGGCTGCTGCATTGATGGCAATGGTGAGGCTGCATTGATGGTAATGGTGAGGCTGCATTGATGGTAATGGTGAGGCTGCTGCATTCATGGCAATGGTGAGGCTGCCTTGATGGTAATGGTGTGGCTGCTGCATTGATGGCAATGGTGAGGCTGCATTGATGGTAATGGTGAGGCTGCTGCATTGATGGCAATGGTGAGGCTGCATTGATGGTAATGGTGAGGCTGCTGCATTCATGGCAATGGTGAGGCTGCTTTGATGGCACTTGTGAGGCTGCAGATGGGGATTGATCAGGCTGCATTGATGGCTGAAGTTTGATGGATGGATGAAGTTTTTTTCCTGAAACTTCCCTCTAAAAATTAATGTGCGTGTTATACGCTGATAAATACGGTAATTACATAATATGCGAATATTAAAAACCCCAGCATCCTTTTTTTTTTTGCCATGTACTAACGCAGCTTATAGCAGACCACATGGCGACTCAAAACATCCGCTTTAAAGACCTGAATAATTCATTTAAACATATGGATCTGGCCTACAACCATAGCACTGGTCTTCCTCCAATTGATGTGAACATACATTGGCTCAGCACACGGCTTCCTCCCCGGAGCCTTATAAATCCTCCTTCCTACCTTCTGGCCGTTTAATGAGGCAGATTGCCATGGCAATGCAGCCTGCAGCAAGGAGGGGGCAGTGCAATGCTCTGACTGTGCAATGATCTGCAGGGGTTAATGGTTTTTATTCCTGAAGAAGGGGTTAAGATAATCAGTGCAGAGGACAAGAGTGCCACCTAGTGGTAAAAAAGAGGGGTTACAATGTCACCAAGCACAGGGAGGGACTGAGTCTTTGAATTAGAGGTTCCTCCTGTGTGTGTGTGTGGCACTTTTTAATGTAAATTGCAACATGATGTGACAAGACTGTGTAGAAATTCTTGTTGCCTGACCCAGATATGGGAGTGATGCAGAGGTGGAGCAGGAGGTGAAGGAGACATTGTGTCATTGACTTCGCAGCACCTGTGTTTATCCAGAAGGTATTTCAGTGTATGTGGGGGAGAGTGGTGGTGCTTTAAATTCAAGGTGGAGGATGGGGTGTTTGTGTATTGTGGTGGTAAGGGATGACATCATGTCTATAATCTGCGGAGTGGGCGGTGGCTTTCCCATACCACTATATATATATATACTGTATATATAAATGTACACAAGTTTTATATGTCTGGCTGATAATTGGAGAGGGTTGCTGTATTTTTTTTTTATTCTTTATTTAGTTTTTTAACGTAGAAAAACATCCTTTTACAAAATCCACAGCCTATAATTATACTTACTTCCAAATATACTGTATATAAATGTACACAAGTTTTATATGTCTGGCTGATAATTGGGGAGGGTTGCTGTATTTAATCGTTAGGTTCCTGCCAATGTTCTTCTTGCCTCTGTTTGTGTATGACGGGATTCATTTGCGATCAGCTAGCCATACACAGTTTAGATTTTCGTTCCAAAGCGATCGTTTGTTTGATTTATCCAACAGTTGTTATAGGATACGTTAGCTATAGTGAGACATAAAATCTGAGAAAGTTGTTTCTTATCTAAACTCATTACATTCTAATAATGGATATGCTCCTCGGTCAGGAAAAAATGGAAGTTATTGTAATGTGCATGCATGGTCAGGAACATTTCTTCCTTTAAAGGAATATGTATGGTATAGGAATGTATGAAAGACAACTGCAAACCAGGGTAAAAAAAAATGCAAACAAGGGTAAGTATTTTGTATATGCATAATTAGATACAGTATATAAGGAGATTCTAGTTTCTGGCAGTATATCTGATATATCCACCACAAGGGTGCATTTTAATATATGCAAATGGCCCTGCACTCTGATTTATGCGAGAACCCCAGTGGAGGCTCCTACAGCTGATTGCGGCCACTTGCATGTAATCTTTCATGCAGCGATCGTATGTCAGTGATCAGCCCTGGGTGCAGCCAGTTTGCGTCCAAGGCCAATCACTCGCTTGTAATTACTGCATGAGTGGTAACACCTGCTAATGCACCCTAACCCCATGGGCCCATGATTTTGAAATCTACATACAAATCTATTTATAAGGGCTCATGCACTTTGCTGTACGATTTTACGCAGGATGTTGCTGGTGGTAAGATTCTACATAAAATGTTTGCTGTGCGCTTGAAACACTTGTGCTAACTTTTTCACGTGTACAATGTTAAAGAAGACGCAGGCAGTTTATGCCACATAGCATCCTAGGTTGCTAGAACACAGAAAGATCCTGCCACTTAGCATCTTATGTTGCTAGGATGTAGGCAGCTTCTGCCACTTAGCATCCTAGCTTGCTAGGACGCAGACAGATCCTGCTACTTAGCATCCTCGGTTGCTAGGACAAAGGCAACTTCTGCCATGTATCATCCTAGTTTGCTAGGATGCAACTAATCCTGCCACTTAGCATCCTAGGTTGCTAGGATGCAGACAGATCCTGCTACTTTGCATCCTAGGTTGCTAGGACGCAGACAGATCCTGCTACCTAGCATCCTAGGTTGCTAGGACGTATGGCAACTCCTGCCATGTATCATCCTAGTTTGCTAGGATGCAACTGATCCTGCTACTTTGCATCCTAGGTTGCTAGGACGTAGACAGATCCTGATACTTAGCATCCTAGGTTGTCAGGATGTAGGCAACTCCTGCCATGTATCATCCTAGTTTTCTAGGATGCAACTGATCCTGCCACTTAGCATCCTAGACTGGTAGGATGCAGACATCTCCTGCCATTTAGCATTCTAGGTTGCTGTTGGGCACCTAACTTCTGCCATTTAGCATCCTAGGTTGCTAGGGCGTATGTAACTTCTGCCATTTAGCATCCTAGGTTGCTAGGGCGTATGTAACTTCTGCCATTTAGCATCCTAGGTTGCTAGGGCGTATGTAACTTCTGCCATTTAGCATCCTAGGTTGCTAGGGCGTATGTAACTTCTGCCATTTAGCATCCTAGGTTGCTAGGGCGTATGTAACTTCTGCCATTTAGCATCCTAGGTTGCTAGGATGCACAAAACTTCTGCCATTTAGCATCCTATGTTGCTAGGACACACATGACTTCTGCCTTTTAGCATCCTACGTTGCTAGGCCGCACATAACTTCTGCCATTTAGGTTGCTAGTATGCAGGTGGTTTCTGCTGCCTAGACTCTTCTATACCCCTAACCCTTCCAAAATCCTCATGCCACGTACAGCACATTTTGACCAATCAGAAATGGGAAGTGTATGTTTACCCAATCACTGAAACTTCATCACAGCTTTAAGAGCTTGCTTGCACAAGAATAGGACCGCTGAAGAGCAATTTGTGGGTTGCTTTTCAGAGGGTGTTTAATGGGCGATGAGAAGGCATTATGTCAACACCTCTCCGCTTATTTTAACCCCTAAATAATGACACAACCATGATGCAACCACGTGCAGAGACAGTTGCGAGGCAGTTTCGGCACAGCCTCATTCAGTTGAATAGGTTGTGTTCAGTGGGCGGTACTGCACGCCAAATACAACAGGGGTTTAATTCTTGCTGCAAAGCAGAGCAACACTGCTTCAGGATGTGTACAATCGTATCTGCTGCCTTTGCAGCTTAATGGGGAGCAGTTTGGGGCAGTGAAAATGCACCCAACCATGTATTTTTACTGCCACCCAATGGCAGCATTACACATTGCCCGCAGCATGATTGATAAATATCTACCCTGTTTCCCCGAAAATAAGACCTAGCGTGACTGTCGGTGATGGCTGCAATATAAGCCCTACCCCCCAAATAAGCCCTAGTTAAAGTCCTTGTAGGTCTTATTTTCAGGGTAGGGCTTATTTTCGGGGAAACAGGGTAGGGCTTATTTGGGGGGTAGGGCTTATATTGCAGCCATCACCGACAGTCACGCTAGGTCTTATTTTCGGGGTAACAGGGTAGCAGCAGGCCGCTGGCACTTGTGCACTAACGTGAATGGGATGTACCCATACTGCAGGAGCAACATCCCATTGAAGTCTATGGGACGTTGTAACCCTAGTTTTGAAGTTTACTGAATGAGTTGACAATACAGGTAGAATGGTAGGAAGGTATGTAATAGCGCTAAACAAATAATACCAGTAAATGAACCTCTCTCAGCAACAGGGATGCTTAGGAATAGTTTCTACACTTGGCCACTAGGTGACAGCACAATACAATAGTATAAAAAAAAAAAGCTCACATGCAAAACAAATGGGGTAGCACAGACTAGAACAAATTAGGGATGCCCCCATATATGTTTAGCAATACAGTAGGGCTGTGCCTGCATTGCACTGGTTAGCTGTTGTTTTTATCTAGGGGAGAGGAGAAAAGAAATATACTTACCTAATCCTCCGATCCTCCAAGCACAAGACCGGTCTGGCACCCCTGTGCACCAGCGGTCTTGAGTTGTGGACTGTTGCTGATGTCATCAAGCCCAGACAAGGTTTACAGACCCAGAACAGTCCACAGTCAGACCGCGGGGGGAATGCCGTTCTCTGGTGGAATGAAGGATCGAGAGAGTATAATCTGTCTCCTCACCCCTAGACAAAAGGAGCAGTTGACCTGTCCAGGGCAGGCACAACACCACTGCATGGCAAAACTTTTTTGTCCGGAGTTGGACTTTATAGTGGTTGTAAACCTCAGACATGAAATATGAACCAAGCATATCCCTCTTGTGTGCTTGTCTCAATTAAGAGCACTAAGTTTAAATTCTGTCTGCTGCTTTTTTCCCCTGTCTGCTAGTTTTCCTGACACCGAGAGAAAAATGGTGACTGGGAGGGACCTCCAGCTGATCGACAGCCTCAGCTCTGTTCCTGTGTGCTGTCTGGAGGGAGTTGTGTCTCTTACCTCCAATCAGCTCTCAGAGCTCTCCTCACTGAGCTCTGCAGAGTGTAATTTCAGCTCTTTCCCCCCTTTTTCTGAACTTTCAGACAAGCTTAGAAATTCCGCACTTTGAAGGGATGACTGCAGATAAACAGATACAACTTATGTAGGAGGATTTGTTTCATCTCTGTGTATCACCTGAGGCCAGTCTCTTAACTTGGTATATGTAAGGGTTTACAACCACTTTAAGGTAAGTGGTCACACAGGTTTCACAAAGACAAGGCTGCAGGATTATTTGTTCTGGAGGCTCAGATGGCTGAAGGTACAAACACTCCACCGGGAAGGGCAGTATTCCAGAGCCAGTCAGAACTGGATCCAACAAGAAATCTGCACGTTCTTGTGCTTGTTGGTGGCCCACAAGTTAGAAGCTTTTTGGCGGCCCACTTTACTTGGTATATGTTTATGCCGCGTACACACAAGCGGACTTTACGGCAGACTTTGCTCGGCGGACTATACGCCGGACTTTACGCCGGACTTTCCGAATGAACGGACTTGCCTACACACAATCCACCAAAGTCCGTCAAATTCGTATGTGATGACGTACGACCGGACTAAAACAAGGAAGTTCATAGCCAGTAGCCAATAGCTGCCCTAGCGTGACTTTTTGTCCATCGAACTAGCATACAGACGAGCAGCCTTTTCGACCGGACTCAAGTTCGACGGATAGATTTAAAACATGTTTCAAATCTAAGTCCGTCCAACTTTTGAGCAAACAAAGTCCGCTGGAGCCCACACACGATCGAATTGTCTGACGAAATCCCGTCCGCCGGGCAAAGTCTGCCGTAAAGTCCGCTCGTGTGTACGCGGCATAAGGGTTTACAACCACTTTAACCACTTGACAACTGGGCACTTAAACCCCCTTCCTAACCAGACCAATTTTCAGCTTTCGGTGCTCTCACACTTTGAATGACAATTACTCAGTCATGCAACACTGTACCCATATGAAATTTATGTCCTTTTTTTCCCACAAATAGAGCTTTCTTTTGGTGGTATTTAATCACTGCTGGGTTTTTTATTTTTATTTTTTATAAATCAAAAAAGACTGAAAATTCGATAAAAAAAAAAAAAAAATTCCTTGTTTCTGTTAAAATTTATTGCAGAGTATTGGCGAGTATTGGCAGAGTTTTGCACAGTGTTGCAGAGTATAGCGCAGTGATGCAGAGTATTGGCTAGTATTGGCTAGTATTGGCTAGTATTGGCTAGTATTGGCTAGTATTGGCGAGTATTGGCGAAGTATTGGCAGAGTATTGGCGAGTATTGGCAGAGTATTGGCAGAGTATTGGCAGAGTATTGGCGAGTATTGGCAGAGTATTGGCAGAGTATTGGCAGAGTATTGGCGAGTATTGCAGAGTATAGCGCAGTGATGCAGAGTATTGGCTAGTATTGGCGAGTATTGGCGAGTATTGGCGAGTATTGGCGAGTATTGGCAGAGTATTGGCAGAGTATTGGCGAGTATTGGCAGAGTATTGGCAGAGTATAGCACAGTGATGCAGAGTATAGCACAGTGATGCAGAGTATAGCACAGTGATGCAGAGTATAGCACAGTGATGCAGAGTATAGCACAGTGATGCAGAGTATTGTACAGTGATGCAGAGTATTGCACAGTGATGCAGAGTATTGCACAGTGATGCAGAGTATTGCACAGTGATGCAGAGTATTGCACAGTGATGCAGAGTATTGTACAGTGATGCAGAGTATTGCACAGTGTTGCCATTATGTATATTATGTATATTGAACAGCGCTGTGGGCACTAAACATCCAGCCCACAGCGCTGCCATCTCTTCCCCTCTCCCTCCGCACTGTACCGATCGGTACAGAGAGGGGAGGGAGGAACCAGCGTCATGACGTGACGCTGGTTTGTTTACATGTGATCGCTCCGTCATTTGACGGAACGATCACGTGGTAAACGGCCGCGATCAGCGGCTATTTACCGTAATCCGTGATGCAGATCCAGAGGACCCGGCGGTCACGGATGTTCCCGAGTGCGCGCCCCAGGGGGCGCGCGGGAGCATCATTCTGGAATCACGTCCATGGACGTCCACCCAGAACTAGCCGACCGCGCTGTTGCCGTCTTTCGGCAATGGCCCGGTCGGCAAGTGGTTAAGGTAAATGGTCACACAGGTTTCACAAAGATAAGGCTGGAGGAGTCTTTGGTCTGGAGGTTCAGATGGCTGAAGGGACAGTCTCTCCACTGGAACGGCAGTATTTCAGAGCCGGTCAGAACTGGATCCTACAAGAAAGCTGCATGTTCTTGTGTTTGTTGGTGGCCCACAAGTCCTATATGCTGGAAGACCCAGAGCCTGGAGACAGCTCACAAGCCCAGTAACTGCTGTTCCATCCCTTGGGCGTGTCCAGGAGCCTAGGGTAGAATGGGAGCCCAGGGGATTTTGGGTAACAGAGAAGTGGAAGCCAGTGCCCACCCTAGGGTTGCCACCTCATCCCTTTAAACCCGAAACACACATGAATTACACAAGTTCTGAGGCTAAAATAATGCAGATAAGGTACCAAGCGAGTTGAATTACCACCTTAATCAGCCACAGAACCTGTGTAATTAATAAGTGTTCGGTTTTAAAGGGATGAGGTGGCAACCCTAGCCCACCCCTGAGGAAAGCAATAAAGGTGCACTCATCAGTAAACTCAGACTGAGAAATGCCATGGAGCCATCACTGGTGTGCATGTAGACTCAAAGTGGTTGCAGCTTTGCTTTGGCTTTGCTTTTGCTTTGCTTTGTAGTTTTGCTTTAGCAAACCAAATGCCATTAGCTTTTATTACTCGAATTAGTCCCTGACACTAGAAGGGTGTTCAGTAAACCTGCAGGAGCTATCATTAGAAGAAAGCCATCAGCTGAGGTCGGGCAGCTTGTGGAAGGGTTTCTAGGCTGGGAGGACCCCCGAGCACCCAAGCATGGAGAGAAGGATATTTCATTGTGCCACCAGTGTAGTCATGGGGCAGAGGGGCCAGGCAACCCGCTCCTCCATTTAAGCTCCGGCATTGAAAATGTCCTATGGCCACCACCGGCTCCATCCTTTGAGAAGTGTGACTGAATAGGCAAGTGAAGCATCACTACCATTCCTTTCTAATCTGGAAACTTTTGTTCTTTCCACTATTATGAGAGGTTATTACGTTTTTTTATTCAGTCGTAAGTAAGAAATTCCGAATCCTTCTGCTATCCACTACACATCACTACAACTCTCCCTCCCTACAGAATATTGAATTTCACTCTAGGAGAAACTAACATATTCCACTGATTTTTTTTTTTTCAATTTATGAAGACCTGCCGCCTGTCATCAATAATTCGCCCTTCCCAAAGTCCAGCCTGAACTGTTATTTTAGATGGAAGGACGCTGAAGAAGGAATTTCTGTGTTCAGGAGTTGCTTTGAACTTCCTCGGAGTTGTTTTTGCATTCACATTGATTTCTTTGATAAAGAAAAGCGGTTACATACGAACAAACCTCCTTAAGGCAGGCCATACATGGGTCGAATTTCAAAAGAATGTTCTTTCGAAAATCTTATCTAAGAATTTTCGTTCTAATTTCCCACCATTAGTGGGCTGCAACAGCCGATTTTCATGCGGCCATCGAATTTGAGTTATCGGGCAGGTTGGAAATTTTTTAAAAAACAAACGATTTTCTAATCATTGATGGGAGAATCCTGCGAGAAATGTATTCGAAAAAGGAAAGTGCATGTGCAAGAAAAGAAAATTCCTGGAAAGAAAAGAAAATTCCCGGAAAGAAAAGAAGATTCCCAGCCACGAAAATTCTCTGTAGCAACAGGAGGTGAAATTGAAGGCTTGGTTGGCTGAATTTGGAAAATCAATGGTGGCACTATCGGATCACAAAAGGCACGAAATTCCTGATTTTCAAAAGAAAATTCTTTCAAAATTCGACCCATGTATGGCCAGCATTAGGCTGCATTCACACCTGAGCGTTTTGTAGCTTGAAGCTCAAAAACACTGGAGGAGAAAAAAAAATCAATTAATCTCTATGGAAATGGTTCACATCTCCACTCCATGTCGCCTGAAGCCAAACGCCTGAAGCTCAAAAAAGATTTTTTTTTTTGTTGCTCAAATGGGGCAGATTTGGGCATTTTTGGCTCATTTCTATTCTCGTAGAAATGAATGGAAATGTGCCATTTGCGCATTTTTGTGCGTATTTGTGCGTTTTGTCACACGTTTTTGTGAAAAATTTTAAACATAAAATAGTAATAATATATGAATAAATACATGTAAAATAAATACACAAATAACTAAAAATCATCATAAATAAGTAAAATAAATCAATAATATGTAATAATACATTAATAAATAATAATTAACCTCTAACCTTAAAAAAAATATTAAATACATTAGTATTATTATTAGTATTATTAAAAATACTAATAATAAAACAATAAAAACCCAAACGCGAACAAAAAAATGCATTATTAATAATAATAATAATAATAATAATAATAATAATAATAATAAAAATACATTTTGTGTTAGGGTGTTTATTTATTACTATTTTATTTTTTAAGGGGTAAGGGTTAAAGTTAAAGGTTAATTATTTATTTATTGTTACTTAGTACTCATTTATTGAATTTATTTATTTTTATTTATGATTTTTGTTTATTTGTGTATTTATTTTACATTTATTTTTTCATTTAATATTATTCATATAATAATAAATAAAATAAAATAAATAAAATAATAATAATAAATGACCCTAACCCCAACTCCTAATCCTAACCCTAACCTAAACTGAACTCGAACCCTTTACCCTAACATTATAATATTATTAATAATAATAATAATAATAAAAGAAGAAAAAAAAGCTAATGGAAAAGCTAAAAAAGCTACAAATGATGCAACAGATAATAGTTAGATAAAAACGCGGGAAAAGCACTTAAAAGTGCTCAAAGACGCTGCGCTCAGGTGTGATTGCAGCCTTAAAGGGGCTGTAAACCCTCGTTTTTTGTTTTTTTTAAAATAACAAACAGATTATACTTACCTCCACTGTGAAGTTCGTTTTGCACAGTGTTGCCCCGATCATTGTCTTCTGGGGCCCCCCAACGGCGCTCGCGGCTCCTCCTCGCATCGGTAACCCCCCAAGGAGAAGCGCTCTCCTAGGGGTTACCTTGTGGGTGCTCTCCCGAGTCCAGCATTTGCGTCCACAGGCACAGAATGCCGGACTTGGCCCTGCCCCCTGGCGCCCGCAACATTGGATTTGATTGACAGCAGTGGGAGCCAATGGCTGCGCTGCCATCAATCTTTCCAATCAAGAGCCGGGAAACCCCGGGCAGAGAGGTAGAGCACGTCTCCGCCGAGGGAACGAACGGGCTCAGGTGAGTAAAACGGGGGGGGGACAGGGGGGAGGGGGGGATGGATGCACTAAAGTGAAAAAAACACAACCCCTTTAAGCCAAACTCCAGGCACAAAAACTTTCAAATAAATATATTCCTCGATATCCACAAAGCACATAAATCCACTTTGTGTGCAACAAATTCCTTTGCAAACCCAGATATCACCTTGTAAAATTAGCAGTAACATCATCACTGTGCTGTGCAACGCTTGTGCAGAGGCCGGCGCTCCTGCTAGGCGAACTAGGCAGCCGCCTAGGGGCACAATGCTGCCTAGCCTACCCTAGTAGGGAGGGTGCAGGCCGGCCTGGATGGATGGATCATCATGTAGTTCGCTGTGTTATGCAGTGTGCGGGCCTTACACACGGACACGGTCATTTCTGCAAGCAGCGCTATCTGTGCACAAATTGGATTGGTTGACGCCACCGCTCGCCAGACCCCGCCAATCCCTATCGCAAATACCGAGCCAGCAAATAGGGTGCTGAGCCGGGGCACGGCGCGCCACCAGCCTCAACGGCATTGGCAAACCCAAGGCATACTGCAAGCAGGTACTGGCAGCTACATAGATAACATCCACCCTCCAGCCCTCCACAATAGTCCCACTGCTAGGCGCTAAAACAAGGACATTGGGCAGTGGCAGACATACATAGTTACTAAAGTCTCCTTGGTTGGCAAAATGAATAATCCAGCCTTTGTGGGCACTTAACCCACCTAAGCAGAGAGAGTAGAAAAAATGATGATTCTTAGGTAAGACGAGAGAAGAGATGGGGACGGACCAGTGTGTGATATCCGCAGTAAATTATATAAGCAGCAGTCTTGTGTGCCATTCCCCAATAATATATCAGCAGGAAAATATAATATATACAAAAGCAGCAGTCGTGTGTGATCCCCAATATTGTATATTAACAGATAATATAAAATTATATTATTATTATTCACGATCTATATAGCGCTGACAGTTTACGCAGCGCTTTACAATGTATTATTATATTACATTAATATAATTATAATTAATAAAATTAATATAATTATAATTAATAATAAAAAATAATGAATATAATTAATATTATATTTCATTAAAATTTACCATGTTATTATTATATTAAAAGACTGTTGCTTTTGTATATATTCGCTTCCGGACCGCCCCACATACATATACTGCGGCAGGGCGGCCCTTCAGCACAAAATCACATACCTGTATGTCTTTTTTTTTTTTTTTTTTGGGTCTGGTGTGCATGTGCATCGCTGGCGACCCGCTTCCGCTGGGGGGGGGGGGGGCGCAAGTAGCTGGTCTTGTCTAGGGCACAAAATTGTCTAGCACCGTCCCTGCAGAGAGCAGAGCTGTGGGAGGGACCCTGCAGGCTCCACCCACTACAAGCTGCCTCCACAGAACTACAGGAGGGGGGCGGAGACAAGACCAATCACCCTGCATAAGGAGAAAGAACAGCAGTGGCGGGCTAAACCACTTTCCGAAGCCAATTTTTAGCTTTCAGCGCTGTGACACTTTGAATGACAATTGCACGGACATGCAACGCTGTACTCAGATGAAATTTTTATATATTTTTTTCACACAAATAGAGCTTTCTTTTGGTGGTATTTAATCACCGCTGGGGTTTTTATCATTTGCTAAACAAACAAAAAAAGACTGAAAATTTTGAAAAACATTTTTCATAGTTTATTATAAAATTTTGCAAACAGGTAATTTTTCTCCTTCGTTGATGTGCGCTGATTTGGGACGCTCTGCTGAAGTCACAGTTTTATTCCATTATATCTACTAAAATGTGAGAGTATTTGCTCCTTTTTTATTGAATAAATTACTTCTGATGTAAATGGAATTACACTATGTGCCTACTTCTTCTTCCTTTTCTACTTCTTCTTCCTTTTCTACTTCTTCTTCCTTTTCTACTTCTTCTTCCTTTCCTACTTCTTCTTCCTTTCCTACTTCTTCTTCCTTTCCTACTTCTTCTTCCTTTCCTACTTCTTCTTCCTTTCCTACTTCTTCTTCCTTTTCTACTTCTTCCTTTTCTACTTCTTCTTCCTTTTCTACTTCTTCTTCCTTTCCTACTACTTATTCCTTTTCATAAATCTGTTCTATTGGAGAAACTGTCCATGTGGCTCTCTGTCTATTACCTATCCCATTGAGGTCCACTGTTGGAGTTGGTCTTCTGGTTGGAAGTCGTGTCCTCTGTGACAGTTTCCCCTGGGTGTGTGGCCCTACAAGCCTGATTGACCCATTGGGTTGTACACTCATTTGGGTTCAATTGCTCCGGTAAACCTTTTGACCCTCTGGTGGTGGATCACTTATCAAGTTGGGCACGTTTTCTTTTGTCACATCAGTTCTTTGTCAGTTTTTTTGAACAACGTTTTGGATATCTACAATTTATTGTTTTGTTCACCTGTCCAAACACTAAGGATTATAATTCATTTTAAAATATTTTTTTTTTCTTTCACTTTATTGGACATCAATCACTCATATTTTGATTGTCACATAGTATATTAATCTCTTGGTCTATCATACACGTATATTTAGTGTCTATACGCATTGCCTGCATATATATATATCATTTATGTGCACTTTATGTATATATATATTTTTCAGTTTATTCTGAGATTTATTCTGAGCGCTGCACTTATTGTTCACATAGAAGAGAACAAGAAGACCTGGACAGCCGCACACCGGAATGGATAAATCCGTCTTTTATTCAACATACAGGATCATGGGGTACACAAAACACGACTGTGGGGTGGTACAAGAACAGCTGACGCATTTCGCACTTACACCAAGTGCTTACTCATAAGCACTTGGTGTAAGTGCGAAACGCATCAGCCATTCTTGTACCACCCCACAGTGGTGTTTTGTGTACCCCATGATCCTGTATGTTGAATAAAAGACGGATTTATCCATTCCAGTGTGCGGCTGTCCAGGTCTTCTTGTTCCCTTCTACTTGCATCAGCATTTAGCCAGCACCTGGGGCTCTTCTCTTCCTAGAGGTAATGAGACACAAGCACTCTGGTTTAAGCCCCTCTTTGAGCGGAGGATCCCACATCATCTCACTTATTGTTCACATGTTTTCATTTTTTGCAATTGATCTATTGCTGTGCTAGCTGCTGTTTTACATTGATTGCAGACAGCGCGGTATATTTGCTTTATATCTTTCACTCTGATGAGGCTGCACTGATGGGCACTACTCATAGGCTGCACTGATGGGCACTGACAGGTGGCACTGAGGCGGCACTGGTGGGCACTGATCAGGAGGCACTGATGAGGCTGCACTAATAGGTGGCACTGATGGGCACAGATAGGCAGCACTGAAGGGCACTGAGAGGTGGCACTGATGATGAGGCACTGATTGGCAGCACAGATAGGTGGCACTGGTGGGCACTGGTTATCAGTACCGATGGGCATTGGTAGGTGGAACTGATGGGCGACACTGATGAGGAGGCACTGATGGGCACTGATTAGTAGCACTGCTGGGCACTAATTAGCAGTACTGGTGGGCAAATGTTAGGACCGATGTCCCTTTAGCAGAAGCTGGTTATCGGCTTTATTCTTTTCTCCTCATACTGTCCAGCTTGAGGGGGGAAAAAAAATAAGCGGATTCCCAGCTTCTGTTTACATCATGTGATCAGCTGTCATTGGCTGACAGCAGATTACATGGTAAAGGGCCGCTGTGATTGGCCCCGATCTTTGATCAGCCGAGTCCAAAGGACTCAGGGATCACAGAGCGTGGCTATAACATGGGCATTCACAGGTTAATTACAGGAAGCACCTGCACAGCGGCAAAGTTTCACCCTGGATTACGGCACAGATCTGGAAGAAATACACAAAGCACACCGAAATTCAAGTAAGAATACCCACGGCTCTTGTATTTAGCCAAAATGTGCTTAATCTGGGCGTATCATACAGCATAAAATACAGTTGCTTTGACTTGCAGTGGGACTGCGAAGGAACAGCTGCCTGCAGAGCCCCACTGCACCGGGTGTAAACGGCCCCTAAAAGTCATTATTTTTGGGTTTACGACCATTTTAAAGCGGTATTAGACGTAGAAACAATAATGTAATATATTGCAGCTTACCAATCATTAACCACTTCAGCCCCGGAAGAATTTACCCCCTTCCTGACCAGGCCTTTTTTTGCGATACAGCACTGCGTCACTTTAACTGACAATTGCGCGGTGGTGCGACGTTGTACCCAAACAAAATTGACATCCTTTTTCTTCCCCACAAATAGAGCTTTCTTTTGGTGGTATTTGATCACCTCTGCGGTTTTTATATTTTGCGCTATAAACAAAAGAAGAGCGACAATTTTGAAAAAAAAAACACAATATCTTTTACTTTTTGCTGTAATAAATATTCCCATTAAAAAAAAAGAAAGAAATAATTTTTTCTCAGTTTAGGCCGATATGTATTCTTCTACATATTTTTGGTAAAAAAAAAACGCAATAAGCGTATATTGATTGGTTTGCGCAAAAGTTATAGTGTCTACAAAGTAGGGGATAGATTTATGGCATTTTTTTTTTTTTACTAGTAATGGTGGTGATCTGCGATTTTTAGCGGTCCTGCAATATTACGGCGGACAAATCGGACACTTTTGACATATTTTTGGGACCAGTGACATTTATACAGTGATCAATGCTATGAAAATGCACTGATTACTGTATAAATGTCACTGGCAGGGAAGGGGTTAACACTAGGGGGCGATCAAGGGATTAACTGTGTTCCCTAGGTGTGTTCTAACTGTAGGAGGGAGGGGACTGACTAGGGGAGGAGACAGATTGGTGTTCATACTTAGTATAAACACACGATCAGTCTCCTCTCCCCTGACAGAACTGGGATTTGTGTGTCATGAGCGATCACGGGTGCCCAGCGGTCATCGCGCCCACCGGGCACTCACAGCGGCTCGGGGACACGCTGCGGGCGGCTCGCACGCCTCCTACAGTGTCTTAAAGGTCAGACATACAGCAACAACACCTCGCCCAGGGGAGCCATCCTGCTGCAGTATAACTGCGGAGGCTGGTCGGGAACCGGTTAAATGTGGTGGTTGCATTTGTTTTCTTTTCTTTGGCTTTTTCCCCCGCTCTGTTTTCACCTGGTGATCTGGCCAGTAACACACGTCCTGTATTGGAGTGCTTCCACTCTGGATGAAGGAGCACAGGGGGCACAGCAGACAGCAGCATTGTCAGCCTGGGGGGAGGGTAGTGTTAGATGCATTATCAGATTTAAATACACTAACAAATTGAAGCTGAACTCCAGCTCATACTTCATAAGCAGTTAGGCTGGGTTCACATATATGCAGGTCCAGTTTCGGGGGAAGAGTCCGGTGCGCTGTCCA
The DNA here is from genome assembly GCA_037952835.1 of Lithobates septentrionalis. NCBI lineage: Eukaryota > Metazoa > Chordata > Amphibia > Anura > Ranidae > Lithobates > Lithobates septentrionalis. Next base: position 150,009 of record JBBDGP010003164.1, on the reverse strand, counting down.
TTTAGCGTTTCAGGTGCGATTCAGGTGCGAATTTGACAATTAAATTGCACCTGAACTGGACTGAAAAACGCACAGGACCCTTTTTTAATTCGCACCACGACCGGTCCGCATACATGTGAAACAGCTCCATTGAAATCCCGTCTGGTTCACATGTTATGAGAATCAGATACGGTTTAAAACGCATCTGATTCCCAAATATGTGTGAACCGGGCCTTACGGCAGCTTTTTTTTTCTATTCTCCTTTTTTTTTCTTTTGGAATTAAGGTTTCACATAAATAAATAAAAGCTGATCATTGTAAGCACCCTATCAGTGTTAAATGGTTTGCCTCATCCCTGTAACTGACACGTCTGAAGGAGAGCTTGTTCTTTTCAATAACAACAGACTTACTGGCTGGATCACCAGATAAAAATAAAAGAAAGAAAGCCTAGAAATGAAAATGAATACATCCATCACATCTAAGAATTGGTAAGCTGTAATATAATAAAGATTTGCTTTTGGGTTTAAGGGCCAGTTCACACCACATGCAGTCCAGTGCATTTTGTTGCTGCATCAAAAGCATGGAAAGTAGGTTATATGGTTTTCAATAGCATAGTTCACACCAGTGATGCGGTTCCAGTGCGTTCCACTTCCAGAAAAAAATTAGAACATGCTGCATTTTTCCTGCACTGGAGTGTACTAGAACGCTGTAAAATGCATTAAAAAACGTACCTAAATGCACAAAAAAGCACACTGGAACACACATGTCCTTATTGGGTTCACACTGCTGCAAATACAGACATCGCATGTGATTCGCACTGCATTGCCGTGCAGATCACATAAATGTCTGTGCAATTCAAATTCAGCCATACAGTTTGGCTGAATTCGCATCGCATTCGGACCAAAATGGTACAGGACCCCCCCCCCCCGCGATCCGATTCCTGTAACATTTCAGTCGCACTGCGATCTGCGAACCGATCTGGGGGTGCCATTAACTTTACATCAATCCCAGCAGCAGTTTGCAGATGTCATTGTGAACTATCTGCGATTTAGGGGCGTGCGGGAATCCTCACAGGATTCGCAGAGTTTCCCGTATCTGCACCAGTGTGAACCCAGCAGGTTAATAAAAAAAGAGGGGGGGGGAATGCACTGTACTGCATCAAAAACGCACCAAAAAAAATGCATCAAAAATGCGTATGCATAACAGCATCTGGAACGCATCGGGACTGCGTTTCTATGGTGTGAATTGCTCCCAATCAGGGGCGGACTGACCATTGAGCGATTAGGGCACTGCCCGAGGGCCCTGGGCCACTAGGGGGCCCCATCAGGGTTGCCAGCCTCAGTAAAACCAGGGACAGTATGTATAAATCTGTGGTTTTTTTTTACATCTGTCTGTGTATACTGTGTGTACATGTATGTGTATACTGTGTGATTGTATACTGTGTGTGTGTATACTGTGTGGCCCCATAATCTCTGATTGCCTGGGGGCCCCATAATCTCCTATTGTCGGGGGCCCCATGAGTTATCAGTCCGCCCCTGCTCCCAATACTGCTTTAAGCTAGACTTGCAATCCAAAAGCATCCACCCGTATCCAGAATGTTCATTTTTGACCATGCTGACCCTTTAATCGCAGTAGGACGAGCCTCCTTGTAAGGTGAACGTAGCGTTACTGCTCGATGGCGGTTTCAGGGTTCATTTTTCCATGTGTGTGTATATAGAGGAACACAATGCACACCCTGTATAACGCACTATAGTGCTGTGTAATGCGACTAGGAGGGAGGTGAGCCGCCTTTGTGCCGATCTCTGAGGGTTTGAGCATTTTGGTTGCCAGGCAGAGAGTTTGCCCATGCTGTGTTCTCAGACGGCGTGTTCCTTTATCAGATGAGTCATGTCGGGGGCCGCTGTGAGAGGCTGGCATAGGAAATAATGCTGAGTGATTGCAAGCTCCTAGTTCACATGGAGTATATCATCAACATCCTAGGACGGGGTCTGGGGAGAAGTCGCACAATCAGAGCTTAGTGGACTGACTCACTTGGGCCTCATTCACACCAGTACTACCAAACCTGCGTTTCTATACAGGACATATCTAAATGCATATGAATGCATGGAATGATTAGCTGCCATTCACACTCAGAAAAGAGATTTCTGATTTTGATTAGAAACTCTACATGCATGTAAGTGCTACTTAGACCTCTTTCACACTGGAGGCATTTTTTTCAGGCGCTTTTGTGCCTAAAAAGCGCCTGAAAAAAGCCTCATCTGCAATCCCAGTGTGAAAGCCCGAGTGCTTTCACACTGGAGCGCTGCGCTGGCAGGAGGTCAAAAAAAGTCCAAAAAGTTTCACCTTGGCAGCGGCGCTTTGCAGGCACTTTTAACCCTTTATTCAGCCGCTAGCCGGGGTTAAAAGCGCCCTCTAGCGCCCGAAAAGCGCTGCAAGAACGACGGTAAAGCGCCGCTAAAACTAGCGGCGCTAGTACAATAGGTTGTCACCATTCCATGGGTGACACATTTGCTTGGGGTAAGATCATCTTTTATTATTTTACCAATAAATGGGTATTATTTTAATTATTGTGTGCACTAAATTTCATTGAAGTGTATTTTGTGTTTAATAAACGGCTGAGTAAATATCATGCAACAATAAAAATTGCAACAGTGACCATTTAATTCTCCAGGGCCTCTGCTTTCAGAAAATATACAATGTTTGGGGATTCTAAGTAATTTTCTAGCAATTTTTTTGTCAGAATTGTCATAGAGGGCAAGTGGTTAATTATCATTATATTATTATTATTATTATACAGGATTTATATAGCAGCAACAGTTTGCGCAGCGCTTTACAACATGAGGGCAGACAGTACACTTACAATACAATACAATACAATAAACTTTAATTATATTAATGAAAGGAATGCATTTCAGCTCGAAATGATCTCGTGAAACAAACAGGGACAAGGTTAACCTTACCGAGCTGGCTAATCATGGCAGAGGCTGCAGACATACTGTAACACCCAACCAATCACCAGCGCCCCCAAAATTCGATTCCTCTCTCATCTCCTGAGTATAAGCCAAATCCACTTATCAAATATTTGTGGGCAGTGCAGGTACAATGACAGGGCCCGGGGCAACTGCCCCTTTTGCCCCACATTAAAGATTGCCCTGTCTTTACTGCCATTGTATTAAAAAATATATTTAAAGAGCTGTTTTTTAATTACATAGACCTGGGTGCGGATAAAACATTTTTGCATGGATTGGGATCCCCTGAGATTGCCAAAGAAGGAATCATGCTGGAATCGGGTACCACTACCTGCTAAGGTGTGCGCTCCTAGACTACAAGTCCGATTGTATTGTAGTCATAACAAGCTGAATATTGCCAAATCATACTGGTTTAATCACGCTTCCACGTTCAGTTGTTCTTGGACCAAAAGCTTGGAACTCTAGGGCTGGTAGACAATGGCAGTCATTTTAATACCTTCCACCGTCCCCGTCTTTGTATGTTTACTCTTCTAAAGTTCCTGCACCTGCACTGTGAATGAGCTCATTATAGACTGCTTTACATGTGTCCGCCATAACAGAGCGCGATAAGAAGGGTGATTTGCATAGCAGATCAAGGATTTGCAATGTAGCTTCCAAAGAACAAGTGTAAATCCTTCATCTTAAAGAGCCAGTAACAGCGATATGAGTTCATCTTTTTAGAAGCATGAGAACTGAAGATCAGTAAAGTTCAGTAGTGGGCGGAAGTGCTGCAGAATAAATACTGTTGTCTCAGGCAGGAAAAATAGCACTTGTTTGATTAGAAAATCATGGCTAGACGAACTGTAGGCTAAAATGGAAGGAGACGTTTTAAAATGACAAACAACTTGTGCTGCAATTATATATTCTGTACAATTATCATACATCCTCTTAAAGCTGAAGTGTAAGGTATGGCATTTTTACATAGTTCCATTTGTCCATTCTAGTAGTAGACCCCGCTACTCCAGTGATCTCCGTAGCACCCTCCTAGCTGGGTTCTAGGATGTTAGGTAAATTTAGTTCTTTTTGGGTCTCCTCTGTAATCAGTGAAGCAGTTAATTGTTTTGGTGGGATCTGGGTCTCATTGGCTGCAGGTTTGATTGCTTCCCCCTGCCTTCTGGAAGGCTCCAGAACATAGAAGTGGAGCAAGTCGAGTGAGCAGCCTGAATATATATGGGGCATCAGCTAATCCCTGGGGAGGTGTGCCGAATAGGTGGCTGAAGAGCAGATAAATAGCCTGAGGTTTGGAGCAGTGGTGTCTTGTCCAGGAGGCCATAGCGTAAAGGGCTGCTGCCCTTCTGGGCAGCACAGCTGAAGTTATACATGCGTTCATTGAGGTCCCAGCTAGGACAGTACTGGGGGGGGGCTAACTTTTCTGAGAATCCTTGGAGCTGTTCGATGAATTACACTAATGCCACATACACACGAGCGGACTTCTCGCCGGACTGAACTCAGAAGGACTTAGTTCCGATGAAACGGACTTGCCTACACACGATCCCACCAAAATCATTTTGAACGTGTTGACGTACGACCGGACTAGAATAAGGAAGTTCATAGCCAGTAGCCAATAGCTGCTCTTGCGTCGTTTTCAGTCCATCGGACTAGCATACAGACGAACAGTTTTTTCGATCGGAATCGAGTCCGTCGGAAAGGTGTGAAACATTTTCTATTTCTAAGGTCCATCAGATTTTTCAACAGAAAAGGTCCAATGAAGCCCACACATGATCGGAATGTCCAACGAATTTGTTCCGTCGGACCTTTTCTGCCGGAAAGTCCGGTCGTGTGTACGCGGCATAAGAATCTGATCTGGAGAAACATATGGGTGAATGTCTGGCTGAAATTGAAAGGGGGGCAACCAATAATCCAGGGACATTGTGAGCACAGACCTGAGACTAGAGTACTAGTGACTGTTTTGCTGCTCTCCTACATGAGTACCAGCGATTGCCTGGATTGAGACAAAGCTTACAACGCTTCGGTGTTGCCTCTGAGGATTCCTCCATCCCGCTTGTGTGGATGGAAGAATCCTGCTGGCTGATCAAAAAAAAAATGGAACTGTCTGTGGCAAGCTTAATAGTTTCTTTTAAAGCTGGCCTCACATCTATAGATTTCTTTTGCTAATCTAAGGCCGCGTACACATGGGCCGACTTTTCGACTTTCCAGCGGACTTCCGACGGACTTTTTAACGAACGGACTTGCCTACACATGACGTACATCGGACTAAAATAAGGAAGTTGATAGCTAGTAGCCAATAGCTGCCCGAGCGTGGGTTTTTGTTCGTCGGACTAGCATACAGACGAGCGGATTTCTGGGTCCGGCGGAGTTACGACGTAAAGATTTAGCATGTTCCAAATCTAAAGTCCGTCAGATTTGCGACTGGAAAAGTCCGCTGAAGGTCCGGTGAAGCCCACACACGATCGGATTGTCTACCGGATTTGGTCCGTCGGCGTCCGTCGGACAACTCCGGTTGAAAAGTCCGACCGTGTGTACGCTGCATAACAGGTTTCTCTATCCATCCTAAACAGCGTGGATGGATAAATCTTCCATTGTGGGCTATTGTATACTGACAGCTGGTATTGTCAGCTGTCAAAATGCCCAAATAGTGCCCACATCTGAAATAATGCACACACTATTCAGCAGACAATTTTCTACTCGGCTACTTCAACAAAAGTTGAACGAAAAATTTAAAATTGTTTTCATCCAGGTGTTGCCGGTGGAGCCACCCAGCGCAAATTTTAGGCGATTCAGCAGGAATCGGATGAAATTTTATGCTTGTAGGGCCAACTTAAGACTACCCTGTTCAGGAAGAAAGTAAGGAATATACACTGTAGAACAGCGGCCGTCAACCTTTTGGACCTCACAGACCACTAAACTCCCAATTTTTGAAACTGGCGGACCACTAACATGAATTTTACATGCCTTATTATACACACAATGCTCCGGCTCTCTACCTCCGTCTCCCCGCACTCTGCATCACACTTACACAGACTCATCATTGGATCTCACCTCCTTATCCAGCCATGTGCTGGAGCTCAGTGCTCCCTCCCACAATCTGTGATCAGCGCTGCCATTGAAATTCCTCTGCTTCTTCACCTCCTGCTTGCTGTACTACTCCCGGCGACTCACTCTGAGTTCACAGGAGCCGGAACTACAGAGGTGGCATTGGGTATCAATGCACACTGAAACAACACTCGTATTCTGTCAGCGAGCACTGTTTAGCATGAATATTTGCAGATGGAACAAAAGAATTCTATATATGTATGGCCAACTTTAAAATAGACCAGGGGGGCCCAAACTTTCGAAACAAATGACTAGTTTATTGTCCTCCAGACTACAGGAGGGCCGGACTGTGGCCATTAGAAGCAGAAAATGCCTTGGGCTTGGGTGAAAGTAAAAAAAATGACATAGTGCCCCACCTCAGGTGTCAGTGGTACAGCGAGTGCCCCAATGTTTGCATTCATGGCACCCTTTGAGAATATGCAAGACCTGGAGGCGCCTCAGTCTAAAATGAGGTCCCCTATCACCTCAGAAGCCTCCCCTTTCACATCACAATTTTCAATCCCCCCCCTCACTCTCAATCCTCCCTCTCCACACCCCCTTCACATCAGAGCCCTCAGTCCCCTACATCCTTTCACATAGAGTCTTCGTTTCCCCTGCTTTCACGTCATAAGACTGCCATCCACCTTTTTCACGAGGGAGTCCTGGCCTACATAAAGAGTCCTTCTTCCCAATCTTTACCACAGTGTGCCAATGGCAGCATGGCAGTGAGTGGGAAGTAAGTAAGATAAATAAAGGCGGACATTCGTCCCCTTCTGAATGCTGGGTCTGCCAGCGGCCTCCAAACTGCGGCCCACGGACTGGATGCGGCCTTTTGCCTTTATACGGCTCTTGGAAAACTATAATTTCCTGTCATTGATATGAGGCATTATTCCTTCAACTGACACCAACAACGAGGCACCATTCTTTCCATTGACACCAACGATAAGGCACTATTCCTTCCACTGACACCAAACATGGGGCACTATTTCTTCCACTTGCTTTTATCAAGCCGTTTATGGGTAGCTCAACTTTGTTGACAGATTAGAAGTCACAGGGGGCTTTGGTATAAAGAGACAGCTGCTCCCCACCTCCCCACCCTGAGGACGCACAGAGGGCTTGTGTAGAACTGTCCAACATAAAAGAAAATGAAAGCTGCTACTGATAAACGCTGCTCCTATTTCACACTATTACATTCATCCTTCAAATCCTCTTATTTAAGACAGACCAGACACCGTTGCCAAGCAGCCGACCCAGGGAGGAGGGCTGTGTATGACTACCTACAGATGGAGGGTGGCTGCGTTCTCATCACACACATAGCCCTGAAAACTCATGTAGAAATAACTTATCTCTGTATCTTGCACCCTGGACTCATTTAAAAAATATGTATTATGTTTAGAAAAATAGAATAACCAGAATTAAAGTTGAACACTAAGCAAATAACTGAAAATGCAGTTGAAAAATATATACAGTATGTGCATTTTCTTACTAGCTGAAAGATTTTTCTGTTCAGCCGGTCTTATGATCCAAGCACCCCTGCTAGACAGTACAGACAGACCCAACCCTACTAACGGGACAACAAACGCATGTTACCACAGTAAGGTCACCATTCTGCTCCTTGTATTGTGCTTGTGTATTGCAGTGAAGATTGTTTGGCTCATATTGATGTCCCTCCCTGCTATGTAGGGATAACACAATTCTAATATAAAGACAGATATCAAGCAGGTACAATAGCAGTGTGATATGGTATTAAACACTAGGTTTTTTAATACATGAAATGGTAATTGTGATTTCTTTTTGGAGTTCAGATTTAAAAAAAAAAGACAAACTAAACATTACAGATAAAACATATCTTTTGTTTTATTTATTGCAGATATGAAGAATACCAGCAACAGAAAATAGCATCTAGGTTGTTTTTTTTTCATATAAGGAAAGGCATACCGTAATATTACAATAAATAAAATAATACATTGCCATTTAAATACCGGTAATTAGAATAATACCAGCGCTAGCATGTCTTAGGGCAATCAAAGACAATTCGACATGGTTTTCTGGCCTGCCTAATCTCCTAATCTCTGAGAACAGTTGCAGGAGACTGTTAGTGCTCCAAAGATGTTAGACTGCTGTCTGGGTGTCAGAAACCATGAAATCAGACCGAGAGAGAAGTACAGTTAAATCACACTTGTTTAATGGTAAAAGTAAACAGAACAAACGTAGTCAAAACAGAGTCAGAGTTCAGGAATCGGAACGGATAGTCAAACAAGCCAAGCGTCAGGGAGCCGGAGATGAGCGTAGAAAAACGGCAAGGAGGATCTGAAGCCAGAAGGGATGCCAGCCAAGCAAGTCTTTTAACAGGAATGCAGGCGAGCGTCTCTGTGATGTTGACTAAGGCAAAGGCAGAGCTCCTCTGGGCTGGACGGCTTAAGTAGGCAGGACTGATGAGCAGGATATCATCAACAGCTGAGTGGAGAGATAGGAGCTGGCAATTAGCTGACAGCTGAGCAGCCAGCTCAGAGAAGGAAGGGCTGAGCCCAGCCCTGACACTGGGTGAAAACAGCCAACCCAGAAGGCTATCACTCATTGCCTATGGGAACTACAAACATAGAAGAGAGACAACAGAAATAGACCAGTAGGTCAATTGAGTCTATCCTTTTTTTTTTTTTCTTGTGGAGTGGGGAATAGGGTTAAGCTTTTCATCTGCGTGTAGATCTATAATTAGGCCAAGCAAGTTTAAATTCACTGGCAGGCGCAGTTTGCCCTCCCCACTGCGGGTGGCACTGTTTAGCTGACCGCTGTGCAGAAAGGAATGGAGGTTGATAGGAGCTTTGTTCCTCTGAAGCCTCCTTAGGTGTCATCAGGGTGTAGCGTCACATATGGCAACCCATCACATTTGGCTTCCCGCTGGAGTGCGCATGTGCGACACCGCCATATGCGTTCCAACACTTCTACAACAAAACACAGTTATTATGTGGCTCCACCCCTAAGTCCAGGTTCAAGCCCCACCATCCAAGTGGACGTAGAGTTAGAATATAATAATGCCGAATGAAGCAAGGCCGGGCCCAAAGCGTGGCGAGCGAAGCGAGGCTGCGAGGGGCCCTGTTGCACTATCTGACGGTTTTAGTGTGGTGTTTTGTCCTAAGTGTTGTAACTCATATGGCAGCGTTGCGCATGCGCACTCCAGCGGGTAGCCAAATGTGATGGGTCGCCATATGTGACGCTACAGGGGCAGCAGTGGTCTGATTAGAGACTGCTGCCCTAGCCATCTTTTGTGAGGGCAATGCTAATATACAGCACTTTTTCACAGTGGTTGATGCACATTTGCGAAGTGGATAGTGTTGGACTTGGGACGGATCCTCACTGGCTAGGGATAGTGCATTTAGCGCAAGGAGAGGTTTCCGGTAAGGAAGTATAGCATGCCTGGCTCCGCTATCTGGGATCTGCAGGGAGCTGGGTCAAGGACCTTCCACACGGGTGGACTTTTTGACCGGACTGGTCCAGCGGAACGAATCCGTCGGACAATCCGACTGTGTGTGGGCTACATCGGACCTTCAGCGGACTTTTTCTGTTGAAAATCAGACGGACTTTAGATTTGGAACATGTTTCAAATCTTTCCGACGGACTCCAGTCCGGTCGAAAAATCAGTTCCTCTGTATACTAGTCCGACGGACAAAAAAGGACGCAAGGGCAGCTACTGGCTATGAGCTTCCTTATTCTAGTCCCTTCGTACGTCATCACGTTCATACCTACGGACTTTCAAACTGACTTTAGTCCGTTCGTGTGTGGGCAAGTCCGGTCGTCCGAAAGTCCGTCGTAACTCCGTCGGAAAGATCGTTGAACGTTTGCTGAAAAGTCCGCCCATGTGTACACGGCTTAAGGATACTGCACTGCTGTTTTTCCTATCAGTCACCCCCTTCATCATACGCTGCTCTTGTAACGTAAGCCTATCAAAGTGCAGAGACTGTGTTGAAGTACCGGCAACATTGTTCAGAACTATTGTATGCAGGTTGCCTGTGATATTAAGGCTCCATTGCCACATTGTCTGGAACTGTAAAGTGAGTATCTTGCCACTGCCGTCCACGTGTCATTTGTTATCTCTACATATCCAAATAATTGTGCCACCTCCCTTGGTCTTGGTGTACCATTACTCTATCTTGGGTGCCAATCAACTGGTCCCGCCCACAGACTTACTATTGACCGATGCAGTACCTCTACTGAAAGTCTATTACATGCATCCACTACTCTTTCTGTAAAGAGTAAACACTTCAGCCATGCTGTACAGAAATTCCAAGTGGCTGACACTGGGTCAAATTCAGGTGCTTACAATGCTTGTATTTTAAAAATACATTTAAAGCTGGTCTAAACCCACATATACATTTTTCATGATATAGATCTCCTAGCTACAATAAGCATACATCCCTGATTATTTATTTTAAATAATCTGTCTGACATCTTATATTACTACCTCTTATGCCCCGTACACTCCGACATAAAATGTGCGATCGGAGCTTGTTGTTGGAAATTCCGACCATGTGTAGGCTCCATAGGACAGTTTCCATCGGAATTTCCGTCGCACAAAATTTGATATCTGGTTCTCACATTTTCCGACAACAAAATCCGTTCGCGCAAATTCCGATCGTGTGTACACAATTCTGACGAACAAAGTGCCACGCATTCTCAGAATCAAGCAGAAGTGCCGCACTGGCTAAGGAACATAATTTTTCTCGGCTAGTCGTATGTGTTGTACGTCACCGCCTTCTTGACGTTCAGAAATTCCGACAACTTTGTGTGACCGTGTGTATGCAAGACAAGTTTGAGCCAACATCCGTCGGAAAAAATCCATGGATTTCGTTGTTGGAATGTCCGATCAAGTGTATGGGGCATAACAGTGCTTTTTTTCAGCCGAAAGTTGGCGGAACTCTGTTCCGCTACCTCCAGCGCGAGCCCTGTGCTTGTGACTCACTATGGGCGCTTGTAAAAACAGAAGCCCCGCTTCTGTGCTTAGAAGCAATGGCACTCCCCTTCTGGAACTGCCAGTGGCTCCAGAGAGTCCTCGCAGCTCTACCTCTCCCCCCAGCACTCCGCTGCTATCGCTCAGCACCTCTAGTGCTTAGAGGTGGAGGCAGATGATGTTGACACATGTGTGGGTGGGAATGGAGCTCACTGCCCAGTCTTGGAGATACCACCAGGAGGGATGTAACCTCCAATAGTTTGTTCCAAGATGTGTTTGGGGAGGTAAGCTGGCGGGATGTTTTGGAATGTCAAGAGAGTGGAAAGGGAGGATTATGATGTGGGGTTATTTTTCAGGGGTTTGGCTTGGCCCCTTAGTTCCAGTGAAGGGACACTCCTAAGGCATCAGCATACCAAGATATTTTGGACAATTTCCTGCTCCCAACTTTGTGGGAACAGTTTGGGGATGGCCCCTTCCTGTTCCAACATGACTGCGCACCAGTGCACAAAGCAAGGTCCATAAAGACATGGATGAGCGAGTTTGTGGTGGAGGAACTTGACTGGCCTGCACAGAGTCCTGACCTCAACCCAACAGAACACCTTTGAGATGAATTTGAGTGGAGACTGCGAGCCAAGCCTTCTCGTCCAACATCAGTGCCTGACCTCACAAATGTGCTTCTGGAAGAATGGTCAAACATTCCCATAGACACACTCCTAAACCTTGTGGACAGCCTTCCCAGAAGAGTTGAAGCTGTTATAGCTGCAAAGGGTGGGCCAACTCAACATTGAACCCTAGGGACTAAGACTGGGGTGCCATTAAAGTTCATGTGCGTTTACAGGCAGGCGTGCCAATACTTTTGACAATATAGTGTAGATCAACTTCAGTACAAGCAGTCTGCCCATAGCGGATCGAAATTCACCCGGTTCCTGCTGAACTGTCTTAATTTTAAACTGTCTATGGCCATCTTGCACGCATGCACAAGTGCCCCCATCAGATCAGTGCGGGATAGGAGGCACTTATCATAGGAGACAGGTAGAAGATCTTGAGAATCACCAAGAAAACTACTAGAAAGGCTGAGCGTTAAAACCTCAGGTTAGGTTTATTGGTTACAGTTATTTATAAGGAACATACATTTAAAATAAATAAGGATGGTTTAATATCCTGATATATTAACCACTTCAAGACTGCAATACGTACAGTATATATACATTACGGCTTTGAATCAGTTTACCAGGGTTGTGTCTGAAGCTATCAGCCATAACCACTGTATTTTTTTTTCAGCTAGTGACTGGTTTTCTCATGAAAGCGTTCTGAGCGGCTCATGAGCCGCTGGAACACTTTCAGAAGCAGTAGGAGGGGACGAACCCCCCCACCCGTCGCTCATTTCTCGGGCTTACCGTTTCTGGGGCTTGCCGAGAATTGATCCGATGGTGCGGCTGGCTAGTCCCAGGGGTCATCCCCACAGAATCATCTTTGACGGCCTCTATGGCCTTGGAGGACTAGAGCGACGGTATGACGTCACTTCTGGTCCAGGGTGGAAGTAAACTATTTATTTATTTATTTAAAGAAGAATTTTAAAAAAATGTCTTTTTGACCCCAAATCTCTCCATAAAGAGGACCTGTCATCCTTATTTCTATTAAAGCGATGTTTAAATTCATTGTAATAGGAATAAAATTGAGACTGTAAAAAATAAAAATAAAATAAATAATAATAAATAAAAAAGTAAAGCGCCCCCCCCCCCCCCCATCCCTCCCTGCTCGCATGCAGAAGCAAACGCATACGTAAGTCGTGCACAAATATGTGAATGGTATTCGCACCACACATAAGATGCATCTCCCTGAATGTTAGAGCGAGAGCAATAATTCTAGTGCTAGACCTTCTCTCTAACTCTAAACAACAGGTAACTTATAAGGGAGTTTAAAGTGCCACTTATGGAAATTTTTAAGTACCGTAGTTTGCCGCCATTCCACGAGCGTGCGCAATTTCAAAGCGTGACATGTTAGGTATCTATATACACGGCATGACATCATCTTTCACATTTTACAAAAAAACTGGGGTATATATTGTGTTTTATTTTTGTTAATCTTTTAAAAAAAAAGGCTTTTGAAAAACCGCTGCGCAAATACCAAATTGCAACGATCGCCGTTTTATTAGGGTCTCTGCTAAAAAATGTATACTATTTGGGACTTAGAAGGAATTTTCTAGCAAAAATACTGGTTTAGGCCGGGTTCACATATGTGCAAATTGGTTGGGGTTCCCCCCCCCCCATTCGATTCGCATGAGAGGCGAATGTGACCGGCTCTCAATGGAGGTTCACAAAAGTCCGGGGTGGTCGCAGGGCGGATTGCAAAAGGGTCCTGTGCGTGTTTTGGGTCCGGTTCAGGTGCAAAATCAGGCAAAAATTACGACCTGAATCGCACTTGAACCGGTGAACAGACACGCTTCGGACCCCTCCGGGCATGAACCCGCGGCCGCACATATGTAAAGCCAGCCTTAACCTCTTCCTGTCCGCGCTATAGCCGAAAGACAGCTGGAGCGTGGACTTACTTTGCCAGGAGGGCGTCCATAGACTTCCTGCCGTGCTTGAGCGGCCTGCGCGCCCCCTGCAGGGCGTGCGCGGCACGCTCTGTGACCGGCGAGTCAATGAGACTCGGCTGATCGGAGTAAGGGGTCGATCCCGACCCCTTACCACGTGATCAGCTGTCAGCCAATGACAGCTGATCATGTGATGTAAACAGAGCCGGTAATCGGCTATTTTATCTCCTCACGCTGGTAGCGTGAGTAGAAAAAAAAAGGCCGATCACTGGCGGCTGTGAGAGGGACATCAGTCCCGATCGTGGAGAGCCTCTGTAGAGGCTTCTGTGCCCACCTGTGCCGCCTACCAGTGCCCATCAGTGCCACCTACCAGTGCCCACCAGCGCCACCTACCAGTGCCCACAGTAACACCCATCAGTGCCCACAGTGCCACCTATAAATGTCACCAATCAGTGCCTCATCACCAGTGCTGCCTATCAATACCACATTACCTATCAGTGCCCACAGTGCTACCTATAAATGTCACCAATCAGTGCCTCATCACCAGTGCTACCTATCAATAGCACATTACCTATCAGTGCCCACAGTGCTACCTATAAATGTCACCAATCAGTGCCTCATCACCAGTGCTACCTATCAATAGCACATTACCTATCAATGCCCACAGTGTCACCTATCAGTGCCCACAGTGCCACCTATAAATGTCACCAATCAGTGTCTCATCACCAGTGCTGCCCATCAGTGCCACCTAGCAGTGTCCATCAGTGCCACCTACCAGTGCCTATCAGTTCCACCCATCAGTGCCACTCATCAATGCCACCCATCAGTGCCATCTTATCAGTGCCCATCAGTGTCGCCTTATCTGTGCCTATCAGTGCAGCCTCATCAGCGAATATCAATGAAGGAGAAAAATTACCCGTTTGCAAAATTTTATAACAAACTATGAAACGTGTTTTTTTTTTTTTTTTTTTTATTCTGTCTTTTTTTGTTTGTTTAGCAAAAAATAAAAACCCCAGTGGTGATTAAATACCACCAAATAAAAGCTCCATTTGTGTGAAAAAATGATAAAAATGTAATTTGAGTACAATGACCGAGCAATTGTCATTCAAAGTGTGACAGTGCTGAAAGCTGAAAATTGGTCTGGGCAGGTGGGCAGGAGGGGGGTTTAAGTGCCCGGTAACAAAAAATGCCAGGAAAAGCCTGCTCTTCAAGTGGTTTACAGCGGTGCCTAGGGTTCGGCTTGAACTTGGTAACCAGTCTTACCAATCCGACACCTGCCATGCAAGCGGTCGCTATGGGCTTGGAAGACTCTTCTGCCCCAGTCTTCATACACGGGCCCCTGTGTGTGGTGAAATGAGCCCCCTCTCTGTGCTGTACACAGTGTGCCAGGGAGGCAGCTCCGGCTGCTGCTGGTCCTTTCAATGAGTGCACAGTGTATTGTTGTGTAGTTGGAGGGAGTTCTATTGATCTGCTCTGCCGTCTACTTGTGACGGATAATAGAAAGCGTTAATCTTCCCCTGGGAGGGTATGAATATTCACATCACCCCTTAGCCTGGGGAGTGAGGAGGAGAGGGAGGAGGAGGAGGAGGAGGGGGAGAGCTAGTTTCCAAATGCTCTGTGTTCTCTCCTCCTATTGGTGGCTTCCTCCTCCCTGGTACCCTGTCCCCATCCATCTCCTCTTCTTCCCCTGACACTTGTCTGTGTGCGAGGAGAGAGGAGGGACGCAGGGAGTGAAGAGCTACGAGGAGGTGAGTGCCGAGGTTTACCATTGTCTCATCTACCTGTCTGTAATATTATCCTGCATTATGTCTATGGCTCTGTGGATGAATGCCAGGATCTCCTCGCACAGCCCAGCCTTGCGTCAGTAATTCTAGAGGATAATAGCGGCGTGTTTGGCGCATTTCTGTAGGAAGCTTCGCACCGGTCTTTGTGCCATAACCAAATGCAACTGATCAGCGTTCCGACTGCTCCAGACCAACAAAAGATGTAATGTTGGGAAAAGTACGAGGGGTGCGCTGACCCCAAGTCCAGAATCGGGTCCCCCCCCACCCCCCTTTGGAAGATCGGCGCTGAACGCCAGCAGGGGCTCATCTCATGCCCCACTTGTTCTGGAAAGGCGTGATCTGGTTGGATATGGGTTACCGCTCTTGGCATACCTCATTGCCCAGCTTTATCAAACCCCCAACGAGGGTTCCTTCATCCGAGCAGGAGAAGAGCGCAAAGTGCGCAAACCCATAAATCATCGTTTTATAGCTGTCAGAACACCCGAGGACGACTGCTGATTGGTTGCTGGGGGGGGGGGGGGGGATATGTGTTAGGATACAAGGCAGGATGTGTTCTTCTAATGTGTGATAGAAGTGCTTGTCTGGAGGACCTCTGTCCCAGTGCATTGTGCTGCCATTGGGGAGGGGGGGGGAAGGGCGCTCCTTTTCAAATGCTAACTACCCCAAATCTGAATGGGAAAGCTTCTGATGGACGCTTGTGACTCTGGCTGCCATTTCTGGGGAGAGTTGATTAAATTCATATTGTACATTGATACAAAGATGCGTGTGATGTGCTTGTATATTTTACAACGAATTTCTCTGTATTAAGCTCTATTTAAACACTTCAACCCTGGAAGGATTTACCCCCTTCCTGGCCAGGCCATTTTTTGAGATACGGCACTGTGTCACTTTAACTGACAATTGCGCGGTCGTGCGACGTTGTACCCAAACAAAATTCATGTCTTTTGTTTCCCCACATATAGAGCTTTCTTTTGGTGGTATTTGATCACCTCTGCAGTTTTTATTTTTTGCGCTAAAAACAAAAAAAGAGCGACAATTTTGAAAAAAAAAATATTTTTTTTACTTTTTGTTATAATTATATCCCCAAAAAAATGTAAAAAAACGAATTTCTTCCTCAGTTTAGGCCGATATGTATTCTTCTGCATATCTGTGGTAAAAAAAATCCTAAAAAGCATATATTGATTGGTTTGCGCAAAATTTATCGCGTCTACAAAATAGTGGATAGATTTATGACATTTTTTAAATTTTTTTTTACTAGTAATGGCGGTGATGTGTGATTTTTAGTGGGATTGCAACATTGCGGTGGACAAATCTGACACTTTTGACACTTTTTTGGGACCAGTGACATTTATACAGCGATCAGTGCTATAAAAATGCACTGATTACTGTGTAAATGACACTGGCAGGGAAGGGGTTAACACTAGGGGGCGATCAAAGGGTTAAATGTTCCCTAGGGAGGTGTTTGTAACTGTGGGGGGAGTGGACTGACAGGGAGTACAGAGAGATCGCTGTTCCTAATTACTAGGAACAGACAATCTCACTCTACTCCCCTGACAGAACGGGGATCTGTTTGTTTGTGGCATGATCGCGGGTGGCCGGTGGACATCGAGTCTGCCGGACCCGCTGATTGGCTCCTCCACTAGTGAATGGGCACGCACGTGCGCCCACAGATCGCCGCGTATGCACTTGACGTATAACGACGGTTATTCGCACAGGAGAGCCAACCTGCTGCAGTGCAACTGTGGTGGCTGGTCGTTAAGTAGTTAAGGCCGTAATAAACCCAAAACCATAAATTTAATATATTGCATTGCAACATGATAATCCCCTCCCAACTTCTCCCCCTTCTAGTAATATATTTTGCAGCTTACCAATCATTACATGTGGTGGCTGCATTAGTTTTTTTTTGTTAGGCCTTTTTCTCCCTCTGTTTTCACCTGGTCACCTGGCCTGTAACACACCTCCTGTACTAGCGCGCCTCCACGCTAGATGAAGTTTTTTTTTGTTTCTTTGGGGGAGGGGTGGTAGAGGTTTTACATGTGTAGCACTGACCCCCGAAGGAGCTTCTGGTTTAAATTGGATCTTTGCCGTCACCCTTTACCTACAGTTCACCATATCAGAGACTTCGAGTCTATATTGGGACTTGCGCCAATCAATGGACGCACCAGTCACTTCGTTCTTTTTTTCTTCAATGCTTTAATGCAGGGATATGCAATTAGCGGACCTCCAGCTGTTGCAGAACTACAAGTCCCATGAGGCATAGCAAGACTCTGACAGCCACAAGCATGACACCCAGAGGCAGAGGCATGATGGGACTTGTAGTTTTGCAACAGCTGGAGATCCGCTAATTGCATATCCCTGCTTTAATGAAAAGAACTTGAAGGAAGTAGCAGTAAAGAGGTTGAAGGGGAGTTGCAGATACCTTTTTCTCTCATTTAGCAGACCACTTACAGACTCTTCAGAATAGAGGACAAAACACAGCTTTCTCTCTATAAATCTTGTATGGGTGGGTAGATCTCTGCCACAGATCTAGCAACCTGCAAGATGTCTGGACAAGCCTCTCTCACAGACGTAGCAGCCAGCATACGCCTGGATAAGTCTCTTTCACAAACTTAGCAGCCAGACAGTTAGTTACCTTGATTGAATTATAGAGCAGCTTCTTCACAGTACCAGAACCTTTAAGCCGACTCGGCAGTACTGTAAGGATAGGTTAGAGATAGGTGCATCCTCCAAGTAAGTCACCAGGCCATTCTGAGAGACCAGCCTTCATCCTGGCTCTCTCCAGCAAGGGTCCTCCCCTGGGTTTCCTCAGCTTGGCTCGGCTTCTTCCTAGCAGGCAAGAGAGCCTAAGGACCACCTCTGCGGTAGTAGGCCCCAGACAGGCTTCTGGGCCTACTGGCACAGCTGCAGTGACGTATCCCTCCAGCCTGGAGGGCCACAAGGTAAGAATTCCCTAAGCACATGGCATCTGTCATATAAATACTCTCTCCCAGAATGCACAGCGGCAGGAACCTCCTACTGGGCTGTTTCTGAAAAAAGAATATTCATTACAGTTTCACCAAGTTGTTATTCGCACACTGTCCTGTGGTACCAGTGACACCTACTGGCAACAGTGGGAACTGCACAACCAAGTCAATTCCAGAACAGATCCAGTAAACTATATACATTTAATCTGAGTTGGTTACAGCTCAGCCAAAAACTAAATTTACATACGAGCGCCTGGTCAACAGGAGCAGGGCGCTACACATGAATACATTTTAAAAAAGCTTATCATTGTAAGCACCCCTGTCAGTGGTAAATGGTTTGTCTCAACACTTTAATCTGCTACATTTGCGATCTCCTCTGGAAACAGCCAGCACTCCAAGAGATTGTTAACCTGGAACTCTGGATATGTTAGAAAGGAAAGAAGACCATATAGTGTAGTATAAATATACAACATCCGTGTGTATAGGGCCACTTCAAGAGAGAAACCGTAACCACCAATCACTAGCCTCCATCCACATGCAATGCGCACTCACCACCGCAAATGCTGCCAGGTTACTGTGCAGCAACAGAGCTTGTGTGGATGGGAGCACAGGTATCAGTACAGAACATCTTTAATCTCCAGTTAAAATCCGTAACACGCCACAGACCAGGGGTAGGCAACCTGGGGCCCTCCAGCTGTTGTAGGCTTGCCTTTGGGAGTAATTGTAACTGTCAGCCTTGCAATGCCTCATGGGAAATGTAGTTCCACAACAGCCGGAGGGCCCCAGGTTGCCTACCCCTGCCATAGACCATAAATAAAAAGGTGACATATAGTGTAGTATTTATTGTACAGCGGATGTAAGCAGATAAAACAGCATATCAACATGTAAAAAGAGCCGTCAGCACTCACAGGTGGTGTGTGGTGGCGTAACGTCGCGTGTCAAGCTCCACCCAACGCGTTTCACACTTTTTCGCACTGCTTTGTTTGGATTAACGCCTGAAGCAGTGTGCTGTTACCCAGAGCAGCCAATCAGTGATTTGTTTTCTTTTCAATCGGCTTTCGGGGGCTGCCGCCGCCATCTCAGCCAGTCCCCTGTTGCGCATGCGCGAAGCGGGCTGCGCTTTGTGAATGGCCTGGTGGCGCCGAACCTCCGGCTGAGTTTGCAGCGGCGAAGTCAGCCGGAAGTGGAAGCGGGTACCTGTCAAAACCAGGTACCCGCCCCCCCACCCTGAAAAGGTGCCAAATGTGGCAGCGGAGGGTGGGGTGCAAACAAGCAGAGCTTCCCCTTTTAGGTGGAGCTCCGCTCCAATTTCCAAGTATCCTGGCCATCCCTCTGGACCCCACTGCATATAGTGGCCATGATGCCCTGTGCTGCTGGCGTAGCGGTCTTTACACTGTACATCATAGTACACAGCCCCAGAGTGAGTATATATCTTAAAGCGGAACTAAACCCTCCTATCGTTTTTAGCCAAGGAAGCTGCCTGTTTTTTTAAACTTTTCAAATCTGTGGGTTTAGTTCCTCTTTAATGTACTCATTGGTCAGCGCAGCAACGTAATTCTGATGACCAATGAGAAGCATATCTAAGGCTCCTTCCTTCAGTAAGGTGTCCCAGAAGAAAGAAGCACTTTTCATTGATCAGCATGGTCACATGGTTGCGCTGATCAATGAGTGCTTACCATTGTGAGCATTATGATGGATATTGATTCCGGGGGTTGTATATTGTGGTGTCCACCAACAGCATGGGCCACCAGTCCAGAATATTTGGAATTCACCTTTATCATTTTCTGTGAAAAGGTGAACTTACCCTTTAACCACAAACGCCAAGAGATGGAGAGAAGAATGAAAACAAATCTGTATATTTTGAGGTTTTGGCTGCCTCCTCTAATCCTGCTTCTCTAGGCAATGGCCCACAAAGTCCACATACATACTTTATCCATACATACTGGATATTTTTAAAGCAAGCATAAAAATAACACAAAACAAAACATATAAACAGGTTATAGGGATTATTGTAAAATTTCCCAGCATGCTGGGAAATTTGTGATTATAGACAACAAAGTCACATTGGCGGTATACAACCCACACCATATAATGATGCATGCTCCAACTATTACAGAGCTGTCTACCTCCGCAATGTGTTGCTGCGGCCCTGTGAAAGATATGAGCTTTGGGCACATGCACACTTCCCTACCTCCTACAACACAGGGTTTGGTGAATGGCCAGTATATGGCTTAAAGCAGAAGTCACATCACCTTTAAAAAAAAAAACAGAATGAAGAAACTCTATCCTTTTTTACATCATATCTGCTTCTCTCTACCTGTCAGCATTTATTTGTATACACTGAGCCGTGCGTACGAGGCCCAGTGTATAATCTTGGCATAGATCTGTACCAGGTATAGAGAGGCCAGAAGACTCTAAACCCCAGCTGTCAGCTGGCAACCCAGATCTCATGCTATCAGTTTACAGTTGTTGTCATGTACAACCCTGACTTTATTGCCAGCACACAAACCCTGATGAAGGAGGAGTTTTGAGCCCTGAAATGTGTTGGAATTTTGTTAATATAAATTCTATCTAGCTTTGTGGCACTCTTATCCTTCTAATGCTCTGAAGACATCGAACCTCGAAGAAGATGGAAGATAGAAGAGCTGGTGACAGTATGGGCCAGTGGCGGCCCGTCCATTAGGGCCGCCCGGGCGCCGCCCCCTCTATCCTCGCCACCCCTATATGAATAATGGATAGATTCATGAATCTATCCATGGCCGCCGCGGCCACCCCCTATTCAGGCATCCGGCCCCTTTCAGGATGCCGGGCGCCTGAATTACAGAGGCGGGGTGTTTTTTTGAAGCACCTGATTAGAGTCATAGGCTCTAATAGGCTTCAAAATAGGGTGGCTTGTGGCGCAGAGCATTGCCCCACAAGCCCACCAAAGTGTTACAACAGCGAATTAATATCTGCTGTTGTAACACTGATCCGCAATCCGGCCAATCAAAAGTGGGTGTGAGACCTGTTTTCTGATTGGCCAAAAAGAGAAGACTCCCGATTGGCCACCAAGAAGGAGGGAGGAAACGGGAAACCACCGCCGCCAGAGACCAGGGGAACAATGTCATGATGAAGCCCCAAGCTGCACATGGAATACGTTGCACTGAACGGCTCAGTATATATGAGTGCTAAGCTTTGCTGCATAAGCTGGCCATGTGCTAGTAATATTTTGTTCAAAATGTTTTATGTTAAGAATATTTATTCAATTTTCTAATCATTAGTGGGGTCAAATCAATGTTTGTGTTTTGACTATAGTGACAAGAAAATTCGAAAGAGCCAGATGGAAAATGTTTGTAGGTGGTTTTCATACGAGAAAGCCAAATCATTCCAGTATCCAACACAACATTTTGAAGTACCTCTAAATACCAGCTTGTTCTTGCAGGGAAAATCAATTTAAATGTCTTTTTTCTTTCTTTATAAATGTCAGTTTTGCTGCAGCATGTTCTACACAGATGCACCACTTTACAGGCAGACTAAGGGGACCCCCCAGGCACTATATTTAAAGGAATTTTTCATTTTTGTTTCACTTTACGCATCATTAAAATCACTGCTCATTTACGCTGGGTTCACACTGGAACAGGCAGCGGCTCGCACAGCGGCTTTACACTGGAGTCCGCTGCGTCTCCATTTACCGTTTCGGGTCCGATTTCGGTGCAGTTTGTACCGGAGCCGCTGCAGAGATGTGTGAACCGGCTTCATAGAGACCGGCTCCTCCCTGGCGGTATGATTATTTCAGATTTTTGCGTCTCAAAGCGGTACAATTATTTTGCATAGAAATTTGGTGTTCTATATTGTAGGTCTGTAATTCTTAGCAATAACACACTTAAATCTGTCCACCAAGAGTCTAGTAGATATCCCGGGTATGATGAAGTTTGAAACACAAAATCATAAATTATAATATAATAAATAAATATAAATAATTAAAAAAAATAATAGAATAATAATAATAAAATACATTTCCCCACGATTCACTATCGCTCAATTCTGCAAGTGTTCTAATTTACTATCGCTGTTTTCTAGCTGGTCTAAACCCTTTTTTTTTTTTTAATCTCAAGTTTCCAGGCAGAAGGAACATATATATAATATAAAACTGCATGCAGGGCATTGGACAAAGCACTGGGGACAAAAGGGAAGTGAAATGATTTCATACACTACTGTAATCTGTAAGATTACAGTACAGTATGTGTTATGATTTTAACATTTTTTTTGAATTTGCCGCCAGGCTCCGACCCCATGCGTTGCGACGCTCGCAGGGAACGGAGCCTGGCACAGAGAGGCTTCAGGCGGAGGACGGAGCCCGCAGACACAGTGGGGGACTTCACAGGATCCTGGGGACAAGATAAGTATACCGCACCAGGATCCTGAGATGTGATCCCGAGTGTGGCTCGGGGTTACCGCTAATGGTGCTGAAATTTAACCCCGAGCCACACTCAGGAATACCGTCAGGGAGGCTACAAACCATCTTTTTTTAAAGCTTGTTTTGCATTGATACATGTCCCCTGGGGCAGTACCCGGGCCCCCATACCCTTTCTATGGCCAATAACTTGAATATAAGTCTTCAAAATGGGGACTTTTGATTTTTCACATTCGGGTCCCATAGACTTCAATGGGGTTCATGGTACAGGTCCAAACTTTTGCAATGTTTGAGAGTTCTAGAGCAAACTGAACCGGGGGGTGTTTGGCGTATCTCTACTTCACAGCGATGGCACAGCCTCCTGTTGTGATCGTCGGGCATTACTGCCAAATGTGACCCATTCATGATAATGGAGCCACAATTTTTCGTGTGGCATTTAGAGGGTTAAAACAGGTGGTGAGAAGGCAACATATTGCCTCCTCACCTCCTGTCAAATGTCTCTAAAATCAATCCAATTTCTTCCTATCCTTTATTCCTTCCTGCCCTTTTTAGCTGCGGGTACTTAACAGAAGCAGTGCGGGAGGTACAGCCAGGTGTTAACATTTACCTGCAGTACAAATCCGTGACAGTCCGAGAGGCTCTGCAGCTGTCTGCATGTAGTCACATATAGAGCGATTACCTGCAGTTAGGCTCAGTTCACACCAGTGCCATGCGGGAACCCTGTGAATCCACTGTAGATTCCCGCATCACACCTGACTCACAAGGCAGTTCACACTGCGCTATGCGAACTTCTGGGAGGATCAATAGAAAGTTAATGACACCCCCAAATCAGTTTGCATATCGCAGTGCGAACTGTCAGTTCAGACATGAAACGAATCACATGGATGTTCACACCCATGCAATCCAATTCTGGTGCAGACCAAAAAAAGGTTCCTGTGTGAGTTTGGTCTGAATGCGATGCAAATTCAACCATACTATCTGTATGGCTGAAATCGCATCGCATAGACATCGCATGAGATTTGCACTGCAGTGCGGTGTGAATCACATGCAATATCGCACAGCGCACTGGTGTGAACCGGGACTTAGGGACAGATGAGTGTCCTTGGACACAAACAGTCTACGTACATAGCTGATCATTGGTATCTAGCCATATACAGTATCTCACAAAAGTGAGTACACCCCTCACATATTTGTAAATTTTATTCTATCTTTTCATGTGACAACACTGAAGAAATTACACTTTGCTACAATGTAAAGTAGTGAGTGCACAGCTTGTATAACAGTGTAAATTTGCTGTCACCTCAAAATAACTCAACACACAGCCATTAATGTCTAAACCGCTGGCAACAAAAGTGAGTACACCCCTAAGTGAAAATGTCCAAATTGGGCCCAAAGTATCAATATTTTGTGTGGCCACCATTATGTTCTAGCACTGCCTTAACCCTCTTGGGCATGGAGTTCACCAGAGCTTCACAGGTTGCCACTGGAGTCCTCTTCCACTCCTCCATGACGACATCACAGAGCTGGTGGAGGTTAGAGACCTTGCGCTCCTCCACCTTCCGTTTGAGGATGCCCCACAGATGCTCAATAGGGTTTAGGTCCGGAGACAAGCTTGGCCAGTCTATCACCTTTACCCTCAGCTTCTTTAGCAAGGCAGTGGTCATCTTGGAGGGGTGTTTGGGGTCGTTATCATGTTGGAATACTGCCCTGCGGCCCAGTCTCCGTAGGGAGGGAATCATGCTCTGCTTCAGTATGTCACAGTACATGTTGGCATTCATGGTTCCCTCAGTGAACTGTAGCTCTCCAGTGCTGGCAGCACTCATGCAGCCCCAGACCATGACACTCCCACCACCATGCTTGACTGTAGGCAAGACACACTTGTCTTTGTACTCCTCACCTGGTTGCCACCACACACGCTTCACACCATCTGAACCAAATAAGTTTATCTTGGTCTCATCAGACCACAGGACATGGTTCCAGTAATCCATGTCCTTAGTCTGCTTGTCTTCAGCAAACTATTTGTGGGCTTTCTTGTGCATCATCTTTAGAAGAGGCTTCCTTCTGGGAGGACAGCCATGCAGACCAATTTGATGCAGTGTGCAGCGTATGGTCTGAGCACTGACAGGCTGACCCCCCCAACCCTTCAATCTCTGCAGCAATGCTGGCAGCACTCATACGTCTATTTCCCAAAGACAACCTCTGGATATGATGCTGAGCACGTGCACTCAACTTCTTTGGTCGATCACGGCGAGGCCTGTTCTGAGTGGACCCTGTCCTGTTAAAGTGCTGTATGGTCTTGGCCACCGTGCTGCAGCTCAGTTTCAGGATCTTGGCAATCTTCTTATAGCCTAGGACATCTTTATGTAGAGCAACAATTCTTTTTTTCAGTTCCTCAGATTTCTTTGCCATGAGGTGCCATGTTGAACTTCCAGTGACCAGTATGAGAGAGTGAGAGTGATAACACCAAATTTAACACACCTGCGCCCCATTCACACCTGAGACCTTGTAACACTAACGAGTCACATGACACCGGGGAGGGAAAATGGCTTATTGGGCCCAATTTGGACATTTTCACTTAGGGGTGTACTCACTTTTGTTGCCAGCGGTTTAGACATTAATGGCTGTGTGTTGAGTTATTTTGAGGGGACAGCAAATTACACTGTTATACAAGCTGTACACTCACTACTTTACATTGTAGCAAAGTGTCATTTCTTCAGTGTTGTCACATGAAAAGATATAATAAAATATTTATAAAAATGTGAGGGGTGTACTCACTTTTGTGAGATAATATATAGTTGTTCCTTGATTACTTGGGAACAGCTGTGGACAGTGTCAGCCTGTCATTGATCTGTACAGGAGAACTGTCTGCAGCTGAATGTAAATTCCTTGGCTGTACCCGCTGCAGAAACATGCTGATCTGGGCAGTGTATAAATAATAAATGAATGCTGCTCTATCACCAATAGTTTATCTGTGAGTTATAACCACTGTCTGTGAACTGATGTTTGTGTTTTCAGCAATCATCAAGTAATTAGTAAAAAACTATCAATGACTCATTAACAATAAAAGTCCATTGAATTGTGAATGTGGGAGTAATATACACTCACCGGCCACTTTATTAGGTACACCTTGCTAGTACCGGGTTGGACCCCCTTTTGTCTTCAGAACTGTCTTATTTCTCCATGGCATAGATTCAACAAGGTGTTGGAAACATTCCTCAGAGATTTTGGTCCATATTGACATGATAACATCACACAGTTGCTGCAGATTTGTCGGCTGCACCTCCATGATGCGAATCTCCCGTTCCACCACATCCCAAAGGTCCTCTATTGGATGAGATCTGGTGAGTGTGGAGGCCATTGGAGTACAGTGATCTCATTGTCATGTTCAAGAAACCAGTGCTGAGATGATTTGAGCTTTGTGACATGGTGCATTATCCTGCTGGAAGGAGTCATCAGAAGATGGGGACACTGTAGTCATAAAGGGATAGACATGATCAGCAACAATACTCAGGTAGACCGTGGCATTTAAATGATGCTCAATTGGTACTAAGGGGCCCAAGTAAATATCTGCCACATCCCCCCACGTGAAAATCCCAGTAGATCAGCAGTTTTTGAAATACTCAGACCAGCCCGTCTGGCACCAACAACCATGACACATTCAAAGTCACTTAAATACCCTTTCTTCCCCATTCCGATGCTCGGTTTGAACTTCAGCAAGTCGTCTTCACCACATCTAGATGTCTAAATGCATTGAGTTTCTGCCATGTGATTGGCTGATTAGCAATTTGTGGTACCAAGCAACTGAACATGTGTACCTAATAACGTGGCCGGTGTGTATATCACTCCTAGGTAGGTGCTGCAAAAATGTGCAAGTAGAAAACACCTCCACCACAGTGAATCCCCTTTGGGCAAACTCTCACCTCACTGTATTGACCCCCAAGACAAAGGTCAAAGTGTACTCCTCAAACTAAACAGACGGACTCCTTTCCTGCAAGGATTCTCAGTTGCTCAGGTGGGTGGATGGATAGATTATACATGTTACAAGACAATAAGAACCTATATAGTGCTCACTGTTATTTTATTTAAAAAAGCATAAAAATAAAAAAGCCAATCACATGTATTATGTCCAAACATGAGCCTATACATCTTTAAAAAGTTCCCATCTGCAACCTTTTATGTTTTTGTATGCTTTTTTGCAAATAAAATAACAGTGAGCACTATATAGGTTCTCATTGTCTTTTAACATATAAATACACACTGAATTGTCCATCCATCCACCCACCTGGGCTGCTGACATTCTCCAAGAGTCCTTGCTGATTAGGAAGGAAAGGAATCCATTTATTTGTTGACCTTTGTCTTGGGGGTCAATACAGTGAGGTGAGAATATGCCCAAAAGTGATTTACTGTGGTGGAGGTGTTTTCTACTTGCACATTTTTGCAGCACTTACCTAGGAGTGTTATATATTTAACCACTTCAATACAGGGCACTTTCCCCCCTTCCTGCCCAGGCCAATTTTCAGCTCTCAGCACTGTTGCATTTTAAATGATAATTGCGCGGTCATGTAACGCTGTACCCAAACGATTTTTTTTTCTTCCCACAAATAGAGCTTTTTTTGGTGGTATTTGATCACCTCTGGGGTTTTTATTTTTTGCTAAATAAGTAAAAAAAATTCCAAAAATTTGGAAAAAAAAAAGTTCTTCTTTGTTTCTGTTATAAAATTTTGTAAATAAGTAAGTTTTCTCCTTCACTGATGGGCACTGATGAAGCTGCACTGATGAGGTGGCGCTGATGGGCACTGATGATAAGGCACTAATATGCAGCACTGATGGGCACTGATAGGCGGCACTGATGGGCACTCATAGATGGCACTGTTGGGCACTGATAGGCGACACTGATGGACGCTGAAAGGCTACACTGATGGGCACTTATAGGTGGCACTGATGGGCACTTATAGGCATCACTGATGGGCACTGATGGGTGACACTGATAGATGGCACTGATAGGCAGCACTGATGAGGAGGCACTAATTGGCATCTATAATGGGCACTGATTTGCACCTCTAATAGGCACTGATTGGCATCCCTGGTGGTCATGGGTGGGCATACCTAGTGGCCACGGGTGGGCACACCTGGTGGGCACCCTCGGTGGGTCTCCACTAATAATCAGTGCAGACACCCCCCCCGTCAGGAGAGCAGCCGATCGGCTCTCCTCTACTCGCGTCTGTCAGTGCGAGTGGAGTAAAAGCCGATAAAGGGCTCTTCCTGTTTACACCGTGATCAGCTGTGATTGGACACAGCTGGTCACATGATAAAGTGCCTACGTCAGAGGCTCTTAACCAAGATCAGAGATGCAGTGTGTCAGACTGACACACCACACCAACGATCCACAGTACACAGTGTACAACTATGAACAGCCGTGTGAGCCTTTACTTTCACTTCAAAAGAGTACTTTTCGTACTCCTCAACCCTCCCACCGTCACAATATAGAAAGCTTCCTTTTGCTTTTTACCCTTTTTTTTTTTTTTAACATTTATTATTCAGCCCACCCCCTGCCTAGACAAAATGATATGTTTTTTGTTCCAGTAGCCTCCTGAGATATCCAAGTGAGATATCTCATATCCCAGGAGGCATTAGCTTAGAGACAGCAGATGAAGGAGGAAGGACCTTGCAGCACATCATCAGGGGCCTGCGGCATGAACCCCCGAAAAGACAGAAGGCTTCTGATGACGTAAGAAAAGAAGATGGCGGTGCAGGACCTGGCATGTGGCAGATTACAGCAGGACAGTGTTGCATTTACTGGACATGTGACTATGTTTTTTTGTGACAAGGAAAGAGAGGACTGGAAAAAAAAATGAATACAGGAAAGTGAAGTTCCTCTTATGGGTTGATTCACCTTTAAGGAAAACATGTAAAGATGAATTAACACCATATACCCTCCCCACTCCCCAGTCGCCACTGTATTTACCCTACAGCTGGTCCTGTGGTCCGGGGATTTGAAATCCCCCTTGTAGCGCACCCCACGTAAGAGCCGCGGGTGAACTGGGATCCCCCACCCTGCACAGCCAGGCACACCGAATTTCCACAGGCACACTTGATTCAGGAAACAGTCCAGCACTTTGTTTTTTGTGTTTTATTGAGGGAATAAAACTTGGATGGGGGTAGGGGTATTATGGGATGCCCACTTGACTTCTTCAGGGACAACTGAAGGGACAACTCCTAGTATATACAGTCCTATATACAGCTCCTTTCCTTCTTTGAGCACTTCACTTGCTTGCAGAATCGGCAGTGGTGTCACTATGTAAAAATCTGTAGCACTGGCCCATTACAAGTAGGGACTCGCAGCTCCTATTCTTGTAGGATGTAGAGTGACAGCACTAACATACTGTATTTACTGCACTTCCTCCTGTGATCACTGGTCCCAGCGCCACCTATTCAGGCCCTGCCCTCCTGGCTACTTCACCACAGTCCTCCAGCCTGGCACTCATCAGTCCTCCTAGACTGACTCAGGAGATCTTCCAGACATGCTGACTCTCTCTCTTGCTGTCCTCACACCTGCTCCCGTGCATCCAGGAAAGGATTCCTCTTTGTGTTGTGGAGGGTCCTTCCAGCACCTGAGCCTATGGACTGAGGTCACCCCCCCCCCCCCCCAGACAAGGGCCACTGACAGCCTCCTCAGCACTCCATCTCAATCTTCCTCCCAACTAACACAGCTGGCATGACCCCAGAGTATTTGAGAGGTGCCCGCCCCCTGCCAGCCCGCTTGCTACGGATTGGCTGGGGCCCTCCTCAATACTCCAAGCAGCTCCTCCTAGACTCCACCCTCTACTTCTGGAAACTCTCCAAGGTTCCGGAGAGCAGGGGGAGTTGCCAGAGGTGCTGCTTGTTAAATCATCCAGACTCTCTCAGCCCTGACCCAGATTCAATCCAGGCCTGGCTCTCAGCCATGCCAAATTTACCTACACTACAGCTTACAAAAAAACGATCTACATCTAGCATACTAAGCTAGAGGATGCTACACCCCTCCCTGCGCTGTCTGCCGGTTCACCGGCACTTACCCGATCGGTGCGCACATCATGCAGGGGTACAGGCTGCGGCGGGTATCTGGGGGTAGCAGGGGTACAGGCTGCGGCGGGTAGCAGAGGTACAGGCTGTGGCTTGTAGCAAGGGTACAGGCTGTGGTGGCTCCGTGTCCTCTTCTATTCTGATGACACGGCGGCTTCCGCCATGTATCTCCACCCCTCCTCCTAGGCGTCCAATGGGAGCGCCTGACCTTTCAGCTAATCGGGGAACGGGTAACAGACCCGCGCTTCCTGATTGGCGGAGAGGTGATTCAGTGTTACAAAAGCAAATAGTCATTTGCTTTTCTAACACATCTGGGTGGACTGCGAGCGCAATGCTTTGGGCTCCAAGTCCATCTTTTTTTAAGCCTTTTAGGGCCTATGGCTCTAATCAGGTGCTTAAAAAAAATACCCCTGCTGCTGTAATTCAGGTGCCCGGCGTCAGAAAAGGGGCTGGACGCCTGAACAGAGGGTGGCAGCGGCAGCCAAGGATAGATTCATGCAATGCATGAATCTATCCATTATGCATATAGGGGGTGGCTGGAGAGAAGGGTTTTCCCCTCTTTTCCCCTAATAGACAGGCCACCCCTGTTGATGATAACTGTTTGATGCTCTGGCAGTATAGGGTGTAGGGCTGGGACAAGGGGTGGGCCAGGAGAGAGGCTGCCCTTGGCACTGTGGTATCATGTGAGGTGGGGGGGGGGCACCACAATAACATTGAGGGAGAGGGGATTTATGTTAGAAGGGGGAATTTGGGGGGCTGCAGGGGGCAAGTATTCCTCTAAGAGGGGGAATTTGGAGGAGATGCTAAGAGTGGTGATTTAGGAAGATTTGTGTTGGGAGGGGTGTGGGGGAAGAAGATTTGTGCCAGGTGGGGGATTGGGGGCAATTTGTACTGGGGGGGTTGAAGTGGGGGAGAAGATTTGTACTAGGAGGGGAACTTTAGGGGTAGAGAATTTGTGCTAGGAGGGGGTGAATTTTTTGGGGGGAGGGGGAACAAAGATTTGTGCTGAGATGGCGGATTTCAGCAGGGGGGGCAGATTTGTACAGGGAGGAGGGGGAATTTAAACTCAGGGGGTAAGCATGCAGATTAGTGCTCAGTGTTTTTGTTGGAGATTTGTGCTGACACATAGTACTCCTACATCTTGGGAGGGGGGGGGGGGTCACGGTTTGGCATGTTCGCCCTGGGCTCTAGATGACCTTGTCCCGGCACCGATAGGGGCGCTAGAACCCCCTCCCCCTCATACCTGTTGGTTGCATTTGCTTTAACCCCTGCTCCTGCACCAGTGGCTTAAAGGGCTAGATCATCCTTACCAAAAAAATGCTTATAGAGGTAAAGGTAGCCTGTAGATAAAAACAAACTGTGCAGCCTTGACCAAACATAAATAATGCCCTTGTTATAGGTGTAGGCCATTTAGGTACCTAATGAGGCCTGGTTGAAAAACTCAAAACAACTTCCTGTCCTTCCTTGTTGCACTCCTAGCCCCCTTTGCATGCACTCTCTTTTCCCTTTCTCAGTAGTTCTAAGCTCAGTGATACTGCAATGGAGGAGATTGTGAACCACCCATGTGCGGGGGTTTGAGAGCTCACTCCTATGATGGTGAACAGTAACGGATGGTAGTGTCTTAGCAGTGTCCTAGCAACAAGGCAAGACAAAATGATGTAATCTCTGGGAGTTTTTCAGCCATGCTTTGGGATACATAAATGGCCTACACCTATAGCACACACGTGTGAGGCTTTGAGAGCTCACTTCTGTGATGGTGGAGGTGAGCAGTAATGGCTGTCAGTGTCTTAGCAACATTCTAGCAACAAGGCAGGATGGGATGGTGCCATCTTCAGGAGTTTTTTGGCCAGGCTTAAAGAGGAAGTAAACCCTGATGGGTTTTTCTTCCTTTCTTTTTCTCTGCAAAGTAAAGGCATAATGTGCTAGTACATTACCTTATTCTAGGCTTATCTATAGGTACAGGGTATAGGGAAAATGCTGCGCTACCCAGTGAGACAGACTGGAAAACTACAACAGCTAGCACACAAACCAAGTCAACTCAAAGTGAAAATAATACAGTGCAGCGCTAGAACTACATGCATAAATAAGAAATTGTATGCACCTGTGAAAATATGAAATCTAATAACAAACAAAAATAAAACACAAGCAGTGGCCTGCTAAGAGTGGTCAAACCAATATCTATATTAAAATAAAGGCAACAAGGGACAAAAGTCCATGAATGATGAGGTGAGTGGAAGTCTTCTCCAAAGGGGGGGGGGGGGGGGTACCATATATCCTGGGAAGTATATGGACACTCAAATGGAAAGGCGACCACAGATATCAAAGCACACAGATCTTCAATAGGAAAAGTTGGATACCCTTACCAGATCCGTAGGACGCACCTGCCGTATAGCAGTACGTCTATTAGGCATAAGTGGATGGTCTCTCTGGGTGTCCAGCCGAATAACGCCCTCTGGGTCTCTATCAACGGTGAGGAGTGGTTGTCCCGGGCAGACGTTGGACCACTAATGCACACGATCTCCGGTTCCGGAACAAGTTGGTCAGGAGGAAATAGTCCACAGTGGGCCCATGGAGAAAGAAAAAAGGGAACTCCACATAGTGTAGATCAAAAATGTTTTTTTTTAATGACAAAAACCATACAGGATAAAAGTGATCACAAACAAGCAAAAAATATAAAAATGGCAATGTGGGAAGCTGAGAAAGCTGGCCCTACGCATTTCGACTCCACAGTCATCAACAGGGGCAAGCCTCCTCACCGGTGATAGAGACCCAGAGGACGTTATTCGGCTGGACACCCCGAGAGACCATCCACTTATGCCTAATAGACGTACTGCTATACAGCAGGTGTGTCCTACGGATCTGGTAAGGGTAGCCAACTTTTCCTATTGAAGATCTGTGTGCTTTGATATCTGTGGTTGCCTTTCCATTTGAGTGTCCATATACTTCCCAGGATATATGGTACCCCCCCTTTGGAGAAGACGTCCACTCACCTCATCATTCATGGACTTTTGTCCCTTGTTGCCTTTATTTTAATATAGATATTGGTTTGACCACTCTTAGCAGGCCACTGCTTGTGTTTTATTTTTGTTTGTTATTATATTTCATATTTTCACAGGTGCATACAATTTCTTACCTATAGGTACAAATGTTACAGGGAGGTTTACAATCTCTTTTAAGGAGGTACTTACAGTGCCTTGCAAAAGTATTCACCCCCCTTGGCATTTTTCGTGTTTTTTCGCCTCACAACCTGGAATTAACATGGATTGTTTGAGGATTTGCATCATTTAAATTTACAGAACATGCCCACAACTTTGAAGATTTTTTTTTTTTTTTTATTGTGAAGCAAACAACAAATAGGACAAAATAACAGAAAAAGTCAATGTGCATAACTATTCACCCCCCTAAAGTCAATACTTTGTAGAGCCACCTTTTGCGGCTATCACAGCTCCAAGTCGCTTTGGATAAGTCTCTCTATGAGCTTGCCACATCTTACCACTGGGATTTTTGCCCATTCCTCCTTGCAAAACTGCTTCAGCTCCTTCAAGTTGGATGGTTTGCGCTTGTGAACAGCAATCCTTAAGTCTGACCACAGATCTTGCCTCATATCACACACAGAGTGGTACAGGTTTTGCTCAAGAATATCCCTGTATTTAGCACCATCCATCTTTTCCCTCAACTCTGACCAGTTTCCCAGTCCCAACTGCTGAAAAACATCCCCACAGCATGATGCTGCCACCACCATGTTTCACTGTGGGGATGGTGTTCTTTGGGTGATGCGTTGGGTTTGCGCCAGACATAGCGTTTTCTTTGATGGCCAAAAAGTTCAATTTTAGTCTCATCAGACCAGAGCACCTTCCTCCATACATTTTGGGAGTCTCCCACGTGCCTTTTCACAAACTCAAAACTTTCCATTTTGTTTTTTGCTGAAAGTAATGGCTTTCTTTTGGCCACTCTGCCATAAAGCCCAACTCTATGGAGCGTACGGCTTATTGTCGTCCTATGTACAGATACTCCAGTCTCTGCTGTGGAACTCTGCAGCTCCTCCAGGGTTACCTTAGGTCTCTGTGCTGCCTCTCTGATGCCCTCCTTGCCCGGTCTCTGAGTTTTGGTGTGCGGCCATCTCTTTGGAGGTTTGCTGTTGTACCATGTTCTTTCCATTTGGTTATGATAAATTTGATGGTGCTCCTAGGGATCATCAAAGATTTGGATATTTTTTTATAACCTAACCCTGACTTGTACTTCTCAACAGCCTTGTCCCTTACTTGTTTGGAGAGTTCCTTGGTCTTCATGGCAGTGTTTGGTTAGTGGTCGCTATTGCTTAGGTGTTGCAGCCTCTGGGGCCTTTCAAAAAGGTGTGTATATGTAATGACAGATCATGTGACACTTAGATTGCACACAGGTGGACATCATTTCACTAATTATGTGACTTCTGAAGGTAATTGGTTGCACCAGAGCTTTTTATGGGTTTCATAACAAAGGGGGTGAATACATACGCACATGCTAATTATCATTTTTTTATTTCTGAAAAATAGTTTTATGTATTATATATTTTTCTAATTTTACTTCACAAACTTAGACTATTGTGTTTTGATCCATCACATATAATTCAGAGTAAAAAAAAATTTAACCAAAGGCTGTAATGTAACAAAATAGGTAAAAGGCCAAGGGGGTGAATACTTTTGCAAGGCACTGTACATGTTCTACACCTATAACAAGGGCATTACCCAACCTTGGTCAAAGCTGCACCGTTTGTTTTTATCTACAGGCGCTCCTTACTTGCATTGGCAGTTTTTTGGAAAAGGTGAACTAACCCTTTAATATGGACAGATCATCGAGATACTATTTAATTTTTGCTGTTTCTAGATGACTCAGCCTTCACATCAACACTACAGCTATCTATTCTTTCATTAGCTCCCTGGTTGGCCTTCTACCGGGTTCATTGTTAAAACATTCGCCAACAGAGGAGCATCAGGTGCATGCCCACACCCAATGTTCTATTCTCACTTATTGTATATAAAGCTTTCTGTGTTTACCATCTCTCGTTTTGTCTTTTGTCTTTGTACATCTTGTGTCTCCTTGTACCTCCGTGGTGATGAGCATGTAGGAGTGGAGGCGAAGCACGGCACATTTGTGAAGGATTCACGGTGTGGGTGGTGGGTAGGAGGTGTAGGCAGCAGCTGGCGTTCTTTGCATAATTAATACCTCAAGGACCACAGAGCCCAAAATACAGAAACCTGGGCTATTCAGACAAATGAGATCACCATTTTCTAGATTCACGCTTGTCTTGGCTTTGGCTGTAAAGCCCCAGGAAATGGGGAGGAGGGCTTGGCTGGGCCACCACAAAGGAGCTGTCTATGGAAGAGAGGGGCCCATATACTGGACACCACATACAGCTGGCATGTCTAGCTCTAATCAAACAGGCAGCCAAGCTAAGGACAATGGACAGAGGCCACTGGGCATCACAATTATTTACCTAAATTAATAGGAATAAAAACCTGTATTCATAGATTTTGTGTATTAGAGGATTTGTTTGAGACTACACGTTCAGATTTAGATGAGTGTTTTCCTATTTATGATAAAAAATTATGCAAAGAGTTTCTCAAAGTAAATTTATAATACTTGCCCATACAGATGATATTGCAGTCGATCTTTGCTGTCTTGCAGATCTTAAAGTGGACCTTTATTCCAGAACTTCAAGTGATTCTAAGGGTCCATTAACACCAGGTCGATTTGAATCGCAAGCAGAATCGCAGAGTATCTGACTGCGATTCGGAATCGTGGCAGAATGCGGGATGCGTTTGCAATGCCATTGTTTCTCAATGGCATCCTAAACGCAGGGCATCTTAAACCCCAGACCCATGCACTATGTACGTTACGCACCCCAGACCCCTGCACTATGTACGTTACCTAACCCAGACCCCTGCACTATGTATGTTAACCAACCCAGACCCACGCACTATGTATGCTACTCAACCCAGACCCCGCACTATGTACGTTACCCACCCCAGACCCCGCACTATGTACGTTACCCACCCCAGACCCTTGCACTACAGTATGTACATTACCCACCCCAGACCCCCAAACTATGTACGTTACCCACTACAGACCCCCGCACTATATATGTTGCCCACCCTAGACCCCGCACTACATACGTTACCCACCCCAGACCCTTGCACTATATACGTTGCCTAATCCAGACCCTTGCACTATGTACATTACCCACCCCAGACCTTTGCACTATGTACATTACCCACCCCAGACCCTTGCACTATGTACGTTACCCACCCCAGACCCCTGAACAATGTACGTTACCCACCCCAGACCCTTGCACTATGTACGTTACCCACCCCAGACCCTTGCACTATGTATGTTACCCAACCCAGACCCCGCACTATGTACGTTACCCACCCCAGACCCCTGCACTATGTACGTTACCCAACCCAGACCCCGCACTATGTACGTTACCCACCCCAGACCCCTGCACTATGTATGTTACCCAACCCAGACCCCGCACTATGTACGTTACCCACCCCAGACCCCGCACTATGTACGTTACCCACCCCAGACCCCTGCACTATATACTTTACCCACCCCAGACCCCGCACTATATACTTTACCCACCCCAGACCCCGCACTATGTACGTTACCCACCCCAGACCCTTGCACTATGTACGTTACCCACCCCAGACCCTTGCACTATGTACGTTACCCACCCCAGACCCCGCACTATATACTTTACCCACCCCAGACCCTTGCACTATGTACTTTACCCACCCCAGACCCCGCACTATGTACGTTACCCACCCCAGAGCCCGCACTATGTACGTTACCCACCCCAGACCCTTGCACTATGCACTTTACCCACCCCAGACCCCGCACTATGTACTTTACCCACCCCAGACCCTAGCACTATACAGTATATGTTACATAATTCTGACTCCTGGACTCTGTACGTAGGCTCACATTTTAAGCATCTCGCACTGTTTTGCCACACCCATCATTTGTCGCTCCACTAATAGCCCTCTACTCAGAAGTTCCCAGGTACTCAGACCTAACAAACACTTTTAGTGTAAAATTATCAGCCCAAATAGTACCAAACAGGGGATCATTGTTAGGGTTTATGTACCCTTTAACGAGTTCTGTCACTACCTAAATTAATTTTTTTTAAAACGCTGCATGGGCAAAAAAAAGTGTCTTCTACATTCACACCTAAGCATCACGTTTTCAAGTGTTTCTTTTTAAGCATTTTTTGGAGCAGAATTGCAACTTTTTGCAGCTTTTGTCAGATGTTTTTTCAGGCGTTTTTCAACTAAAAGGTGTGAAGTGCTGCTGAGAAAGGGATGGAAAGCTGCTGTTTATGCAGAAAATGCATGACAAAATGCTTGAAAAAACGCTCGAAAAAAGCTCATGTCGCTGTTTTCAGGTGTTCCATTGAAGTCTGTGGGCACAAAAAAAAGTTCTGCCAGTGTGGCTCATGTAGTTTTTTGAGGGACAGGCGTTTTGCTACAAGTGACAAGACGCTCAGATGTGAACAAGGGCTACTGGAAACAATAGGCTTTTTGCTTGTTGAGCGTTCTTGAGCTTTGAGCTACAAGCTACAAAACGCTCAAGTGTGAACGGGGCTCATCCGGCTCTACCCTGGGGATACTATATCTAGGGATATATTTTAAGGATTCACAAAGGACTGTTTTTGAATGTTTATTTCTGATTTAAGGACATTAATATATTGTATGCATGTGTATATATAATTTTTTTTTTAAATATTTTTTTTTTAATGAAATTCCACAATTGGAGGTGGTGACCAGAGACTCATGTATGTTTGATGAAAGGTCATTTATATAGATACTAGCATGGCACATTGTTTTAATATTTACTTGGGTAATGATAAGTATGAGTTTCATATGGTGCACAGCAGCTGGTATTTTTTTTTGGAAAATTGTGCACACATTTTTATATTTTATTTTTATATCTTACCTTCATATAATTTTTGATCTATTTCACGGTTATTGAGTATTTATCCCATAAAAACTGCATAGCAAGGAATAAAATACATTGGGGCTCACCAGTCTTGCGTCCATGAATTTGAACTCTGCATGTATAGTACAAATGATACCAACATTTCCATTACCATAGAGGTAATTACCATAAGTAATAAATAGCTGATTTTAAACATTAACAATTAAAGAGTGATGAATACCTGTTTCTAAGCAAGAATATTTATTTTATATTATTTGGAATAATCATTATACAGTTGGGTACCTCTAAAGTCCCATCTTGCTTTGTTTTGGAAATGATGTAATTGCTTTGTATTTAGAAAGTGTCCGAGGCCTGACATTCTCCTTGCTACTATATGATAGGTAAGTCATGGAGATATATATATATAATATATATACACACTATATGACCAAAAGTATTGGGACATCTGCCTTTACACACTCATGAACTTTAATGGCATCCCAGTCTTAGGCTGGCCAAACACTATGCAATTTTCTTATTCAATTTATTTTAGATTTAGCTTCAAATATGCAGAGCAAGGCCCTGCCTGATTGCATGCAAATTTAAAGGGTTTAGGTTTGACCTCATATTTTATGGTTTTGGTAAATCCAAAGGAAAGTTGAACAAGAAAATTGTATAGTGTATGACCAGCCTTAGTCCGTAGGGTTCAATATTGAGTTGGCCCACCCTTTGCAGCTATAACAGCTTCAACTCTTCTGGGAAGGCTGTCCACAAGGTTTAGGAGTGTGTCTATGGGAATGTTTGACCATTCTTCCAGAAGCGCATTTGTGAGGTCAGTCTGATGTGGACAAGAAGGCCTGGCTCGCAGTCTCCGCTCCAGTTTATCCCAAAGGTGTTTTATCGGGTTGAGGTCAGGACTGTCTGCAGGCCAGTCAAGTTCCTTCACCCCAAACTCGCTCATCTATATCTTTATGGACCTTGCTTTGTGCACTGGTGCGCAGTCATGTTGGAACAGGAAGGGGCCATCCCCAAACTGTTCCCACAAAGTTGGGAGCATGAAATTGTCCAAAATGTCTTGGTATTCTGACGCCTTACGAGTTCCCTTCACTGGAACTAAGGGGCCAAGCCCAACCCCTGAAAAACAACCCCACACCATAATTCCCCTCCACCAAAGGATTTGGACCAGTGAACAAAGGTCCATAAAGACATGGATGAGCGAGTTTGGGGTGGGGGAACTTGACTGGCCTGCACAGAGTCCTAACCTCAACCTGATAAAACACCTTTGGGATGAATTCAAGCGGAGACTGCGAGGCAGGCCTTCTTGTTCACATCAGTGAGTGACCTCACAAAGGCGCTTCTGGAAAAATGGTCAAACATTCCCATAGACACACTCCTAAACCTTGTGGACAGCCTTCCCAGAAGAGTTGAGGCTGTTATAGCTGCAAAGGGTGGGCGAATGTAATAATGAACCCCACGGACTAAGACTGGGATACCATTAAAGTTTATGTGCGTGTAAAGGCAGGTGTCCCAATACTTTTGGTAATATAGTGTATGTCTATATGGTAGATTATGGTGATATTGAGCTAGTCAAACAATAATTGTAGTGTATGTGGCAAAACTGACGACTAGGCTGGACTGCTATACAGAGAAAGTACATCTGTACTACTGACTGAGCTACAGCAGGGGGTACAGACATTCCTACCCGAGTTAAGGGATATTCGAACACCATACTGTATGTTAAAGGGGATACAGATAAACAATAATTGTGTTATTCCTATTGACAAACTGTATCATAAAAGGTCAGTTTTTCCTTTGATCATAGTTCTACTGTACAGAGCATTGCAGCTGAGGATGCGGATGATTAGACAAAAGCATTCAGGCTTTTTGGGCACTTCCATCTGATTCTATCAGAAGCCTATAACTATGGCCAGGGCTGTTAAGATCACCATACATGGACAGACCTGTTAAGGCCACCGTACATGGCGCAAATTTTTCAGTATGAATCGGACGAAATTTAGGCACCCATTCTAGAGGTGGAAAATTGTCGGGCAAACAGCTTCTGCACCCAAGAAGATTCAGGCACTGTTTAGGTATTCCAAAAGCTGTGAGTTCTGGCTGTCATTGGATAGCAGCGAAGATTAGTACATCCCCGCAGGCTTAACGAAAAAAAAATCTATAATGCCCTGTACACACGGTCGGACATTGATCGGACATTCCGACAACAAAATCCATGGATTTTTTCTGACGGATGTTGGCTCAAACTTGTCTTGCATACACACGGTCACACAAAGTTGTCGGAAAATCTGATCATTCTGAACGCGGTGACATAAAACACGTACGTCGGGACTATAAACAGGGCAGTAGCCAATAGATTTCATCTCTTTATTTATTCTGAGCATGCGTGGCATTTTGTGCGTCGGATTTGTGTACACACGATCGGAAATTCCGACAACGGATTTTGTTGTCGGAAAATTTTATATCCTGCTCTCAAACTTTGTGTGTCGGAAAATCCGATGGAAAATGTGTGATGGAGCCAACACACGGGCGGAATTTCCAACAACAAGGTCCTATCACACATTTTCCGTCGGAAAATCTGACCGTGTGTACGGGGCATTAGTGTATATCCAGCTTAAAGCGGAGCGCCGCCGAAAATTTTTTTTTTAAAAGTCAGCAGCTACAAATACTGCAGCTGCTGACTTTTAAAACATGGACACTTACCTGTCCAGGGCGCCCGCGATGTCGGCACCCGAGGCCGAAGCGTCTCTCGGTCCTCGGGTGCTGCCGCCTCCATCTTCGGTAAGGGAATCAGGAAGTGAAGCCGTGCGGCTTCACTTCCCAGTTCCCTACTGCGCATGCGCGAGTCGCGCAGCGCAATACGAATGGTCCCTGCTGCCTCTGGGACCCGTGTGTTTCCCAGCAGGCAGCGGGGAGGGAGCAGGAAGTGGCGTAAATAACCGCAGATTCTGCGGCTATCTATGCCGGAAGTGGGTACAGATACCTGTAATATACAGGTATCTGTACCCCCCTCCCCCCTGAAAGGTGCCAACTGTGTCACCGGAGGGGGGGAGGAATCTGATGAGTGGAAGTTCCACTTTTGGGTGGAACTCCACTTTAAGGAGGAAAGGAGTAAGATCTGGGTAAACCTGGGAGGAAGCTGCAGAATCTGGGTTATCCTCATCATTTGCTAATGCCGTGTCCTTCATCACCATAGGTTCGGTCAAAATGGACTCCTCCACCAATGGACATGTCAAGGTGGTGCCTACAAATAAACCTGTGAATTCTAGACCCATTGTAACCAGAAACATGAAAACTGCAAGCCCATCTCAGTCTCCTAAAACAGCTACAGATAGTCCCCGACCAACAACCTCTAGAACTGCAGGTAAGAACCCCTTTTACTCCATTATTACCCATTCTATAGAGGACTAGATTTCTGTTTATTTCTGTTTCTTTAGCCTGTAGATGTGTTGACAGACTCTTTGCTTGTGCTAAAGGCATTAGTTTAATAAGTTTCTGAGAGCATTCAAAATTCATTGACCGGTACAATTTAACTGCAGTTGACCTCCTTCTGACCTGCTTCAAGCATTATTAGAATTCCCTACAGACTTGTCTGTGTTCCATTGGGGAGCTTTTTCCTGCACTTCCTGTTCCAAAACGCAACAGGAAGTGAGAGGATCTCTCTACAAAGTAAGGGAAATCTTCTCTCTGATAGTTGTCATCAGAACAAGTGTCCCAAATTTAAGATTTACCTGTTCCGAAGACAATTCAAATCTTTACATTTTCCACCACTTTCTGTCCTAATGATGGTCACCAGGTCAAATAAAAGAGTGTGAATTCCCCCAGGAAAAGAGATTAACTTGAACCTAACCCCTCATTACTCTAACCAAAAATAAAATATATTTTGGCTTAGGATAGACTTAAATAACTTTAAGTAAGCTGCACACAGAAGAGATAGAATTCTCCTTGAAACATTTTGGCAATTGTGTAATATCATAATGCAAGGACAAGATTTGATGGCCAGTATCAGAAAATCAGTTTATTAAAGCTTAGATACATTACAGCTTAGAGCTGTAGATACATTATAGTGTGCCATTGAAGTTTCATCACCCCCGTTGAACAAATGATTTACTGAATGTCTTGTTAGTGTAATGTCATATTTATACACCAATCAGCCATAACATTATGACCATCCACCCTAACCCATTGAGGCATGGACACCACTAGACCTCTGAAGGTATGCTGTGGTATATGGCACCAAGCCTTCAGCAGATCCTTTAAGTCCTGTAAGTTGTGATCGAACTTGTTTTTCCATCAAATCCCACAGATGCTCAATCTGGACATTGTGGAGGTCAAGTCAACACCTTGAACTTATTGTGTTTCTCAAACCACTTTTGAATTAATCAGACCAGGACACCTTCTTTCATTGCTCTGTGGTCCAGTTCTAATGCTTAGGTGCCCATTGTAGGTGCTTTTGGCTGTGGACACAGGTCAGCATGGGTACCCTGACGATCACATGCCTGATGAAGGGGTCCTGCACGGCCCCGAAACGTTGCACCTCTTTTGTAATGTAACTTCTTTTCATTAAAGACCTTCTTGGACAACTTCTTGCTGATCCATGGTGTGCTGGCAAAGATGTACGTTTGTATGATGCTTCCAGAACCCAACTGGTAATCGCTGCAGCACCCACTATTTATGTGCCATTTTACCAGGAACGTGTGCGATTGGAATATTGAATAGCACCTACATTTCCCAAAAATGGGTACCCTGACTGGTCTGCAACCCCATACACAACAAACTGTAATGCACTGTGTTCTGACACCTTCTTATCGGACCAGCATTAACTTTTTCAGTAATTTGAGCTACAATAGCTTTTCTATTAGATCAGACTACATGGGCCAGCTTTCACTCCCCATGTGCACCAGTGAGCCTTGGCTACCCATGACCCCGTCGCCGGTTCACTGGTTTTCCTTCCTTGGACCACTTTTGGTAGGTCCTGACCACTGCAAACTGAAAAAATCCCACAAGAGCTTCAGTTTTAGAGTTGCGCTGACCGGGTCGTCTAGCCATTACAATTTGGCCAAATTCTTAGGCTTGCCTATTATTTCTGCTTTGAACACATCAACTTCAGGGTCAACATGTTCACTTGGTGCCTAATCTATCCCACCCATTTTCAGATGCCATTGTAATAAAATAATCAGTGTTATTCACGTAATCTGTGCGTGGTCATAATGGTATGGTTTATTTATGTATTACATAAATTACATTTATTACAGAGACCTGGCTCCCAAGTGTCTTATCACAAAATCGTATTACTGGCTCTTAACTGTTGTCTTTCCCCCCAAAAAAAATACAGCTCCAAAGCAACATAACACGTACTACTGCAATATCATATAACAGTAACACAGCCCAAGCGTCTTATTACGTTATAGTAGTTCAGCGACATACTGTTGTGATATCATATAACTGTAACCCAGCCCTCAGGAGTCCTATTACCCTATAGTAATTCAGTTCCAAAGCAACATACCACTGCAATATAATGTAACAGTAATAAGTGTCTTATTACCCCACAGAAATTCAGCTCCAAAGTGATATTACACTGTAATATTTACCACTAGCACAGCTCCCAAATGTCTAATGCAGTCATTCTCAACCAGGGTTCCATGGACCTCTAGGGTTGCTCCAGAGGTTGCTAGGGGTTCCATCAGCTGTGGCTGATTTACCTCCCATCTGATGGCAGCTGGATAATTCTAGGACCAATGACACTTGGCAGAGCCAGCAGTATTACACAAATACTTTGAGCGATC
This sequence comes from Lithobates septentrionalis, assembly GCA_037952835.1. Classification (NCBI taxonomy): domain Eukaryota; kingdom Metazoa; phylum Chordata; class Amphibia; order Anura; family Ranidae; genus Lithobates; species Lithobates septentrionalis. Next base: position 106,550 of record JBBDGP010003164.1, on the reverse strand, counting down.
TGTAAGGGTGGTTTTCTTACTATCAATACAAGAGGGACATTCTTAACTGACCACCAATGTAGGGGGCAATATTCCCACTGACCCCAATGAATTATTTTAGCAGGGCTTCTCTGAGACCTGAAAGTTATTATAGGAGTTCCTCTGGGATAAAAAGGTTGAGAAAAGCTGCCCCATAGTAATTCACCTCCAAATCAATATACTGCTGCAGGGCTGCCATCAGGGAGGAGGACAGCCCATACACATGTAGGGGGCTTGGGCTCCAACTAGGGCCATCATTAACATGGGGCAGCTGCTGTCAGAGGGGACCTGCCAGGATGCAGAGGAGGGTGGAGTGGTGGGCAGATCCCGGGTTTGTGCAGGGCACGGTTGGGGCCCACTGTCAGGCAGGCTCCAGTCAGGAACAGTGGTGTGCGCCCAGCTGTGTGGGGTGGGTCAGGCCAAGGGGTGCCAGCAGAGGTCTCTGTGGAGGAAGAGGAGGAGGCTGCCACCAGAGATCCTGATGGAGATGGGACACAGGCTCAGCTACCCCTCCTAGCACCAGATTTTCTCCACTGACACCATCTGGAGGAGCTGCTGCAGAACAGGTGAGAGCTGGAAGGACTGGTGCTTCCCAAGGTGTGTGTATCAGAGTAACACTGCCCAACTCCTGTGGCACCCCACCCTTTTCTCCCCCTGCCCCCCTCCTGAGGGGGGAAGAGATGGGACTGGAGGAGGGAGAGGACATGGGATAAAACAGATGGGACTGGAGGAGGATGACATAGGATGGAAGAGATGGGATTGCAGAAGGAGGAGGTGGAATGGAGAAGATGGTACTGGAAAAGGAGGAGGAGGAGGAGGATGTGGGATGGAGAAGATGAGACCGAAGGAGGAGGAGGACGTAGGATGGAGGAGATGGGAATGGAGGAGGACATGGGATGGAGGAGATGGGACTGGAGGAGGAAGAGGACATGGGATACAGCCAATGGGACTGGAGAAGGAGGACAACATGGGATGCAGGACAAAGAGGGTGGGGGATTTGAGACTGGAAGAGGAGGAAATGGGATGTTGAAGATGGGACTAGAGGAGGAAGAGCACATGGGATGGAGAAGGAGGAGGACATGGGATGGGACAGCCAGCAGCCCAAAAATTTCTGTGATATCATATAACAGTAACACAGCTCCCGTATGCCCTATTACACTATAGTAATTCAGTCACAGAGGAATATACTCCTGTGATATCATATAACAACCCAGCTCCCAAGTGTCCTTATTCGTACGAAAGACAAAGGAGGACTTGATGGCCGCACTCCTGTGCAAATAACCTCATTTCAGGTTGCAAATACAGCACACGGTGAACTACAAGAATCAAGTGACACGTTTCACACCAATCGGGTGCTTTCTGCTTGCAGCAAGGACCACACCACTACACAAGATAGAGGTTGGAGGAGCAGGGTGAGCAGGTTCAGCCCTTGAGCGGTGCACATTCTTTCAAATCACGGACTTGCCCTAGCTCCTAATTTACCTATTACCCTACAGAAAGTCATCACCATAGCATAATGCCTCTTTAATATCACATAATAGAAACCCAGATCCTGAATGTCCTAATACTTATAGTAATTCAGCTTCAAAGTGACCTACCACTGTGATATCATACAAGAGTAAAACAGCTCCTGAGTGTCTCATTACTGTACAGTAATCCATCTCCAAAGGTGTCATACCCCTTTGATATCCTATAACAGAAACACAGCTTCTATGAGCCTTAAGATCAAATTACAACAACCCAACTCCCAAGTGTCTTATTACTATTGTAACATCATATGAGTATCAGTAATACTTTATTACTCCTTTAAAATCATATTACAGTAACAAAGCTTTCCAGTGTCATATTGTGGTAACCAAGTTTCCAAGGGTCCTATTTACCCTGCAATATTGTATTTTAGTAACCCAACTCCCAAGTGTCTTATTATTTTGTAACATTATATTGCAGTAATGCTTTATTAATCCTGTAAAATTATATTACAGTAAGAAAGCTTTTCAGGGTCATATTACAGTAACCCAGCTTCCAAGTGTCCTATTACTCATATAACATTGTATTTCAGCAACCCAACTCCCAAGTGTCTTATTACTTTGTAACATATCACAGTAACTCGATTCTTGAGTGTTTTATTGCCCCTGTAAATTTATATATCAGTTACCCAGCTTTCTGGTGTCATATTATCATAGCTCCCAACTGTCCCTGATTTCGAGGGACTGTATCAGACTCCTACTTACCAGACCGGTGAGTCCGCTTGGGCAGAGAGTAGGCTCCCTTACGCATCCGACTCGCGGCCCCTGGTAAGGTAACAGGAAGCACAGGAGTGCGGAGTGGTATGAGAGCCTGTGAACTAGAGTCCAGATGCTGGTGGAATAGCAGTCTATGAACAGCAGGTGCAGGCTGGAACACAGGCGATGAGACTGAGCAGGATGGTCAGGAGACAGGCTGGGTTCGGCAACAGACGGGCAACAAGGTACAATAGGAGCAGGCAGAAGCGGAGTCAAACAGGCCAAGGTCGGGTACAGGCAGCAAGAAGGGGAATCCAAGGGCAATCCGGGTCGTCAGGAGATCAGGTAAACAGGAAGACAAGACAGGAAACAGGAACTACGGCACAGGAAGCTGATGATCAGGCAGCACTGAACAGAGTGCCTGACAAACTTAAATAGGCCGGCTTGCTCACAGGCACTCCCTCTGGTGGCCAATCCCATGACCAGCAAGGTGAGCTCTCTGACAGTGCCCCCTCCCCAAGGGCAGCCTCCGGATGCCCAGCCGGGCCAACCTGGAGGCATGAACATTTCTGAAAGTCTGCAAAAGTTCCGGGGCATGCAAATTGTTTTCTGGTTCCCAGGAATTGTCCTCCGGACCATACCCCTTCCATTTGATAAGATACTGTATTTCATTGCGCCTTTTCCTACAGTCCAGGATAGCCTCGATTTCAAACTCCTCCTCGTTATTGATCATAACAGGCTTAGGAGGACTGGTACTACGGTTGGGGAAAGGATCAGGAGCGACCGGTTTCAGTAAGGACACATGGAAAACCGGGTGTATTTTGAAGGAGTCCGGCAGACTGAGCTCGTACGCTACGTTGTTTATTTTTCTTCTCACCGAGAAGGGTCCCATGAATTTAGGCCCTAGTTTCCTAGAAGGGCAAGCCATTTTTAAGTTAGTTGTGGACAGCCATACTTGATTGCCAGGTTCCAGGATAAGCTCCCCGCGCCTCTTCTTGTCGAACGTCTTTTTATAAGAAGCCTGGGATTGGGCCATTGTTTCCTGCAGAAGTTTGTTGTTGGTAGAGAAGAATTCCAATGTCTCGGTCACTGCAGGGAGGGAACATTCAGGTATTGAGCTGGGTAGAAAGGAGGGATGAAATCCATAATTGGCAAAAAATGGCGTCTGGTTGATGGCTGAGTGCAGGGAGTTATTGTATGAAAACTCCGCAACTGGTAGCAGAGAAACCCAGTCATCCTGGGAAAAGGCAGAGAAACAACGGAGGTATTGCTCCAAGGTTTGGTTGGTTCTCTCCGTCTGGCCGTTTGTCTGAGGGTGATAGGCTGAAGAGAACGCTAACTCAATTTCGAGGGAACCACACAATGCCTTCCAGAACCTGGAGGTGAATTGGACACCCCGGTCCGAGACGATATTAGAGGGAACCCCATGTAATCTCACAATTTCTTTAATGAAGATCTTCGCCGTTTCCACGGCTGAGGGTGTGCCTTTCATAGGCAAGAAGTGAGCCATTTTTGACAATCTATCAATTATGACAAAGATGGTAGAGAAGCCTTCGGATGGGGGCAGTTCCACAATGAAATCCATCGCGATCATTTTCCAAGGTCTGTCAGGGATGGGCAAGGGTTTCAGTAAGCCCCAGGCCTTCGTCCGAATATTCTTGCTTCGGGCACATGTGTGGCAGGAACTGACGTAATTCCTACAGTCCTCGGCCAACTGTGGCCACCAAAAGGTGCGCTGCACCAGTTCGGTTGTCTTCTGAGCCCCGAAGTGCCCAGCCAACTTGTGGTCATGGCAAAGCTCTAGTACTGGTACCCTAAGGCTCTCAGGAACCATGATCTTCTCCTTATGCCAGAGTAAACCATCTCTTAGGCTGGTCTCAGTGGGTTGGGGTATAGTTGTGGAAGCTTGCCTTATCCTGGAGATTAAATCCCCCTGAAGTAATAAAAAATTTCCTGCAGGCAGGATAGTGTCCGGAGGGACGGTTTCTTTGGAGTCATGGAACATTCGTGAGAGAGCGTCTGGTTTGATGTTTTTGGAGCCGGGTCTGTAGGTAATATGAAATTGAAAGCGAGAGAAGAAGAGCGCCCATCTGGCTTGTCGCGGTTTTAGTCTCTTGGCAGATCTCAAATATTCCAAGTTCTTGTGGTCCGTGTAGATTAGGATAGGATGTACAGCACCCTCCAAAAGATAGCGCCACTCCTCCAGAGCCGTCTTGATGGCCAGAAGCTCCCGGTCTCCTACATCGTAGTTTCTTTCAGACACCGATAATTTGCGAGAAAAAAAAGCTATTGGAAACAGAAGGGCCTTGGGGCCCTGACGTTGGGAGAGTACAGCTCCTACTGCGACCTCTGAGGCATCAACCTCCAACACGAATGGCAAGGCAGAGTTAGGGTGTTTGAGGATGGAGGCCGACGTGAATAATCCTTTTAATTTTTCAAAGGCCAATTGAGCCCTAGGGGTCCAGCAGAATCGGGTTCCTTGTCTTGTTAATTCAGTAATGGGGGCGATGATCTTGGAAAAGTCTCTGATGAATTTCCTATAGAAATTGGAAAATCCAACGAAGCGTTGGACCCCCTTCTTGTCCGTAGGTGCGGGCCAGTCCAGGATGGCGGACACCTTTTGAGGGTCCATTTTAATACCTTCCACTGAAATGATGAGCCCCAGGAATTGGATGCATTGGAGTTCAAATTCACATTTATCGAGTTTAGCATACAGCCCGTGTTGCCTGAGCCGGGCGAGGACATTCCGGACGTGCCTGCGATGATCAGTCAGTGATGATGAGAAAATGAGAATGTCATCGAGGTAGACGATGACGTAGAGATCCAAAAATTCCCGGAAGATGTCGTTCACAAAATGTTGGAATGTGGCTGGGGCGTTGCATAGACCGAAGGGCATAACGCAATACTCGAAATGCCCAAAACGAGTGCGAAAAGCGGTTTTCCACTCGTCCCCCTCCCGGATACGGATTAAATTATAGGCTCCGCGAAGATCCAGTTTTGTGAAGACGGTTGCCGTTCCTAGCCTCTGGAATAATTCAGGCACCAGGGGTAAGGGGTAGCGATTCTTGATCGTTATCCGATTTAATTCCCGGTAGTCGATACATGGCCGAAGGGAATGATCTTTTTTTTCCACAAAGAATATGCCTGCGCCGGCCGGAGATGTGGACGGGCGGATGAACTTTTTCTTTAAATTCTCATCAAGGTATTGTTTTAGTGTATCCAATTCCTGCTCAGTCAATGGAAAGATCCTACCGAAGGGTACTTCGGTTCCAGGTAGCAGCTCTATAGGGCAATCATAGGGCCTGTGTGGCGGTAGAGTCTCAGCACCTTTCTTGCTGAATACATCAGAGAAATCTCGGTAGGGTTCTGGGATGGCTTGGTGTGAGTTGGTTTCAGGGTGTAGGCCGAGGAGTTGAGGTATCTCGTGGGCCATTCTTGGCAGGCAATGTTGTTGGCAATAATCAGACAGAAACTCCACTTTCCCAGAAACCCAGTTGATATGGGGGTTATGGCCCAGCAACCACGGCATGCCCAGGATGACAGGGAACAGAGGAGAGGAAATGACATCTAAACGGAGGAATTCCTGGTGTTGAGAGTTTATAGTAGCTATTATAGGGATAGTCTCTTGAATGACAGGACCGGAACGGAGGGCGGAACCGTCTGCAAGATGAACAGCCAGGCTCTGGGTCTTGAGTCGGAGTGGGATATCATGCTGAGCTGCAAAGGCCTGGTCCATGAAGCAGCTGCATGCTCCGGAATCAACGATGACTGGAACTTGGATAGCCTTTCCGGGAAGCTGCAACGTGACAGAGATGGTAAGGTGAGTACTAGGTTTTGGCATGATAGTAGCACATATACGAGCAGAAGAACGACACTTACGCGTCTTGTTGGGGCAGAGGCTGGCGTAGTGCCCAGGTTCCCCACAGTAGAGGCATAGGTTAAGGTTACGTCTTCGTAACTTCTCTTCGGGAGTCAAGGAAGGACGGAGCAGACCAAGCTGCATAGGCTCTGATGTGTCGAAAACTGGAGAGGTTGGAGGAGCCAAAGGCCTACTGGGAGGACTGGGAACCTGTGGAGGCATCCAAGTGGGTCGATAGGCACTGGTAGACCTTTCGGTGCGTCGTTCTCTCAGACGACGGTCAATTTGGATTGAGAGGTTAATTAATTCTTCCAGGGTCTGAGGTATCCCAACCCGTGCTAACTCGTCCTTGAGTGGATCGGACAAACCCATTCTAAAGTGATGACGCAGAGCCGCGTCATTGCATGCCGTATCGGAACTCCAGCGCCTAAATTCAACGGCATAGTCCTCCGCTGCCCTGCGGCCTTGCCGAAGGGAGTGCAGGGAAGCTTCAGCAGAAGCGGTTAGTTGAGGATCCTCATAAAGTTGAGACATCGCCAAGAAGAAGGCGTCCAGACTTTCCAGGGCATCCGACTTTTGTTCCAGAAGGTGATGGGCCCAGGTTTGAGGCTCACCGGACAACAGGGAAATAACAAAGCCCACTTTGGTGGCTTCTAAGGAGAAGGTCCGAGGCTGCAGAGCAAAATAGAGACTACATGCATTCCGGAATGCACGGTATTTACTACGGTCTCCAAAAAATCTCTCCGGTATAGGTACTTTGGGCTCTGGAGGGAGCATGACTACGGAGGGTGCCCCGGTTGCAGACGAAGTCCCCTGAGGATTGGTAGGTGCAGACAGGGCCTGAACACGTTCCTCTAGTCGGGTATAGCCATCCTGTAAACTTTTGACTGCTTGGGTTAATCCTGCCAAGTGTCTGCAAAGTTCGTCCATAGGGGAGGCCCCCTGCCCGGACTCGGTCATGGCTGCCTGATACTATCAGACTCCTACTTACCAGACCGGTGAGTCCGCTTGGGCAGAGAGTAGGCTCCCTTACGCATCCGACTCGCGGCCCCTGGTAAGGTAACAGGAAGCACAGGAGTGCGGAGTGGTATGAGAGCCTGTGAACTAGAGTCCAGATGCTGGTGGAATAGCAGTCTATGAACAGCAGGTGCAGGCTGGAACACAGGCGATGAGACTGAGCAGGATGGTCAGGAGACAGGCTGGGTTCGGCAACAGACGGGCAACAAGGTACAATAGGAGCAGGCAGAAGCGGAGTCAAACAGGCCAAGGTCGGGTACAGGCAGCAAGAAGGGGAATCCAAGGGCAATCCGGGTCGTCAGGAGATCAGGTAAACAGGAAGACAAGACAGGAAACAGGAACTACGGCACAGGAAGCTGATGATCAGGCAGCACTGAACAGAGTGCCTGACAAACTTAAATAGGCCGGCTTGCTCACAGGCACTCCCTCTGGTGGCCAATCCCATGACCAGCAAGGTGAGCTCTCTGACAGACTGTCCCTGATTTAGAACAATGTCCCTCTGTCCCTCATTCCTCCTCCTTTCGGTCTGATCTATATAGCTGTATATAAAATTTACTTTTTATCTATCAAAGAGTGTTTTCCAGCGCTAAACCTTTCATCTGATTTCTAAATTGCAGCATTTGTAAATTACAAAAGCCAATATAAAGGAATAGTAGTGGAGTGGAAAAAAAACACTTGTGGGTTTAACCAATCTTGTTTTTTTTGTACAATGCTCCTTTAAGGGGGCGTGGCAAGGGGTGTGTCCTATGCCTGCATACTTTTGCTGATAGGTGTCCCTCATTCTCATCCCAAAAAGTTGGGAAGTATGTATTACGGTAACGCAGCTTCCAATAGTCTTATTACTCCTGTAATGTCATATTCCAGTAACACAGCTTTCCAGTGTCTTACTACCCTAGTAACATCAAATTACAGTAACCCAGCTCCTATGAGTTCTATTACCCCTGTAGCATCATATTACATTTAGGCCGGTTTCACACTGGGGCGGTGGGTGCGTCGGCGATAAAACGCCGCTATTTTTAGCGGTGCTTTACCGTTATTTTAGCGGCGCTATTCGGCTGCTAGCGGGGCGAAAAAGGGTTAAAACTGCTGGCAAAGCGCCGCCAGCAGTATAGCCACGCTGCCCCATTGATTTCAATGGGCAGGAGCGGTGAAGGAGCGGTGAACACACCGCTCCTTCACCGCTCCAAAGATACTGCTTGCAGGAGTTTTTTATTTCACACTGGAGACACAGCAGCGGCTGTTTCGGGGCACTTTGCAGGCGCTATTTTTAGCGCTGTAGCCCCTGCAAAGCGCCCCAGTGTGAAAGGGGCCTAACCCAGCCCCCGTGGGTATTATTAGGCCAGTAAAATCATATGAGTTACCCAGCTTTCCACTGCAGCATATTATTGCAACACAGCTCCTGTATATCCTGAGTACATTCTTACCTTTTAATTACTGTATTTTGCTTACCTAATAATCTTTCTTACTTGACAAATTCTTCAGTGTTCTATCGCTACGTGAAGTGCAGTGTATGACATGAGCACATTAATAATCTGTGACATTTTATTGGATGTAATTGATTTTTTTTTGGTGTCATGCAGGGATGGCTTTCAGAGGTTACACTAGGTCAGCAAAATACCCCCTTCTATGTACACTCACATTTTATTTTTTTTTTCATCAAGAAACCAAACACCAGACCATATGTACAACATGATTGTATTATTCTGTGACTTTCAACCTTTTTTTATTACCATATGTACAACATGATTGTATTATTCTGTGACTTTCAACCTTTTTTTATTGCACATAAAGGGCCACCTTCCAAATCTGCAAGTGCCAAAGTGACCCCTGGAGCAAAAGAAGTAACTAATGCAAAGAACAGCATGGTCAGGTAAGTCTGCTGGGAAATATGGAAAAGAAACGTTACGAAGAATGTAGTAATAATTTGCTATATTTGCACCAATGTGCAAAATTGCCATTAAAAAGAGTTAAAACCGCACCTCAAATGAATATCTAACTATTGGATGGGCTTTATTTATGCAGCAGAAACTCCAACGGTGAGGTTTACCTACAGCCGATTGTGTAGCTACTCCTTTCCATTAGGCTGTACAAAAATTATTATTTTGTAAGCCAATTCTCCAGTTATTTTATTTTTTTTATTTATTGTGTAATGTGTATTTCTTTTACAGGACATCAGCTGCCTCCCCCAACAAACTCAAATCAGTAACACAAAAAGGTAAGTATTTATAATTTCTGCTGTCCTTTATCTTCCCCTGATACGCTGGGTAAGGCCCCATTCACACCTGAGCATTTTGTAGCTTGAAGCCTGAAGCTACAAAATGCTGGAGGGGAAAAAATCAATTATTCTCTATGGAGATGGTTCACATCTCCACTCCAAAACGCCGGAAGCCAGAAGCCCCAAACGCCTGAAGCTCAAACAAGTTCTGGAACTTTTTTTTTTAGGCAGATTTGGGCGTTTTTCCGCTTTTTACATTGGTGACCTTATGACCTGTACAAAATCGGGGCAAAAAACGTGGTAAAAACGTTGCAAAATCGCGCGACTTTCTGCCTAAAAACGCTACGCTCAGGTGTGAATGGGTCCTAATATTGGGGTCATGGCCATGCCAGCTGCTCTCCAGGCATTTGATAACATTTTTCAAAAATCCTGGGAACACATGGGGATTCAAAAACACTTCTGACCTGCAGTATCCCCATGTTTCACTTTTGCAGCCAAGCACCAGAAAACAAGGGTTTCTCGCCTACTTGGCTATGGGTCACATTGGAGTGGCAGGGCCTACACACTCCTTGTATTAAGCCAAAATATTGTAACAAAGGAAGATAAATGATAATGTACCCCTACAATTTGAAAGGCTTTGGTGCATATGGTAAACTACTGTATTCATCAGATTTTATAATTACCATAGATATCAGCTCATGCAACTTTCCTATTACAAGACGAGATGGAAAAGGGAATTCTGCTAACTATAGGCAGTGCAGATTTATTGTTTCAGAGCCCAGCCTAATACTTGGTCTTTTCTTTCTTACTGCATTGCAAATCCCCTTTGTAAGCGCTCTTATTTTTTTTTCAGATCCAGCATCTCCAGTCAAACCTCCTGCCAGCCAAATAACTCGCCAGCAGACCAGGGATAAGGGGACTCAGCAATCTTCATTGCTAGCGGTGTCAAAAGCTGAAGCTGTCAAGAAGTGTGTTGCGGGTGCTCAGTCCTCCAAACCTAAAGCTGAAGGTGGAAACTCTACACCCACAAAGCAGAATGGAGCTGCTAAAAAGGATGTGGGAAGACTGACACAGCATGGGATAGTGCCAAAAGATAAGACATTGTGCCTTCAACCAGGAATTAGTGGGTCTGGGCCAACAAAACCTCTAGCATCTTCATCTAGCCCAGCCAAGCCTGTGAAGATGCCATTAACCCTGAATAAACCAGCTAAGAGCGTGCCTGCACCAAATAAGCCTGCTAACACTTCACCATTACCAGCTAAAGCTGCTAAAATCCCATCTTCATCGCCCAAATTAACTAACACAACCTCACCTACTACTAAAACATTTAAAGCTGCCTCTCCCTTAGCTAAGACCCCGAGACTGACTTCAGTGACAACCAAAGCATCAACTCCTCCTACTTCAGCAGTTAATCAAATTAATGCCACATCATCTCCAGCAAAGTCAGGCAAGACCCCTCTGGGTAAACCGATGAACACCATATCTACATCTAACCAAGTTAAACTGGCAAAACAAACAGCTGCAATGACTAAACAGTCTTCTGTGCTAAATAAACCAACAAACCACTCTCCTATAACATCTAAATCAGTCCCAGTAACTGGTAAAGCTACATATGATAAGCGTCCTGTACCCAAACCAGTAAAGACTGGGGAGTCCCAGCAGATCATTAATCAACAAAAGCTGGACAGTCCTGAAATGAATGTAAAGGCTGTTGAAGTGGTTCATGCTCATACAGAACAAACAGATACATGTCCAGAGCCAGTTAATGAGAGCAAGGCCCCAGAAAATATTGTTGAATCTTCAGATGGACTATTATGTGATGCTCAATCAGCATTAGAGCCTCGGCCTTGCATTGTGTCCACTGAACTATCAACTGAATCATGTCCTGCTGATTCAGAAATGCAACAGTCAGGATCGTTGGATCAATGTGAAAAGTCTCTGGGGGATCTCAATAACCACATAAAAACAAATGAAGGTGAAGAGAGGGTAGGATCAACAGAACAAACGACTACTTCAACAATTGAAATTTTACATGGACCTCTGAAACCATCTCTAGAACCAACAGAGGAACCAATCAACTCCCTAGAAGAAGGCATCAGTTCTACACTCGGTTGTCTACTAGAAGAAATATCAGCTCCTCTGGAACTGACAAAAACATTTATAGAAACAACAAGCCCTTTAGAGGAAGACGTGAAACCTCCAGTTGAACCTGTGGAGAATGAATTGAGTTCTCCTTTGGAATTTTCAGAAATGTTGATGGATCAGAATAAATTGTCAGAGGTAAATGTGAAAATCCCAGTAGAGGTATTACAAGGAGAATCAATTCCACCCTTAGATGAAATGGTAGAAACACCAGTGAGACCTTTTGAGCAAACTGTAAAGAGCCCAGCTGAGTCAGGCAGTAATTTCCGTGACAAGGTGTTGATTCCAGAAGAAGTGCCATCCCCAGTCGAACTGACTGAACCTTTACATGTACAACAAACATCTTTATGTGAAAGAGCTATCCTTTTAAAAGAAGAATTGAACGATGAAGTGGAGCTTTCCCATCACTCAAATGAAGATGTGGATCTTCTGGAAAAAGCAACACCTCATGTGCATGAAGACAAAGCCTTTAAAGGTTTTTGCAGACACACCTCTTCTCCTTCAGAGGAAGAAATATATTCCCCAGTGGAGCAAGCTGAACCATCAGAGGAAGTTCAGACATCATCCTTGGAGCAGGTCACACCTTTAGAGGAAGGAGTAGAGTTATCAGAGGATGAAGTAGTATTTGTAGATGAACCAAATACTTTAAAAGAAAAGGGTAGCATTTCACTAAGACACGCAGAAGAATCTGTAACATTACCTGCAGATTTCTGCAAACCAATAGAAATCCAGATGACCTCATCCATGGAGGAGGTTACTCCATCAGACGAAGAAATGGAACTTTCAAGGGCAGAAGATGCCACTTTACAGGAAGAAACTAAAAGCTCAGAAGAAGCAGATATAGAAGACAGTAAATGTTCAACTCGCCTATATAAGGCAACAGAAGAAGTAATGACTGATTCAGTAGAAGCAGCTGAAGACATACAGGAAGAGATCAAAACAGCAGGAGAACCTGAACAGATAAGTGTGACCCTTCCAGGAGAATCTGACAAATCATTAGATGAACTGCTACAATCTCCAGCAGAACTAGCAGATAATGTTGAAAGAAAAATTGAAAGTGTAAAATGTGTAACAGGCTACACAACATTTCCAGAAGTGTCAAACTCTGCTTTAATGTTAGCAGAGCCAGTTACATATCTAGAGGGTACAGATGGCTGTAAAGATGAAACACAACAGCTTACAAAGGGACAATTAATATCAGAAAGTCCCATAGAAGATACAGAAGCAGAGCTCATTCAATCATTTGAGTCTACAAAGGAGCAAGAGGAGACAACAATTTTCAAATTATCCATGACAAACTATCCAGCTGATCAGTCTAATTCTTTAACAGAGCCAGTTGGGTATGAATCAGAACGCGCCAGTGATTTTGTGGTGGAATTAGAGAAACATTTAGAACAAGGTAATACAACCATCCAGGACTTAGAACAATTTTCAGGGGAGACGTTGATTGAAACCATAAGGGGTGAAGCAGAAACCGATAACAACCCAACTGACTTGAACACGTTTGAAGAACAGGAAAATATGACAGACACATCAGCAAAAGAGCCAACAAAGCCTCTCATTACAGAGAAAAAACAACTAGAATCAGCAGAGACTGAAATGGACTATATGCGTTCTCCAATAAATCCAGAGAAACCTGGCCTCAACATTGTATTGTTCCCAGAGGAACCGTTAACATCTCTAAAGCAGCCTGAAATAGCCTTATTGGAAACAGCTAGCTATTTAGTGGAAACACCAAAATCTTCATTAGAGCCACTGAAACATGCAAATCATGCAGTAGAGGCTATGGATTCATCAATATGTGAATTAATGGAATCACCTGGGGATCTAGTAACTGTACCAGTTGCTGCAGTGTGGCAGGCAGCAGACAAAGCAGCATCTCAATTCGCAGAATATTCAGAATGTGCAGAAACAGGGCCAGTACATAGCATCTCTACAACAAATACTTTGCCAAGTCACCCAAGTGATGTTCTGTTGGAATCTGCTGAGCTAATTACCATCATGGAGATTGCAAAGAAATCTAAGCCATCAGGGAAGGAACCAGATATCAGTATGCAGGAAGCTGCGGATACCGCCACAATACAGTCCTCAGGAGAAACAGCAAACTCTCTAGTCTTTGCAGGGCAGAAGCAACCTATGAATTTATTAACTACGCCTGTGGAAGAGGAAAAGGAACCTAATGATTTAATAACCCTGCCTGTGGAAGAACAAAATGAGCCTATCAATTTAATAACTATGCCTGTGATAGAGCAAAAGGAATCTTCTGATGTAATAACTTTGCCTGTAGAGGAGGAAGAGGAACTCAGTAATTTAATAACTGTGTCTGTGGAAGAGATAAGGGAACCTATTGATATAATAACTATGACCGTGGAAGCGGAAAAGGAACCCAATGATTTAACTGTGCCTTTGGAAGAGGAAATTGAACCTACTGACGTAATAACTATGCCTGTGGAAGTGGAAGAGGAAAAGGAACCTATTGATGTAACTCTGCCTGTGGAAGAGGAAAAGGAACCTATTGATGTAACTATGCCTGTGGAAGAGGAAAAGGAACCTATTGATATAACTATGCCTGTGGAAGAGGAAAATGAACCCATTGGTATAACTATGCCAGTGGCAGAGGGAAAGGAACCTATTGATATAACTATGCCTGTGGAAGAGGAAAATGAACCTATTGGTATAACTATGCCAGTGGCAGAGGGAAAAGAACCTATTGATATAACTATGCCTGTGAAAGAGGAAAAGGAACCCAATGATTTATTAACTCTACCTGTGGAAGAGGAAAGGGAACCTACTGACATGATAACTATGCCTATGGAAGAGGAAAAGGAACCTATTTATATAACTATGGCTGCAGAAAAGGAACCTATTGATATAACAATGCCTATGGAAAAGGGAAAGGAACCCAACAATGTAGTACCTGTGCCTGTGGTTGAGCAAAAGGAACCTATTGATTTAATAACTATGCCTCTGGTAGAGCAAAACAAACCTGATGATTTAATAACTGGTCCTCTGGCAACACAAATGGAAAAGTGTTACCCATTAGATCTAACAGAAAAACCACTAGCAACTTTAGTAGACTTGGGCATAGATAAACAGCAGACACTAGAAGTGGAGCCAATCGCTCATACTGTACAGTCAGAACAATCACCACTTATACCATTGGCTGAGACAGAGTCCCCAGGTGTTTCACATCCAACAGAAACAACATGGAGCCTCTCTACAAATAACACCCAATTTGACAATTCTCCAACAGCCATAACAGAAGCATCAACTAAGCCTCTTTCGTTGCCAGTTGATGATCATCTACAACACAAGACTGTCATTGCTGATTATTTTTCAGAGCAAACTGTGAACACAGCAGAAGCCACAGGAATTACTGCAGAGGCAATAACATTTTCAGATGAAAGAATCAAAGGAACCATTCAGCCTTTATCAAGCGAAAACCAGTGTGAGGTTAATGACAAACCGAATTTGCTTATAGGCCCTATAAAGACAGTAGATTCCTGGTTATCCTGTCAGGAGTCAGCGAAAGAACAGTGGGAGCTTGTGGAGAAAGAGGAACTTGCTGACTTCAAAGAAGAGGAAGATGATAAGCCACAAAGGCCAGCCAGCCTAAATCAAGAGGGAGATAACCAAGAGGAACCTAAGGCGGAGGAGGAAGCAGGAGAAAGGGCTTCGGTGTGCAGCACTTTGAGTGACCCACAACTGGCAGGAAAAAGTAGTAGCGAGACGAGTACCCCTGAAGAACTTAGAACTTATGAAGATTCTAGTTCTGGAGTGGAATCCCATTCAGATGATGTGGCCACATCGCCACAAATCACACTAACACCTGACCCAGATCTAGGAATCCACATGGGCCAGGAAGAAGGGTCAGACACGCCGGCAGGAACTCCAGCCTCAAAGAGCAATCGGGCACCCCATCCTCTCCAGAATGCCAGCCTTGAGGAGCTCTCTGAAGGGACTTCTCTCTCTAGTGTCCTTAAAACCTCAGAGGATAACACAATAGCCCATAAAATGGATATGACTTGTTTTACGTGCCCTCAGGTTTCATCAGTTTCCAGAGAACAAGGATATGAAGAGGGAGCAGAAGAAAGAGGTCCCCTGAGAGGTAATGATGACTGACTGTGTAATGTGTGGAGTAACGATCTACTACAATTCTAAGAAGACCAGGGGGTGATTGTAGGAGGGTGGGATACCATAAATCTGACAAGAGGGTGGTTTCAGTCTAGCAACCAAGCATCCAGTATAATAGATCAATAAAGCCACATATCACGTCATCTGTCTGTCGCCTGGTGTCTCTTTTTCCCATTCCCAGAATCCCTTTTCTCTTTCCTTCCAGTACCTTTCATAACTTCTCCCCATTAGCTCTTAATGTTTTCATTCAGTACACAGTTTATCTGTTTTTCTTTTTTTTTTATCTAAAAATGTTATAATAAACATTGATTTATTTTGTACAATCGGTGACCTCTGTTTTTATTTAAGCATGTGCCATTTGTGTGTCCTTTATTTCAGTGCCATGACTTGTTTAATTAATGTGTCCCTTGTGTGTAACCGGAGTGCTGTGCAGTAATGTGGTATGTGTACTGTAAATGTTCTGTTTGCGTTTATTATTTTATGGCCTGAATGTTCCTCATGCATTTTTGTATGCAGACCTGCGGCCAGGTTAAACTTCTAAATCTGAGATATTGTAATTCTGAATACTTTAATAACCATACTTGTGTACACATTTTTATTATTTGAGCATTCCTAGGAGCAATGCAAAGGTAAAAAGGCATCTGACACTTCCCAAAATGTAGGATCCTTTTATATGCCCTAGCGCCATTTCGCAACTTCCAGCAAAGTATTAAAGCGGTAGTAAAAGCTGATTTAAAAAAAAAAAAAAAACTCCCTGCAGGACAAGTCAAAATATGCTAGTATGCATACTGCTGACAGGGCTTCCATCTTCACCTTGTCTTCCTTCTGGGTTCTCAGGCTGTGGCTGTTTAAATGGTCGAGCCCCGATGACGTCACTACTGCACACGGGAGCCACGATCACAGGACATTGCTCTGAAGGGACAACATACTCAATATGTTATCCTTTCAGAGCACAGTGAGCATACGCTGGTGACAGCAGAGCTATAGAATAACTTCTAAATAATGCACATTTAGGAGATATTCCTTGTACCTACCGGGAAGCTTTATTATAAGCTTCCCGGTAGGTACAAATTACTAAAAAATAGTTTATTACCACTTTAAAGCTGGCCATGCCATACACAATTTTCCTATTCAATTACCTTTTAGATTTACCTTCAACTATGTAGTGCAAGGGCCTGGGTTTGATCTCATATTATATGGTTTTGGTAAATCTAAAGGAAGATTGTACAAGAACATTGTATGATGTGTGGTCAGCTTAAGGCGGATAGTGGGAGGCAATTTGTAGACAGCTGTAATAAAAGTGACTGTCATTATGCAGCCCTGACAGTTCAGAGAGAATCATTACAGCTATAATCAACAAGGTCCCGCTGTCAGCTGTAAGCTCTGGCAGTATCAACTTTGAGCTAAAGTTTCTACAGTGACCAATAGTCTCTCTGGAGCTATATGCAAGTGGTGGACTCTCTGCAAAAGTCATTAAAATTTGATTAGGTTGAGCCACTTAAAGTCTGATTTTCAGAGTAAGTTAGTGGGAATGGGATGGAGCCTCAGTAGTAGAGCAATGAAATGACAGGAAGCAGAAGCTTCTGACAGCGGGAGCCGCTTGCAGATAGCTGTAACAAAAGCTTTGTGTTCTGCGACTTGACAGCTCTGGAAAAAAGTCTCTCTCAAGATGTCGAGACTGCAGGATGGCAGTACTTTCATTACAGCTGTCTTCAAGAGCTGGGATCCGGCTGCGGCATATACAAGGGTCCAACATTCCCAGAATTGTCGGATCTCGATTAGCTCTGCAGTGCTCCCAAACAGAGCATTAAAAACAGTTGGGTACACAAGTATGTATTGTTACAGTAATGAATAAAGGGGTTTACAATTAGAAGTGTAACCTAGCAGTAGAGTCTCTAAGTAAACCAAGTTCAACAACCCCCACCCCTTCCCCATTGTTCCCTGAAAACGTGTTCATTTTTTATCGTTTTTCCATCCTGTCTCTCCTTTTAAGTTTTTCTGCATCATTCTACCTAAGTTTGCTCGCCATTGTTTTTTATTTTATTTTTTTTACTTCATTGTGACATTGATACAATTCAAGGACACCAACTTACATCAACTGAAAGGGAAATAACACCATAAACTGACATTCACTATTTTCAAGACACAGCCAGAATGCGTTAACTTAAAGTGAATGTTTAGCCAAAACTTTTATTTTATTTTTAAGTATTTTTAGTGAAGGGTTAGAATCCCTGCTGCTTTTTTTTTTTTTACTACCTGTATCCCATTATTAGCAGAACAGGTGTCCCCATTGAAAAATGGACAACTCAAAAATTTTGGATTTTCTGTTTCAGTGATTAAGATCACTAAGGAGTAAGGCAGCCCATACATGCTACCTTTTTGTTCCCATTCAATCAGGTGGTTGAACAAAAAAAAAAAAAAAAAAAGACCTGATTCCCCCATCTACATCCACACACAGTATGTAGATGGGGGAATCACTCCCGTTGAGCTGTTGTATTCTGACAGCTGGGGGACTTAACCACTGTCAACACTGATTAGTGCTGTCGGCTATAGCCAGCAGCACAGATTGATTTGGAAAAACCTGACAGGGTGGTTGATCGGTAGATTGCCTTTTGTACAACCAGCCTGCCCATACATGGATTGAAATTTAGCTAGTCCCTCCTAAACTAGTGTGCCCATATGGAAAATCTCCCCCTCTATTCCTGTGCTGGTGCCCACTCAAAATATGTGGTTTTCTTTCATTTTCAGAGATATTGGTTCCCCGAACCAATAGGAAAGATGAACCACCCCAACGGGGACACAGACAGCAATAATAACCTGACAGGTGTTCTAATCCCTCCCCTCTCTATCCAAAATATTAAAAAGGAAATTCCTTCAGTTATACTTTAACTAAACTCCCCAGCCCACTAAACTATCCTATGCTGAACCCCTTTCCCCTACCCAAGTGTTTGTATGCTGCCATTGGAGGAATAGGCAAGTAGGCATCTGGGTGGTATAGTTTCAGCTTAGGGTAGTTCAGGGGGCTAGGGAGTTGAGGGGTTTTTAGTTAGAGATTAAAGTATCCTTTAACCATCCCAATGTATGCCCATATCTGATAAGGCTAAACCACCAAGTCTGTATTTGAATGACCATCCCTAGTTTAATGTTCTGGATATCCTTCTTATTGGGGTACATATGGGTTCTTAGACTACGTGTAGACATATAAGGGGACATTTACTAAAACTGGAGCACTTGGAATCTGGTGCAGCTGTGCATGGTAGCCAATCAGCTTCTAACTTTAGCTTGTTCAATTAAGATTCGGCAAGAAAACCTGGAAGCCGATTGATTTCTATGCAGAGCGGCACCAGATTTTGCACTCTCCTAATTTAGTAAATAACCCTCATAGATTTCTCTCAATCGCTTGATTTCCCCATCCACATTAAGCAGCATGGCTGGAGAAATCTCCCCTGCTGGCTTTTGTATTCAAGTAGCCGCAACACCCAAGGCAGCCTGAATACCGAAGCAGTGACTGCATCTGATAGGATGCACTCACCATTCGAGAGTTTTCCACCCAACTACTATCAAGCCTGATGGTGCTGACAGGGCCACCTATGGATTGAACGTTGGTCAACACAGTAGGAGTTGGCCATGTAAGGCTAGCTTTAGGTCAATTTAAAGTGAAAGGCGGCCCACTGTAAAAGGCACAGCAACACACCATGGGTCATGTGTTATTGTGTGTCGCAGTAATGCATGCTACCATGAAATAAACAGCACACTAAACTTGGTGTACATTCCCCTTGCTGAGTGTACAGTCCTGATTTTACTGTAGTAAATCAGCCCCTAGGAGTGCTGTACAGGGGTGTTTTAGTCTTTATAAAAATAAGAATCCCATTTCTGGGAGGGGAACTTCAGTTGCATACATTTTGGCACACTGCATTAATGCGCAAATGCCTTTTACTGTGTTTTTTGCACACACACAAAAAGTATCATCTGTAGCCATTTTCCAAACACTGATAAACCTTCAAAGAACCCCAAGGGGGGTCAGTCTTCCTCAGAGCAATTTATTTTTTTACCAATCATTTGCTTCTACAGAAAGCATTCACCCAAGTCGCCCATGACCCTCTCACTTTCACACCCGGTACTCTATGCCCCCATTAGTGGGACATAGTGGCCAACCAATTGTGATTCATAGACTTCTACTCGCAGTAGCCACTCATTGGTCTGCATTCACTCTCTCCACAAAAATGTTAATTGGTTTCCCCTGAGCCATTTTTTTGTAGTAATTACAGTATATACAATATTCAAAAAATATAAATTGATTGGGGACTAAAATGGCAACTGCAAAATAGCAATAGTTAATGTGTGTTTCACTGCAGCTTAGCAGTCTGAAATGACACTAGTGTCATCATAAAGAACTATCCAGTCAGATTCAACCTGCTAAAGTGTATCTATAACCAAAAGGTTTTTTTTTTCTTTTGATAGGGGTTAGAAAGGATTAGAACTCTTGTCAGTTTTTTTGGCTATCCAGGGCTCCATTAGAGAGATCCCCCCACTTTCTGTTCTGGAGGGCAATTGGACATTTATTTAAAGCCTGTCTCCAGGTTTACTGTCACTTTAACTAGTCCCAAAGAAACTTTTTCTACACTAATAGGTGCACTCACTGGGCACATTGTATAAACTGTATGCAGCCTCCGCTATATACAGTATAAAGCTCTGTTTTCCAGCTGAGACATGGGAACTGTCCCACGCGGAATAAAATTGACTCGGGCTAAGTGCTGCTCAGCCATTCATAGGCAGCTTTGTATTCTCTGAATGAATCCAAAGCTTCCTCTAATTGGCTGAAGCAGAGAGGCAGGCAAGCGCCATCACGATCTCTGCCTAAGCCAATCAGAGGAAGCTTTGTATACATTGGGAGCAGCACTTTGCCCTACAATTTTGTTCCGGTGTGGGATGAAGTTTCCATCTCACTGCCAAAACATAGCGCTGTATACTGTGTGTAGGTTAGACTACAGTTTATACAGCGCATCCAGCGAGCGCACCTGTTAGTGTAAAAAATAGTTTGGGCCAGTTTGGCCAAAAAACCTGTTACATGTGACAGTAAAAGTGAAGATCAGCTTTTGAAATAACTTTTTTGCGGGACCTGGCTCCGTACTTCCGGCTGCCTTGCCTAGCCAAGAATGATATCCACCAGCTGCTTGCAGCCTCCTCGGATACCTCATTCAACATCCCAGGAGACTTTGGGGCAATCTACAGCACATGCACAGTGGTGCATCATGAGGAAGGGGAGTCTGTCTCTCTCTGGTTCTTGCAGGTGGCCCACTAATGATGCGCCACCCAAGGAAGAGACAGCCAGTCCTCTGATGATGTAAGAGAGGAAAATGGTGGCACAAGACAGGGTGAGCAACTGTAAAACAGGAGTTATTGCAGAGCAACGCTGATTTTAGTGGGCTACAAATACTGTTGCTGCTGAATTTTCATAAAAGACACTTACTTATCCAGGGAACCAGCAGTCTCCTCACCCGGGCCAGTTCTTCGGGTCCCTGGCACCACCATACTAACTGTGAGAAGCTGGCTGTGACTCCTTGCGGCTTTACAGCTGGCACCCCAGTGCACATGTGCGAGCCGCATTGTGCCCTGTGAATGGTTCCACAGCTGCCTGGGACATGGGGACATGTCATGTGCCCCAAGAGGCTGTGGGCAAAGAGGGGGAGGCTGGACTTGCTCCCCCCCTGAAAAAAAAATTGTCCAAAAGTTGAAGAGGAAGGGGGAGGAGGCAGAAGAGCTGACCTTCCCTTAAGGCTGGGTTCATACCTATGCAAATTGGATTTGAGTATCCCTACATCCAATTCGCATAGCAGAAGATTGTGACCGACTCTCTATGGAGCCCGTTCACACATCTTCGCAGCCGCTCCGGTGCGAATTGCACAGGAGCCCTGTGCGTCTTTTGGTTCGTTTCAGGTCCGAATTCAGCCCAAAATTCAGGCTGAAATCGGACCTGAAACGGTGAATGGAGACGCACGGGACTCCTGTGAGCCACTGCAATCTTTAGTGTGAACCCAGCCTTAGGGATGAAGTATGATGTGGCCTGGTATGGTGCCCGCTGTACAGCCACAGTCCTCTATATACTTAAAGCAAAGCTAAAGGCAAAACTTTTTTTTTTTCATTTTGGATAGAGGGGAGAGGGATTAGAACACCTGTCGTTGGGGGGAAAGTGAGAGAAAATCCCAAATTTTGGGTTGTCCCCAGAAAAGTGATAGAGTGGAAATCTTCCAATGGGGACAATAGTTCTGGTCACCGGGGGGTCCCCAAGGAATTTCCTTAATTTACAGGTATTTCCTCTCACTTGCTGTTTGGCTATGGGACAGGAAGTGAAGGAAAATCTCTGCAATGGGACACAGACAGCGAACAAAATCTAACAGGGGTTATAACCCTCCCTTACTGTATCCAAAATGGAAAAAAAAAAAAGTTTTGCCTATAGTTCTACTTTAAGGTCACATTCACAACATTTGCATTGGGTAGTCCAGCTTAACAAAGTCCCAACACACAGACAAGTCAATCTGCATTGAGTCCTAAGACTTCAGATAACACCACTGCGCTGCCTTGTGCGCTGAAAAAAATAGGAAATGCTCAATGTGGGGAATAAAGATAATTCAAATGTTTTCAAAGTTAAAAAAAAAAGTAAACCATGTGATGAGTCATTTACAACGCATTGACACTGCTCCCTTCAGAGCACACACTAGCAACTGCTGTATATGTGTATGAGCCCTTAATATTATTTGATGCCGAAAGAGCCTTACTTCGATATCATGCTTGTGACCAATTCAACCTTTTGTTGGTAAACGCCTCATTAGTGGGAACACTGAAATCAATGTGCCGAAAGTTAGGCGAATGGCAACAAAAAGTTAAATTGCTCCGTGGCAGGAGGTTAGATTAGCCATAATTGTTTTAGATTAGTATTGCTATAATCAGAGCAATAGATGTCATCTCTGGATCTGCAGATGGATTATTAAACATAATAGCTGCAAATTCCTAATATACAGAAGTAAAAAGGACAAAACATAACAATATCACATCATATGGGACGATGACATTTACGGAGATAGCTCTCCTGGTGGCAGGGATGAATGATTTGATCTGATTGAATCCCGTTCTGCCCTGGATCAACGATTTGTGAACTTTCTCCAACCGCTCTTTGCAGTTATTGACCCAACACCTTTCTTCAGTTCATCCATTCTCCCGTATCAATGACCTCTTCTTATAGCATTGCTTGATAGAGAGCTCCTTGTGCCTGGCAACCTTGTAGGAACTTACAATGCAGTGCATACTATAACAGACACAAAATGCTCTTTACAAATACAATCACATACAAAATACTACTAGCGATGTTTAGCTTTCGAATATATAAAACACAAAGCGCTGTGATGCTAAATAGCTGATAATTACACATAAAACCAAGTGAGGCTGCTATCAAAAGAGAGTGTTTTCAGAGTCACTTAAAAAGAATAAATAATGATATTTGAAGCGCTTCACATTGTGCATAAAAATGAATATATATGAATAAATATAAATACTCAAATAAATCCAGCGGTGAGTAAAAATTCCTAAAAAATCCAGCAATCAAAATAGTGTAAAATTATAAAAAATTAGTGACACCAAATGTGTAAAATAATCCACATAAAAATAAATATAAAGGGATGTATTCAGAAGGTTCAATTATACAAGTGTAGAATCCGATTGGTATAGAGCTTTGATCCGGTCCCACTAGCAAAGCTGTTTAAAAACACTTGCTTAATTAAGGTGCTCATTGACCTTTATAGTAACAATGTGTCTTTTGCTTCTGTTCACAACCAATGTGAGAATCATAAACAGGTCTCATTAGACAGGCAGATAAGAGAAAAAAACAATCATTGTGCAATAGTTAGGATACCAAGGTACACAGGTAAACTTCAATCCACTCACGTGTGCCTTATAATGTTTAGCTTTCATTACCATTTTCACAAATACAATCACATACAAAATACTACAAGTGATGTTTAGCTTTCACGACCATTTTTTCTAGGTGAACCCATCCCTATTCCCTCTCCTGCAGACGGTTTATACACTATCTACGAGACCGACCAAGGACCTCAGGAGCGCAGTCCCAGAGGGGCGGAACTGGGGCTGGTGGAGCATATCATTGGAAGAACTTTGTTCCTGGCTGCCTCAGAAGGAGGGTTAAAGGGAGGAGTCAAGGGTCAGGTTGAACTGGGAAAGTGGGCAGAACTGTTGTCTCCCTTGGATGAATCACGTGCTAGCATCACATCTGTCACCAGCTTTTCTCCTGAAGGTGATGTGTCTTCACAAGGCGACTGGACAGTAGTGGAGGTGGAAACATTCCACTGAGAGGCCCCACCCTTGCGGGGCATTGTGATGAATGAATGTTTAGGGTAGGAGCTCCACCTATAAGAAGAATAGCAAATATGCAGGGCTTGAGCTCCACCTGTAAGGTGCACTGTGAAACCATAGAGAACAGCAGGAACAAGCTGTATGCATCAATGTGCAATATGTGAGTAATGTATGAGTGTGGAGCTTTGCACTATTTAAGGTTTTTTGAGGTTCATGTGAATTTATGTCAATTATGAAAACTGTTTTTACAAATAAATACTTATACTTATTAAACATCTTAGTGTGTCCAGTTAAGATACAAAAGTGAAAGGGAATCAAAAAAAAAATAAAACAGGCAGAAGCTGAAACCCTTATCCACCAAAAAGGAGAAAAAAATAAAAATGGGGATAAACTATACAAGTGTTCCAAAAACTGACAAACCTGAGAGCATAGAAAATTGAATTTTTGTACCCCCAATGAGGGAAACAGGAAGTCTTAAACCTGGATGGTTACTGTCACCTACAGGAGGATGGCACAATGACAAAAAAATGTAGGCCAGCCATGGGTATAACCCCTCCTGCTACCCAAATGCCTTGAGTTGTTTTTCTAGTGTCCTAGGAGGATGGACATCTTTTCTTCAGCCCTGCGGTTTTAAAGAGTAGCCTGTGATTTTTTTTTATCAGAAACGTTCTTCTCTATTCAATCAAGACTCTTCTTTGGACAGCTGCAGATGGTTTTCCCACCAACTCACAGCCATCTGGCAGTCATCCTCAGTCTGCCTTTTGGACAGGATGAGCCTAGAGGTGACCTTCATGCACTGGGTTCCTCTGTGCAAGCGCTCCAAAGCTAAATTAACCAGTGCTAATGGTTAAGTTAGCTGTGGAGTGCTCTTTGGGTCCAAAGCCACTAGTATTGTGTTGCGCTGTCCTGTCTCTGAAGATTAGGAAATTGGAACCACGCACCAGGACTCCCCTAATTTTTTTTATTGGCCACTGGACACCAAATTTCACCCATTTTCCACCGCTATGCTTTGGAAGGGGTTAACGCTGTAAGACAGCCTGCCAATGTTTTTCCGCTGAGTTGCGTCTTGTTCACTCTTTCCTACCAAACACGTGTCCAAGAAGACTCTCCCTGCTGCTGCTCCTAAATTACTGAGTAATTTATTTTTAAGCAGCCATTCCCACTGTTATCGTGATTTGAAATGTCAGATGGTGTGCAGAGTTAATGGAAATGTATTGACTGAGCATTATAATAAAAGTAAATGGAAGGACTCAGCATATTATTCAGCCAGACTGCTAATAGTAGAGTGCTATATTTAAAAAAACTAACAAATTATTTATAAAAAACAAATTAGTCGAGATTGTTGTTTTTCTATTCAGTGCAAAGTGACAGGTTCTCTTTGATAGGGTCCCCTCTCCCAGTTATATTTACCTTCACTGTGCTCCCTTGCCACAGCTGCTTCAAAATACCCAGTCTAGGTAAGTGGGAGCATGTGGCCTTAAACTAGGGTTGCCACCTCATCCCTTTAAACTCAAACACATATGAATTACACTGGTTCTGAGGCTAATTTATTGCAGATAAGGCACTAAGTGAGTTTAATTACCACCTTAATCAGCCACAGAACCTGTGTACTTAATATGTGTTCCGTTTTAAAGGGATGAGGTGGCAACCATAAGGCTTCACCTCTAATGCAGAGCTTAGGCCTAGCTGTCAATTGCTAGGCCCAAACACATGATAGAGGGGGTGACGGCATTGCTCCCTGTAAGCTCCAACATTGAGTATTTTTTCTGCCGTGATAGGGTCACTTTACCCTTAATAGCACATAAGGGTTGTTAAAATTACCACTTTTTTCACTTTAGCATACCTTATAGAAACTTTCCATATTCTAATAGTAATGTAAAAGTGTCACAAGATCATTCACCTCCTCCCTCCTGTCACTATTGGCCCATGTCTATAATGGATGCTAGGCAGCCTAACTGGCTCATAGGAACACATGGGAGGAGGCAGAAGAGCACCCAGCACTATGAGAAAGTGTGGGAATTTCCTTTCACGACCTGTTCTAGTGACAAATGTAAACTTCTAGATTTACCATCACTTTTAGTCCCAATAACAAAGGTCTGTACAGATAGAGGTTGAATGCTCCCACCAAGGAAAATGGCAAAGAAAAAAAAAACTTGACAGAGGTTCTAACCTCTAACTACCCTAAAAAAGTTCTGCTTGTAAATATACTTTAAAAGCCCAACTTCAGCCCAAACTTTTCATTTAATTTGGATAGAGTAGGGCTCTTGTCAAGTTCTACTGCCAACCCATTAGGGAGATTCCCTCACTTCCTGGCAGATCAGGAAGTGGTGGGAAATCTCTCCAACACTGAAGTTTGAAAAGTTTAACACTATACAACGAATACATTTCAAATGCAATTTCTGGTTTCCTTACAGTTTTATGGTAGAACAAATACTATTTTGGAAACCTATGAATGGGGAGGTTACAGTAGCGGTCCAGTGCATGGTAACCCAGTCTCTCCTGTTCATGTTGCTGGCCCCTAATCAGGGTCCAGGCCTTGCCCATCACAGTGGGCATACCCCCAAAGAGATCTTCAGGGTCTGGGTTTTATAAGGATGGACCACAGCCCTGGACCTGTATAGCACCCGATACATGTTGCACCAAGTGCTGAGGTGAACGTCTAAGTAGGATCCAATGCCTAAAGGTTGATTGAGGAGTGTGAGTATTTTAAGTAAAATAAAACTACTGAAGCACATTATTTCTCTGTAAGGGAGAAGAGCGTCATCACCTTAGAACACTAGCAAAAAAATAGGCTCTCATGGAGTGGGATAGAGCTATAGGAGTGCCCAGAGGGGCTTGCTTGGCAAAGTTTTGTGAGTGTCCAATCATCTGAAGGTACCAGTCTAAAACCCAGGATCTATGAGTGTGCAGCCTGTACTTTACCATTACGATATACACTCACGGGGCACTTTATTTGGTACACCTGTTTAATTGCTTGGTAACATGAATTGCTAATCAGCCAATCACTTGGCAGCAACTCAGTGCATTTAGTTATTTAGACGTGGTGAAGATGACTTGTGGACGTTCAAACCGAGCATCAGAATGAGAAAGAAAGGTGATTTAAGTGACTTTAAATGTGGCATGGTTGTTGGCGCGGTCTGAGTATTTCAAAAACCGCTGATCTACTGGGATTTTCACGCACAACCATCGCTAGGGTTTACAGAGAATGGTCCGAAAAAGAGAAAATATCCAGTGAGTGGCAGTTGTGTGGCGGAAAATGCCTTGTTGTTGTCACAGCTCAGAGGAGAATGGGCAGACTGGTTCGAGATGACAGAAAGGTAACAGTAACTGAAATAACCACTCTTTACAACCAAGGTATGCAGAATACCATCTCTGAATGCATAACACATCGAACCTTGCAGTAGATGGGCTACAGCAGCAGAAGACCATGCCTGGTACCACTCCTGTCAGCTAAGAACAGGAAACTGAGGCTACAATTCACACAGGCTCAGCAAAATTTGACAATAGAAGATTCGAAAAACGTTGCCTGGTCTGATGGGTCTCGATTTCAGCTGCGATATTCAGATGGTGGGGTCCGAATTTGGCGTAAACAACATGAAAGCATGGATCCATCCTGTTTTGTATTAACAGTTTAGGCTGGTGGTGGTGGGGTAATGGTGTGGGGGATATATTTTATTGACACACTTTGGGCCCCTTAGTATCAATTGAGCATCGTTTAAACACCACGGCCTACCTGAGTATTGTTGCTGACCATGTCCATCCCTTTATGACTACAGTGTCCCCATCTTCTGATGGCTCCTTCCAGTAGCATAATACACCATGTCACAAAGCTCAAATCATCTCACCACTGGTTTCTTGAACATGACAATGAGGTCACTGTACTCCAATGGCCTCCACAGTCACCAGATCTCAATTCAATAGAGCACCTTTGAGATGTGGTGGAACAGGAGATTCGCATTATGGATGTGCAGCCGACAAATCTGCAGCAACTGCGTGACGCTATCATGTCAATATGTACATTGTTGAATCTATGCCACAAAGAATTAAGACAGAAGGCAAAAGGGCGTCCAACCCGGTACTAGCAAGGTGTACCTAATAAAGGGGCCAGTGGGTGCATTTTTTTAGACAAGAAAATGGGAAGCAATAGGTCTGTGGAATAAAATTAAGAAAGTTGGAATTTGTCTTTTGATGATAATCATCCAGATGTTGATTTAGTCTGGATTTGAGAAAAGTCACTATTTGTCCAACAGAGTAATTCCTGGGAGGAAATTTCCCTGCCCCACACCAGACAAACTAAGCCTTCCATATGAGATGGCAGATCTTGTATGTGTGACCAAGTCAGATAGATCCTATCACTTAGGACCTGTGCTTCAACAGTACCAGCAAATGTGAAGCAGGGTGGTAAGCTGAACTTTTGGACAGAAGATCTGGAAGCATCTATGAAGTGGCTGCTAGGAGCCTGATAAGGTCAGAATATCACATACTCCTGTTTGGAATCTCCAGAATGCCCTCCATTTGGATCTGGTGGAGCAGACCAGGAAGGTGCTTCAGAGGAGAAAGGCATAGATCAGGTTGTACTGATCCCATGGAGCCATCACGGTATAGGTTACTTCAGCCAGGGAATCCTAGCATCTGGAGACAAACCTGTTCAGTCTGTTGTTGAACCAGGCCAGGAGGTCCACATCCAGTGCCCCCCACCAGAGACAGAGTTCCTGGAACATCGCTAGGTGAAGAGATCATTTGCTTAAGTCCAGGCACTGATGGCTGAGGTAATCCATTTGTCCATTGTCCATGCCTAGAATGTGGATGATGGATCAAGCTGCAATGCGAAGTTCTGCCCAAGTAGCGTATCAGTTCCACTTCTTTTTGCACAGAAAGACTTCCGGTTCCTCCCTGCTGATTTATGTATGCCACTGCTGTTGCATTGTCCAACAATATCCTGATTTGATGACAATGCAGTCAAAAAGTTCATTGGTGAAGGTGCCGACAAATTTCTTGGAGCTCCATTAGGTTGATAGGGAGACGAGCGTCTGCTGGCAACAAAGTCTCCTGCAGTCAGGGTGTTTAGGATCCCTCCTCAGCCAATCAAGCTGGCATTTATCTTGAGCAGGACTGTCCAACCTTTTGCCCTTCGTGGGCCACATTGGAAGAAGAGGAATTGTCGTGGGTCACACATAAAATTAACTAACGATAAGGATAGCTGATGAGCAGATCACAAGTTACCGGTCACTGAAATAATGTACCTCTCTAAACAATAAAATTTCATTTTTTTGTAATATTTCTTATTATAAAAGTAAAATGGGGCAACATAAAACTAGTGTGATATTTGACACGGTTTTTAATAAATGAACGCATCAATTTGTGGTTTGATGGATGTAGTAGCAATTAGACATGTGCACAACCAAAAAAATTAGTTTATTTTCGTTTTCGTTTCATTAGTTTATTTTTTTTTTTCGTTTTTCGGGTCATTCGTTATGATCGCGATTCGTAAATTCGTTCATTCGTAAATTCGTAAATGCGTTCATTCGTACATTCGTTCATTCGTAATTTGAACATTCGTTCATTCGTACATTCGTTCATTCGTACATTTTTACATTTGTACATTCGTAAATTCATACATTCGTAAAATCGTACATTTGTAAATTAGAAAATTCGGAAATTTGTAAATTCGAAGTTTGAAAATCCAAAAACCCGAAAATTCAAAAATCTGAAATAGTAACTAACTATTAAATTCTAAGTATTGTATTTTCCTTTCAAACTTGACTGTCAGTGAACGTAACAAATACAAATTTAACCGAAGTTACGAATTATCCAAAACGAATGCTGCATCTAAACAAATGGAACGGAACAAATTAATAATCAATAATAATAATAAAACGTTGTTATTATTATTATTGTTATTTATTATTATTAATTCATTACGTTCCATTCCGTTTTTTCGGATCATTCATAACTTCGGATAAATTTGTACGTGTTACCTTCACTAACAGCCAAATTTAAATGGAAATTACAATACCTATAAATTAAAAGTTACTAGTAATTACTAATAGTTAAGTTATTATTAGTTAACTATTATTTCAGATTTCCGAATTTTCGAATTTACAAATTTACGAATTCACTAATGTACGAATGCACGAATGTACGAATGTAAATTGCGAATGTACGAATGTTCGAATGCCCGAATTTCCGAATGTCCAATTTTATCGAATTTACGAATATTCGGAAAAAATTCTTTAAACGGGTTTTCGTTATTTCGGATATTCCCGAATTAACGAATTTGTCAAAATTCGTTAAAAAACGAATTCGGAACGAAACGAATTGCACATGCCTAGTAGCAATTCTAAATTAATTCTCAAGGTGCTCATCAGATATTTTGTTTCTAAGTTTGCCCTTCGTGTGCTTCATCCTTGAAAACGGTTGTTCACAAATCAAAGGACATCAAAGTTGCATGACAAGTTGTTCCCCATGTTTTCCAATGATAACCATTCATATACAGGTGCATCTAAAAAAAAATTGAATATCATCAAAAAAGTTAATTTATTTCAGTAATTCAATTAAAAACGTGAAACTCATATATTATATGGATTTATTACACACAGAGTGATATATTTCAAGCATTTCTTTCTTTTAATTTTGATGAGTATGACTTACAGCTAGTGAAAACCTTAAATTTAGTATCTCAGAAAATGTGAATATTGTGAAAAAGTTCAATATTGTAGACTCGTGTCGTCGCATTCTAATCAGCTAATTCATTTAAAACATCTGTAAAGGTTTCCTGAGCCTTTAAATCTTTCCTGGCCCTCCAGCTGTTGTGGAACTACAAGTCCCATCATGCCTCTGCCTGAGGGAGACATGCTTGTAACTGTCAGCCTTGCAATAACTCATGGGACTTGTAGTTTCGCAACAGCTGGAGGACCACCAGTTTGAGTCCCCTGCTTTAAATGGTCTCTCGGTCTGGTTCAGTAGATTACACAACCATGGGGAAGACTGCTGACTTGACAGTTGTCCAGAAGAGTCACTGACACCTTCCACGAGGAGGGTAAGTCACAAAAAGTCATTGCTAAAGAAGCTGGCTGTTCACAGAGTGCTGTATCCAAGCATATTAATGGTAAGTTGAGTGGAAGGAAAAAGTGTGGTAGAAAAAGGTGCACAACAACAGGGATAACCGCAGATATCCAGAGAGGATTGTGAAGCAAAGGTTATTTAAGAATTTGGGGGAGATTCACAAGGAGTGGACTACGGCTGGTTTCAGTGTTTCCAGAGCCACCGCGCACAGACATATCCAGGACATGGGCTACAATTGTTGCATTCCTTGTGTCAAGCCTGAACCAGAGACGTCAGAAGCGTCTTACCTGGGCTAAGGAAAAAAAAAAAGGACTGGACAGTTACTTAAAGGTGCAAATTCCTTTTTGAAAGTAATAGTAGGATGAAAGTAAATTTTGCATTCCATTTGGAAATCAAGGTCCCAGAGTCTGGAGGAAGGGTGGAGAGGCACAGAATCCAAGTTGTATGAAGTCCGGTGTGAAGTTTCCACAGTCAGTGATGATTTGGGGAACCATGACTTCTGCTGGTGTTGGTCCACTGTGTTTTATCAAGTCAAAATTCAGCGAAGTCCTCTACCAGGAAATTCTAGCGCACTTCATGCTTTCCTCTGCTGACCAACTTTATGGAGATACTTGGTTTAATGAGCATGGTATCACTGTGCTTGATTGTCCAGCAAACTAGCCTGACCTAAACCCCATAGAGAATCTGCAGGGCATTGTCAAGAGGAAGATGAGACACCAGACCCAACAATGCAGACAAGCTGAAAGCCGCTATCAAAGCAACCTGGGCTTCCATAACACCTCAACAGTGCCACAGGCCGATTGCCTCCACGCCACACCGCATTGATGCAGTATTTCATGCAAAAGGAGCCCCAGGCAAGTATTGAGTGCCTACTATACTGTACATGGACATACTTTTCATTAAGCCAAAATTTCTGTATTAAAAATCCTTTTTTTATTGGTCTTATGTAATATTCTAATTTTCTGAGACACTGAATTTTGGGTTTTCACTAGCTGTAAGCCATAATCATCAAAATTTAAAAAAAAAGAAATGCTTGAAAAATATCACTCTGTGTGTACTGAATATTTAGAATATATGAGTTTCACTTTTTGAATTGAATTACTGAAATAAATTAACTTTTTGATGATATTCACATTTTTTGAGAAGGAGCTGTATGTGCCACTTAAAGTTGCAGCAACTTCAAAGTCGTTCATGCACTACTTTGGTCCGACTTTCATGCAACCTGAGGGCCATAGACTTCAATGTTAACCCTCAAATGTTGCATGAAAGTCGTACCTGAATGTTATACAATGCAACAGTTGTGCAACATTTGTCCATTATCACTGGTCAAAGTCAAAGTCATATCCAAGTTGCACCCATCCAAAGTTGCATCAAAGTTGCACTCCAAAGTTGGTGCAATTTTGGAGTCATACAAGTGTGAATAAAGCCTCGGCCAGTTCACACCACATGCAGTCCAGTGTGTTTATTTTCTGCATCAAAAACGCATGGACAGTAGGTTATATAGTTTTCAATGGCATAGTTCACAGTGGCCTTGCAGCTCCAGTGCGTTCCAGTTCCAGAAAAAAAAAGTAGAACGTGCTGCATTTTTCCTGCACTGGAATGCTGTAAAACGCATCAAAAACTCACTGGAACGCACCCGAACACACATGTCCTTATTTAGGGTTAAGAAAATAGAGGGGGAAAAATGCACTGGATTGCATCAAAAACGCACTGGAACGCATCAAAAAACGTGCATGCAGAAAAGCATCTGGAACGCATCTGGACTGCGTTTCTATGGTGTGAACTGGCCCTAAAGGCAAAACTTTCTTTAGTTTTGGATAGTGGAGAGCGATTAGAACACCTATCAGTTTTTATTGCTGTCTGTGCCCCCTGTTGGGGAGATTCACCCTCTCCATTTGTATTGTTTACCATTATCATTGAAAATGAAAGAAAAAGAAAATCACAAATTTTGGGTTGTCCCCAGAAAAGTAATAGAGGGGAAAACTTCCAATGGGGACACCAGTTTTGGTGACCCCAAGGAATTCCCTTAATTTGCAGGGATTTCCTCTCACTTCCTGTTTGGCTATGGGACAGGAAGTGAAGGGAAATGTCCGCAATGGGACACAGATGGAGTAAAAAAAAAAATCTTACAGGCCTTACAACCCTCCTTTGCGCTATCCAAAATGAAAAAAAAAAAAGTTTTGCCTTCAGTTCTACTTTAATCATCTGGACAGTTTGTCTGACATTGTCTGACAAGATCTGTACTCACTATTTTGTCGGTAAAAGATTATCTAGATTGTCAGTAAGATATTGTCTGGGGGATGTCACCTTATTATGGGGAACTGTCTGCAGGCTTGGAGGACTTGGGAGTCCAGTATCTATTATAGACTCCACATCTGACTCAACCTTATTAAATTATCTGCATCAGAAGACTCTGATTCACAGAAGTTTGGCAGATCCCTGTTAAGTGAAAAAATAAATAAAAAGGTGATGAAAAAATAAATAAAATAAAAACTAAAGCCGTCCCCACCAACCGCGATATTCTGGAAACATAATTCATGGTTAACTGCTTCCCTCCCGCGCTATATAGCCGAAAGACGGCTGCAGCGCGGGCCTTAATTGCCGGGAGGGCGTCCATGGATGTCCGTCTGAGCAAGTGTTGTCTGCAGGTCGTGCGCAGTGCACTCTGTGATCACCAAGTCTATGAGACTCAGCTGATCACAGATCCGAGTATGGGGTCGGCCCCGGCTTCTTACCACGTCATCAGCTGTCAGCCAATGACAGCTGATCATGTGATGTAAACAGAAGCTCGGTAATCGGTATATTTTTTTCCCTCACGAAAAAAAGCCGATCACCGGCTTCTGTCAGAGGGGCATCGGTCAATCACACAGAAAGCCACGGCTGCATTTTCTGTGCCCACCAGTGTCAGCTGCCAGTGCCCACTGTGCCACCTACCAGTACCCACAGTGCCACCTAACAATGCCCACCAGTGCTGCCAATCAATGCCCATCAGTGTCTCATAATCAGTGCCACCCATCAGTGATCATCAGCGCCCATCAGTGCTACCTATCAGTGCCTTTCAGTGCCATCTATCAGTGCCCTTCAGTGCCAACCATCAGTGCCCATCAGTGCTTATCAGTGCCACCTATCAGTGCCCATTAGTGCCGTGTAATCCGTGCCTATCGGTGGCCATTAGTGCAGCCTCATCAGCGCACATCAGTGAAGGAGAAAAATTACCTGTTTTCAAAAATTTATAACAAACTATGAAACAGTTCTGTTTTTTTTTAATACAATTTTCGGTCCTTTTTTGTTTTATTTAGAAAAAAAAATAAAAAACCCAGTAGCAATTAAATACCACCAAAAGAAAGCTCCATCTGTGTGAAAAAAAATTATAAAAATGTAATTTGGGTAAACTGTAGCATGACCGCGCAATTGTCATTCAAAGAGTGACAGCGCGGAAAGCTGAAAATTGGTCTGGGCAGGAAGGGGGTTTAAGTGCCCGGAAAGTAAGTGGTTAATTCTATACGGATGTCCTGTACAGGCTTTTAAATCGTCACCTATGGAGTATTTAACCCTTTCCTTCCTCTTTGATCATACACGCACATTTTTGATGCGTTCCAGTGCTTTTTTCTCCCTCTTTTTTTTCTTCACCGTAAATAAGGACAATGTGGGTTTCAGTGCGTTTTACCTTGTTCCAGTACAGGCCAGTGCAGGAAAAATGCAGCATGTTCAACTTTTTTTTCTGGAACAAACTGAAACCGACCGCGCTGGTGTGAACTATCCAATTGAAAACCTAATAACCTGCTGTCCATGCGTTTTTGATGCAGAAAAAAAAGCACTGACCTCTATTCAGGTAACATGGCGATCTGTGCAGGACCAAGTACATCACCTGACCGGGACAGTGAGAGGAGCCCGACACTGGGGAGGAGGACATTTATGTACATGGAGCAGCATCGAAGGTAACGGGGGGGCACTGCATGGGGGCTATGGATGGATCGTCACTGTCAATGGGAGCCAGGCATGATCTGTGTCACCTAATGGCCAGAACACAGCAATACCCTGCAATAACGAAGACATCACTATGAATAGTAGCCTGGCATTGTGATCTGTGCTGCGGATCCAGGGCTGGCATCCTTTACCCAGGTCACAGCAATGGGATCATTATGCCTCGCATGGCCATGGTGCTGTCATCACCTGCCCAGGACATAAATCATAATGCCTGCACCCCATATGATGCACTGCTGGGAGATCTGTATCAATAGAAGCCTTGCTATTGTGATCTGTGCGGAGTATCCAGGGTTGTCATGTTCTATCCAGGCTATAGTAATAGGCCTCTGGACAGTCTCTGGCCATGCTTCGTGTCATGTCCGCAGCCTCTGGCCGTCCCTTGTGCCATCCCAGCAGCCTCTGACCGTCCCTTGTGCCATGCCAGCAGCCTCTGACCGTCCCTTGTACCATCCCAGCAGCCTCTGACCGTCCCTTGTACCATCCCAGCAGCCTCTGACCGTCCCTTGTACCATCCCAGCAGCCTCTAACCATCCCTTGTGCCATGACAGCAGCCTCTGGTCGTCCCATGTGCCATACCTGCAGTCTCTGGCTGTCCCTTGTGCCATACCTGCAGTCTCTGGCCATCCCTTGTGCCATGTATACAGGATCTGGCCATTTCTTTTTTGTTTTTTCAAATCTTTTATTTATTTCAAGAGACATAAAACATGGAACATAACATCTTCAAGTACATGGAGGAGAAACAATAGCGTACATTGAGGCGTGGCGCCATAACCGAACAGACATATCGTGTCGAGGTACAATTAGCTCTGACAGGGCAAAAATACCATCTACTCTTAACAAGTAGATTTAACCCCATACAGGGTCTGAAAAATAGAACTGTAAGCCACAGCCTCTAGATCATGTGAGTGTTATTCCCCCAGATGGTAGAATGTTGTAGTGGATGTCCTCGTGTTCCCCGCCTCATTTTTTTCAGGAGTGTTGTAACTATAGTAAGAGGAATATCTATAGGGGAATTACAAGATGGGTATAGAGGGCCAGAAGAAGGGGGGGGGGGGGGGAGTAGCAGAGACAGTTAAGGTATCCCCAGAGACATGGGGAAGAGGGAAGGGATAAGGGGAGAATGTAGTGGAAAGGTGGTCTGGGACGGGGGAGTGTCCCATAATGGGGGGGGCGATGAATGCGCGTCTCTCAAGTTGCAATGCCAGCCGGAAGACCGCAGCTTGGCTATATTAGGTGGACTGATCTGCCGTGTCGCTATCAAAGAGGGTGCACCTCTCGTCAGAGTAGACAAACAAGTTCCACAGTGTCCATGTCTTAGTGTATTGTTCACGTTGTTGGCGGGGTGTGAGGCTGAGATCCTCCATTTTGTTAATTTCCTCCACCTTTCTGAGCCATAGTCCCATGGATGGAGGTTGTGTGGATTTCCAGCATAAAGGGATGCAGAACTTAGCTGCGTCGCGGAGGTGGCGGATTATGGATTTTTGTAGGGAAGGGTGTTGGAGGCGTGGAGTAGAAAGAAGGCCGGGTCATTCAGGAAAGTCCGCTCCGTGAATTTTTGGCGACTTGTTGGATTGTCTTCCAGAACTGCTCTAGTTTAGGGCAGGACCAGGAGAAGTGAAAAACTGTCCCCCCATCTTCCTGACATCTCCAGCAGCAATCTAAGGAGGAAGATCTTTTGCAGTTTTGCAGGGGTGTTGTACCATCTGGTGACTTTTAAAGTTTGTCTCCTGTATCCTAGTACATATGGAGGACTTTTAGGTAAAATGGAGGATATTTTGCCTCTGCCGGGGTGAGAGCTTGCTTTTAATATCGTTCTCCCGTGCCCTAAGGTGAGGTGACTGATAGTTGTTGGGGGCGTGATCAGCAGCTGGTAGGTGGCCGATAGAGTGTTGGACATTGTACCTTCCACTGAGCAATAATTCCCCAAGGTGGTAAGGGTTTGGCAAAAGTTATCCGGCAGGGGCAGTGACATGAAGTGGTGGATTTGGAGGGCTCTCCAGTAGTCTATTCGAAAAGGACCTGCTGGATCCATAAGTTCAGACAGTGATGGCCATTTACTGTGTGCTAGGAAGTGAGAGCCTTGAAAGCTGCCAGAGTGCCTCAGGGCATGGAAGACTGGATCGTGATACCCTGGGGTAAAATGGGGGTTTCCCAGTATCGGATACAAAGGAGAATGGGTTGACATAAGTGAGAATTTAAGAAAGAGGGATGAGCAGATTCGAAGTCAGCCCCACCAGCAGATGATTCTTTATTTTGCTTGGGCATAACTAGTAGAATCCAAGGAGCTCTGTTTAGTGGAATGTTGCATTGGGATTGTTGGCCATCTCTTTTACTTCAGAATACTCCTTTACATCATGGTCCACAGAGTTCTCCCTAACACTGTAAGGGGGAACTCTGTGCTGGGTTATTTTAACCTGACCTGCATGTAAATGGAGAAATATGTTTTTTGCCTTTTGTTATACCTTTCTGACAACACTGCAACATGCTATGTATCCCGGGTTGTGCAGCCATCAATGGGTGGTGGGAGGAAGTATGAGGGGGTCACCAATATGCACCTTTGCCTGTGTAGACAAAAATCCTTGTACCGACCCTGAATGTAGACGATGCCTTCTGTGCACCTAACTAGTTATATTTTTAGTTAATTTCAAGGGGAATATTTATAAAGCAGTTAATGTGACATTCACAAATCATTCACTGCAGGTGAAGCTTTGTAGTGAATGTTTCAAATTACAGTGATTCACTTGCATTGAATGGCACACTCACCAATTTAAATATATGCCCCCTAGTTTATCTTTATAGGCATGGTTTCATCTTAACCCCTTCACGCCAACGTAACACATATATGCGGCCACACTGGACTGGGATTTTTTTTTTCCCATGGGGCCACATATATGCATATCTGTCTTTGTGCTGGGAGCGCCAGGGTCTCAGCGCCAGCCCCGGGGTCCCGTACCCACGACCGGGACGCAAATCTCCCGATTCCGAGTCACCTGATCGCTGTGATAGCCAATCAGAGGCTATTGCAGTGATCAGTCACTGAAGCCCGCCCCAGTGTTTTCTCTCTGTGAATGGAGGAGAGATATAAATTGTATCTCTCTTTTTCCATGCAGAGAGAAAAAACAAAATGTGTGTAAAAAATAAATTTAAAAAAATATCTAGATCAAAGTATGACCTAGGTCAGTGTTTGGGTCAAAGGTCATGGCCAGTAGATTTTGGGCAGGATTTTTTTATTTTAAAAAAAGCATTTTTTTTAAATTGGTGTCAGTGTGTTTTAGGTAGGATAAAAAAAAAAAAAAAAAGTACTAAAATGCGCACTATTGTTTTTGGGCAATACTAAGGGTACATAGAATTAACATATACATATGCGGTAATGCTGTGATCATCCGGACCAGGAGAATTCATTTTGCGTTATGTTTTTGGTGGTAAGTTATGGTAGTAACAAGAAATGTACAGCCAATTTAAAAAATAATGATTTTTTTTTCTTAACATATTCCTATGATAATTTAAAAAAAAAAAAGAAAAAAAAAAAAGAAGAAAAAAAAAAAAGAAAAATGCACATGAAAGCCCAACTTGTCCTAAAAAAACCAAGGTATAATGCACAAAGTAGGTGGCAGGCAGGGGACAAATAACTACTTGCCAAGCACTGCCTATGTGCAGCTGATCACTTCCCTATTACTGACTCAGCAAGCCTTGTTCTGCACTGCCTGTGTGGAGTCAGCCATCTTAAGAGGCAGGTGTTTCGTCAGATTAGGCCACCCGTCAGAATGTGTAACGGAAGTGACGTTCCGTCGCCGCCATCTTGCTACACCCCGCACTCCTCCACAGTAAGGATACACTGAGAAGGGGGTAAGCAGACATCTTGTTACACCCACCGGAGTTTTGCATTTTACACTTTTTATTTTAACAGTAAACTGAGTTTATATAATGAAATACAGTACTTACAACTCCGTGTGCATGTTTAAATGCTGAATTTTAAAAGCAGGGAACTTCTGTCCGATTAGCAAACCTGTGAGATCCGCACGCTTGCTGCTGCTTGCTGCTGCTCCAGTTATTAAACTGCAACAATTTACCTAGCCCCAGGTGAAAGGCTGAAGCAGGGATGGATCTGAGCTAGACATCTGAACACAACCAATAGCTTCACAGGCACCAAGAAATTTCATGACATCTCTAAGCCAGGATTTCCATCCAGGATGTAGACACTGACCCTTAAAGCGGAGTTCCACACAAAAATGGAACTTCCGCTTTTCGGAACCCTCCCCCCCTCTGGTGTCACATTTGGCACCTTTCAGGGGGGAGGGGGGTGCAGATACCTGTCTAAGACAGGTATTTGCACCCACTTCCGGCATAGACTCCCATGGGAGTCTATGCCTCTTCCTTTCCCTCCTCGCTGTCTCCTGGGAAACACACAGCTCCCAGGAGATAGCGGGGACCAGTTACGATGCGCCTAGGATGGCAGCGGCAGCTGCCGAGAACCGAGCGGGTTCTCGGCGTCGGCTGCCCACATCGCTGGACCCTGAGACAGGTAAGTGGCCATTTATTAAAAGTCAGCAGCTGCAGTATTTGTAGCTGCTGGCTTTTAATATTTTTTTTTTTTAGGCGGTTTAGGTGGACCCCCGCTTTAATGTATGAACAAAGGGCTCTACATCCTGGAGAGAAAAACAGATAAGGGAGTTATTTGAGAGGAATCATGGACTTTACAGGCCCCAATGTATTTAAAAAAAAAAAAAAAAAAGTTTATTTATAACAAATGTACAAAAAACAAAAACAAAGTACAGACTTATATACAGTATCTCACAAAAGTGAGTACACCCCCCACATATTATTCTATCTTTTCATGTGACAACACTGAAGAAATGACACTTTGCTACAATGTAAAGTAGTGAGTGCACAGCTTGTATAACAGTGTAAATTTGCTGTCCCCTCAAAATAACTCAACACACAGCCATTAATGTCTAAACCGCTGGCAACAAAAGTGAGTACACCCCTAAGTGAAAATGTCCAAATTGGGCCCAAAGTGTCAATATTTTGTGTGGACACCATTATTTTCCAGCACTGCCTTAACCCTCTTGGGCATGGAGTTCACCAGAGCTTCACAGGTTACCACTGGAGTCCTCTTCCACTCCTCCATGACGACATCACGGAGCTGGAGGATGTTAGAGACCTTGTGCTCCTCCACCCTCCATTCCATTGAGGATGCCCCACAGATGCTCAATAGGGTTTAGGTCTGAAAAAATGCTTGGCCAGTCCATCACCTTTACCCTCAGCTTCTTCAGCAAGGCAGTGGTCATCTTGGAGGTGTGTTTGGGGTCATTATCATGTTGGAATACTGCCCTGAGGCCGTCTCTGAAGGGAGGGAATCATGCTCTGCTTCAGTATGTCACAGTACATGTTGGCATTCATAGTTCCCTCAATGAACTGTAGCTCCCCAGTGCCGGTGTTCTGTCGATATGTGTCGTCCATCGAAAAGTGCCATGCACTTACTGTGTTTGTTGAGATGACATTCTAACTTTGTGAGCTGGCTGCAAGTCTTTTGGCTCCCCTTGTATGCTGAACTACCTACATAGAGGAATTGCACCTCATGCCCTTTTTATATACCGTACATACACTTACTCTCTGTGAAAACTATTGATAAGCTCCTGAAGAAGCGTCATGTTGCAAAACATGTCGAGCTTGTACCTCTAAAAATAGTATTCTGCTCCCACTTTGTTCAGGGAACCCCTAGTGGTCATTAAACCTATTGACCTGGGCCCAGCGGCTAGAGCTGGATGTGCTATACAAGTTTGTATTTTATATGTTTTTAAGTCATTTTTTATAAATAAAAATTGTTTAATACATTGGTGCCTGTAAAGTCCATGATTCCTCTTAAATAAATGTAATCTAGTTAATAGGACTTGGCACTTTTTACCATTATCTATACAAGCACAGTTCCATCCTGTGGTGGTGTATTGGTGCTAGTTTATGTGCAGATGAGGGAGTTGTCGTCAGGGGGGAATACTGAGATCTCTACCTAAAAGAGAAGGAAATGTTGGTGTAGGCAACAAAGCTAGGACCCCAAGCAGCAAAATCCCAGTGCTAATGCTCCCATTGAATAGAAGCTGGAAGGATGTTTCAGTCCACCTGCATTCACACATACAACCCCAATTCCAAAAAAGTTGGGACGCTGTGCGAAAAATCTACATATAGAGAATGCAATGATTTGCAAATCTCAAAAACCCATATTTTATTCACAATAGAAAACATATCAATTGTTTAACCACTTGCCGTCCGCCCACTGTCAGATGACGGAGAGGCGGTGCGGCCCCCGTTCTGGGATGACGTCATATGAAGTCGGCCCAGAACGGCCACTCTCGTGCGCAGGGCGGCGATCGCGGGCCGTGCCATATTGCTAGGACACGGTGCAACCCCGATCTCTGTAAAGAGCCGCAGCTCTTTAACCATGTGATCGGCTGTGTCCAATCACAGCCGGTCACATGTAAACACAGAGGTGCCAGTAATCGGCTCTCATCGCTTCACACTGACAGAGTGCGTGGCGAGGAGAGCCGATCAGCGGCATCTCCTCACAGGGAGTCATCTACACATGTAATCAAGGCACTGATCAGTGCCCTGATTACAATATAGTGACAGAAATCAGCGCAAGCAATCACTGCCCACCAGTGCCAGCAATCAGTGCCCATTAGTGATGCCAGTCAGTGCTGCCCATCAATGGCTATAAATGCAGCATATTAGTGCCTCCTAATCAGCGCACATCAGTGAAGGAGAAAAATTACTTATTTACAAAATTTACCTTTCCATACACACTAATGCACCCCCATACCATCAGAGATGCAGGCTTTTTAACTGAGCGCTGATAACAAGCCCTCTCCTCATTAGTCCGGAGACCTGTTGCCAATTAACCCAACTAGTTGCAAAAAGTTCTTCTAGCTCTTGATAGTAGCACTTATTTTGTCAGCTTTTTGTTGCCCTGTTCCAACTTTTGAGACGAGTTGTTGCCATCACATTCAAAGTTACGTTATTTTTTCCTAAAATGGCACATTTTCTCAGTTTCAACATTTGATATGTTGTCCATTGTGAATAAAATATGGGTTTATGAAACTTGCAAATCATTGCATTCTGTTTTTTGAGGATTTACACAGAGTCCCGACTTTTTTGGAATTGGGGTTGTAGCTAGATAAATCATTTAAGCCGGAGGCCGAAAAAGTTTGGTACGCTTGACAATAATACCATACCAGGATGTACAGAAAAAACATTTGACATTTTTTTTTAAACAAAACTTTATTGGTATTTTTTTCTCAAATGTTTACAGTATAACACATGTAAGAAGTGAATGTGTGTTTGTGTGTGTGCATATATATACACATATATATGTATATATATATATATATATATATATATATATAGAATTTAAGTGAAAACGCAATTGAAATTCACAGATCTGCCCCCAAATTATCCCACTTCCCTCACCACGTCTGTAATAAGCCAACCCCTCATGACAAATATTTGGTAAAGCCTACTTTTCATGTTTTATCACCCTCATGCTGGATTAAAAATGGTCCTTTCCAAAATTGACCCTCCTAACTTAAGTCTTTAAAGCCACAGCACAGCTGGGGACTTGGTATTACTTCCAAACTAGTATTTAGCTCCGCAGAATGTACATTATTATGTAATAAATCAGAGAGATTGTCCCAGGACCCTACTATGCGGATCATGGGGGCATGATTATGGTTATTGAAGTCACAAATTACCAAAAACCCATTTCACCTAATGTTCTGTGGATCTGCCATTATTGATTGTATTACACTCAATCGAAGTGCTTGTTTGTTTTAAACATAGAAGCCCCCCTGTGCCATTTTGTTTAAAACAGCCTGTCAACATGCCATTGTTCTAGGACCACAAGGAATGCCTTTGGAAACAGGCCATTAAAATTAAGGATGTATCTGCTAAAATTGATATCGGGATGCTATTCAGAGTCTGTACCCAAATGAATAAAGCAGAGAGCTTTACGGTCCCGTCTTTCCAGCTACCAAAAACCTTCCCATGACATCAACTTCAAAATTGTGCTCTACTGGAAACATGGTTCCATCAAAAAGGTATGAACCTCCATAAAAAGGGGCAGTTTGAGGTCTCCAAGCCAAGACAATAGGATAGCAATTTTGATGCTGGAGATAAACACATATATATTTATATATACTGCCCATTTTTTTTGTAACATTAAACAAAATCCACAAGAGTATTCACTCATTTGAAAAAAAAGACAATACCTGTAGTGCAACGTGGACTGGAAGAGACCTTCAAGGTGCCCAATATTCATTGAAAAAAAAAAAAAAAAAACACTCCCATTAACTGAAAGGTTTGTTGAATGGTACAGGTAAACAGGACAGAACCTACTTCTGGGCAGAAAAAAATAAATTAATTCTAGGCTTACTACATATTTTAAAAACAGAGCTAAATGAAGCCTTTAAACAGAATGAAGGACCACATCAACTGACTTTGTCCTAGACAAAGAAGCCTCACTATAGCCAAAAACGTATGCTGGTACTTTGAGATACCACGACTGCTGTATTGCCATCAATTCCCAAATTTTTCAAGTTAAGCTACAACTGCAGCTGAATTATATCAAGTCCCTCTTGACTTGAGTAAAAGGACTCACCAGTAAAATGGCACTCAAAGACAACAGGGATGACAAAAGCCACAGAAGCAGTCCAACGGCCACCACCTCCCTTTCAGAAAATAATTCAGAGGATTGGTAAATAACTTACTTTAAATAACACCCCCCCCCCCATTATTCTGGTTTTGTGTATAAACACCAATAAAGGACCTACCAGACAAAGATTATGGCATCGATGATGGGAGAAGTGGTTAATACAGAGGCAAAAATGTGCTACGTGAACTAAACAGTGGTGTAAGGTGGGGATAAAAACTGGCACTTTCAGTTTAAAAGTCATTCTAGGATAGGGAAAGCTGGGAAACAGGACAGTGATCGGTGGGGAAAGAATTCAGATTAAAACAGTTCATTATTAATAAACTATGTAAACTAAATGATTAAAACCAGTAGCCAAGCTCTTCGAATGAAAATGGTTAAAAAAAAAAAAAAAAAAATAATAATAACAGGCCCCAACTCCTGAGGAATATGGGCCTGCCCCAAAGGTTCTGGCTCCACCCTAGAGGAACCACTCACATTTAAATAACTCTTGGCCCCTCAGATCTGTCAAGGAGAGAAGCAAAAGTGTGAGCGAGGTGGGGTATGACAGAGAATGGAGTTTTCTCCAGGACCAATCGAAACCAGCACCACCAGATCCAGGATAAAATAAGATGGCCTCCAAGTTGAATCTGCACCACTAATAAAAAGCTAGAGAGGTGGGGAGTGTGAAAGGGAAGGAGAAGTTTGTGTGCCGGTCAGTGGCGTTCTCTCCATCGGTCTCACTTGATCGCGGGAAGTCTTGAGTAATGGCTCCTGCTATCAGGGCGCTCTTCAGAACTCTGAGAATTCTTTGGCGCATTTATCTGTAATGGAGATTCTGATCTCTTCCTCTTCATAATCATCAAAATTACTTGTGTCACCCGGCCCTTTGCATTTGGGTATGAAGGGTGCCTCCACCTAAAACACAGACAAAATCGGTTTAAAATCAAAAGACTAAATCATGGAAGATGAGATAGAAATATTACAACTATCAAATCCCACTTCAGCTTACCCAGCAGTATTTACAGGTCTTCTATACATAGGTGCAAGTTATCTCTCAGCAACCATGTCCATGCTGCAGTCATCATAAATGTCCCCGT
This sequence comes from Lithobates septentrionalis, assembly GCA_037952835.1. Lineage (NCBI taxonomy): Eukaryota > Metazoa > Chordata > Amphibia > Anura > Ranidae > Lithobates > Lithobates septentrionalis. Next base: position 61,750 of record JBBDGP010003164.1, on the reverse strand, counting down.
CTGCATCATCTTGTGATCAGACAGGATCAACAATGTTTTCCCACAAGGAAAATACAATACAGTACATGTATGTGGAAATCAGTTTTTTTCAGTAAAGTGTACGGTTAATTGCTACAGCAAAGACATTTTAGACTGGGGGTCGGAAACCAGTCGATCGCGGACAGGCAACCGGTAGAATGTGTCCCTTCCTTGCCTTACCCCTGGTACCTGGACAGGAGGGGTGACGGGGGAAGCATTTTCTGGAACCGATCCCTCTCTAATCACCCCCTGCAGCAGCTGAAAGCTGGCTTCTCCTCCTCTCCCTCCTGCCAGCATTCATCTATTGCAGGAGGTAAACAGAGGGGATCAGTTCCAGTAAATGCCACCCCTCCTGTACAGGTTCCCCTTCCTTCTTCTGCCTGTCCCCACCGTGTGCTCTCTCCCCTGCAGCGCTGCCAGCTTCCCCGCCTCTCCTGATGGCTGCTGCAGGGATTCTTTCAGGACGGAGAGCAGAGTAAGGGGCCGGTAAATTTCATTTACCGGCCCCTTCCTTTTCTGAATAGACAAAGTGAGTGATTTTTACCACTCACTTTGTTCAATCATAGCTGAAGTATAGTAAACGGTTTACCATAATTCAGTTTGAGAGTGAACAGGGAGACTGTGCAGAGCTCTTCCTGTTCATTCATTCTGTGCAGCTGAGGTGCTGAACCCCAGTGATCTTTGATCTCCTATATGTTGTTCAGGTAGATCTCTGCCTCTCAAAAGGTTGCTTATCCCTATTTTAGACTACTGTGTGCTTTCAAACTTGTGGCCAACGCAGAAGGTCTAAGCCCGGGTTCACACCATAACGGGCTGTGGATCGCACAGGAGCGAATTAGGTTTCAGGGACGAATCAGGGCCGATTCTATGCCTGAATTCGGCCCTGAAACGGAGTCAAAGACGCACAGCGTTTTTGTGCAGTGCGCTCCGCAGCCGCCGTGGAGATATGTGAACCGGCTTCATAGGGAGCCAGTCACATTCTCCTGCTATGCGAATTAGATGTGCGGAAACGCACATCTAGTTCGCATAGGTGTGAACCCGGGCTTACTGTTCTAGCATGACTGTGCTCTGTGCCCAAAGTCAGCTCTATAAAGACATAATTTGATAAGTTTTCTCTTAGAGGAACCTGAATGGTCCTCCAACACTACAACCTTCGTTTAGATCAATTGTACTGCCAACTGCAAGCCAAGATCTTCTCGTCCAAAATCAGTACACTACCTCTCAAATTCTCTTTTGGCTGAAGGACTACAAATTCACTCCAAAATCTCTTGGAAAGCGTTCCCAAAAGAGTGGAGGCCGCTATAGCTGCAAACCATGTCCATGATTTTGGAATAGGATTACCAACAATCTCATATAGGTGTCCTCAAAAATTTGGCCATAGAATGTATTACTTACAATTGTACTGAGGAGACAAATGTCAGAGATCACCTACACCTGTTTACAAAGACAAATTGACTGTTGCCTGGGAATTCTGTAATTTGGTGGGAAAACCCTGTAATTTGTACAATATATAAATGTGTATGCAATAGATTGTTAGCTCTTGTGAGCAGGGCTCAGCGGGTACTACGAAAAATATGGTTTACTCTGTAGCTAGATGGTAGAGTAACAATTAATTTTTTTGTTAACAAATTCATCCTTCAGCTTTCCCTTTAAATTCAGGTTCTCCCATATTCCTTGTCTGTTGTCACATACCTTCTTTTGATAGACTGCAATCCAGTCTGTGGTGCTGAACCATTTATGGCCCTTGATATCACTCACGCCATTCTTCAGATTCCCAAATCGTTTGGTAAGGTCAACCTGCAAAAGGTTTCTGAGAAGATCCTTCAGATCAGAGCTGAAGTGAGAAGGGAAGCGTACCTGTAGAAGTAACAGAGTTCAGTGAGGGAAAATGGTAAGCTTTGGGGAGGGGGATACAATTCAAGCTAAACTCTAGGCAGACACTAACAAATGCAGCTCTGTATTCAATAATAAATCATTACATTTATTTTTTTTAAATGCAACCAGCGTAATACCTCATTTAAACTAGTATGGGTTTTTTTTTTACAGTCCCCTACACTGGAGCACTAAAACTGGGGGTCAATCAGTTTGGAGGCACGCAACAGTATTGCCAAGAACTGTGCTAACAGGACAGGGCAGTGAGCAGAGGGATGACCTCATCACTCTGCTGATGCTCTTTAACTGTCTAGTCAGTAGGTTAGCAGACGAGAAATTGAATTCCCTAAAGTGCATCAAAAATAAACAACAACATTTTAATGTATTGCAGGGTTGCCATTCCTTGGGTGGCTGCATTCTTTTTTTTTTTTTCAGAATATTTTTTCCTTTCATTTTACCTGATGAGCCTGCCAGTAATACACTTCTTGTCCTACAATGACAGACTATACAGGAACCATAGCCAGCACTTATTTGAACTACAAACACCTCCCCCTTCCTTTACCGCCATAACAAAGGAGGTGGTGTATTGTAGTTTGCAGAAGAGAGCTGGTAAAACCTGATAACACTGTGTGAGATTTCAGTTCATTGCACAAGAGATTACATAGACACTGGATTACTGACAGGATCAACAGGTCATTTTTAGTACTTGCATAATATGTACTAAAAGAAAAATTCTAGGTAACCCTACCTGATCTTAAAAATACTCCCGCCCCACTCCAAACACCTATGCTTGCTAAGCAGAGTAAGAAATATTCATATACCTGCCTATTTTAATGCCGCACCGGTCTGGTCACATGATCTCACGTGTATCAGCCAGCAGAAGGTTCCAGGGACGTAGGAGAGTGTGCAATGCCTGAGTGGCAAGCCACCCATAGGCGTACTATGGCCCATTCATCATTGGCACTCCCTAACCTCTCCTGCTGTGGAAGAGAGCTGGATCTAATGACCAGATCAGGGTGGCATAAAAATAGGCAAGTATATAAATCTTTTTTACACAGTAAGTGTTAGGAGGGGAGAGAGGGAGTATCTTTAAGATTAGTTGGTGTATCCTAGAATTCTACTTTAAAGTGAAGTTCCGCGGAATATATATATTTTTTTTAAGTCCGCAGCTACAAATACTGCAGCTGCTGACTTTTAAAACAGGGACACTCACCTGTCCAGGGCGCCTGCGATGTCGGCACCCAAAGCCAATCTGTCCCTCGGGTGGAGGCACCGCCATCTTCGGTAAGGGAGTCAGGAAATGAAGCCTTGCGGCTTCACAGCCTGGTTCCCTACTGCGCATGTGTGAGTCGCGCTGTGTGATCCCACTGGTCCCTGGCGTGATCCCACTGGAGGGGGGGGGGGGGTGTTCGGGCGCAGCGGAGGAGGTGATGGATATGGCATAGATATCCGCGGATACTCCGGCTACCTATGCCTGTAAGTGGGAGCCAACACCTGAAACAGGTATCTGCTCCCCCCTGAAAGGTGCCAAATGTGACACCAGAGGGGGGGAGGATTCCAAAAAGCAGAAGTTCCATTTTTGGGTGGAACTTCGCTTTAACTTAAAAAAAGGAAACCAACGCACCCTGTGGATTTTCTGCATATGGTCTAGGAATGTGATAGAGTTAGGACTTTTTGGTCCCAGATGACTTCCTTTATTTCATCCACATTTAATCTCCCCAAGATCTGTAATCCCAAATGGTGCTTATTGGGTGTCTTTGAAGATTTGGATCTTAGTGCCATGCAAAAAACACTTTCTACGAATTCTTCTATATATTATGCTAGGAAAATAGTGGCGCCCCAATGGATACCCACAGAATTCCTCCATATTACTATGTGGAAGAGACAAATTAATCAAAAATATGCCTCTACATAAACTAACCTACAAGGCTAGAATGTCCACATTTTTCTTATTAAATTTGGGGTGCCTGGTTACATAGTTAAGTGGACTCCCCTTTGTCCTTGATTATTCCCCATCACTTTAGAAAACCCTGCTTTTTATGACATTCCAACGGATACACTGAGTAAAAATCAAAAGACACGAGTATAGTTTGCTCTATGAGAAGTGTTTCTTTTGGTTTAGATGGCAGGTGAAAAACAGTCATGATCTGGCAAGTCCCTTTGTACTTTTATTTAAAGCTACCTTGGATTTGTTGTCCTCCATCATTTTGCAGTAGGATAGCTCTTTTACATATATCAGTTGATTGTATATTTCACCTACAGTATTTCCTGCACAGCTGTTTTATCATCTCCTATATACACTTCACTGCCCAATTTATTAGGTACACCTTGCTAGTACCGGGTTGGACCTCTTTTGCCTTCAGAACTGCCCTAATTCTTCATTGTATAGATTCAACAAGGTGTTGAAAACATTCCTCGGAGATTTTTGTCCATATTGAGATAATATCACGCAGTTGCTGCAGATTTGTCAGCTGCACATCCATGATGCGAATCTCCCATTTCATCACATCCCAAAGATGTTCTATTGGATGAGATCTGGTGACTGTGGAGGCCATTGGGGTACAGAGACCTCATTGTCATGTTCAAGAAACCAGTGGGGAGATGATTTGGTGAGATGAGCTTTGTGACATGGTGCATTATCCTGCTGGAAGGAGCCATCAGAAGATGAGTACACTGTAGTCATAAAGGGATGGACATGGTCAGCAACAATACTCCGGTAGGCTGTAGCTTTTAAAAGATGCTCAATTGGTACTAAGGGGCTCAAAGTGTGCCAAGAAAATATCTCCCACACCATTACACCATTGATACAAGGCAGGATGGATCCATGCTTTCATGTTTACACCAAATTCTGACCCTACCTACTGAATGTTGCAACTGAAAAGGACTCATCAGACCAGGCAACGTTTTTCCAATCTTCTATTGTCCAATATTGGTGATCCTGTGTGAATTGTAGCCTCTGTTTCCTGTTTTTAGCTGACAGGAGTGGCACCCGATGTGGTTTTCTGCTGCTGTAGCCCATCTGCTTCAAGGTTCGATGTGTTGTGCATTCAGAGATGGTATTCTGCATAGCTTGGTTGGAACGAGTGGTTATTTGAGTTACTGTAGCCTCTCTATCATCTCAAATCAGTCTGCTCATTCTCCTCTGACAGCAACAAGGCATTTTTATCCACACAACTGACGCTCACTGGATATTTTCTCTTTTTCAGGCCATTCTCTGTAAACCCTAGAGATGGTCGTGCGTGAAAATCCCAGTAGATCAGCAGTTTTTGAAATACTCGGACCAGCCCGTCTGGCACCAACAACCATGCCACATTCAAAGTCACTTAAATCGTCTTTCTTCCCCATTCTGATGCTGTTTGAACTTCAGCTAGTCATCCTCACCACGTCTAGATGCCTAAATGAATTGAGTTGCTGCCATACGATTAGCTGATTAGCAATTTGTGTTACCAAGCAACTGAAGAGGTGTACCTAATAAAGTGGCCGGCGAGTGTATACTACACTTTTCTCGTGAAGTTTGACTCAATACCACTTCATTTGAAAATACGTTAAACTATGTTCAAAAGAACTCCAAAGATCCCATTACCACACCTTGTGGAGTCCCACTCCCTATTAATGTTACACTCACCAGATCACAAATGAAGTTCACCTTGGGGTAAAAGCACCTTCTCACACCGCATTTAACTGTGCCTGGGAATCCTCTTCTCATCAGGAACTCCCGGTATACACTACATACTATGCACAGCAATCCACTCCCATAAGAGTTCATTGGATACTAGGAGCTCCCCCTCGTCAGCCATAACCAATAAAAACAAATGTCTCATAGCGTAACTGTTATATTTATTTCTCCAGTAAACCCCCCTCCCACCGAACAATTGCACTTACAATCTTAAAACCTTTAAAAGCACGTATACAATCAGATCATAAGTCAGCCATAGAGCTGCACGATTCTGGCTAAAATGAGAATCACGATTTTTTTGCTTAGAAGATAGAGATTGCGATTCTCACACGATTCTATTTTTTTTATAATTCATTGAAGTGTATTTTTTCCCCCAAAAAATTGCGTTTGAAAGACCGCTGGGCAAATACAGTGTGAAATAAAATATTGCAGCAATTGACATTTTATTCCCTAGGGTCTCTGCTAAAATATATATAATGTTTGGGGGTTCCAAGTAATTTTCTAGCAAAAAATATTGATTTTAACTTAAGAAACAAGTGTCAGAAAAAGACTTTAAAGTGGTGTTCCGGCCGAAATTATACTTTTTAAATAAAAATACCCCTATAATACACAAGCTTAATGTATTCTAGTAAAGTTAGTCTGTAAACTAAGGTCTGTTTTGTTCGTTTATAGCAGTAATTTGTTATTTTATAAACTTACAGCAGGCCGTGGCCATCTTAAAGAGGGAGTCCCACGAAAAAATTTTTTTTTTTTAAAAGTCAGCAGCTACAAATACTGCAGCTGCTGACTTTTGAAATAAGGACACTCACCTGTCCCAGGCTCCAGCGATGTCGGCACCCGAGACCGAAACGTCCCTCGGTCCTCGGGTGCTGCCGCCGCCATTCTCTGTAAGGGAATGAGGAAGTGAAGCGCTGCGGCTTCACTTCCCGGTTCCCTACTGCGCATGCGCGAGTCGCGCTGCGCTTCCTAACTGGTCCCCGCTGTCTCTGGGACCCGTGTGTGTCCCAGCAGACAGCGCGGTGGGGACGGGAAGAGGCATAGACTCCCATGGGAGTCTATGCCGGAAGTGGGTGAAAATACCTGTCTTAGACAGGTATCTGCACCCCTCTCCCCCCTGAAAGGTGCCAAATGTGACACCAGAGGGGGGGAGGGTTCCGAAAAGCGGAGGTTCATTTTTTGTGTGAACCTCCGCTTTAAGTGTGGGCATCTGAAGCCAGACTGTACTTCTTCCTGGATCTCATCCTTGCAGGTCTCGCACATGCTCAGTGCAGCACAAGCAGTGTAATAGGTTTCAGGTCAGCTTTCCATAGGAAGTTGCCGCCCCTTCCCAGAAGGCATTGCAGACAGGAAATGATGCAATGGGCCACGGCCAGGGAGGAGGAAGTGAAAAATGAATACAGCAGATATACAGTAGGTGCTGAGAAAAAAAAAAAAATATCCAATTTGTTTACGATGCACAGTTTAGTGAGGGATGCTGAAGAGTTGTAAAAGTGGGTGGAACTCCACTTTAAGTGGTTAAACTTCCTGCATTTACACTTGTTTAAAAACTTGGCAGACTGCCTGGATTTTTTTTTTCCAGTTTATCCCTTTGATCCAAGAAGAAAGAGTTAGTTACAATGTATCCTGTTAAAAACTTGGCAGACTGCCCAGATGTTTTCTTTTGACAGCTGAGTGAGCAGATAAGTCTCTCCACTTGTTATATGAAAGAATGGGCAAACTCTGCAATAGAGATGGTCAGGGGGGTTGAATCGAGATCACAATTTTTTTAACGATTAATTGTGCAGCTCTAGTCAACCACTGCGTGAAGTTCTCATCGCTCATAGAACAGCTGATCGTGGTGGGCCTGGGTTAAGCCGCACACTCGTTGACTGACTCTATAGCCGCGTGGTCGCGACCTAATGCGTTTCTTCATAAACTTCGTCAGAGGGCGAAGCTCCTAATATCCAATGAACTCTTGGATTGCTGTGTGTAGTGTGTAGTGTATACCGGGAGTTGCTGATGAGAAGAGGATTCCTAGGCACAGTTAAATGCAGTGTGAGAAGATGGTTTTACCCCCCCCAAGGCAAATTTCATTTTGTGATCTGGTGAGTGTAACATGAATAGGAAGCAGACTCCATGAGGTGTGGTGACGGGATCTTTGGAGTACTTTTGAACGTCTTCCCCTGCTCTATATGAGAGATCTCATTAACTCTTGGACTCACCTGGTGTACAGTTAGATTGTGACTATGACATTTAACATATAAATTTAGCGCTGCCAACGCTTTCTCGCTTTCTCGGCGGACAAGGCATTTTGAACATTTTTCATGTGGAATTTATAATTGGTAGTGGCATTCTATATACAGATATTTTTTGTGTATGAATTTTAATGTAATATATGTGCACTAGGGGAATTGATATTACACACATCTCTGATGTGTCAACATTGCTTTTTATAGAATTCTTTAAATGCTGTCAACTACTTAATATACCACAACTTTGCATTGTGAATGACCATGTATTTCTTTTTGTGCATATACAAAAAAAGAAAAGAAACGAATGCAGCCACCACAACTAAGAACTGGTAATATTCAATATATACATTTTTGGTTTAGATATACTTTGTCATGTCATCCACCTGGCTGCACTGTGGCAGAGCTATGCAAGACTCAGGACTGAATGGATAGAAATACAAATCCTTTGACAGCTAAAACAGCTCCCATTTTTCATTTTATCTGTAAATGTCACTGCTGACCTGGAGTTTAGCTTTAAAAGAACAAACATAAATCATGTACCTTCCCAGATACAATCTTTTCATAGATCTGAATGGGTTGATCTGCAAAGAATGGAGGATAACCTGCAGCCATCTCATAAATCAGGACACCGAGCGCCCACCAGTCCACAGCTTTATTATATCCCTAGGAGAGAGAAGAGAGAAACCATTATAGACCAGGAACTAGCATGATAGAATTGTACTGCTGGAGTCCTGTGTAGGTTCCCTGCCTATACACATGGAGTGTAGATTTTCCCCAGGTTTATGTGAGGTCCCTGCTGTGTGTTGGTCTCTCCGTACAATCCATAAACACACGGCTGGCTAAATGAGCAAACTGCCAATACCGAGTGGATGTGGGATACGTGACATGTGTGTAACATTAACAATCCTTCAATGTCCATCGACAGGTCTAGGCTCCATCGACAGGTCTAGGCTCCATCGACAGGTCTAGGCTCCATCGACAGGTCTAGGCTCCATCGACAGGTCTAGGCTCCATCGACAGGTCTAGGCTCCATCGACAGGTCTAGGCTCCATCGACAGGTCTAGGCTCCATCGACAGGTCTAGGCTCCATCGACAGGTCTAGGCTCCATCGACAGGTCTAGGCTCCATCGACAGGTCTAGGCTCCATCGACAGATCTAGGCTCCATCGACAGATCTAGGCTCCATCGACAGATCTAGGCTCCATCGACAGGTCTAGGCTCCATCGACAGGTCTAGGCTCCATCGACAGGTCTAGGCTCCATCGACAGGTCTAGGCTCCATCGACAGATCTAGGCTCCATCGACAGATCTAGGCTCTGGTGTGAGGGTCTCTTCATCAGGTTAAAGAACCAGTTTGGTAATTAAAAATGGTTTTAGGGCTCATTCTAACTGCCTTAGAATGAACATATTTCTTTAGAGGGTATGGCTAAGTGTTTTCGATCAGCTGTGAACAGGAACCCTGTACAAATCAGTGACAGGCTCCATAGCTGTACATCTGAAATCTCATATGGAGCAATCACCTGCGGCTAGGGACCAGTAAGTGGCCCTGGTCTATGTAGAGCAACTCATCTGTCCCTAGCTACAAATAACCACTCCTTGAGTGATTACATGAGAACAGCCAATCAACAGCGTCAGCCTGTCATTGATTTGTATAGGCCTCCTGTTCACAGATGATCTCGAACACCCGGCCATACCTGGCACAGAAATGGCCTATTCCGGGCGGTGTACACTATGAACAATCGCTAAGACTGAGCCCTTTTTGCACATCCTTGGGGGTGTAGATACAACTGTGCATGTTCTTTATATACAGTCCTGGTCACAAAATTATAGGGCTTGACTTCTAATAAGTGAAGTGAAGGGAGATGAAACCAGAAGAGTGCTGGTCACCCAATTTATCAAAAGGTGTTGCCTAAAAGCAGCCACCACACTGCTTGGTTTTATTAGCCAGAACACCCTCCTCTCTGTACGGCTCAAAGTAGGTTTTCACCTGTTAAAAAAAAAAAAGTCTGCTTTTATTAAGAACTAACCCCCCTAACTGCCAATGAGTGGGTCTCCGTGACAATAAGACTCATATAGCACAATTGTACAAGGGAATAAGGCCCCTTTTACACGGGCGCTCTGATCAGGTTGGCCTGTCAGTTTTTCAGGCAGACCTGATTGGAAGCTCCATTCACCTCTATGGGGCAGTGGATGTCAGGGGTGACATGTCCGCCATATCCGATCTGTGAAATCTAGACAGATAGGAGACCCGATTTTCCATTCAAGCAACAGACTTGGGGGGGCACACCGTAAAAATGAGTTTACATTCAAGATGGTGCTGCTAGAAGACCGACAAACAGAGCAAAATAGATTATAGTGCACACATATAAAGATGACATTAAAAACACCTCCCCCCGCCATTACCTCTTATTAGTGTCCACCTGTGTTATAGGAGGAGTCCTTATAGTCCTCCCACAAAGAGGAGTTTGTCTCCCATGGTTGAGAAGTGGGATCTTTCATTCTATTAGTGTAGGACCCACTGATATTGGGGTACTTTGACACAGTAGTGGGCTTAGGACTATATGGCCATATGGTGTGACCAAATCCACATTTTTTTTTTTAATATGTTCAGGTGTTTTAAATAGCCTTGCAGGATTTAATATTATTTTTGTATGTGTGCGCTGTAATCTATTTTGTTCTATTTTCCATCTGTCTGTTGGATCGGATGAAAATGGACCGGCGGTCCCTTTTCATCCGATCTCCCATAGAGGAGAGTGGGGCTCTCACAGGTCTGTCTCTGCACAGTGAGCGGACACGGACCTGTCATCTGCCTGCTCAGCGGGGATCAACGGATCGATTTCCTGCTGAGTAAAGCGGAGTCCAGATGAAAAAGGACCCCAACAGTTGGTATAGCTTTGCCCTGATCTTACTATGCTTTGCTGAGATGAAATGCTATTCATTCTGAATGGCACTGCATCTCCAAAATGCATGTAATGCATGTACGCTGAAAAGCAACGCAGCACAATGCATGGCATCCTGACGTTACAATGTGCTGCCATAAAATGCAAACAGTTCCTATTTGTTCATCTGTTGAATTGCAGACCAATTATTTTGAATGGGCTGCTTAAAAGGCATAGCCCACCTTTTGCAAAATTATTATTATTAAAGTAGAAGTCTGATCGAAACCTAAGCTTAAAAGTATAACTATAGGGCAAAACTTTTTTTTTTTTAGTATTGGACAGAGTGGAGAGGGATCAGAACACCAGTCAGTTTTTATTGCTGTCTGTGTGAGATTCACCCTCTCTACTTGTCCTGTTTAACATTATCATTGAAAGTAAAAGAAAATCCCACATTTTGGGTTGTCCCTAGAAAAGTAATAGAGGGGAAATCTTCCAATGGGGACACTAGTTCTGGTGACTTGGAAGGCCCAAAGGAATTGCCCGAATTTGCATGGATTACCTGTCACTTCCTGTTTGGGGATGGGACAGGAAGTGAAGAGAACTCTCAGCAATGGGACACAAAAATGAAAAAAGATAATTCTACTTTAAAGTGGTTGTAAACCTCAGACATGAAAACATATCCTCCTATAGTGTGCGTTGTTTCAGTTAAGAGCACTTCATGTAATTTCTGACTGCTACTCCGTTCCTCTGCTATGAGTATGAATCACTTCTGACAAGTTTTCCTGAAACCAGGAGAAAAATGGTGACAGAGGAGGGATCTCCAGCACACAGCCTGTGATTGGCAGCCTCATCTCTGTTCCTGTGTGCTGTGGGGCGTGTTCCTTCCCTCCAATCAGCTCTCCTCACTGAGCTCTGCAGAGTAACTTCAGCTCTCCGCCCCAGTTTAGACAAGCTTTATAAATTCTGGACCTTGAACAAATGTAGAGACGTGAAGACTGCAGATAAACAGGTACAACTTATGTAGAAGGATTTGTTTAATCTCTGTGTATCATCTGAGGCCATTCACTTCACGGGGTGTATGGAGGGTTTACAACCACTTTAACCATGTTCCCAACCCCATTCTAGTAGGTTTAAGCTTAGTTAGGTTTTGACTGGGCCTCTGCTTTAAATGTTGGCATTGAAGGCAGCAGAACATTGCAATAATGGTGGGTGAACTGCATGCGCCCCTGTAAAGTCTTCCCCCAGCCCTCCGTACTAAACTTCAGTTATAGGGCTGGAGGAAGTAAACATTGGACTATAAGTGTAGCGACATCAACCGCACTTGTGCTTCACTGAGATCCGTCACCTTCCACCATGGTGTTAAATAGGATTGTAGCTTTTCTATTAAAAGAAATCTGTGAATTGATGACGCAGACGGAGCCATGCACAGTCATACTAAATTTAAAAGAGGAAAAGCAGGGGGAAGCTCCCTGCCATTCAAATAAGTCGAGGTGGGGGGGGGATATGCATCCTGTGGCCCCTGCTTTTAGGCAGAACTTTTACTTTACATTTAAAATAGCTGACAAGTCTGTTTAAGTAGTGCTAACTTGCAGTTTATATGGGTGTGAGTGACAGTAGGCAAAAGGAAGTTTATCTGACAACAGAGAGAGGAGAATTGTATATAAAACAAATGTTCGTCCTTCAAAGATATGCAAATACAACAAACTAGTTTAAAATGTGATCTCATTTACATCTTTGATAGCACACGTGTCCATGGAAGTGTACACACACACACACACACACACAGTGTCCATGGATGTGTACACACACACACACACACACACACAGTGTCCATGGAAGTGTACACACACACACACACACACACACACAGTGTCCATGGATGTGTACACACACACACACACACACACACACAGTGTCCATGGATGTGTACACACACACACACACACACACACACACACAGTGTCCATGGATGTGTACACACACACACACACACACACACACACACACAGTGTCCATGGATGTGTACACACACACACACACACACACACACACACACACGTCCATGGAAGTGTACACACACACACACACACACACACAGTGTCCATGGAAGTGTACACACACACACACACACAGTGTCCATGGATGTGTACACACACACACACAGTGTCCATGGATGTGTACACACACACACACAGTGTCCATGGATGTGTACACACACACACACACACACACACACGTCCATGGAAGTGTACACACACACACACACACACACACACACACACACACACACGTCCATGGAAGTGTACACACACACACACACACGTCCATGGAAGTGTACACACACACACACACACACACACACAGTGTCCATGGAAGTGTACACACACACACACACAGTGTCCATGGAAGTGTACACACACACACACAGTGTCCATGGATGTGTACACACACACACACACACACACACAGTGTCCATGGATGTGTACACACACACACACACACACACACACACACACAGTGTCCATGGATGTGTACACACACACACACACACACGTCCATGGAAGTGTACACACACACACACACACACACACTGTCCATGGAAGTGTACACACACACACACACACACACACAGTGTCCATGGATGTGTACACACACACACACGTCCATGGAAGTGTACACACACACACACACACACACACGTCCATGGAAGTGTACACACACACACACACACACACACACACACACAGTGTCCATGGAAGTGTACACACACACACACACACACACACACACACACACAGTGTCCATGGAAGTGTACACACACACACACACACACACACACACACACACACAGTGTCCATGGAAGTGTACACACACACACACACACACACACAGTGTCCATGGAAGTGTACACACACACACAGTGTCCATGGAAGTGTACACACACACACAGTGTCCATGGAAGTGTACACACACACACAGTGTCCATGGAAGTGTACACACACACACACACACACACACACACACACACAGTGTCCATGGAAGTGTACACACACACACACACAGTGTCCATGGAAGTGTACACACACACACACACACACCGTGTCCATGGAAGTGTACACACACACACACACACACACACACAGTGTCCATGGAAGTGTACACACACACACACACACAGTGTCCATGGAAGTGTACACACACACACAGTGTCCATGGAAGTGTACACACACACAGTGTCCATGGAAGTGTACACACACACACACACACACACAGTGTCCATGGAAGTGTACACACACACACACACACAGTGTCCATGGAAGTGTACACACACACACACACAGTGTCCATGGAAGTGTACACACACACACACAGTGTCCATGGAAGTGTACACACACACACACAGTGTCCATGGAAGTGTACACACACACACACACACACAGTGTCCATGGAAGTGTACACACACACACACACAGTGTCCATGGAAGTGTACACACACACACACAGTGTCCATGGATGTGTACACACACACAGTGTCCATGGATGTGTAAACACACACAGTGTCCATGGATGTGTACACACACACACACACACACACGTGTCCATGGAAGTGTACACACACACACACACACACGTCCATGGAAGTGTACACACACAGTGTCCATGGATGTGTACACACACACACACACACACACACACACACACACACACACGTGTCCATGGAAGTGTACACACACACACACACAGTGTCCATGGAAGTGTACACACACACACACACACACGTCCATGGAAGTGTACACACACACACACACACACACACACACGTCCATGGAAGTGTACACACACACACACACAGTGTCCATGGATGTGTACATACACACACACACAGTGCCCATGGAAGTGTACACACACACACAGTGCCCATGGAAGTGTACACACACACACACACACACACACAGTGTCCATGGAAGTGTACACACACACACACACACACACACACACACACACGTCCATGGAAGTGTACACACACACACACACACACACACGTCCATGGAAGTGTACACACACACACACAGTGTCCATGGACGTGTACACACACACACACAGTGTCCATGGACGTGTACGCACACACACACAGTGTCCATGGATGTGTACACACACAGTGTCCATGGATGTGTACACACACACACAGTGTCCATGGATGTGTACACACACACACAGTGTCCATGGATGTGTACACACACACACAGTGTCCATGGATGTGTACACACACAGTGTCCATGGATGTGTACACACACACACACACACACACACACACCACAGTGTCCATGGAAGTGTACACACACACACACACACACACAGTGTCCATGGATGTGTACACACACACACACACACACACACACAGTGTCCATGGATGTGTACACACACACACACACACACACACACACACAGTGCCCATGGATGTGTACACACACACACAGTGCCCATGGAAGTGTACACACACACACAGTGTCCATGGATGTGCACACACACACACACACACACACACACAGTGCCCATGGAAGTGTACACACACACAGTGTCCATGGATGTGCACACACACACACACACAGTGTCCATGGAAGTGTACACACACACACACACAGTGTCCATGGAAGTGTACACACACACACAGTGTCCACACACACACAGTGTCCATGGAAGTGTACACACACACAGTGTCCATGGAAGTGTACACACACACACACACACACACACACACACACACACACAGTGTCCATGGACGTGTACACACACACACACACAGTGTCCATGGATGTGTACACACACAGTGTCCATGGATGTGTACACACACACACACACAGTGTCCATGGATGTGTACACACAGTGTCCATGGATGTGTACACACACACACAGTGTCCATGGATGTGTACACACACACACAGTGTCCACGGATGTGTACACACACACACACAGTGTCCACGGATGTGTACACACACACACACAGTGTCCACGGATGTGTACACACACACACACACAGTGTCCACGGATGTGTACACACACACACAGTGTCCACGGATGTGTACACACACAGTGTCCACGGATGTGTACACACACAGTGTCCACGGATGTGTACACACACAGTGTCCACGGATGTGTACACACACAGTGTCCACGGATGTGTACACACACAGTGTCCACGGATGTGTACACACACAGTGTCCACGGATGTGTACACACACAGTGTCCACGGATGTGTACACACACAGTGTCCACGGATGTGTACACACACAGTGTCCACGGATGTGTACACACACACACACACACAGTGTCCATGGAAGTGTACACACACACACAGTGTCCATGGATGTGTACACACACACACGTCCATGGAAGTGTAGACACACACACAGTGTCCATGGAAGTGTACACACACACACACACAGTGTCCATGGAAGTGTACACACACACACACAGTGTCCATGGAAGTGTACACACACACACACAGTGTCCATGGAAGTGTACACACACACACAGTGTCCACACACACACAGTGTCCATGGATGTGTACACACACACACCGTGTCCATGGATGTGTACACACACACACACACACAGTGTCCATGGAAGTGTACACACACACACACACACACAGTGTCCATGGAAGTGTACACACACACACACACACACAGTGTCCATGGAAGTGTACACACACACACACACACACACAGTGTCCATGGAAGTGTACACACACACACACACACACACACAGTGTCCATGGAAGTGTACACACACACAGTGTCCATGGAAGTGTACACACACAGTGTCCATGGAAGTGTACACACACACACACAGTGTCCATGGAAGTGTACACACACACACAGTGTCCATGGAAGTGTACACACACACAGTGTCCATGGAAGTGTACACACACACAGTGTCCATGGATGTATACACACACACACACAGTGTCCATGGACGTGTACACACACACACACACACAGTGTCCATGGATGTGTACACACACAGTGTCCATGGATGTGTACACACACAGTGTCCATGGATGTGTACACACACA